>OW964567.2:23627475-24827475 GCA_943138885.2 Tholera decimalis | reverse complement strand
AGTGTTTTTTGGGAGTCGGTTTAATTTTTTGGTAAAAATTTTTTATTTCACTCTTTTTAGTTGGTCGATTTTTAATTTACCTAGTTACAAGAGCCTAAATGTCAACTACTTATATTCATTTACAAAATATTGCTTTTCCCAATGTTGGGCTGTTATTTGTTGAGGAGTTCTCCTGGTAGTTCAACATCAGCTTCACTTCACCATATGCATTATGACGAGCATATTGTGCTTAATAACCACATTCAAGTAATCGAAGCGGAACACATGAACTACTTATTATTCCTACTTATATATTGAGTAGTTCCAGTGGCCATCGGTGGTCTTCATCATCAGGTCTACTTCACAAATGGTGCTTTTCGAATGCAACTACACAAGTTACTATAAAAATACTCAAATCACTATAGGTTGGTATATTTGAAGAGTTGCCTCGATTTCTCCAGGATCCCATCATCAGATCCTGACTTGGTGACAATGGGACCAATTTCAAAGTATACCCTTTCAAACAAAAAAAGAATTTTCCAAATCGGTTCAGCCGTCTCCGAGTAATCGGTGATCATACATAAAAAAATAATAATAATATACGCGTCGAATTGATAACCTCCTCCTTTTTTTGTCGTTGGTTGAAAAACCCCTAAACTATAATAGCAATATTTCATTCGTCAATCGACATTGCTGTCGATAGCCTACGTTAGTGGATCTGCACAAGCACATCACTAATTCGTCGCAAGAAGTGGCGGCCTCACTACGCGATGAATCCGCGTAATACAGTTTCGTATGTTATTTTTACATTGCTTGTCCAGTTACTTAGTGACGAACTCAGGTAGTGGTTAAGGAGCAATGTATATATAGCAAAAGTAGTACAGTCGTTCTGATATTTGAAAACAAAAATAACATAGTAAAACCGAGAAATATTTTACGATTTATTGTTTTTCATGATTTTAAAGACAAATATTGTAAAATACTTGTACTTACATATGGTAAGTGATTCCATGATTCACATAGATTTGATTTTGGCTTCGGTTTTTACAAGATACCACAGAACAACTCGGCATTCATATATGTTATCACGATCACGGTCAAAAGCGCACTAGTTCGCGGAGACGGCCACTTGCCTGTGACATGAGCCCTGTGGCCATGTCGCGCGGACACCGATACGCCCCCTTACCACTTCTCCTATATTTTTGATTTCTGTGGCATGGACAGTAAGCCGTCGGCTTGCTGAATCTAACTTAAAACCCCTTAGACCTGCAAACGGCCCTAAACTGGAGCGTGGGCATCGTATTTCAAGACTAAGATATACCCAGAGCCACGTAAATTGGAGTATTGAAGATTGGTCAAAAGTTATGTTCTCCGATGAATCAAAATTTATGCTCTACAAGCACGATGGAAGACACAGAGTGTATCGAAGACCAGGGGAAAGATTCAAGCAAGCATGCATCGAAGAAAAAGTAGCCTACGGTGGTGGGTCTGTACTTGTGTGGGCCGGAATTTCTTCTGAAAGTCGCACAGAGCTGGTGATCATAGAAAACGGCTCTTTAACTAGCGTAAGATATGTGGAAGAAATCCTCAATGATCACGTTGGTCCATTTATGGTCAATTTAGGTGAGGATGCTATATTTATGCATGACAATGCCCGACCTCATACAGGTAGGATTGTGAATGACTACCTTCATTATCATTATTATTAGAGATGAACATTACTCGTATGGAGTGGCCAGCGCGCAGCCCGGATATCAACCCGATCGAGCATGCTTGGGACGAGCTAGGCAGATGCGTAAAACAACGAAACCCTCCCCCAATCACGCTTCTTGAGCTCAAAATTGCTCTCACAGAGGAATGGGAGAATATTCCCCAAAATCGTATAAGGAACTTGGTGTACAGCATGCCAAACCGCGTAAACGCAGTAATGGAAGCACGAGGAGGCAATACGAAGTATTAAAATTCAAGAAAATTATAATAAAGTTCAAAAATTTCATGTCCTATTTTTGTTTTAAGGAGAGATCAGCAGTTTTTTTCTTTATGTAATTGATATTTTTTCTTTATTAATTGTGTTAATAAAATGTATGGTGACTCATATTTTTTTTACTTTCATTTAAGGAGTATTACATTGTCTATTAAATACAATTTATTGCATTAACCTAGCATTTATAGTTTCCGAGATTTTTAGGATTCTTTAAGTGACCCGGATTCATTGCTCTCGAGTGTATTTTTACATTTTGTACATAAGTCAATGCCACTCTGCAATTGTCACGATTAGGTGCTTACCGGATTTACTTGGATATTTTTTATTATTTTTTAAAGTATATAATTGTGTACCAACTAATAAAATTCCGACTGTAACTTCCTATGATATATTTCTAGACCCTGTTTTATTGAGTCAATATACTGTAACTCTATAACATACAGTGTATTGTCGTAACAATTTCTTCATTTGCTTCTGACGACTACTATGGCAATACAAGTTATTCACGATTATTTATTGTGTACATATTCTACTTGTATATGAAACTTAGCGAGTTTGATAACTTATAAAATTACCTTTAATTTGATACCAAACACTAAATATTTTCCGAAGCAAATTTTGGAGTAATCTTCTAAAAACAGAAAAAACGTTTTTGCAAAATTTCTCAAAACTTGTTTTTTGTAGTTACAGTGTATTGGATTTACATGGTACTGCTCCATAAAGATGTACCTAGCTTCCTAACATTTGATTTACTGGCGTAAAAGTTGCAGAGATGTTTTTAAGCTCACACGTAACGCGTAAAGCTCGTAAAGCCTAATCAACTCAGTTTTGAAGTTCATTAACACTCCCTACAGGTAGTCAGAAGACTGAAAGTTTCTGACAAAATACCAAAGGGGGTCGTGTAACCCAAATCTGGATTTTAAGGGTCCGGTCCATTATCTTCTTATACTAGCTCAGAGATGCTACGCCCAAAAACAGATTAATCTATAGTAATATTCTGTGCCAACGAAATATATATTACCAGCTTCTGCCCGCAACTTCGGTCGCGTAGGAAGGACTTTCCCGTGTAAATTCCGATCCCGTGGCAAATCCGGGATAAAATTTAGCCTAAGGTAGCCTATGTTTTTTTTTTTTTATTATTAATTTAGTTAATTTATTTACATACAGAGGTATCACTTAAATCTAAACTCGCCAAACTTTTACGTTTGATGGCGAGAGGCGCTCTTTATACATTAACATTAATGAACCATTCCAATTACTTCTACACAATATGTTGCAATATAATCCTATATCTATAATCTCACAGTAACAATGTGTTAATTACCTAAATATATGATTAGCATTCCAATATATTTTTTAGTTTTTTCGTTAGTGTTCCATTACTTATTTCTTTATTATTAATTTAGTTAATTTACATATTTACATACAGAGGTATCACTTAAATCTAAACTCGCCAAACTTTTACGTTTGATGGCGAGAGGCGCTCTTTATACATTAACATTAATGAACCATTCCAATTACTTCTACACAATATGTTGCAATATAATCCTATATCTATAATCTCACAGTAACAATGTGTTAATTACCTAAATATATGATTAGCATTCCAATATATTTTTTAGTTTTTTCGTTAGTGTTCCTTTACTTATTTCTATTTTGTTAAATACTTGGGGTACCAAATACTTAGATGTCCTCTTACCGTAATAATTAGTTATCTTGGGTTGAACCAGTTTATTTTCTCGTACCCTACGTGTATTGTACTTGTTTCTAGGATGTCAACTCAATTATCTACTTACCTTTCATTCAGATCCGTTTAGTAGTTTTCGCGTGACAGAGTAATTAATTATTATACATCTTATACATCCATCCTCTCAAACTTTCGCATTTAAGAAGTAAGATACTCTGGAATAGGTGAGGCTACTATTTATTCGGGGGAAATGAGCAAATGTACAAAATAACACGCGCGGACGAAATCACTGGAACAGTTAGTAAAATTTCTTTAAGTACCTTACAAAATAAATTATGAGTACTTATAAGGGTATTTTAGTGACGACTAATTACCCAGCTGTGCTCACTTATCTTAGGTGGTCATGCAAACTCGTTTTGTGATAGATTTTGTTTTGATATTTATTGTAATTTCTACCTCAGAATGCTTCGTCCTTACGTAATGATTGAGTAGCTACGAACGTCGTATCTTGTCGCCGTAGCTAGCGCTAAGTGTTTCGAATGGGTGAAATTAGAGATTTAGTTTTTCGAGATCCCATGACTACGGCGTTAGGTTTTTGTGGTAGCGTGCATTATTTAGTTGTTAAGTGTTTCGTATTTCATGAACTTACGGGGACGTGTTCTTCGGTGTTTCACTTTTCTAAATCGTGTATCACACTCATAAATACATCATACCTTAATATGATAATATATAATGTTTATAATAATGCATGTTTGAGGCTTTCAGAAAGTTCACATTTAGGTAGGTAAACTTTATCTCCGGCCACCGTAGCCGCGGGTCGGCGGGCGGCGCGCTGTGGTAGCTCACCGTCCGGTAAGGACCAGGCTCGGGTCGGCGGCGGCACGTCATGTTCCTCGCGCACCTCAGAGAGTCGTTAGCACTAGCGACGCGGCCCCATAGGGCCATTGACCGCCGGTTTGCGGGAATATTCTAACGAGATACCGCGGCCACGGAGCGCAAGGTCAGCTCAAGAAACAGGGCGGATTTTTCAGTCAGTAGAAGTCTGTCACTACCTTCCGTTCCACCTAGAGCGGGATTAATCATTCGATGATATTTCCACCTTAAAATAAAATAAGATGTAAACTCCAGCTAAACGGATTCGAAACTGTGCCGATACTGAAGAGATATGTTCCTGATATGTGGGACGACGTCAATAAACAGAAAGTGTCGGATGCAGCCGTTCAGTGTAGTCTTCGTTCAATTATTTATCGACGTTGGGACGGCTGACTTCGTCACACTTTTATACATGTAATGACATATTATACAACAGTAGCTGTTGCTCACGGCTTCGTTCGTGTGGAAATTTCGAATTTTCCCGGGATAGAAAGAAGTATATGTGTTATTCTATTGTCTAAAGCTAGATTACTGTAAAATTGCATCTAAATTCGTTCAGTAGTTTTTGCGTGAAAACGGAATGAACATTCATCCATCTATCCTCACAAACATTCGCATTTATAATATTAGTATGATTCGTCTTATGCCGTCATTACCTTGTAGCATCATTTTTAACCGACTTCAAAAAAAGAAGGAGGTTCTCAGTTCGTCTTGAACTTTTTTTTATGTATGTTACTTCATAACTCGGAGACGGCTGGACCGATTTAGAAAATTCTTTTTTCGTTTGAAGGGGTATATTTTCTAGTTGGTCCCATTGTTATAAAATCAGGATCTGATGATGGAATCTTGGAGAAATCGAGGGAACTCCTCAAATATTATAGGCACATCTATAGCGTTTTGGGTATTTCTTATAGTACCTTGAGCAGTTGCTTTCTAAAAGCACCATTTGGGGAAGTTGAACTGATGATGAAGACCACAGATGGCCACTAAAACTACTCAATAATAAGTATTGAGTGGATTGCGATTCGATTACTTGAGTACGGATGTTAAGCACTTTATGCTCATTACAATGCATATGGTGTTGTAGAGCTGATGGTGAAGTAACAGGAGAACTACTCAAAAATTAACGGCTATGCATCGGGAAAAGCAATATTTTGTAAAAGGTGATAAGTTGTTGATATTATGGCTTTTGTAACTAGATAAATTACAAACCGACCCACAAAAAAGCGTGAAAAAAAAATTCGGAAGGCGGTGTGAAAAAAAGAAAATACAAAACCAATAACACCGACTACCGAAATTAAAGTTATTTTTGACTTTGTTTTTGATATGGAAGTCGGTTCTATTTTTTGCTAAAAAAATTTTTATAGACATGATAGCTACTTAGTAAGGCTCAGTGGAGGCTTTTTTCCACTCTCTCCAGAGACGTGTGACCAGAGCCGAATGTTCTAACGAGATACCACTCGGCCCTGGAACATGGTTAAGATTTTCTCGCTCTTGGTGGAGAGTAAGGGAGCGTCAGACTTCTACTGACTATAAACCGACCTTGTACCATCAGTTGCCTTTGTGATCCGGGGTTGCGGAGTCTCGTTAGCGCGTACCCGCAACCGTTGCAGTAACTTTCCTGTCATGAAAACATAACTAAATGTATCGGTATCCGCCTCTGCTCAACTCTCTGCTCAATACAGGCGTAATTTTATATACATGTATGTATTATGTGTATAATTATGTATTGTGTATAAAATAAATAAACATCAACAATAAACGAAACTCTCAGCAAATGAAAAGACTTTTAAAGTTTTAAAAAGCTTTTCGCTTCTTTACTTTTTATCAGCGAATATGCAAACAGTGAATGGAACGCAGTTTTTCATAGCCATATTTGCATTAACTTCGAAGATCTTTTACTGGGCATTCCGGAAATAGAATCTTGATATAGAAAGTTCAGTTGCAGCAACTGAATATTTTCCTGGTAATTTATTGGACTTCATTTTACGAAACGATGCAATGAATAAATTTATTTACGAAATTGAATCATGTGAACAGAAATTAAATTAAAGTATATTTTATCTATCTAAACCAATTTAAAGTTGATGTAAAAATTATTACTCACGATACGTTTAGCCTTTTACCAACTACGTCGAAGTCAGCTTCTAGGCTATCGGGATCCCCGGTGGGGTTGCGGAAATGTACTAACAAGATACCGCGGCCCCGGAACTTACGGGCAGCTGAAGAGACAGGGTGGGTTTTTAGTCAGTTGAAGTCTGACACTCCCTCCCGCTTAACCCAGAGCGGGAGAAGTTATTCGTTGATTTACCCACCCCGAAAGAAATGGCTATCGGAATGCACCTGAGTAACAGTGTTTTAACAACACTTAACACTGTTTCAACAAAATCTGACCTCTACAGCTAAGTAGCTGGGTAATGTTAACCCTTTGGCAAGGCTGTGTCAGACTTTCTGACATCTAAGTACCCGTCACAACTGTCAAAGATGTACACACGCCAGCACATCAAGCTACAACAATCTGTAAAATTTCTTTAATAGATATTCAACTTTATTTTTCAAGAAATTAGGTTCAAGGTTGATTGAGAAAATTTGACAGTTTCGGGTAGCTTCACGTGCTGGCGTCTGTACAAATGAAAAACGGTATCAAGGTAGTAAGTATAAGTAGTAAGTATATAAGTAAGTAAGTAACGGTAGTAAGGATTATAGTAGGTTTAGTAAAGTACCTAAATATTTACGAAGGATATAATTTTTAAACAATGCTCACTTTACTTCAATCTTAAATATAGACTAGCTACTACCCGCGGCTTTGCTAGTCTGGAAATATGCAATGTTACCTGGTTATCGTCGTGTTAATTGACAAATTTCTACCAAATCCTAAATGAAAAACCTATATTTTCGGTTTTTGAAAATGTGCTATATCTCAAAAACTGCTGAATGTATCAACCAATTTTCATTGAAAGTTTTCATTGAAATCTGCAGATTTTTTTTTTGAATTTACTTATTTTAAAAGTTTGATAGGGGTCATGTTTTACCTTTTAATACTCCACACTTATAAGTTTGATGATAATTTTTAGTTTAATTCCGTGTGTTTCCGTCTTTCTTAATTTTTATTTAATTGTGTTTGTGGAAATATCGTAAAGCGGTTCTGAATGCATCTACCAACTAAGTTTCAATTAGTAACTAATACTTGGCACGATTAATGAAGAAACGAGTCTAATATTTAAGTCTATCAACTCTTATCAGGACTGCCTACAATGTTCCTAGCACATCTATCCAGGCTGTTTAGTCGCCAAAAACAATATATTGAATTTCCTAGAGCAAACAATCTTAACAGAGTCAACGTAGGCCCGGTCGAGAGACAGTCAATATTTCTTCTAGGTTATTGAAAACGACTGTGGACTTACGAGCTTAGTTACTTCTGTTGGCGATCGTTTTCGATCAAATGAATCTATTGGAACTGCCGTGTGCCATTTGGCGTTTCAGCTTTGAAACTATTTGTTATTATTGCATTTTTTTTCCCATTTTCCTATACAGGGTTAATTGTAACACACCGAAAACTTTTTATTTTTGTATGAAAATCTGGTGAAATAACATATGACGAATTTTTAAAAGTCATAAAACAAAAGTTGTTTATTATGATGTTAATAACATAGTCCTGAGAGGTTTTCGGTGTTTTACATTTAACTCTGTATATGATAATAAAGGACAATAAAACTTGTTCTGTTATTTATAGTTTACTATTTATATTTTATAGATTATTTTCTTTCTAAATTAAAATAAAATTACTACAGATGCTAATAAAAAAATAGTGCGCCTTTAATACTGATCATAATCACCAACTAGGTTGCATAATAGCTTGAACTTAAAGGGTGCAGCAGAGAACCTGCACAGCCATTTATTCATTCACCAGTTATTTTTAAGCCCCAATAACGTTTTAAATTTGTAAAGAGTTGAAGAACGAACCTCGCGGTCAGCCGGTAACCATTGTCGACAACGACATATTGCAGGCGATACTGGAAATGGATTCACCTCAATCTATGGCTGAGCTTGCTGCGGGCCTTAGAGCCAGTATCAAAACAATATTGAAGCACTTGCGTCAAATCGGAAATATAAAAAGCTAGATAAAGAAAGAAAAAAAAACAATGTTTATTCGGCACATGCCACAAAGCACACAACAGGATACAATAGGAAAGCAACAAAAACAAAAAAAAAGTGACAGAAGTGTTACCTACACTTACAAAATTTTTCGTGCATATCTTAGCAATTTTATCATGTCATAATCATGATGAGTGATACATTATTTATTTTATTTTATTGGGAAAACAAACAATTGTACACTTTGTCTCACAACTAAAATATACAACTAAATTAAGGTCAATTTTTTTTTTATTTATATATTTGTACACCATAACAGAATCATTACATTACATAACTCATAATGTACAACATACCGAAAATGCGCTATAATTAGGTCCCCTGGCTCCCAAACTAGGTTTATACCTGTGCCTTGGGAGACAGTGTTCCTCCATTTAAAAAAGACATCATGTAGGCATGTCGTAGTAACAAAAGGTAGGTAGTAAATAAGGGGCGAGAGAAAAGAAAAAAAAAATAACTTAGTTACTAAAGTATTTGACTACTAACATCAGAAACATGTGTTTAAAATTATGCCAGTGATGTGTGAAAAGTGTGTGATAGTGAGTGAGTAGTGTGTGATGGTGTGTTGTGAGAAAAGAGTGTGAAAGATGAATGTGAATGGAGTGTATATGTTAATTTATTTATTGACTAGTTTTTGCCCGCGACTTCGTCCGCGTGGAATAGTTACTTTGGGCTAACGTTAAATTTAACCCCGATTTTGAAGCATTCTTCATTGGCGCTCCGCTCCTATTGGCCTTAGCGTAATGATACAATATAGCTGTGCCCGCGACTCCGTCAGCGTAAGTTAATGTATTGGTAATATTGTTTAGATCACGTTCACATGAGGCTTAAGTACCTAGAGAACGCTTCGACCGCGAGACGCGTCGAGCGCGGCGACCGATTCTCAAAAATAATCCTTATAGCATGATTCAGTATTCACGCGCGATGGCTTATTATTATAAGCGTATTTCATGTATAACTTTGGTGTTTCTATACCGATTTATATGATTCTTTTTAGGGTTTCGTAGCCGAATGGCAAAAAACGGAATCTTTATAGTTTCGACATGTCTGTCCGTCTGTCTGTCTGTCCGTCCGTCCGTCTGTCACAGCAATTTTATTCCGAAACTATTAGGACTATACATGTGAAACTTGATAGGTAGATGTATTCTGTGACCGCTTTCCGATTTTGAGAAAAAAATTAAATAATATTTAAAATAAAGGGGGGCTCCCCATACATGGAACTAAACCTGAAAATATTTTTTTTCATGAAATCGATGCATGTGTGGTTCTTTAAAAACGACATCGGGGTTTCTAAAACCACTTTTTTTCCATAAAGTCAATCGTTTAAAAGATATAAGCTTCCAAAGTGGTAAAATGTGTGTGTGGCGGACACAACCTCTAACTTCTATAATAATGGAGTGAAAAATCTAAAAAAAATATATCTCTGTAGATCTTAATATAAACTTTCAACCAAAATTAGTTTGAACGAAATCAGTTCAGCAGTTTTTGAGATACAGCATATTTTCTAAAACCGCAAATATAACTTTGTAATTCATACAAACACTATGAAAAACAAATTTATTCGGCGCAGTTGTAAAAAATGTAAAAAAGCCAGTATTAAGAAATTTGTAAGGTTTTTTTTTTTTCAAAACAAATTTATTTGGCGCAGTTGTAAAAAATGTAAATAAGCTAGTTTTAAGAAATTTGTAAGGTTTTTTTTTCGTCAAATAAATTTGCATATTATATTATAGTTACTACGGAACCCTTCATGGTCGAGTCTGACTCGCACTTGGCCAATTTTTTTATGGAATAGTTAATAATGTTAACTTTTTCAATTAGGGGTGACTGAGAGTGTTATAAACGTAAGAGTAGACAAATATTATAATCAGAAAGCTTCGAACTGCTAAGCTATCGGGAGTTACACGTGTTATTTTGTGAGTCAACCATAAAAGTTAGACATATGCTGTCGTGGGATATTTTTATATAATTTTAAGGAGAACATTTCCGTCATGAAATGATTTGTGTAGCTTTAACCATTAAGGTTGCACACGCGACGGAAGCTTAAAAAATGGAGTAACTTCTCCCGTTTTCCCAACATTTCCCTTCACTGCTCTGCTCCTATTGATTGTAGCGTGATGAAAAGTATACTATAACCCGCTCAGGAGTATGAAAAATAATTGTACCAAGTTTCGTTAAAATCCGTCGAGTAGTTTTTGTTTCTATAACGGTTATACAGACAGACAGACAGACAGACAGACAGACAAAAATTTAACTGATTGCATTTTTGGCATGAGTATCGATCCCTAATCACCCCCTGATAGTTATTATGGAAATATATTTCATGTACAGAATTGACCTCTCTACAGATTTATTATAAGTATAGAAGATTAGGAGAGAATAGTAGTTTTTCTATGTCGTCGTAAGTTTTTGTCGCTAACCATGTTTTTACCGCGACCTTACAATGGTACAAGTTTAATTTGTGTATCGCGAGCAATTTGTTGACGCTGTTGTAGAGTTTATAACTGAGATAGGGAAACTGGTGTTTAGCAAAGGTAGTTTTGTGCCTCACAGGTGGAAAGACTATCTACTACTAGCTCGGCGTTTGTTTGTGTTTGGTGTTTTAATTGGTACACGATGTTTTTTCAATATACACTGAAACACAAATAGTTTCCTTACTGAAAACACTTCGCAGTCCTTGTAAAGCTCCTCTGTTGGGTATCTGTAGGGCCTGCGATACATGACTTTGAGGACTGCCCTTTGTGCTCTTTCCAGTTTAAGGAAGTAGGTCTTACAGGCTCCACCCCATGCTGGCAGACAGTAAGCAAGAAGTGACTGACAGAGCGACAAGTAGACAAGCCTGAGAGTACTTGTGTCAGATGAGCTTCGTAATTTTTAAAAAATGTAGATAAGCTTCCGTGTTCTTGCTACTAAGTTGTCTATGTGAGCATACCAGTTCAGATGTTTGTCTATCAACACGCCCAAATATTTTATATTTGCTGTCATTGCTAGAGTGGCACATGTGCACGATTGAAGACCTGAATTATCTGGGCATGAATGGCATTTAAGCACAAGCGGCACATTAGGTTGTGATTTTTTGTTAATTGAAAAGGGTAGTATTTTAGTTTTGTCAGAATTTAACGTTAAGAGATTTTTTGTTAGCCATTTCATTACCGTGTCCAAAGCCAACTGAGCATGCCATTCTGTATCCCTCCAGTCCGTGCCATGTATAAGTAAAGCCGTGTCATCAGCGTATGTGAATACGGAGCAGTTTTTGATGGATAAGGAGCACAGGTCGTTTATGTAGGCGAGGAGCCCAATATACTTAGAGCGTTGGGCCCAATATACTTCCTTGTGGGACGCCGTATTCAATGCCTGCCTTATCGCTCACCACTTCACCTATCTTTATATGCTGGTATCTATTACTGAGGTAGCTCTTGAAAATGTCTAGGGCAACACCACGTACGCCAATGCATTCCAATTTTGATAAGAGTATTGGGACAGGGACAGTGTCGAATGCTTTGGATAGATCTAAAAATAAGTCCAAACACTTTTGCCCGTTATCCATGAGTTCAGTCACTTTTTCAGAGAAAGCCACAACTGCGTCTTCTGTAGAAATACCAGCTCTAAAGCCATACTGGTTAGCTGAAATGATGTTATTTGCACGAAGGTAGCCAAGCAAACGTTTGTTTAAGATTTTCTCCAAAATCTTGGACATCGCTGGTAGAACAGAGATTGGCCTGTAGTTGCTGACACTATCTCTGTCCCCCCCTTTGTGAATTGGATGAACGAGGGCTATTTTAAATATGTCGGGGAAAATGCCAGTTGAAATTGCAAGATTGCAAATGTGTGTGATACAAGGGACAATGGTTTTACCAGTCAGTTTCAAAATGTTTGTGGAGATACCATCAATTCCAATGGCTGAGTCTGATTTTAAATTGTTTAATATTCCTTGTACTTCTTCGTTGTCGGTCTCTAGAATGCACATGGAATTGGATGTTGATATCGGACTGGGAGAGAAAGACACTTGAGAGCTACCGTGATTTATTTTAACAGCCAAGTTATTTCCAATGCTGACAAAATAGTTGTTTACTGCGTTTGCTGCTCGTTGCTCGTCTGGTACTGATTTTAACAGGTTAGTAGGTGGTGGTGTAAGGGGTTTGGTGTGCGTTATTGTTTTTATAAGTTCCCAAGTCGCCTTAGGGTCGTTCCTCCTTTTTGTAAATTCTGCAATGTACAATCAACAACGTTTCCACAGATAACATTATAGACTAGTTGATACAGTGGTGGTACAACTACTTATATTCTAATAAATAAGTATTAAACATTTAATTTAAGAGGTAGTATTTAAGGCAATTTATTTTTCTGTGCTTATGAATATCAAAACTTCTTCTTAAATACAAAATGTACGAGCGAATGAATTCGCGGGCACAGCTAGTACTGAATATGAACGAGAACTAATAGAAACGAGGGAATTCTTAATCGAATAGTTACCTGCGATCAAAAGTGTATCCTGTACGACAACCACAGACGTAAGCTGAGTATTAGAGTGTTCAGATAAATGATAAATGATCTTCATTTTGCAAATTGGTTATTAAATAACATTTTCACACGTCATTTTTTTCGTAAATTTAAACTAGATAGTTAGTTAGTTATAGAACCTAACCGACTACCCTGAGAAGAAACACCGAAACAAACTCAGGCGTCTGTTTCTTTTAAAGTCCAAGATGACCTCCATATCCCAGTAACTGGCTAACAAGATACCCCTTGGCCAGGCTAGTGACAGATTTTCTGGCGTCATGGTCAGACACTTGATTTTTTTTAATTTTTTATTTATTTATTTATTTACACACACAAGTTGAAAGACATACAGACAGAAAATACAATACATAAAGTTACAAAACACAAGAGAGTTAGTAATGGGGCCCAAACTAGGCACAGCCTGTATCTTGGTGGCCCAATATTGACTGAATCTACTCGTAACTTCAGTGTGACACAACACAGCTAGACAAAAAAGAAAAACGTTAAATATGTAGATTAAATCAGGTTTAGTATGCATTAGGATTAACGAACATTGTAGGTGATAATGCATACCTACTGCATAAACCGTATCTAACCTCGTTACTCTCCTTATCACGTGCAATTAATTTTAAAAGGGATTGCTAATGGCTTCCACGTTTACGGTATTATACCGTTTCCCACTCCCTGTCCAATATATATACTTTTAATGCAGTTTGAGATTAACCTGTTTATCTGACGAAGTAATACATTTAGGGAACTTTAATGGATTAATGTTGCTGTTAGTTTAATGATATGAAAATTGACAATAATTGCTTTGTCGAAAAATGTTTAAGATAACAAGCAATGTGGGTAGATTTCACATTACCTACTAGCAACCTTGTCCACTTCTCTAACTAAGCTAAATATGCTTGTGTCTGGAGTGGGTTCACGGCAATAATGTAATGGGCGGGGTTCGAACTCGTGACCTCTCGATCACAAGTCCGACACCTTATCCATTAGGCAATTAACATTGAAATTTCAATTCGAGCGATGAGTTTAGCTAGCAGAAGTTATAATTATATTTTTTTTTATTGATACTAGGCTCGCGTTTGAACACCATCTCACCTGATGGTAAGTGACGATGTGGTCGAAGATGGAGCACGCTAGCCTAGAAGTAACCTATTCACTCTTGAATTAAAGACTCCCAGGTTATAGCGATCAGGAAACACAGAATTCGGCAGGGAATTCTACTCCTTAGCCGTACGCACAATGAAAGTATTCCCAAAACGTTTTGTGCGTATGGGTGGGATGTCTACCAAGTAACGATGGCGCATCGCCGTTTGTCTTGTAGTCCGATGATGGAACGGGCTTCGCGGAATTAGATTGTGTAATTCCAACGCACACTCCCCGAAATGTAACCGATAGAAAACCGATAGACTTGCAACTCGTCGTCGATGTTCAAGGCTCTGGAGCTTTGATTCGACGAGTGAATCGTTGTCAATGAGTCTCTTGGCCCTTTTCTCGATAGACTCAAGCGCGTCCAGTTGGTAACGCGCGGTAAGTTGGTTTTTTGGGTGAGAAAATCATCGAATGATTCTTCCCGCTTTAGGAGGTGCGGAAGGGAGTGTAAACTTTTACTGACTAAAAATCCACCCTGCTCCTTTAGTTGCCCTTACATTCCGGGGCCGCGGTTTCTCGTTAGAACGTTCCCGCAACCCCGGTAGGCAATGATCCTGTCGGACCCCGTCAACGCTGCTGACTGCTTACTCTTTGAAGCGCGCATGGAACACAGCGCACCACCAACCCGGGCCTGCCATGGTCGTTACCGGACTAAACTAGAATTAAATTATAGATTACTAGCTTCTACCCGCGACTTCGTACGCGTAGGAAGGTTTTCCCGCGCAAATCCCGATCCCGTGGGAATTTCTGGATAAAAAGTAGCCTATGTGTTATTCCAGGCTACCAACTATCTACTTACCAAATTTCATTCAGATCCGTTCAGTAGTTTTTGCGTGAAAGAGTAACAAACATCCATCCATCCTCACAAACTTTCGCATTTATAATATTAGTAGGATTAGTAGGATAGTAGGATAGTAGGATTAGTAGGATTTTACTTCTTTTCCTTCCGTTTATATCAATGTCAACTTGATACCTCCACGTGTATTTTTGAGATAAATGGTCTTCACAGACTGACAAATAGATCACCCATTGTTTCTATTGGGAATATTCCTTTGATGAGAGTAGTGTTTTCGTATACATTGTTAATAATTCAACTATGGTTGCACATAAATCACTGGAATCCATTTTCTATCAATTTAAAACATTTTTTCTCTTCATTTCAGGTGGCGGCGCTAGCCCGAGCGTATCGGTTTCAACTCAGGTATGTTTAAACTTCACCATTTATACGGTTTAAAAGGATTATACTGGAGTGGCCGTAACCAAAACGTGAATGATTTATTGAAAGCTGGCCACAAAAAGTAAAATTAAAAATAAAATATTAATCTTCTTCATTCAGCGGCATGTCACGGATTTTGGACGTCGGATTCCACGTGTTATGTCCAAAATCGAAATTAAAAATACATGCGACTTGTACAATTACAGTTGCGTAACTTTAAGAGACATTTTGTTAATATAGTTTTATTTTTTAAATTAACGAATTCTGATACCTATTTAAGATAGCTAATTAATATAAAGTATGTTAACTAACAGAGGGCGTTCCCGTTAACCCGCAATAGTATAGCATCCATACATGCTAAGAAAAATATTACCATTCGAAAACAAAAAGTTTTATTTTATTTTAAATAGTCACTAAAAATGTTAAATTGATACGTAAAAGAAACACTCTGTACACGCGTACTTGAAGGACGGCAACATCGCAATTTATTTATGAATGTCCTCACCCCCGCAATTAAATTCCGACAGAGCTGGCAAAGGGGTTGCCAGCCCCAGGGCGGAAGCCATCCATGAGGGTATCTCGAGAAAAAGAAAAACGGTAAATCTTTTTTGTTTGATTACTCAAAGCCTAAAAAATCAAGAAATCTTTATTTTTGGAAGAAAAACACATGTCACATAATAATATTTAAGATAATAGTAACAAACTGTGCTCACCGCTAGGAGTTTCAAGTCACGCTGACTTTAGTTCCAAATTAACAGAAAAAAAAAACGACACTAAGGATTTAGCAAATAAATATTACTATTAAAACCATGATTTTATGTATTTCTTTCAGTTCACTTTTTACTTCAAGTGAACTTGTATACTTCAAGAAACTTTTTCATTAGGATTCTCTGTGACGTGTCGTAGAAAAGGATTGTAACTTGAATCGAGATCGTGCAGAGGCAAAACGCGTGTTGAGTATAGCTCTGCCGCAATTTCTGCGTGTCGACGGTTTACTGCAAAAACATGTTAGTTGCAGTGAAGTTAGTTTATAGATATTACATTTTAGCAGTTGATTAAACTGCTAATATTTAAGTGGAACCTGCATACTTAGTAATCAAGAAGTTAGCCTTGCTTAGAAGGTTGCTACTTATTGAAGCTTATATTTTGGTGTTTTATCAGTGCCTATATACCTACTTAGGCTGCGGGCACGAAACTTGCGACAGCCGAGCGATGGCGGGGCGGTGCGACGGCGATGTATAACAGCATTGCACGACATAATATGCTTTTGTATACATCGCCGCCGAAGCGCCGCGCCGCCCCGCCATCGCTCGGCCGTCGCAAGTTTCGTGCCCGCAGCCTTAGACCTTGAAAACAACCTCGATATGTACATACATTACGCGCACACGCGGCTGCTAGTACATACTAGCAGCCGCGTGAGGCTTCGTTCCTGTGGACTTTATTACAATGAAAGCAAAATCCTCCTTCTTTTGCAGTCGGGTAAAAAGTAGCCTATAACCTTCCTCAAATCCACCCGGTAATTTCGAAGATTAGCGCGTTTAAACAAACAAAAATTTTTCGTTTTATAATAATATAAAGTAAAAAAATCAAATTAGGGAGTAAAATTTGGCTGGTTTTAAGAAGCAATTTAAAGAATTTGATCATCCCACGTTTTACCCCGAATGAGGCATACGTCTATCAAAACTATTCATGGGCACCTAGCCCTTATTTTAAAGGGAACTAGCTGTTGCCCGCGACTTCGTTCGCGTCGGAGGTTTTTCCCGTGTAAATTCCGATCCCGTGGGAAATTCCAAAAATCCTTTCTTAGTGCTCCCCTACACACTCCAAGGAACATACATGCCAAATTTCAGCTTCTTGCGCCCAGTAGTTTCGGCTGTGCTTTATCTGTCAGTCAGTCAGTAACGGACGCGTTTTATATGTATTGATAGACATCCAATGAAACAGTATTTAAGGTTATTTTTTGCTTCTTAATGCTGATATATGTTTGTTTTGAAGTCGGTTAAATTTTATGTTATATAATATTCTATTTGTTTTCTGACTGCTCATTAAGAATAGCACAACAATTTTTTCATCCCTAGATTATTTCGTTAAAATTTTACCAAACACAGATAAGTAACTTGTAATGAGTGCAAAG
This sequence comes from Tholera decimalis, assembly GCA_943138885.2. Taxonomy (NCBI): domain Eukaryota; kingdom Metazoa; phylum Arthropoda; class Insecta; order Lepidoptera; family Noctuidae; genus Tholera; species Tholera decimalis. Next base: position 24,809,792 of record OW964567.2, on the reverse strand, counting down.
ATCTGAATCAGAAAGTAAATTCAAAGAATTTGGGCACAAATTGGAACACGTTTGCGTGCCAATTAAAATATAGATTTTATATAAACCTATTACGTTTTACAGAGCAATAAACTGTGCTTACCTGATCCCTTTTTAACCCTGGTCGTATCTTTTATAGTCGATACGCAATGAAATACAATACAGACACAGTTTGTAAAATAATTGTCTTAATTAATCAGCCCATTTGATGGGTCCCAATAGGGGATCACATACTCGTAGGTGCTCGTAGATTGGACTGAAAGAAACACTATATCAAAAAACAGCCTCATCTAGATTAAATTTTCGAAAAAAAATACATGTAAAGGTGTTATTTAATAACCCATTTGCAAAATAAATAAATCATTATTCATAAATATAATACATATTTGCCTCTTTTTTTTTAAGGATGGGAAAAAATCGTATGACTGCCCTCCCGATCTGGGGCCTTATTATGACGTGTTAAAACTTGAGTCGTTCCAGCGAGAAAGAAGGATGAAGCTATGCACGCTATATAGCTCCATCCCTTTTTTTTCCCGACTGCAAAGGAAGGGTTATGTTTTTCGCGCGTATCTTGTATGTATGTATGTATGTATGTAATATTCTTTATTACCTCATATCTCCAGAACCACTGAACGGATTCACACAATTGAGGTATCGTTAGATTTGTCTTAACAGCCCGAGTGTTCTTAGATAGGTGACATTTAAAAAAATTAAACATGGCGGCTGTGCGAAGCCATGATACATGGTGTAATTTTTTTTTTTTTTTCAAATAATACAATATGGATATCAAATTAAAGGGCTTAACATAAGGATTTCAAAAAGGTATATCATGTTTATCATTAGAGTAATACTAGCAAAATAACACAATGAGAAAATTTATAAACATGGACTCACTTTCTGAATCCGGTGGAGTGCCAATGTGACACGACCGGGAAAACTAAAAAATTGTTAATCAATATTTTAACTAAAAAGTTGAAAAAAAAAACATTTAAAAAATCTAAAAAACCCGACTGCTCAACTGAAGTGTAAGAAACAAGCCCATTTTTATTTTTAAAAGTGACAAGCAGGCGGAACCATCCCATTTAAAAAAATATATTCAACTGGGTCCCACCTGCTTGTCACTTTTAAAAATAAAAATGTGCTTGTTTCTTACACTTCAGTTGAGCAGTCAGGTTTTTTAGATTTTTTAAATAAGTTTTTTTTTCTCGCTGGTTTTCACACGTCATGAAATGGTCCCTGGGCGAAGCGAGATGACACGGATGAGTTTTAGTCAGTAAAAGTCTGACACACCCGTCAGACTTTTACTGACTAAAACCCATCCGTGTTCCGTCATTTGCCCTTCGTGTTCCGAGGCCGCGGTCACTGTATCGAACAATTCCGCAACCCCGGCAGCGTATTTATATCTACTGCGGTGGTGAAGTTATACTAATAAATAACATTATGTGAATGCTAATTCTTTTTATACCTACATTTTGTATTTTTTTTTTTAGTTTCCATTTGAATGTATTATTTTTTCATTTATTTTACTTATTTCTCAAAAATAACATTTTTAAATATTTTTGCATAAAAAAGTGACAATAAAAACATTTAAAAATATAAGAAATAACAGTCCACAGGTATCGGGAACAGGGTCAGCTACCGGTGGTTAGGTCTCCAGAGAAAGGAACCTCCTTACAGTACGAGCTGTATCGAGGAGAATGTGTTATTATTATTACAATATTTTATATTAATAGAAAGTTCGTTAAATAGTTTTTGTTCTTCAAATATATGGTTTTAACGATTAATTACTGTTAAGCCTGTGCATGGGTCAAGATTCCTCCGTGCCTCGGAAAGCGCATTAAGGGCCTATACTACCTCAGCGCTTCTCACTCTTTATCTCGCTCGCACACTACTGGCCGCGGTCACGCGAGCAAGCGAGACAGGGTGGCAGGGAAAAGACTCCAAGACACCGATAATTTAGTTTATTTCTTTTTACGGTGAAAATAATGGTAATTTAAAAAAAGTCAATAACATAAGACCTGCTTTATAGTCAGTTCAATTAATATGCAAAGTTTCATTATCTAATTTGAAGTTATTTTTGAATATCAGCGGTTTATTGTTCGGTTTGGAGGTGACTTTGGATTTTTTTTTTCTATCAAGAAAATTTTATGGAATTGTGTTTTCGTCAAACATAGTACCTAACATTAATTCTCAACTTTACTATATATTTATTTTAAAATTATTGCTGCAGTATTTTCGACATAACGGAGGATCATGCTGAGCCATTTGAGGTAGTACGAGTATAGGCCCTTAAGCCGTTGGTTCCAGGTGTCATCGTACATTTTTGTCGTTACTGGTAGCCAGAAGTCAGAAAATCTGACACGAGTTTTGCCAAGGGGTATCGTGTTATCCCGCTATTGGGTTGTGGAAGTTAGACATACGGTGACTTCATGTAAATCACTAGTACTCAGCTAAGCAGATGATCTAAATATAGAGAGATTTATTTAATATTGTTATGCCAGTCGCTTAGTGAAGTACGTCGAGAAACTTCGACATAAATGTAGAATGTTCGAGACACTAACGCCATCTAGCGGCGAGTAGCAGGAATGAGTATATCTAGTCGAGACACTCACGCCATCTGGCATCGAATAGCGGTAAGTGTACCTCGAGTAGCTTCCTGGAATATTCTGGGTAGTATAAACAGTGAGTCGATTTTATAAGAATGTTCTAGAGCTCATAGACCGGGGTATAAATAGATCGCAAAGGGGCGCAGAGAGTCAGTCTCCTCCGACCCAATTGATCACCGACTGGAGGAAAGTAAGTGAAAAACTGAAATCCACCACGTCGCCTCAATTGGACACCATTCCTGACCACATAGTCTCAGTCGCTGACACGACGGCGGCGATCGACTCGCTTACAGATCACGTACAATCCGTCCTGAACGATTGTTCAAGGGAAGTTCCTGTAGTGGAAGACCACCGCTGGAAACTCCCGGACGATGTACGGAATCTGATAACCGAGAAGAACGCGGCCATCCGTGCGTACAGCGCTTTTCCCTGCGCCGCAAACAAAGCTCACATGCGCAACTTACAGCGTGCTGTAAGGAAACGCATTGCCGAGCAGCGTAATGCGAGCTGGGACAAGATGCTGAGCGAACTTGAGCCCACCCATCTTGCCTTCTGGCAGCTTCAGAGGAAGTTACGATCCACTGAAGAGGCCACAATGCCTCCTCTCATTCGTCCCGATAAGAGTGTCGCCTTCGATAACTCTGAAAAAGCAGAATGCCTAGCCGACAGCCTAGAGTCCCAATGTTCTCCCAGCTCTCAACCAGTAGACCAAAGCCCACCTCGATATGGTGAACGCCGAAGTCGAACGTAGAACTTCCCTTCCGCCCGTCGAAGATCCCGATAATCCACTGGCCCCCATCACTCCTGATGAGGTCCAGGATATCATTAAAAGTCTCCAACCGCGAAAAGCCCCTGGCTCCGACGGCATCACCAATAGGGTTTTCAAACTTTTCCCCGCCCAGCTTATAGTGCTAATGACTGCCATCTTCAATGGCGCATTGAGCAATAATATGTTCCCTACAACCTGGAAACAGGCCACCGTCATAGGTATTCCCAAACCAGGCAAGCCCAAGTCTGACCCGTCTAGCTACCGTCCCATTAGCTTACTCAACGTCCTCGGTAAAATCTATGAAAGGCTTATATATAAGCGGCTCAAAGATTTTGCCGAAGCAAAGAGTCTAATACCCAATGAGCAGTTCGGATTTAGAACCGAACACTCATGTATCCAACAAGTCCACCGCATCGTAGAACACGTCAGCGCCGGCTTCCAACGGGGCGCAATAACGGGAGCCTTATTCTTCGACATAGCGAAAGCGTTCGACAAAGTCTGGCACAATGGCTTAATCTATAAGCTATACCAACTCGGCGTGCCTGACCGTCTCGTGCTCATCCTACGGGACTTTTTATCGTACTATCCCCCCTCGTTTTCACGCTATTCACTAGTGATATTCCCAAGCATAAAAATACCCAGCTAGCCCTATTCGCCGACGATACGGCTATCTATTATACCGGTCTTAAACCCGATGACATCGCTCGCACTCTCCAAACTTCCGCAAACACTCTGGCCAAGTGGTTCCGGAAATGGAGAATCGAAGTCAATCCAGATAAAAGCCAGGCAGTCCTCTTTTCTAAACCGCGGATAAACCCACCCTCCCCCCGTCCGATTACCATGTACGGCAAGCCGATCCCTTGGGAAAAGCAAGCCAAATACTTAGGCGTGGTCCTCGATAGACACCTCTCCTTCGCTGAGCACATAAAGCAGGCACGTTCGCGCGCCGCTTTCGCTCTAGGTAGGCTCCACTTCATTCTTAGTTCTCGCAGCAAGTTATCACTCAGGTGCAAGCTGCGTATTTTCACCGCGGTCATCCGTCCCATCATGACCTACGCCTGCGTTGTTTTCGCACACGCAAAGCCCTACCTCCTCCACAAGATGCAGACCCTCCAAAACCGATTCCTCCGTAGAGTCACGGGAGCCCCCTTTTATGTTCGAAATGAGCTTCTTCACCTAGATCTCAAGATGCCCACCATCCAGCAGTTCATGAAACGTGTCTCCAAGCGTTTCTTTGAAACTTCAATCCAACATAGGAATCCCCTTATCGTATCGGCCGCCCAATACGAACCCTCGCGTATCTCTAAGATTCGCCGACCAAGGCATACCCTAGTCACTCCCGATGACGCAATCACCCTGCTCCAAGAGAGCCGTAGGGAAACAAGTACAGTGGCACACAAACACAAAAACCGACCGTCCTTCCGTCCTCGCCGCCGAGGCCCGCCGCGACGTCCCCGTTATAGTCCACCCCGACCCTTGCCAGAGCCAGCCCGCGACGCTGAGCCAGTAGCTTTAAATTTCCTTATTAATAATAATAATGATATGATACAGCCTGTCCCTAGCTGCCCTCCCCTGCGACGCCCTAAGCCGAGGTCCGTACCCCACAGGGGGTGCCCTTAGCGTGTAGTCGCCTAGTTTGTAAGTTTTCTAATAAGCCCTGGCTGGAGGCTTTAATTAATTTATTAATTAAGGCAACCACAGGCAAGTCCGGTTAAGCAGCCGACAACCTCAGAGGTTGACCTGCGAGATGCCACACACAAAAAAAAAAAAAAAAAAAACGCGGAGAGTCAGTCTTATTACGAGGCGAATGCGCGATATAATCGAAGCTTTACTAGTGAATTTCAGTGCGATTTAAGTGTTAAGTTACAAGTGTTGTGGTGCAAATATTTGTGTTAAATTTTTATTTTGTGTTTAATTAATTCAAGTGTTAATTTTGGTTTAATTGGCGTCAATTATTTCTATCCCGAACCCCAGCTCGTAACAATATTGATACGAGACAAAACTATAGAAGCAAATGTATATAGGTATAATGTATAATGTAGAATATAATAATGTAATAATATTTATTTATTAGTATGAAAAAGGTTATAAATGTAATAGCTTCACTTTTGTTTTTGTTCAGTGTAAGTTATAGGCTGTAAGTTTATAATTTGTTAAATAATTAGTTTTGTAAATATGGGTTATGCTTATGTACGATGATACAAGATGAGCTGCCGACAAATTGTTTTACAGTTTGGGAGAATTAAAAATTGTATTGTAATTTGATAATTTGAGTTAAATAAGTAAAAAAAAGAAAAAGAATTATGACGTCACACAAAAAACCGAAACCGAAAGCAGAATCTTCAAATCACTCAACGCCACCTTCACAAAGCTAGAGTGCGACATTTCGCGAAGAAAATAATAAGGAACAAGCAAAAAGTAAATCATGAACAGTGAACATACAAACACATAATTAGTAAGTTCTCAACTCGCTTACGTGTGAACACAGAGAAAATTATCATTGTTACTAAGTAAGAAGTTGGCCTAACAACAAGTGCAGTTTGTCAAGGCACCGTCTACTTGATTATCAAGTTTGTCTCAGTTGCTAAGATTAATATTAGTTTCGTTATCTCCGAACACTAGGAAGCTCGTGGTAAAATAATTAAGACCATTAAAGTGAATCTTCAGGGTTAAACAACGTTTGCCGAGCCCGTTTTGTGGATGGGTGAATAATTGACCATGTTAACATATAAAGTTTCCTCTGTGTTTAGGGAAGAACGTTATGCCGGCTGTCATGTTTACGTCATTGCCAGTCGTTATACCCGTAACGAGTCACTGTCTCGAAGCCAGAAAATATTGCCAATATGATTCATAGAAAATACGGGTACTTGACTGCAGCTGGTTAGACTTCACATCGACCCTAGATTAGATTAAAATAAAGCCATTTCTTATTCTTGTTCATTACAATCTACATAATAATCGTACGTAGTGATGGTTCGTTGATTGATCCGTATAATTATACTAGTACAGGCCTCCGTATTTCGTTAGAATATTTCCGAAACCCCGGCAGGCAATGGCCCTATGAGGCCTCGTCACTAGTACTGACGACTCTTTGAGGCGGACGTGGAAAACGACGCGCTGCGTTCGGTAAGCACCTGCGTCGAGCGGAAGGCGAGGACACCGTGGCGTCTCTCCAGCCACTCCTCAAAGAAGAGACTTATTGCCGCGATTACGGCATGCCCAGCCCTCAGTTGTGACAGCCGTTCTTTCCATGCCACCGTAAGATCACGCTGGAGCTCTGTCTACTGTGCCGCGACTTGCTGTGGTTGCGGAGTTTCACGCAATCAATAATCGGTTGGATCATAGTTTGAGTTAAAGAGATTTTAAAAGGCAAGAAGCTTTGAAGGGATTTTAAAAAGTGGAAGGAAAAGTGCACCTTTCGACTAACCGCCTGTTTCGCTAACATGTAAAATTTTTGCATCAATTATATCTTATTAGTTGCTCAGACTTAATAGCTATATAACTAAAAAAGTTTCATTCACATCCGTAGTAGTTCCGGAGATTAAGAGATTATAAACAGACAGATTTAATTTAAATCTTGCTCTATTATTGATTCTTAACCCCCTTCAATTATTTTTTGTAACTATATTCAACGTACAGACACATTTTTTACTGTTATGATATACGAGTATGTAGGTATCGATTTAGATTTTGGAAAAAAATACTATAAAAATATCACGAGAACAATATAAAAATAATGTCTTTAGTATAATTATTGCCAAGTAAAATGTCAAGCATCAATAGCCTAATGAATAAGATGTCAGACTTGTGATCGAGAGGCCGCGGATTCGAGGCCCACCCAATACTTTTGCCGTGAAACCACTCCAGACACAAGCATATAAGCTTAATTGGTGGGGTTAGCAAGATTGCTAGTTATCTTTATAAAAAGGAAATTATAGGCTATCTATACAATATTGAAAACTACGGTAGACACTAACGGGACAATCGAAAAATGTATTTATCATTTTGGTAATAGGTGTTAACTGTTAACCCCTTTCCTTCCCTTTTCCTTCGTATCATTCATTCTCACTGTATCTTTTCGTCGTCAATCGTCATATTCTGTGAACAGAAACATCAATAGCACGTTTGAATAAATCCGAAAAAATCTTGGCAAATTGTTTGGCAAAACGAGCATTAAATCAAAGGATTTCACCAACAGGCTCCGCAAAATCCACTTTCAACTTCCCACGTCATACTTGAAGACAAGTAAAAAAGGCGTGAAATTTAACTTTCTGAAACAATTGTTCACCCAATTTAATCAGTCGTGTTTTCTTTATCTACCCATTACTAAAACTCGTTTTAAACGCGATTTTCTCGTAATGAAATTCCGTCTGGATCATAAAGAAATACCATTTATTTTCAGGCGTCAGGTAAATGCCCTGAGAATGTTGCAAGGCCTTAATTGAAGCGAGGATAGCAACATTTTAAGTAACAACTGTCATGATAGAATCTGCCTCGTTGTACTAGTAGTGGCAAATGCGATTACTAAGCATGATGGTCTCGGATACAATTCCCAAGTCGGGGAAAAAGTGATTTTAGATTTTTCTATAAGACTTTAGAAACCGACCGAAACTTTTAGGACTATAAATGTGAAACTTGGTAGTTAGATATATTCTGTGAACCGCTTTCGGATTAAACAGAAAATTAAAAAAAATAAAATTAAGGGGGTCTCATCATACATGGAACTAAACTGAAAAATATTTTTTTTTCATGAAACCTATGCGTGTGTGGTATCTATAGAGAGGTCTTTCAAAATGACATGCAGGTTTCTAAAACCACTTTTTCATGAAGTGAACATACCTCAAATTATATCACACACATTTGACGTTTTCACCGCACACAACTTGTACAAATGCCCTTTTTGACCAATTATTAAGCACTTGTAGTTCTTAAATCTACACTTTTCCGCAATGTGGTTCTTCATACTACATACGGTACATCGCGCTCGGTTGCCACGGCTGCCATCCACCGCGGCGGCCGTGCTGGTGGAGCCCGCTTTACGTTACGCAGCCTTTGAGGCGCTCGCTCCCGACCGCACGTAAAACACTAGTTCCTCCTTCACTGCGACCTCGCCTGCGCTAATGGTGTCACCTGTGCCTACGCCGACTATGCGCGCCTGTCTTGCACACGACGCCTTCTGCGCGACTTCTATAGCACTCGCGAGCGTTAGGGTGACTTATGAATCCATATAAATAAACGCGTGGCGGCAGCGCTGCAGCCGCGAGTCATTTATTTATATGGAATAACAAAGCAGGGCCACGCGGCACTGCAACTAATTTGAAGGCGCCCTTAGGATCTTGGAGTCACATTCAAAAAGTTTGTCATATTCATGTCCTGTCTTAAAGCCCAGCACAAACCGGTCTCTCAGTAATGTATCCAGTTCTGTGTCAAGATCACAGTATACGGCAAGCCCTCGCAGCCGTGCTGCCCACTCTTCGATGCTTTCACCGTCTGATCTTGACGCTTCATAAAATTTTGTCCTATCAGCAAATATCGACCTATTTGGCGTGAAATGTTTATTGAGTACTTGGACTAGCTCGTTATAGGTAACGTCTTCGAGTTTCTTCGGATGAACCAAGTTCCGAAGTGGGCGGTACAAATCATCTGACAGATGCGTCAACAATATAGCACTTTGATTTGCATCCTTGATGTCATTTAACTTGATGAATTGCGTCAGTTTACCATAAAACACTTCCCACTCTTGAATTTTATAGTCAAAAACGCTTAAATTGCCGAGAAAACTTGCCATTTTTATATTTTTAACTCGCGGGTACTTATTTTTTTCGTCGCCAGATAATATGTATTTGAGTAACAATGAAACGACCGTCTTACTCGTCAGCTAGTATAATACTCGATTTTTCCCATTAAAGTAACGATACATACATATATTACAAAAACACATTACCTTCCTTTGCGTCACGCAGTCGGGTAAAAAGTTACGATTCAACAAACCGATATCATAATACAATAATGCACAAAAGAGCATGCAACATTATTCGAAACTTTGAAACATGCATGTATCAATTCTGTCTCTGAGATTAAAAAACGGTATAGACAATTTTTAAGCAGGGTCAGTTATTACGTGATTAGCGGGAATCCCCTTGACATCAATTAAGTGAGAATTGAGACTATTACTATAAATTCTGTTTCAATACACATTTCATCATAATATTTCTTGGTTTTATAGTTATCTACATCAATGAAACGGTTTTGAATGAATACAGGTGGATATAATGGAATTACCTGTGAAGAAAAAGAGTTACTCTCAAAAGTACAAAAAAGACTGGGAGGACAATTCTGAGTTCAAGGGATGGGTAGCATCAGTTCATGGAAATGATACTAAAGGTATGTGTCGCTATTACTAAACCGACTTTTATGCCAAAATAAGCGATATCAGGAAACACTCAGAAACCAAGAAACATAAATTGAAAATGAACATAAAATCTTCACAAAAGCCCTTGCCAAACAAAACTTGCCTTACAAAAAATTACCAACATTAGACCATCTAGTTAGGCAGAAGCATCAATCGCACTTTTTATCGCTGAACATTGCTCATTTTTGACAGTGGAACATTTGGGAGAGCTGTGTAAAAATATTTTCGGACTCTAAATCCACCATAGATCTTCAATTACATCGAACAAAGTGTTAGAACATTATTAGTGAAGTATTGGGTACACATTTTAAGGAAGTATTGAAAGCAGATATTGGAGCACAAAAATTTAGTCTTCTGCTAGACGAATCCACTGATGTAAGTGTATTAAAAAGTCTTGGAATAGCAATAAGATATTTCATTTCAAATCACGCAAGAAAATTGTGTCAACATTTTTATCACTCACTAGCATCGAAAATCGGTGCTTTTGCAGTGAAGCTAGACTACACCCTCATGCACTATTGCTTGTTCTGTTATAAGAGCACAGACTACAAAGCATAACACACCAGCATGAGTAATGTATTATTCAGCCAGGTCTATTCTGCGTTGGAATAACTGTACCCAGTATGCTTGGTACGAGACGAAAGGAAGAGACCAGATTGTATGCCGTTGGAGTTGGGTAGGCTTGTAGTGTGGAAAACAACTTTTGCTAAGAACCGTGCACCATCTTCTCCATGTGTCCGATGCGGCTGGAAGTTGCTTAGCTGGCGGAAATACTGCTGAAATCTTATTGTTAATTATTGTAACCATATTCAACCAATTACTATTCTGAGAAATTAATTTAACATTGAAATCTCCTTTTAGATACGATTCCATACAAATGCGGTCAATGTCAACAATTTAATTTAATGAAAATTTAATGAATGGGGTTTAATGTCGACAGTGAAAATGTCTTCAAGCCAAGCATGGCTCGTAAGCATATCAATCGGTCAAATGCGGGCCTATTTTAAAAATTATCGAAAACTTTCAATGAAAATTGGTTTGAACAAGATACAGTCAGCAGCTTTGGAGATAAGCACATTAAAAAAAAAAAACAATGATAAACAGTTATTTTTCATTAATCCTTGCTTGCTACTACGGAACCTTTCATGGGCGAGGCCAGCTTGTTTTTTCGCTCGGACTATCATGTTATGACTCCTCCTGACGGTGACTCCTCCGCGCGGAAGGGAGTGTCAGACCACTACTGACAAAAAACCCTATCTTCTTTTGAAAACTTAGTAAAAGATCTTTATCTCTCTCTTTAAATTGTAGTTATTATGTATGTCTTTGTTTTGTTTCTTTTTTTTTAATATTTATATATATATTTAAATATGTTTTGAGAACGTTATTTATTATTTTGTATTTTATATAGACAAATAGTACACCGTGGACTACTCGCGTATTTATTTTCTCCTTCTGTGTCAAATCCATCTAAAGGTTGTCTGTAAAAGATTGCTTTTAGCGATAAGACCGCCCATTGTATCACCCTTTTTAGTTGTTAAGTCCATAATTTTGTTTTACTGTTATGGTGTACAATAAAGAATATATCTATCTATCTATATTTTATCTTACGTTGCGGGGCGGCTGTATCGATCACGTTAAAAAATTCCCACTACCGCGGCAGGCAATGGCCCTGTCAGGCCCAGTTAATGCTGTTGACTGCTCTTTATCACGATAAAAATATAATGCTCCTTGTTTTACAATCGGGTAAAAAGTAGCTAATAATAAATAAGCTACTTCTATACCAAATTTCATCCAAAACCACTTTACTTTCGAAGATATTTAGCGCGTTTAAATAAACAATTTCCGAATATAATAGTTTGGTATAGAGTTCATACATAAAGCAGCCAGTATACTTAATCCAAAACGTTCGCACTCTCTATAAACGACTATTGAATAGTAAGTTGCCACTCTAAGCAATGAAAAGAGGCGCTAACACCGTAACGACTGCAAGTGTGCATGGCCCACATCTGACTGTGAAAACGCTTGTAAGCGAAATGGTAGGTGCCTTTTAAACTCGCTATAGCACTTTTGTAATGGTTTTACTTTGACTTCAAAATGTTGCAGAACACCGCTAATTAGTACCATTTATATTTTATCGAGGATACACAGGCTTTTTTGTTATCTGGTATGCATTAACAAAATAATTACAAAAATAAAATAGTCTTGATCAAAATACTGTTTTATTTGGAGGTTTTCAATGCTAACTAGCCGGGACCCCGACTTTTTGCGTGGGAGGATTTCCTCGAGTTTTTTCAGCTGTTATTATTTTGGACACACATTTTACTCAATATTCATCAATCATTAATAAAGTATACCCTAGTCGTCATTTTATTCTTGATTACAATAATTGTTGAAATGCAGTTTGCATACAATTGAATGCCTATTAGTATCCAGGTGAACCGCGTTGGTCACAAACGCAAACTTTAAACTGCCTCTAACAACATTTTCAACAAGTGTGGTCCAATCAAAACTTGTATAATTATCACGCCCGCCAGTAACGCTGAAATAATATTGGACAATATTGCAATTGCAAGGAAACTATTATGCAAACAATACAATATGCTGTGGATGGCTTTGTTTATTACGGGAAATAGTTTTATCTATCACCTCTAAATTGAAAAGTTATATAAATAAAAACATTGCTTTTATTTATTTGAAACTAGCTTTTGCCCGCGAATTATTTTATGTAAGTAGGTTTTCCCGCGCTAAAACCCGATCCCGTGGGAATTCCGGGACAAAAAGTAGCTTTTGGGTTATTCCAGGATGTCAACTATCTACTTACCAAATTTCAATCAGATCCGTTCAGAAGTTTTTGCGCAAAAGTGTTATAATAAACATCCCATATACAACAATCACAGTATAAAGACTTGTTTCATGAAAAAGCGTTGTGCGTGACATATTAATTTTACTTTTTCACTACACTTTTTAGTGTCATGAAAGCTTTTCTATGTAAATTACAAATAGACCGGATATTTTACCATACTTAAAAAAATATATTAAAATAAATTTCGAAGATATCCAACATTATTTTCATGGAAAAGATGAAAGGAATACTTTTTGTCTTCAAAAATCGACTTGCGTATAATTTTATTGGTATATGTTTAGCCAATTACGGATAAAAAATACTAACAAAATCGTCAAGGCATCGATGAAATACAGCTAAAAGCATTCTCTTGTTGAAAGTTCTGGAGAACGAGATGATTAACAAAAGTTCAAAGTTTTAAAATACATAGTTGGAACCTCTTCGGCAGTAATAACTTATAGAACTATAGAACTTGTATACGACTTTTGAATTCATTTATTTTTTATTGAAAATATTTTGAAATAAGAAGTTAGGTATTACGAAATGAAACACTCGGTCTCTGTGGAATAAAAAACCTAAGAAGTTGTTCAAAGTTGTAGTAAAGTTACCTCTTTAGGTAATATACTACTTTATACTGGCTGGTTAAAGAATAATAAGGTTGCATAAATGTTTCAAATATTTGTAATGTGCGACCTTCTTGATTTACCAAAAAAGAAAGTTGTAAAAAAAAACAAGAAATAATTTACACGTCTACTGAAACTAGAAAATTATAATAACGGAAATATAACAAATTTTGTTAGTGTATGAACAATAGTGTTTGCTATTGGTGAAACCCGTGTCAGATTATCGGCTATTTAACCAAGATGGAGTTGTCAAAGATTTAAATTGCCAAACTCGAGGTTACGAACTGGATACAATAGAATTACGTCACGTGTGGACTTCTAAGAGGAATAGACGTACTAGTCGCATTGTAGAGGGCAACATAAAAAGACCAGAGGAACCTGTACGTGGGGCTGGCGATGTAACTGCTACAGATGTGGGCCTTTATGAGAACAAACTTAAATAACAATAAATTAATAGTTTAAAAAACCAAAAACTTGCTTTCAAGACTAATGTAATGAGCAGAAATTAGAAATGTTTACTAGTAGGCAGTACAAGGTTCCATCAGCCACCTTCCAATTCCATCGTCAGACCAGCTTGATGGTACCATAATATTGTATTGTCGTCTAATCTACACATATTTGCCAAGTTTCATGATGATACAACAATTAGAAGTACGTTTAATTCAGATTCTTAGATTTTATTGCATATTTAGTTCGTTACAGATCGACCTAATAATAAATCTATGGATTACGCGGTAATTCAAAAAGGTTAAGAAAACCGATAACTGATTTTCTTTAGGTTTATTATAACCTTGAAACCTGATCGTGTTCAAAGTCCATTACGTGGCCTTTCTCACAAGTGCAAACACGACTATGATACGATATTCCGTCATGGAATGCCAGTGCCTATCTTCCGGCTTCATCATCAGACCTTGAAACCTAATTGTGGTCAAAGTTCATTACAAGACTTTTCTAAGAAATCCAAAACAGCTATGATACTATTTTCCATCATGAAGTTCCAGTTCATATCTTCCGGCTTCATCATCAGATCAGTTTGATAGTACCATATTATTGTATTGTCATCAAAACTACATACAGCTGCCAAATTTCATTACGCTACGACCCTTGGAAGATGGTTAAATTAGTTACCTTAGATTCTTTTACATAGTTACATACACGTCTACCTAATAAAAGCGTGTTAAAAATACAACGGGTTGGATAGTATGGCTTTACTAATAATCACACACAATGCTGACGAAATATTAGACAAGGTTATAAGATTAACATCTAAAGAAAGAGCTGCATAGGTCTTCGACTTATTTTTTTTTTAAATCATCGTCACACTTCACACCATGTCCAAAAAAGCATTAATGAATTTTGTTAATAAATAAAATAAATTAAAACCTCGTGGCTAAATCCATACTTAATATTATAAATACGAAAGTAACTCTATCTGTCTGTCTGTTACCTTTTCATGCCTAAACCGCTGAACCGATTTAGATGAAATTTGGTATGGGAATAGTAAGTGGTATCGTGTTACCCAGTTACTGGATTGTGGATTTGTCAAACGTTGCAACCGCATTCAATTAAGCTGACTCTCTTTCGAATCTCTTAAAGCAATGTGTATTCAAATTGTTTAAATTCGTTTGACCAACCGGCAATCATTTTTTAGCCATGAGCTCGTCTTCAATTAAGTGAATCAACAATCATACTAAAATAACTAAATGCTACCACTGGCATATAGTAAAACCATTTGGAGAAAAAAAAAAAGGAATACTTAGTCGTGCCCATTCATCGTTAGACTTTTGCGAGATGTTACGAGATACCGCGGTCTTGGACCGCAAGAGTTTAGTCAATAGATTCCGACACTCCTTTCCGCTCCACCCCGAGCGGTAAGTGCTTAATTTGATGATTTACGCGCCAAAAAAAAGAAGAAAAAAAGCCTTCATTCAGAAACAAAATATCGCTGATTTTACTTTGATTACCCTAGCCAAACTGCGAGTCAATCTATACGGGCAATAAAAAACTCAATTAAATACAATAAGGAGCAATTCGAGGCAGCAGTTACTTGTTTAATTATATAGTTCAATGAGTTTTCTTCTCTTCTTTTGTATCGTCTAATTACACTCCTAAACACGAAAAAAAATATCTGAACATAAATTATATTATTCCGTAATTAGGTTTCCTAATAGAAAATATCTGTAAACATTTTAATTCCATAATAAAGCTTAGAGGAGCTCGTGACTAAATAATAACAACTCCTTGTGTCGATCCTCAAGGTCAACGAACGTTTGCCGAAATCAGCGTGTAGATGGGTGAACCTAGTTTGATTTCTCTGTACCTCAGAAAACGCACTAAATCGTCCCGGCTGTCATTTGTAAGTACAGCTTTGACAGTCGTTACGCATAGTCAGATGCCCGTAACTCTCATTCAAGTCTTAGCAAAGAGTTGTGTTCCCCAATTAGCGGGTTGTAGAGGTCAGAAAGGCAATCGCTCCTGGAAAAGCCAGCTATTACTCACCTGCTTCCAATTGGACTCGAAGCCGATCCCATCACTGTTGGCGAAAGGCTCAACAGATACCTAAATATATCACGTTTTAAAGCAAAATCATATCTTTATATCTTTATTTGTAAAAAATCGCGGGTAATAAAAACTATAACTGCTACGTGTATCGTTCGTCTACTACTGTCACGTTTGTTGCTAATTGCTAGGCATCTAAATATGATCGTATGCGTAAAAAATACCTTATGCTAATCTAATGATATAAAGACGTAAAATTCGTTGTAAGTTTGTATGTAGGGGGTAATCTCCGAAACTAATGATCCAATTCTACAAAAAACAATTGTGGTGGTAAGGTATGTATATTTTGTTGAAATTTTGGGCACTAATCGCGTTTTAGACCTCTTTAAAACTATTCGTCGTACCTACAGTTCAAAAAAAATGCTGAATTCAAGATTTGTATTTAATTTGTACAAAACATTGGATTTTGCGAGGGATTTTAAAGTTCGCGAGCGGACACGGTGAGTATTGTGTGTCGGGAACAGAAACGAGTTTTCAGTGACACATGTGACAGTGGTAGCGGTGTCGATCACAAAAAAAACGAACGAGAAAGAGGGTAGACCGATTCGTCTGCTCATAAACGTCCACCCGCAATGACCAGTTCATCCGTGATCGTGGTGCTTGCAACAGTGCCGAAATATCGGAAACACAAAACAATAAACACACATGGTAAATATCCCGTTTTAAGTTTAAACTACGAACTTCACAAAAATACAGTCTGTATGCAAAGAATATACCACATATCCAGTGTAATGAAAATGTTTTCTTTGAATATTAACACCTGACGGTATTTGACACACTAGGAGTCGGCAGGATCCATGAACTTGTAGGCGCTGAATATATTGTTGTTTGTTGTTAGTTCGGAACTTGACTAAGGAACACAATGCCTACATTATTCAAAGGTAGCTATTTATTTCAAGTTGCTTTGTTTGATCTACATAAGTTTTGATGTATAGTACAATTGTTTTGGCAATGTTAAAGGAAATTTAAAAGAGATGACGCTTCAAATAAATGTTATTTTTTATTTGTATCTAATTAGCAGTACAATCTTCGATAGTCCCGGGTGGATTTGAATAAAATCTGGTATGGAACATTAAGAGAGGTTATATATAGACTATTTTTTGTCCGACTGCAAAAAAAGGAGGGTTATGTTTTTATCGTCATAAAGTCCTCGGGAGTGAAGTTCTGTGCGACTTCTAGTTTAATTATAAAGCAATAGGCAAGTAACTTGTATCGTGTAAACGGGGCTTAAGCTTGACATCAGCAGTATATTTACGTAGGTATAAGTGCATATCATAAAATCATGGATGAGAATATAACTACAACATCTGAAATAACAACTAAAATATTATTCTAAACAGAAATAAAAACACTTCACTTAAATTCGTTTTTCGCTGCACTTGAACAAATTATGAAAATGAAATGCCATCGCAGGGAAAAACAAAGACGTTTGCCTGGAGCGATGTTGCCAGCCTATGCAAACTAGAAAAGTCATTTGGCTCCAACTCATTAAAAGTGCTCAATTGTCTGTCAGCACGCTTCAAGTTAAAGTACTTATTTACTGCTGTTTTTAATAGACTGTGCTTATTAATTACTTAAGAAAGTTTCGTTGAACAAACTGATTGTTATTTTGATATATTTAAGTAAATAATTCGAAATTAGGCCGTAATTCATTGAAATATAAGTTTCTTTTTGTGTTTGGCAAAAAATAATGTTTGATGCGGTTTTTTGCCAGCACTAAAATATTAACCGTTTATCTATACTAATATTATAAAGCGGAAAAGTTCGTTTGTTGGTTTGAACACGCTAATCTTCGAAAGTACTGGGTGGAATTGGATGAAATTTGGTGTGGAAGTGGCTTGATCACTCATTAACCACCCCACCTTTTGTAGTTTTTCCTCATTTAATTCTGTTATGGTGTACAATAAAGAGTCCAGTATCTATTTATAAAGGGTGGCTCGTTTACAGTGGTCCAAAGATTTTTTTCAGCCTGAGAGTATCATAAGTGATCATTTAAAACATACTTTAGTTAAGCGAAAACTTATGGTTTAGAAATTATGTTTTTTTTTTTAATTACCCGACATTTCAATATTTTTGACACAAAACCACTCTGTTATGAAAAGCCAAATTTCATTCGATTCGGTCCAGTAGGTAACGGGACCGAATCGAATGAAATTTGGTATAAGCATAGTGCAATAATCTATATCGCGTTATAGGCTCATCTAGTGTAAATAACTAGACTAGATTATTAAAAAAGCTCAAGCTGAAAAATATCTTTGACCACTGTAAACGGGCTATCCTGTATATCTATCTATTTTGAAGCTTGAGGAAGACTACTTTTTAGGTTATGTTTTTATTATGTTAATGCCCACGGGAGCGAAACCCTCGTGACTAAAAAAATAAAATCAAATAATATGATTTGCGGAAAGTTATTTCAACAAGGTGGTTTTTTGTCAAAGCCAACCTTGAGAAATGTTTTTATAACTCGAACATGGTTATTCCATCTTTGGTGTTCCATTTTTCCGATCAATCCACGGAGCGATACTGTTAGTGCAGCATACAAAATCAAACAAGAAAATATAAAACGAAACCATAACATTTCCGCGTGTTCCGTTTCCAATATTTTATTTTAACGATTTTTTGCGCTAAGCGCCTTAGCAGCCATCTTGAATTCGATTCAGTGAATTGCTTTAAGAAAAAAAATATAGATGCTGTGTTCAATGAAATACTTAAATTATCTATTACTTTTGTTTATAAAACATCAGTTTTGTAATAAGTCGAAGCTTTTCTGGCTGCCATTTTTGAACTGAAACTAATTTTCAATTACTGTAACATTTAAAATGTATTATACACACGCTACGACTTCTCACTAAAACCTTAACTACTTAAATATAGTGAGTAATAATTTTCTCGTGTTCTAAAAATATATAAAGAAACAATTAAAAACAAAATCATGATGCTTTTCAACAATCAGAAACAAAGAGATCTCACAAATCCTGTTCCAAAGAAAGTGTTGGATCATTCCTTCGCCAGTAAAACTTGGTTGCAATTAAACTTGAACCAATAGATGGTACCGACGATGCAAATGTCTCAACTTTCGCTATACTGAGCCTGCAATTTGTTGAAATTCACTTCGTTTGTGAGACGTCCGATAAAACTTTGCTCTTTGATTGGTTTCTCTGCTGATTGTTTAGTGAAGCAAGCCGGTGATTGAAAGTTGTATTTTGTGAAGATAGTTTTGTTTTAGTAGAAGACGTCTGGATGGGTGATAGACTTTTAAACTTGACTTTGGCTTACTTATGCTTCATACAGTGTAATCGTCGTGTATACTATGGGCACAACACCAGTCTAAGGGTTGCAAGATAAGAAATAAATATAATAAGCGCAGATATTTATTCATTTATGTACCAGTAGTACGTTTATTGCGATCAAACAATAAAAGGATGATATATTAGGGTTCTTATGTAGGTACTTATTACAAGGGCACAAAACTTTCGCAAAAATATTAAATTAGCATCGTAAAGTTATGTAAAATAACTAAATAAATTACATGTAAATAAATGTGGGTAGAATTCACATTACTAGCAATCATGTTAACTAATATGCTTGTGTCTGGAGTGGGTTCACAGCAATGGTGTAATGGGTGGGGTTCAATCACGCAACCCCTTGATCAACCTTAGCCTAATTTTTATTTATTATTTATTTAATAATTTATTCTCAGGTTACAAAGACCCATAGACTAATGTGTCGGCCTTATTGCCTTTTGGCTAAGGTGTATAACTCAATGGCTATTGACGTAGGTATACAAATAGTTATTAATTAACTAAACTAAGATGTCAAAGTAATAATAATGTCAGTACAAAATAATAAAATCTTTTTTATTTATTTTCAGGCGGACATAGCACATTCGGCCAAAGGCTACGAGTCGGAGGATGAGAACGCGGGGAGAAAGTGCCAGAGGGCCAGCGACGAACGGCCAGCCAGTAAGACTACCATGTACTCTAAGCAGGTGAGCTATTCTTATATGTTACAAGCTCTTCACCCAGAACTTCGTCCACGTGGTTTGGGAAATAATTTATAGCCTATGGCAGTTATCTGACTGCTGGTGAGAAAACGACTAACTATCGGCGATTTTTTCGCTCAAGAAACGCACTGTAAAATATACATTCCGTCTAAACGAAAGTGATGCATATAATAATAGTTGCTCTCTGACTGTTCACACTGCCTGCGACGACTTGCTTCATTAGTTTTGTAGCTGAGCGAGAAGAGCTGTTAAAGATAATACTCGCTCAGCGATGTTCGGTTTGCAGTCAGACCTCACACCCAGAGACCAACTAGCGGTCCAGTGGACCAACAGGCGTGTAATCGCCTGTCGCACTCCCACACTCGCTAATAGCCCAGCGACAAAATTATCGGAACTACACGCTCGCTTCTCGCTGCTCGCCACTCGTTTCATGTTTTTAGCTCTACTCGTTTCTCGTTCATCGTCGGCAGTGAGACAACTGCCTAAAGCACTCACCAATAATGCACCTTACTATCAATGAAAAAGGTTTTCGAATATACAAACTCACAAACTTTGACCTCTTTATAATATTAGTATAGATAAAACAAAATTTCCTGCCATGTCTGTCCGTCTGAATGTGGGCGATAAACTCATACACGACTGTAACAATTTGTACAAATGGATAAAAATTGGTGAGAATTTTATGAGTGCATTTTTTTAAAGCTAACTAGCTACGAGGGTAGAAGTCGCATTAAAAACAATCTTATGAACTCTTCGATCTAAGTTAAATATACTTGTGTCTGGAATAGGTTCACGGCGGCAGTGTAATGGGTGGGGTTCGAACCTGCAACCTCTCGATCACAAGGCCGACACCTTACCCATTAAGTTATTGCCGCTTCTTCTCTCTTCGCTAAAAGTCAACCAGTCGAAATGTTATAGTAACCAGGGGAAAACTACCTTGGTTACTATTATTTTTCGACTGGTTGACCATGAACTACGTCAACGTTTGATCTTTTAAGATCTCTGTATATGCGCCGTGACTTCTCAGACAACGGCCCACCTTCTATCTTATTCCACATGCCCCGTCGCCTGTACTCTTGAAGATTTTTTGTCTGCATCAGCAAGCGGATTTCGCGTAGCTGAGTTTTGGGCAAAACTTAAATAAAACATTATTTTCATCGACTAGAAGAAGTTTTGATCGTGAATCCCCGCAAAGCCCCGCCCGACTGCTAGTTATGAATTAAGTTAAATCCGACGTGAGGTTGAAATTTGAATCGCAATATAATTGATGATACTATATGTTATGTATTGTTATGAATTGATAATACTATCAAAGCGACAATCGATGTGACATTCTTGTCAAAATGTAAGGTATATTATATCTAAGAATTTTTGACAACTTGCGACGGCGATGTGAATACAATTAAGTTACTATGAATTGTCATTATACGGTTGGTGCAGTGGCTGAGTGGCCGTTTATGGTGGACATCCCACCCATACGCACAAAACGTTTTGGGAATATTTTCATTGTGCGTACGGCTAAAGAGTGGAATTCCCTGCCGGAGTCAGTGTTTCCCGAGAGCTATAACCTTCGTCTTAAAGTCAAGAGTGAATAGGTTTCTTCTAGGTAAGCGTGCTTCATCTTCAACCACATTATCACTTAACATCAGGTGAGATGGTGGTCCAACGCGAGCCTATAATCAATAAAAAGAGTCTACTAATAGTTATTTTACAGGTAAATGATCTTTATTTTGCAAATTGGTTATTAATGAACACTTTTATACGTGATATATTTCGTAAATTTAAACTAGATGAGGTCGGTGTTGGTGAGGCGATGTTTGAACATGTGAGTTAAATTGCACCCACGATACACGAGAAAGTGCACGTGTTAGAAATAAAGGCGCATTCATTGTTTTTGATTGCAATAAAGCCACTAACTAAAATGATAGCCTGCGTAAAATTATTTGACTAAACTTTAACTTCATTGCTCATCATTCAATTCATCTCGATTAAAACTAAATCTGAAAAGCTAAAAGGCTGCCCAGTAATTAATTGGCTTCTCAAAATTGTTTTTTTTTTTAAGTTTACTTTTATTCAGTCTTTTATTGTGTGTCATCTTTATTAATTATTATAGTACTGTTTGCTATTCCTGTGAAAATAAAATCAATGAAATAATTAATAATAGTATTCAGAAGTATCACTATGCCTACCGGGGTTGCGAAAGAGTTACCGCGGCCTCGGAACACGAAGGGCAAAGACTGAACACGGATGAGTTTTATTAGTCAGTGAAAGTCTGGTACACCCTCACGCTTCGCCCAGATCGGGGGATCAGTCTTTGGATGATTTATTTATTTATTAATTTATGTACACACATGACACTTATAAAGGAAAAAAAAAATACAGACAAAAGAGCACAAAGGTGCTGCTTATTTCCTAAGAAATTTCTTCCAGCAGACCTGCGACAGGAGAGTTGAAGAGGAGATGATAGACACAGTGTGTATAAATACTAATTACGATATAAAACATACTTAACTATAAAATTAAACTAAAATGATATATTTAATAAATATATACATACATAGAATTAAAATATATATTTATATTAATGCTATAAAAATATATACCTATAATAAATATATAAAGTTACGGGATGTTAGATAGGTAATGATCTTTGACCTGCTTTTTGAAAATACTAATGGATTTAGCTTCGCGGATTTTAGCGGGAAGTGAGTTCCACAGTCGTACTGCATGAAAGGAGAAGGAGTGGGAATAGAAACAGGTTTTATGGGATGGGAAATTGAGATGGAGTTTAAGGTGGGATCTACAAAGGGCATCAGTAGGACGAGTGAATGAAAAACGATCGCGCAGGTAGCTAGGATATGCAGGGATGAATAGGATGTTGTACAGAAGGAATAATATTCGAGTGTTCCTGCGAAGACGGATAGGGAGCCAATTGAGATCCTTGCGAAACTGAGAGACATGATCGATTTCCTCAGACCAAAAACAAAGCGAATACATAAGTTTTGCAAGCGCTCAAGCTTACATAAGAGCTCCTCAGTGGCATCCAAATAGCAGGCATCGGCATAATCAATAATCGGCTGGATTAAAGTTTGAGCTAAATAGATTTTAGCTTTGAAAGTCAAGAAGCTTTGAAGGGATTTTAAAGAGTGGAAGGAAAAGTGCACCTTTCTACTAACCTCACTTACTTGCGCTCGCCAAGAAAGATTGCTGTCAAGTAATACACCAAGATTCTTTGCCATATCCGTGTACGCAATGACTGAGCCGTTAATGGCCTCAAAGAGGAAGTGTCAAGCGCAGAGCGATAGTATCGACTACCTAAGATCATAGCCTGGGACTTGGAGGGATTAATCTGTAATCCGTATGATTTAGCCCACTGACTAATATTCTCCAAGCCACAATTCATGGCACTAATCGCCGAGTCCGCGTCAGCCAGCAAGAAGATTTCCCATAAAAAAGAGATGTCACTGAAACAAATGACGTTTTGTTTCCGGGATCGGACGTTTCTGGAACAATCTCTCGGATAGGTAATTCATGCGGGTTTTTGCAGAACATAGTAGGACTAAATAACTTCAACACATTGCACAGCACGCAGTTTTGATGTCTCATTTAAACCTAAAAAGGGAAGCCACGGACATAAGGTAGTGGTTCATATTTCGATATGGCAACAAGTCCAAATCTACTGATATGAAAGTTTTTGTATAACGCACCGATTCCAAGTTCAATTCTAGCCGTAGACGCAGATGCCAAAGAAATCCTCTATCGTATAGATGTGATTGTAATTGAAAAGGAAGTAACATGCTGAGCGAGCCTGAGTGCTGTGAATGCCATGTCGCTGGTTTTATCTTATATTCTGATAAACATGACACGTGTCATCTATGACTATTTATTTATAGATGATCATCGTAATTTTACTAGGACATGATTTTTGGGGTTCCGTACCTACCTCACAAGGAAAAACTGAACCCTTATAGGATCACTTTGTTGTTCGTCTGTCTGTCTGTCAAAAATGCGAGGAGATATCGAGCTGAAACTTTAACCATACCTACATATACTCAGGTCTACAGTCCCTTGAAGCTTAGAAAAAAAAAATCAAACTTCTCGATTAACGTTAAACAAGATACGGCCGTTTATGTCGCAAAACACGCGAATTTTGACACTCTCAAGAGAATCAAAATTGATAGGTTCCCTTTGTTTTAGATCAATCAAATTTCGCAATTAACATCGTTATAATATAGTACCTACAATTTTAAGGAAAAATATAAAAGCGATACATTTGTACTAACATCTTGAAAACTATAGACTTATAGGGGTCGAAATTTAAAATTGCAACTTCTAGTTAGAGTGAGGTACGATACGAAAGGGCTTGATGTGCATATTCTAAAACATATTTTATTTATTTATAACGGCATACAATCCCTTATAAAATGTAAAATCCCAAAAAAAGTACCGCCCCCACCTCAGTACGGAACCCTCGGTGTGATTTTTTTTTATATGTATAATTTGCGTATATATATAATTTGCGTGGTTATTTCCTCAAAAGAATACCACAGACATGAACCTACATGCTTCTCATATACAAATACAAATTGTCTGGACTTTAAAAGAGACTTTGACCTCTGAGTTTGTTTCGGTGTTTCTTCTCAGAGTAGTCAGTTAGGAAATACCGGCCTCATCTAGCTAAACTAAACACGCAAAAAAACATGACGTGTAAAAGTGTTATTTATAACCAATTTACAGAATAAATATTTCATTTCATTTCATTTCATTTCATTTCATTTAGCAAACTACTTCTAAGAATTTCTATACTATTTTGTTCCGCAATCGACCAATAAATCATTGTTTTCCGTTTACAAAACAAACTAGGACAGACCTACTGTCAGCTGTCGCTTGCTTAATCGTAGAATTAGGGAGTTATTTTTATGGGAACAAGAGAAGGAAAAATCCGGAAACAGATTTTATTATTTGGTAGTTTTATCACAACAATATTATTATTTTTATAACATTAAGTAAGATTACGACATTAAATTTATTCTTCCTTTTGGACATTACCATGACATACAACGATGAGGTCATGAGTCTACACATTTTTTCAACTGCCTAGTTAAGTTTGTAGCGAGCAGTCTTTATATATACACACACACTCCCTTCAATACAGTTTATTCGACCAAGTAATATGAAATCATGGAATATTTATGATTTCATAATTATTACATCGTGCGTGAGCCACCTATATTGCTCTTTTTAGAGTTGCGTACCCAAAGGGTAAAAAATTGGCCAAGTGCGAGTCGGACTCGCCCATGAAGGGTTCCGTAGTAACTATAATATACTTAATATATTTATTTGAAAATAAAAAATACAAAAAACCTTACAAAATTCTTAAAACTAGCTTATTTACAATTTTTATAACTACGCCAAATAACTTTGTTTTTCATAGTATTTGCATGAATTACAAAGTTATATTTGCAGTTTTAGAAAATATACTGTATCTCAAAAACTGCTGACTCCATCTCGTTCAAACCAATTTTGGTTGAAAGTTTACATTAAGATCTACAACATATGGTTTTTTTAGATTTTTCACTTCATTATTATAGAAGTTAGAGGGGGGGACACACATTTTACTACTTTGGAAGCTTATATCTTTTAAACGATTGACTTTATGAAAAAGTGATTTTAGAAACCCTTATATAATTTTTAGTCTTACCCTTATATCATTTAAGTCCTGTCTATAGATACCACACACGTATAGGTTTCATGAAAGAAAATATTTTCAGTTTCAGTTCCATGTATGGGGAGCCCCCTTTATTTTAAATATTTTATAAATTTTTTTGTAAAATCGGAAAGCGGTTCACAGAATACATCTACTTACCAAGTTATACATGTATGGTCCTAATAGTTTCGGAATAAAATGGCTGTGACATACGGACGGACGGACAGACAGACAGACGGACAGACATGTCGAAACTATAAGGGTTCCGTTTTTTGCCATTCGGCTACGGAACCCTAAAAACGGGACCCAATTACTAAGGCTCCGCTGTCTGTCTGTCACCAGGCTATATCTCATGAACTGTGATAGCTAGACAGTTGATATTCTCACAGATGATGTATGTGCCGCTATAACAACAAATACTAAAAAATAAATATTTCCCCATAAAACAAATGGGATGTTTATTTGTTTTTTTTTTAATATTCAATGGTTTTTTTATAGACAATGTTACGGAACCCTTTGTGCGTGAGTCCGACTCGTACTTGGCCGGTGTTGTATAATTTGACAGCAAATAACATGTAGTACCGATTAAGTTTTGACTTTGAGGGCGTTTGAATTGAACGTTCATTCCGATGAAGGCAAAGCAACTTGCAGGCTGAAATCGATTTTGATGCTCGGTTAGTTCGGCTTTTGAATTCGGTGCAATTTCGCATCGTGACAAATATTTGCACAGCCTACGGATACTTATTAGTATCGGGCGAGATGGGACTTTCTAATTGTAACTGTAAAAAACCTAAATTTATTACTTGAAACATGTAGAAAACACCTACTATTTGTTAGGTAAGATATAGAATTTAACACGATATTTTCATGTATTGTATGTACTATATACCCTTTATTTATGACTAATATTCTTGTTCAACCGCTTTCAAAATAAAGCAAGCAACAATCTGTCCTAAGTCAAAATAATTCTTAGTAATTTTGTTTAGTTCAAACTAGTTTTGAAATCATAATAATTGTTTGTAACTGGTATTAAATTAGGTAATGATGATTATGTACAGAATTGGATGGAAATGCCGATCTCATTTACCTTTATTTATTCAGTTGTGCGAGGTCACATTTAAGGGTGGTCTGATATTATATCTGGGTGAATATAGTTATAATAAAAAAAACCTTATTTCCTAATACTCAGCTAATAATGTTGCCATGCAAAAAGGGTAATAGAAAATTTTAATATTCCCCACTTTAATACTTCAGAAACAATATCTAGTGTTAATTCCACCAAGCACCAGATGTTTAATCTTGCATGCAGAAAGCAGCACCACCTGCAAATATATGCCTCCTAGCTTCTGCCCGCAGCTTCGCTCGCGTATAAAAGTTTTTTTCAGCGAAATTAATGTAGCCAGGCCTACAATATCTTCACACCAGAAAACACATTGAACCGTTGCTCCAAGCAACGTTGCGGCACGCAACCGTAGTCGCAAACATAGAAGAAGATCGTTATTATCAAAAGTTTTCTGTATAATTTTCAAATTAAATAAATCTGAAAAACCAATCAACTCCCAACATTATTTTTACTACGAGCATGTGTGCGACATGGATTTTCATATGAAAAACTGGAGATATGGTGGCCTGATGCTGTGCAAGTGAGCGCGTGAGACCCACAATCCATCCACCATCTATTGGATTTGAGCAAGACCACTGTGCGCAGAATGTTGGATTCTGACGAAATCAGCTCTCAATTGGTTTAATTACTGCAACGAGTTCCAATGCGAGGATAAATAAATAAAACGTTGAAGGTTTTCGAGAATATCTACAGAATTTTTTTTTTTCAAACTGTTCTCTCTCTTATTTTAAATGTTAGAGGGGGGCACATTCTTACTACTTTGGAAGTGCCTGTCTTTCAAACGATTGAATTTGAGAAAAATGTTTCTAGGACTATCAATTTCATTTTTGAAGACCTATTTTTCTATAGACACCCTACATGTAATTTTTTTTAGTTATCTAAAAAAAATCGTAGAGCGCTTCATAGAATACTACACTTAGTTTCAACTCTGCAGTTCTAATAGTTACGGAATAAAATGGCTGTGACATACGGACGGACAGACAGGCAACACGAATCTGTAAAGGGTTCCGTTTTTGCAATTTGGCTACGGCACCCTAAAAAGGACAAACAAATGAACAATATTTCGCGGTTATAATAATTTTATATAGTATGAATTTGCTTAGGTAAGTACCCAAAGCATTTAACGTTTTAGTCTAAGATTTTATGAACTAATCTCAGCTATCATACCTACCTACTAACATTATTATGCATTATTGTTATTAACTTTTATTGTTTTGCCAAACACTTTTAAAAATGAGCAAGACAGACACTGTTTAAGCAAATAACAATACATGGCTATTTAGCGTTTGACTGTATCATTTGAAATGGGCTTTGGAGGTCGTGACTAAATATAACAGGTTAATGAGTCGATCTACATGGTTAAGCAACACATGTCGAGTTAGGTCCAAGGATGGGTGAACATCTTATCAATATTTTTAACTAACTTTAATATAATCTTCCTGATAATATATAGCTTTATACAGGTAGAAGATTTTTTTAATCATTCCAGTGGTTTTCTAGGTTTCCGTACCCAAAGGGTAAAAACAGGACCCTATCACTAAGACTTCGCTGTCTGTCTATCCGTCTGTCCGTCCGTCTGTTTGTCTCCAGGCTGTATCTCAAGAACCGCGATAGCTAGACAGTTGAAATTATTTTCACAAATTATATATTTCTGTTGCTGCTATAACAACAAATACTAAATACAAAATAAAATAAATATTTAAGGGGGGCTCCCATACAACAGACATGATTTTTTGCCGTTTTTATAGAAAATGGTACGGAACTCTTCGGGTGCGAGTCCGACTCGCACTCACGCCATCGCTCACACGATAAACTAAAAACCGGCCAAGTGAGAGATTCGCGTATTGCATTTTTATACGTATAATGATAATTTCAAAACTAGGTGCCCGATTGGAATTAATTAAAAATTGGCCAAGTGCGAGTCGGACTCGCCCATGAAGGGTTCCGTGGTAACTATAATAAATATAATATACTTAATAAATTCATTAGAAAAAAAAAAAAAAAAAACCTTACAAATTTCTTAAAACTAGCTTATTTTCAATTTTTACAACTACGCCAAATAACTTTGTTTTTCATAGTATTTGTATGAATTACAAAGTTATATTTGCGGTTTTAGAAAATATATTGTATCTCAAAAACTGCTGACTCGATCTCATTCAAACCAATTGGTTGAAAGTTTACATTAAGATCTACAACATATGGTTTTTTTAGATTTTTTACTTTGTTATTATAGAAGTTAGAGGGGGGACACACATTTTACCACTTTGGAAGCGTATATCTTTTAAAGGATTAACTTTATGAAAAAGTCATTTTAGAAACCTTGATGTCATTTTTAAAGACCTGTCTATAGATACTACACATGTATAGGTTTCATGAAAAAATATATTTTCAGTTTTAGTTCCATGTATGGGGAGCCCCTTTATTTTAAATATTTTTTAAATTTTCTCGTAAAATCGGAAAGCGGTTCACAGAATACATCTACCTACCAAGTTTTACATATATAGTCCTAATAGTTTCGGAATAAAATGGCTGTGACATACGGACGGACGGACAGACAGACAGACGGACAGACATGTCGAAACTATAAGGGTTCCGTTTTTTGCCATTCGGCTACGGAACCCTAAAAAGTGATTTACTGCTACATAAATACCCTTGATGATTAATCAATACTACGATATAAATGTAACTAACTTTTGTTTTTACCAGCAATCTTATTAAAACTTAGAACAAAAAGAAGTTACTATTGTGACTTAACTATGATAGATTCCCTCGCGGACTTTTTTGTGGGTAATGATAAGTACTTTAGTTATGTAGTATATCATTTTTATGAGCGCACACCAAACGTGAATTTTAATAGACAAATTTTTGCTACATTGGGTTACATTATTGCAATTTTCGTAAGGACCTCTATTATTTTCGAAAATAAATTATAGCCTATATTTTATTCGAATAATGTAGCTTTCTATTGGTGACAAACCGTTTTAGATCAGTCCAGTACTTTCGGAGCCTATTGGGTACAAACAAACACACAATAAAAAAAATCTCTTTAAAATATTGATATGGATATAGAAGTGATGCATGATGACAAAACGCATGCAAGCAAACGACACTCGACACCATTTTATTTCGGTGCGGTAAACGTGAGGCAAAAAGTATTTTACAGAAACGAACCACACTGACTGAATATATAATTCAACAGGTATCTTATCGTAGCCTTAGAGCCTTTTTTGTAAAATACAGCAATGAGCGCAATTTACTGGCCCGCCCACAATCCCAAATTCAGTACAAGATTCGACTCTTCTGCCCACGCTTACTTCTATGTTTTCCACTTTGTAACGGCTAGGTGGGTGTGAAACTTTCCCAATTTCAGTTTTGATGAATATAGGTTCAATATTATAATAAAAATTCTTCTTCTTAACGAGTCGATGGCAAAAATATTTCGTGTAAACTTGGCCCAAAAATCAGCAACGCGAAATCAGCTCACTATAAATATGTATAAATAATAAACGTTGAGAATAGGGCTTCTACACTCATATAATAGTGTCTGTCTGTGTTTTTCTGTTGTCTTTCTGTTTGTCTGGGCTATTCTCAACGGCTCCCCGATTATAAGGGGATGTTTATTCTAAGATAATCATCTGCACTCACTTTCACTGGAAGCATGAATAAAACAGTTGATTGTGAACATATGTGGGTTTTATTTCCCAATTACTTATTAATTAATAACAAAAAAAATGCAAACAAACATACACTGCATGCAGCAGGGATGCAAACAAGCATACACCATACATGCCGCATGCAAGCAAGCATGCAGCAATCATGCAACATGCAGCAGGCATGGTTTCTGTCACGGCTCCGGCGGTCCCATGCAAGCTTATCGTCGCAGATGTGTTTCACGCTCACCACCGCAGCTTCGGCTTGCTGGCAGCCTCTACCGCCACAGATTACTAAATAGTTACTACGTAACAGATACATCACTCTCATACAAAAGCGAAAATACCTACAAAATCTTAATAATAATACCAGCTATTTGCAGCGAGAAGAAATGTACCATAAATACGCACACAGAGAGTTGAGATTGTTTTGCTCGCCGCGCGACCCACGTCATCGAGCGAATTTCCTAGGGTTGTATATGATTATATTGGTAATAAAATGAACATAGAAAAACAATTATTTTTTATTTGTTGATCAAACATGATTCAGTTTAATAAAATGATAGTTCCCTGAATTCCCGATTATTAAATTTTAGTGTCGAAAATATCCGAAACCGCCTAAATAATTTTAATTTTAATAAAATTCCGCGCAAATAAATAATCAAAAGGGAAACAGGAGCAAAGCGGAGGAAAATAAATTGTTTTTATGTCGATCTATTATGACGTTGTCAAAATTATTTATAAAGGCTCAGGCAGGCGTGCGGCAGCCCACTGTCGGATGTACCGATGACGATACGCGAAGCGGTAGGCATATAACGCGTGGCCTTGAGCGAGTGACTGACGCCTGCTACCGCGTCGGCGCACAGTGGGTCGAAACGATGATTTTAGTGACTTAGGGATCAACTTTGTTTTTTTAATTTTTTCTTTATGCGGATCGATAGAGCTCGTTAACTTCAATAATAATTGTTCTGATAATTTTTTTCCTAAACTTGCTCCTTTGGGTGGAAAAATGCATTTTGATATTTTTTTGTATGGAGCGGATCAAATTAAATTAAATTCCTGCTAAGTGGCGAGTGATCCCGCTTTGAAACTATATTTTTCATAAAGCTTGCCCAGTCTACTATCATTTGATAATTTGAACATTTGCATAAAGTTGCAACACTGCTAAATAAATGGATCGAAAAAAAATGAAAATATACATTGAATAATTTTTATTTTCTCAAGTTCTTTTATCGTGCTCCTCAGCTCGCGGGCCACCGCGCCCGCTCATAACACTAGTAAGGTAGGGCAGACAAAACTATGTGGAGTCGATTTTGCAGCGATTCGTTTCTCTCACGCCGCTCCCGATGATCGCTCAATCAAATTAATGATTTTCGATTAAATAAATGTTATGTCCAATAACGTTATACGAAATAAGTTTTAGAGTATATAAATGTTATATCTAAAGAAATTATATCAACAGTTGGTATAACTGACGTTTATTATATCTTGTGAACGTTATTGAAATGAAAATATATCAAATAAATAACATTATATGATAAGTGAGACGCACCCCGAAAAACAACATCTGTCTGGTTTGATTCCCAGGTCGGGCAAAAAGTGTTATTGGATTTTTATTACTAATTGTTAAAAACTACTAAATAACTAATTGTTAATTTAAATAACTAATTGCTATACAATTGCTATCAAGAAACGACATGTAATTATTCACTTACTTATTATTTTCTTTTGCTACTGACAGCTTATATTCAAAATTGCTTAGAAAAGTATTTATAACACTTACCTGTTTTGTCTTCATAACAGTATTAATGTATCATTTGAACTTAAAACGGGATATTTATCATGTGTATTTATTGTTTCTAGTTTCCGATATTATCTCGATAAAACGCCACTATATATACCTAGACTAGTAAAGGAAACGATTCAGTTTACCAAATACACGAACTTTAACCGGGAGGATGGGTTTCAACTATCGAGTCCTGGAATTCATTGCTTCAATTGTGTAAAAACTGTGAAAGTTTCCAAAAAAGTTCGCGAGCTGAGACGTGAGTTTTGTGTGTTGCGAACGGAATCGAGTTTTGAGTGATACATGTGACAGTGGTAGGTGTGTCAAAAACGAACGAAAAAGAGGGTAGACCCATTCGTCTGCTCATAATCGTCCACCCGCAATGACTTCTGTTCATTCGTGATCATGGCGCTTGCAACAGTGTCGAAATATCGGAAACTCGAAACAATAAATACACATGCTAAATATCCCGTTTGAAGTTCTAATGATACTTGTATTAGTGACCATGTTGTTAACTTAAAAACTTATAGTATTAATGTGTTTAGAATTAAGATTAACTTGTGTTTCTCATAATAAGTGAATTGTATTACTTTTGAGAAATAAATGCCATAAACCGTGAATTCCTGGGAGATAGGGATTTATGCGGGAAAACCTGCCACGCATAATAATTCGCGGGCATAGATAATCTTAAAATATAAAACACACTTTGAACCTACTATTTCTTGTTTGATTCGGTTTTGTTATCTTCGACGTGTTTAAGAATTCTAATTGTCATCATTATTTCAGAACTGCAGTATTTATTTTGTTTTATAATAATTTTGTACTTTACAATTTGTTGATGAGAATCATTCGTTAATTACAATTAAACATATAAGGTACATAAGTAGTAAGTTATGAAAACATTTTTATAACATATACATTCTACATTAGGTATATCTATTTATTTTATTACACCCAAGAAATCTAAGCTAAGAAAATGATCCAATGATCCAACAACGACAGACCGGCACCAAACATGCATTAGACAGCGACGTCCGCTTCAGAGTGGCATAGGTAGAAGAAGAGAATAGGAGTGGTATAGGCTTGTTTGTCTCACCCTGTCCTTATTTGTTTTTAAATTGAGAATAGGCTCGCATTTGACCATCATCTCACCTGATGGTAAGTGATGATGTGGTCTAAGATGGAGCACGCTTACCTAGAAGTACCCTATTCACTCTAGACTTAAAGACTCCTAGGTTGTAGCGGGAAACACAGACTTCGGCAGGGAATTTCACTCCTTAGCTGTACGCACAGTGAAAGTATTCCCAAAACGTGAATTACATGCACAGAATGTGCATTTGTGTTAAATGGAATTTTGTACATGTTTTGTTCATGCCAGCAAAGCTTGTCGAAATATTTCAGCAAAAATATAGGTAAAAATTTAATAAACATTATTTAAGATATGTAAGATATCAATCTCGTTGGCATCTTTAAAAGTACCAAACTAACACTGATGTCTCATTCCAAACTGAATAAAAACCCATCTTACTATCCACAAGTAAAAGAATAATTAAACTTCTAACTTAGTCTGGAACTTTCATTTGGTAAGATAAAGACTTAAAGTTTAGTATCCGCACAAAAACAAATGATCCCGTCATTTGTTTTTTCCTTTGCTCAACTGAAATTAATAGGTGCATTGTGCGCATATTCGTTATCCTGATTGTAAAAATTTAATGATTATGAACATTTTTTACAATAAATATATTAATAGTTTGATTGGAATTCATTGATTAACACCCAACACTGGCAATTCCAAATCAAAAATAATTATTATTATTTGTAGGCTCCAACGGAGTCATAATTACGTCATCAAACTTAAACAAACGTCCTCACAATTTCATACTTACTTACAAATTACGTATTTATTTACAAAGTTCATATTGTTCTTGTATGTATAGTGATACAAGAATGATATGAACTCATAATGAGTTTAACGAATATTTATTTCCCACAATATTTTGGATCAAGATTATATTAAACGTCTCTTCTTTTTTCGGTGAGAAAATTATCAAATAACTCCTCTCGCTCTGGGTGAAGCGGAATGGTGTCAGACTTCTGCTGACTAAAAACCCACCCTGTTACTTCAAACCTTCCCTACGTTCCGGGGCCTCGGTATCTCGTTAGAAATATTAAACGTCTAATAACTGAATAACGAAACACGCATAGGTAGATAGATAGATAGATAGATATATTCTTTATTATACACCTTTTTTTTTTTTTTAACGTGGTAAAATTATCAAATAAGTCCTCCCACTCCGGGCAGGGTGGGAGGGACTGTCAGACTTTTACTGACTAAAATCCACGGTGTTCCTTCAATAACCCTTTACATACCGGGGCCACGGTAACGGGATGAGTCCCACGACCCCGGCAGGCTTCGGCCCTCTGCAGAGGGGGCCTCGTCATGTTGCTGACGCTCTTTGAGGCGCGCGTGGAACACGACGCGCCGTCAACCCGGGCATGGTCCATGGTCGGACAGCGAGTTGCCCTTTACTCGCTGTCCGCATGCCCGCGCCTACGGTGGCCGGAGATCGTCGGCCGACGTCCGACGCCGTGGGCGTCTACCACTGCGGCTGGGCTGGAGGGAGGACGCCATCCTCTCCCTCTCGCGGCCCGCCTCCTCCTTCGGAAGCATGACTGCTTCGCAGAAGGAGGCGACCGCTTCCCACTCCCTCTCGCCCCGCAGCATGGCCTCGACCAATGCCGGGCGCGAGAGGTCTCCGCCTATCGCCACCGTGAGGACACGTCGGTGCTCTGCCCAGGCGGGGCAGTCTTGCACCGTGTGCTCTACGGTGTCCTCAGGGCGACCCTCGCAGTGGTGACACCC
Organism: Tholera decimalis; assembly: GCA_943138885.2. NCBI lineage: Eukaryota > Metazoa > Arthropoda > Insecta > Lepidoptera > Noctuidae > Tholera > Tholera decimalis. Next base: position 24,774,831 of record OW964567.2, on the reverse strand, counting down.
AGACGTTTCCTCCTTTCCCATCAGACACAGGTACCTCCCGAAACTTCCGTGTCCGGTGAGGACCTGCGTCATGCGGTAGGTCAGGACGCCGTGACGCCGATCTAGCCACTCCTCAAAGAGGGGTCTTACCGCCGCAATTGCGGCGTGCCCGGCCGTCGGTTGCGACAGTCGTTCCCTCCATACTGCCCTGAGATCGCGCCGGAGCTCTTCCCGCCGCGCCTCGACTTCTCGAGGCAGCGGGGATACGCCCCGGCGCTGCGCCTCCACGCGCCATTCATAGACGCGCTGGAGGGCAGTCGCCTCCAGATCCCAGGGCAGCAATCCGGCAAGGAGGTTGGCCGATTCGCCGGCGATCGTGCGGTATCCCCGGATCATTCGGATAGCCATGACCCTCTGGCATGCGACCAACTTTAGTGGTCGCGTCCGGATGCACAGGGCCCACACTGGGGACCCGTAGAGGGCCATGGACCGCACGACGCCGGCGTACAGCCTTCGGCAGGAGGCGTTTGGCCCGCTGAGATTAGGCAGGAGTCGCCTGAAGGCGGCTGCTGCCCGGTTCAGCTTTGGGGCCAAACTCAGGAAGTGCTCCCTGAAGTTCCACCGGCTGTCGAGGACGAGTCCCAGGTACTTCATCGTCCTCCCGACGCCGATGCGAACCCCCTCCACCGTTATGTGGGACTCGGACCGTGGCGCGTTCCGACCGCCATGAAAGCACATGGCCTCGGTCTTGTGCAGCGCCACGTCGAGTCCCAACTGCCGGATCCTATGAACGACTGTCGCAACCGCTTGCGTCGCCAGGTCGGCCGCCACCTGGTGCGACTCTCCCTGCGCCAGGACGAGCGTGTCGTCAGCGTAACATACTACGCTGACGCCGTCAGGGAGGTCGCCGCGCAGCACCCAGTCGTATCCGATGTTCCACAGGGGCGGCCCCAAGACCGATCCCTGTGGGACACCGCACGACATCTCTCGCCGGTTCCACTCTCCCCGGTGACCGGGGTAGATGACGGCTCTGTCCGTCAAGTAGTCCTCGACTATGCGACGGAGGTAGGTCGGCACCCGGTGATACCGGAGTGCCTCCCTGATGCAACTCCAGGGCAGGGTGTTGAAGGCGTTGGTGATGTCCAAAGACACCGCCAAGACGACCCTGCCCCGGGATACCGCGTCCCCCGTCGTGAGGGCTCTCACGCGCATGACGGCATCCACCGTCGAGCGCCCCTTGCGGAAGCCAAACTGGCACTCCGCAAGATCCGGGCCCACCCGATTCAGGTGCCCGAGGAGGCGGTCTGCAACTACTCTTTCCAAGAGCTTGCCCACCTCGTCGAGCAGCACGATGGGCCGGAATGCGGACGGAGAGTCCGCAGGGCGCCCGGCTTTCTGGATCAGGACCAGCTTTCCCGTCTTCCAGCGAAGCGGAAACTGGCCCCTCTCCAGGCATGCGCTAAAGAGCCCCCCTAGTCGAGGCCCGAGAGTCTCCGAGGCCAGGACCCACGCTTTCCCTGGCAAGCCGTCGGGTCCTGGGGCGGTATTTTTGGCCTTGAGCCGTTGTACCGCCACTCTCAAGTCTACCTCGGTCACCTCTGGAGCGTCGTAGACGTCGTCGTCGCTGTGGTCCGCGTTTGCGCCAGCTTCAGGTTCCGTCGGAGACGGAGCCATGGGCGGGGGAGCGTGCTCCCCTCGCGATGGGAACAGGGCGCTCACCACGTCCTCCAAGAACTGAGGCTGGAGACTCTGCGTTAACGGGGGAGCCCAGGGGCGGAGCTTCTCTCGCACCCACTTGTATGGGCGGCCCCATGGGTCCCCGTCCAGAGTCGCCAGCATCTCCTCTCGGGCCAGTTCCTTGGCCCGCCAGATCTCGTCTCGGAGGACGGCCTTCGCTGCCCTGTAGCCCTCGTACAGCTCCGCCTCTACAGTCACCGCATCCGAAGGTCGGGTGCGGCGCCTGCGGAACCTGGTGTACTGGCGTCGCGCCACAACGCACGCTTCACGCAGCGCTGCTAACTCACTCGACCACCAGTACAGCTGACGCCGGGCGCGTCCTTGCCGGACCCGGGGCATGGCCACGTCGCAGATCTCCGACATGGCCTCCCGGAACCACTCCGCCTCGTCGTTTATGTCGGCAGGCCTGTCCGGGGGTGACCCCCAGGCCTGCACGATCGAGGCTTCCAGGAATAGCTCCCGGTCCATCTGCTTCAGCGCCCATCGCGGACCACTCAGGTCCCGTCGGACCGGCGCGTCTGGGGTCTGGGCGGAGACGTCGAACCGGATATACCGGTGGTCGGAATAGGTCTCCACCTCCTCCACAACGCGCCAGTCGGTGACGCGCGGTGACAGGCTGGGGGTGGCGAACGTAACGTCCACCACCGACTCGCCCGTAAACCGCACGCACGTAGGGACAGAACCCCGGTTCTCGATCACCAGGCCCTGCGCACGGGCCCAGTGCTCGAGCATCCTGCCCCGCCCATGGTCCATGGACCGGGAACCCCAAGCCGGATTTTTGGCATTGAAGTCCCCGAGGACGAGGGCGGGGAGGGAACCGAGGGCGACGATGACGTCTCCCAGCTCCGTTAGGGAGTTCTGGAACTCGGCGAGAGTTCGGTTCGGGGAGAAATAAACGCCTACCACAGCGATCTCCCCGAACCGTGCTGCGACGATCCCACGCCCTCTCTTGACGCGATCGAGGGGCGGGGTACCGGCGGCGGCCGACGAAACGAGGGTCACCGAGCCGTCTAAGTCCGCCACCCAGTCATTCCTGGGCAGGACAAAATACGGCTCGGCGACCACGGCGACGTTGATCAACCACTGCGCCATGCTCTGGAGCAAAAGTTCCTGAGCAGCGGCGCAGTGGTTGATGTTCGCCTGGAGGAAGCGCAATGGGGCCATTAATCGGGATCCATTGCAGCCTCCTCCAGGGCCCCTTGCGGGGGTTTGGCCACGACTTCGGCGACGACGGCGGCAGTAGTGACGGCGGCGGCGGCGGCGGCTGTGGCGGTGACGGCGGCGGCAGAGGGCCTACCTCTGCGCCTAGCCTTGGTGGGTGGGGCGCAGGACTTGCCCCCAGCCCGGTGATCGGCCTGCTTGCCAACCGCCTCACATGCGAAGCAGTGAGGCGGGGCGGAGCACGAGCCGGCCTTGTGACCGGGCTGACCGCAGCGGAAGCACCTATCGCTGCGGTCTACCTCCGAGGTGCACACGCATGCCGCATGGTTGCCCATTTGGCAGCGGAAGCACCTCAGGGGTCTGGGGTCCAGGATTTTCACCTGCGCAGACACCCAACCAACCAGGAGCCTTCGGCCCTCCTGGATCTTTTTGGCCGCCGGGACGGGGCAGCTAACCGTAATGGTTTGCGTCCCCGTGAAGCCAGGACGCAGGGCGCCCGCCCTCACCTGATCGGGAGGGCACTCCCCAGTCCTGGCTACGGCGGCCACCACTTCCTCGGCCGTCACGGAGTCATCCAGACCCAATATGCGCATGTCTGCGCGCTTGGTGGGTCTGGAGACTCGGGCCTCCTCCGCATTTAAGGACGCTCTGAGCCGTTCGGCCAGAGCGTCAGCGGTAGGGCCACTGTTCGCGCCGGGGATCTCCAACATCCGAGCCTCCGTCGCAGTGACCCGGTGACGGAGGCCACCGGTGATGCCGAGCTCCGTGATGTCTATCACCTGCCGCGCCTTCGCGAGCACGTCGCGGTACGACACGCCCCTCTTCACCGCGTCCGGCTGCAGTGTGATCACTACAGCCGTGGTCTTGGGGGCGCGCAGTCACGCCGCGGCGTCTCGCCGCCGCCGTCTCTCCCTACGCCGCGAGGACCTGGCTGCGCCAGCAGCCTTCCTCTTCTCCCCGGCCACTTGCCAGTCGGCGCCGGCCGGAGGAGTCTTTGGAGGAGGCTGCTGGGACGGCTGGTTCCCGGCCTGGGCTTTCTTCTTTTTGGCCGCCTGCTTCGGCCCCGCAGGTGTCGGGGTCGGAGGCGGCTTTGATGGGCCCGATTTCGGTTTGGCCGGGGCCGTCTTTGCCCTCGCAGGGTCCGCCGTCACTGGTGCCGTCCGCACCGTGGCCGTCTTCGCCTGAGGCGGCCTCGTCGTCGTCTGGGGAGGCATGGACGCGGCCGCAGCCGCGTACGAAGTCGCCGCCAGCGGGGGTCACAGCACGCGGCTCTCCAATACGGAGAACCGCTGCTGGAAGGCGGCCAGCTCCTGTCGCACCAGGTCGAGAACCGAGTCCTCCGCTGGTGTGGGCTGGCCTTTCTCCTTTTGGCCCCGCGGTGGCGCATTCCGCTGGCCGCCTCCCCGGATTGCGGCCAGGTCCGCCTTGAGGGCGGCGTTCTCCCTCTGGAGAGCCTCTATGGCGGCAGTCAGGCGGGTGACCTCCGGCCGCAGATCGGACATATCGTCCCTTGCAGCCGGAGCCCCGCCGTAAGTCCGCGTGGCCGCCAGGATGGAGGCCGTGGCTTCGCCGATCGCGTCCTCCTTGCTCTTGCGGTTGCGCTTCCGCGAGATGGTGCGGATGGCAGCCGCCACGGCCTCTTCTAGTTTGGCCTCGCTCGAGGCCAGACCAGTGTTGGGCTCTCCAGAGGGAGGCCCCCTCCCCGAGGTCTTGCCTCGGCCTTTACCCCGCACGCTAGTGGGGATCTTGCGGGCCGAGGCAAGCTCCTCCTCCGACGACGACTCGTCGTTGCGGGGGCGCTTGAGGAACTCCTTCCTCCTGTCGGCGCCCCCCTCGTCACTCCTGACTGCGCTCCCAGAGATTAAGCTCTGGAAGCTCTCGGCGTCTGATGCCGAGTCGGTCTCCGACCCGAGCACCAGCGCCCCCTTCCTCCGCAGAGCGGCGCTCTGCGCTCGCTCAACGTTCGGTGCCGGTGAGGTGGACGTGCTGGACAAGTCCAGCGACTCCACCTCACGGGCACGTGAGCCTCCCTGGCTCAATGCGGTGACTGCCGGGGTAAATTTGGGGTAAAAGTTGTCGCTGTCCCCCCAGAATACGACGGGACTGACCGGACGTATCCGGTGCGGGACTCCCCAGCTGCGGAGCAGCTGGGACCCGCCTGGGTAGTTTTTACTAGAACTTTGTCTGCCATTTTTTTGTTACTTTTTTAGTGAGGTGAGTTCCTCCGACCCTATCTCCCATTTCCTCTCCCCTGGTTCACTTCACGGTTACGTCTAAAGATTAGACGCATACCGGAAGTGAACCTTTCCTCCCCCTTGACCCGATCTCTGAGACCGGGCCCCGCGCCGTCTAGAAGCTCGAGCTAGCTGCTCGATCCTCCAGGCGGCGCGCCTTTCCCCCGGTGTGTCCCTCTTGGTCTTGTTTCTCCCTCTGGGCCCGCCCGGCATGAGTGCCTCTACCGGCATGGCCCCAGAGATCATCGAAACACGCAAGCCCCACCACGACGACAACGTGGGGACACAGTTGGTGGGGTTATTATACACCATAACAGTAAAAACAAAATTATGGACTTAACAATTAAAAAGGGTGATACAATGGGCGGTCTTATCGCTAAAAGCGATCTTTTACAGACAACCTTTGGATGGATTTGGCACAGAAGGAGAAAATAAATACGCGGGTAGTCCACGGTGTACTAATTATCTATATAAAATACAAAACAGGTAGGTACCGTAAAAGAGTGACCCTAAAACAATGACTGCCGTGAACAGCAAGGCTCAGGGGAGACAGTTGGCCTCTGTGCAATCTCCCCAGGGATGTGCCGTTACAGACATTGTACAGAGGGGGCTTCAAAGTGGTATTTTTAGAGGTAACGGGGCTCCTTCTATGTACTGATAATGATCACCAGAATGGTTTTAAAGACCTTCCCCTTACAAGTCAATGACCCATGAGAAAGTTTCATTCTGCTCATTTATTCACAAAAACAATCAAGAAAACCAAAAGCAAAGTCATCAAGACTTGTCTAACTCGCATTTTCTATTTCCCCAGGAGTTCCGGGAACAGTACTGCATCAGCAACAAACAACTGGATCTGCTGGAACTGGAGAAGTCCAAGAAGGATCGATTTCTCGGATGCCTCTCACAATACCATATCGAGAGTCCATGTTCCAGAGCCAATAGGTAAGGTTTCAAACATTTTTCTTAAAATTTCACAATTTTTTAATGGTGATGATGCCACATTTCGGCCACAGCAACTGCAATTGATTATTTTCTAGGCTGGTTGATGAGAGCTTTGGTAAGCCACTCTTTCATGTGCTCTTCAGTGATTAGCATATAGGTACAACTATGGTCAAAAACCTCCGAGAACCAAGAGATAAATGACTAAACTCTTGGCTGACAAACCTAATCTGTGCTTAATTAATAAAATATGGAAGAATATCTGTCCGGAATGAGTGTATCACTGCGATTTACTTATATTTAAATAGTAATTTGTTCATATTTTATATAAAAATGCATTATAGCAAATTTAACTATCAAATATTTAAAATAATAGGTCAAAAAGAGATCTGTCAAAATTCAGTACTGTTAATAAGCTAAAAAGTAAAAAAAAACATCCACATACCAAAAGAAAACTTAAGGCCCCGTAATAACATCCTAAAATGTCATCCATTCGTTGCATTAAAATTTCTCTTCCTGGAAATATGTCACTAGTTTTGTAAAGATACAAAATATTCCGTTACATGGAAAATATGCACAAAAGACACACAGTCGTTAACAATAACAATGCGTAGGCGTACATATGTGGAATCCGGCAGTTTTATGTAGCAGAAATAATAAGGAGTAAGGATTCGACACTATTGTTGGGATACGGATTCATAGATGACGGAATGCTACATTTTCATTTTATTTATACGCTACGAAAAATCATGGTTTACATTACCGATGTGCATCATATACGCAACTTGTAATTTACTATTAATAAAGAAAACATTTGCATTAATGTAAAATATTAGCATTTGCTGCCTAAGTATACATTCCGTTTTTTTTTTCTGGGGAAAACCATCAAATGACTCCCCTCCCGCTCTGGGACGAGCGGAAGGGAGGGACTTCTATTGCCTAAAAACCCACCCCGTTACTTCAGTTGCACTCCGGGGTGGCGGTATCTCCTTAAGAGGTCAGATATGCAGCCGATCCGTCTCAACCCCGACGTATGAACTAGTCCACATACATACACACACATACACACACCCTTACACACACACACACACACACACTCTTACGTCACTTTAAAGCTGATTTACATATGTAGCACGTCCTCACTACATAAGTTCCAGTTGAAAACCAGCGTCAGGTGATTTGCATTTGTCTGGCATTTGGCTGAACTGCGGGCCTAGACAAAATCCATTTTCTGTAAGCGTTAACTCCAACGGAAAAATTAAATTGTATGGAGTTGACATATACTAACACGTGACAATCACGTGACATGTGGTGTGGCTTTGCCTAGTTTAGGGGTCAGGGTTGCAACTAGTGTGTGTAATACTAACTTATTTTTATTTCCATCTAATTAAAATTTGTAAACAAGTCAATGTACATACGTAAACATGTATTTTTTTTGTGGTAAATAAATTATCTTTAAATTAAATTATCTTTAAATTATTTTCTCAACAGTTTGCCCCTTCACTCACCAGTCAATGTATATTAGATGCCTAGCGTCAGGCAGTTACAGTCTGGAAATATTCCTATAATAACCTTTTTGGCTTTATGTTCTTCTATATAGTTTAAGATCCTAGGGACGTTCCTTATTTTTGAAGTAACGAAATTTACGGAATGGATAATGGATAAATATGAGTTTAAGAGTGTGTGCGTACCCGCAAGCTTGGCAAGGCGGGCGCGGAACTGGCGTTCATAGGTAGCAAGCAGAAAAGGTACTCAGAAACATTACTTACTTTTGTTTTTGAAGAACTGATTTTTACATATGTTATACTTACCGAATATTATTAAAAATAAATATTTTATATTGCCAGACCTTTTCAGTGGGCGGTAACTTCCCCCAGACGTTTGAAATCTCATAAAAAAGTTCCATGATTTTTTATGAGATTTAAAGTTTCTGGGGGAAGTAACCGCCCACTTTTTAGTATACTAAAGTAGAAACTAATTAATTAGTTATACAATATTAATTATAGTAATTGTAACGCTTACTCAATTCGATATGTGGTGCTATTCTATCCAATCGAATATGTAAAGATAAAAGTTCCACTAAATCCTGCTCAACACGGGTGAACACCGAGTTTATTTATGGAAAGGTTATTTTAACAGAAGTGTAAAAGCTACCCTTTCAGTGGTTCAATATGTGTGGAAGCGATATGGGGCGGAACTGACGTACGTTTATTTTAATGTGGAAAGCGGAAATGTTAAACTATTTACTGAACACTATTTTTTTTGTGGGTTAACCTGTAATTTTGTTACGTGGGTTTTCTTATTCATCTTTTGATTTTTGAAATCAATAGAAAATTATGGGACTGACTTGACTTAATGTCATAAGTCACCTAGGTGGACCAGAGGATGCCTTCAGTACTCCGCCATCGCGTTCTTTCTTGGGCCACTTCACCTCAGGCCATGTTAACCTGATTTTCTTCAACTCCTTCAAGATTTTTTTATTATATCTAAAATATTAAAACTAAACTAAAATATAACTCAAAAAATTCGTCCTCAACCCTGTCGGCTGGTATTGGTCCCAAGGTACTGGCGGCGTTGCCACTTTGTATGGCAATACTCTATGAGTTATCATACTCCAGGCAAAAAAGTGCCCAAGGGTCACGGGAAGAGTTAATCAGCCTTTTCGAAAATTTCAATAGCCTGTGAACACAAGGGCACTTCGATTTGCGAGTTTAGACACTAAACGGCTCAAAAATATCGTTAAAGTGAAAGTCTTGTTGCATTAAGTCCGCCCATGTACCACTATTGTACATAAAGTTTAAATAAATAAAGTGCAATAAAATATTGCTATTGAAGTAGACGAGAGTAGTATGTAAGTGTGTATGTATGTTATGTACATAACACGTGTGCAATAGTCAGTTGTGTGTGGATTCTTTTGAAATTAATTATTACAATAATGATTGTGTGAAATGTTTTTTTTATAACATTTTAAATATTTTGTTCCAAAAAGGAATAAAATCGGTAAACTGCTATGTAATCTGACACCCTTTTTTTCCTGGATGGGAAGATCATCAAATGACTCCTCCGCTGCGGGTGGAGTGGAAGGGAGTGTCAGACTTATACTGACTAAGAACCCAGGGTGGGTTGTTAGTCAGTACCGGTATCTTGTTAGAACATTACCACACCCGTAACTAATCTGGCATCCTATTTATTGTACTAATCCAAATATGTACTATAAAACCACACTCTCCGTACTAATCCAAGTATTGAATACACATGATAAGTAGGGCTGTGACATAAATTCTTTCACTCCTTCAGTTTCTAGCTTAGATATAATTTTAGATTCCATTTAAACTTAAAAAACTTTCTCTCTAATGTAACGTAACGTATTCTCTAAGATCAAATCCGTCGTTGTAGACAAAATAAAAGTAAGAAACTCTCTGGCTCTAATCGGTAGAGGAGCTACAAAGTTACCCGCAAATCTAAAGAACGACTCAGTTTTTCTCATTTACATAATATGTAAATGAGAAAAACTGAGTCGAAAAATTAAAGACACTAAAACCTAAAAGTATTAATATATTATATTAATACCTTTATGTTTTAGTGTCTAATTTTATTTATTACATATGATGTATGCTACATTAAAACCATGATTTTGTCATTGGTTATCGCCCCATGACAACATACTACCAAAATACACAAAGGTATTTTAAAAAAATTGGCCAAGTGCGAGTCAGACTCGCCCATGAAGGGTTCCGCAGTAACTATAATAATATAATAAGATATTTATTTGACAAAAAAAACCTTACAAATTTCTTAAGACTAGCTTATTTACATTTTTTACAACTACGCCAAATATTTTTTTTTTCATAGTGTTTGTATGAATTACAAAGTTATATTTGCGGTTTTAGAAAATATGATGTATCTCAAAAACTGCTGACCCGATCTTGTTCAAAACAATTTTGGTTGAAAATTTTCATTAAGATTTACAGACATATATTTTTTTTAGATATTTCACTCCATTATTATAGAATTTAGACCACTTTGGAAGCGTATATCTTTTAAACGATTAACTTTATGAAAAATTGGTTTTAAAAACCTCAATGTCATATTTAAAGACCTGTCTATAGATACCACACACGCAAAGGTTTCATGAAAAAAAAAAATATTTTCTGTTTTAGTTCCATGTATGGGGAGCCCCCTTTATTTTAAATATTTTTTAGGTTTTTTCTTAAAATCGGAAAGTGGTTTACAGAATACATCTACCTACCAAGTTTCACATGTATAGTCTTAATCTCTCTGCATGCTCTTCACTATTGTGAACGATCCTTGTGCTCCTGATTACTTAAAACAAAATTTTAAAGTGCAAGGCATATCTCATAGCCTTAACCTTCGCGCAACCAAAAACTTACTTCTTCACATTCCTTCTCACCGAACCGGGTTTATGGCTAATTTCTATGCTATTTCTACCATTAAACTCTGGAACATGCCCCTTGACATCACGGGCACGCCGCAATTGCGGCGGTAAGACCCCTCTTTGAGGAGTGGCTAGATCGGCGTCACAGCGTCCTGACCTACCGCATGACGCAGGTCCTCACCGGACACGGAAGTTTCGGGAGGTACCTGTGTCTGATGGGAAAGGAGGAAACGCCTGGGTGTCACCACTGCGAGGGTCGCCCTGACGACACCGTAGAGCACACGGTGCAAGACTGCCCCGCCTGGGCAGAGCACCGACGTGTCCTCAATGCGGCGATAAGCGGAGACCTCTCGCGCCCGGCATTGGTCGAGGCCATGCTGCGGGGCGAGAGGGAGTGGGAAGCGGTCGCCTCCTTCTGCGAAGCAGTCATGCTTCGGAAAGAGGAGGCGGGCCGCGTGAGGGAGAGGATGGCGTCCTCCCTCCAGGCCAGCCGCAGTGGTAGATGCCCATGGCGTCGGACGTCGGCCGACGATCTCCGGCCACCGTAGGCGCGGGTATGCGGACAGCGAGTAAAGGGCAACTCGCTGTCCGACCATGGACCATGCCTAACGTGACCAGACGTCCCGTTTTGAACGGGACTGTCCCTTTTTATAATTACGAGTCCCGGTGTCCCCGCAATGATCTCTGGGACGCAAAATTGTCCCGTTTTCTCAGACCGCGTCATTGGACTCATCGGTCGATGCGAAGATAACAGAGAATGGCCAAGACGTCGTCGCTCGTGCTTTGTTGACTATTTTATTTGACAGATTTTTCGTTCGCCCACTTCTCGATATTTGTTTTGTTGTTGTTTAATGCTCGTGTACCTAATAAATAACTTAAACTTTTTGTTTTGGAATATTCTTGACTTTTATTGATGGGATTTGTATTTATTTATTTTTTACGAACTTTATATTTGACATTAAGATTCATATCTGGAGCGAGGCCATTGAGAGGCACGGGGAAGTACTTGCTGTATCCCTTGACATCTCCAAGGCCTTTGACAGGGTCTAGCACGATAGCCTTGTTGCTAAGCTTCCTTCCTTCGGTTTACCCACTCAACTTTGCGTTTGGATTGAAGACTTCCTGAGAGATCGGTCCATTTGAGTGGTCATTGATGGCTGCTCATCTGATAAATTGGCAATTTATGCTGGGGTCCCTCAGGGGTCTGTTCTCTCAGCAACTTTATTCTTGATGCACATTAACGATCTGCTAATGCCCGGTTCCTTTGGGTATGCAGACGACAGCAGTTTCTGAGAGATATGTGTCCAGCGCGCGAGCTGGTGGGTCACAGATCCAGTCTCTCCGTGAGGACATGGTTGGACGCTTGAGCTTGTCCTTGAAGGCTATCTCCGAATGGGGCGATGCCATTTTGGTCAAGTTTAATGCAGCTAAGACCCAGGCGTGACTCTTCTGCGCAAAAAGGAGCCAATTTGAACCGGCTCCTACTTTCCGTGGTGTAACCGTGCCGATAACCGATCATATTGAGCTTCTTGGGGTGACTTTAACTTCCACACTCAATTTTGGCTCATTTACCGAGGCTAAGGCTCAGTTAGCATAAAAAGGTTGGGAATCTTAGCCAAGGTGAGACGGTACTCCACATCGGAACAGCTGCTCAATTTGTATCAAGCCCAGGTTCGGTCATGTATGGAATACTGCTCTCATCTTTGGGATGGATCTGCGAAATACAAACTGGACGCGCTTGAGTCTATCGAGAAGCGGGTCAAGAGACTCATTGGCAACGATGCACTGGTCGAGTCAAAGCTCCAGAGCCTTGAACATCGACGACGAGTTGCAAGTCTATCGGTTTTCTATCGGTTACATTTCGGGGAGTGTGCGATGGAATTTCACAACCTAATTTTGCCAAGCCCGTTCCATCATCGGACTACAAGACAAACGGCGATGCGCCATCATTACATTATGGACATCCCTTGTTAAAATTGTGTGGTTCAAATCTATACTAATATTATAAAGCGGAAAAGTTTGTTTGGTTGTTTGTTTGTTTGTTTGTTTGCTTGAACGCGCTAATCTTCGAAAGTACAGGGTGGATTTGGATGAAATTTGGTATGGAAGTAGCTTGAAGCTTGAAGAAGGTTATAGGCTACTTTTTACGCGACTGCAAAAAAGGAGAGTTATGTTTTTACCATAATAAAATCCACGGGAGCGAAGCCCCGCGTGAGTACTAATTGTTTATAAAATAAATTAAATGAAATATTAGTTAAAATAACGCAAGTGTCCGTTCAGGATTTGGATATGGCCGCGGCAGAAGACGTCTGGGATTATCACACGATACAAGAAAACCACAGCTTTCGGTCTAAAGATTGTGCATCGAAATTAATTCAATCATGTTTTGATCGCGCTTACGAAAAACTTATTGTGAAGATATATATATTTTTTTTATATTTTCACGATTCTCGAAGCTCTAAAGGAGTTTTGAGCCGAAACTGAAACGGAATATCAACAAATGCTCGGCTATAGCAAAGCCTCTTATGCCTGCCTCGGAAAGGGTTTCAAAAATGTATCAGCCATTAAAAATCTACTTTTTGAGTATTGAAAAATATCCCCTGTTACTAAAAAACTTTTTGGAGATTCCATATCCAAACTGTGGCTTTATTTTTTACACGCTCAGGCAGCAAGTTTTATCAAGCTGTATAAGCTGTATTGAAACTTGTAGATCAGACTACTACTACTCTTACCATAGAAATGGAGATATTTTATTGGGCTGATTTAAAAAAGGTTTCCGCATGGGAAATTGTTCAAAAATTGTAGACATCTGAGAAAACCCAGTTACAAATTTCAGTTCTAACGGCGATTTTGATAATTAAGGTGAATATAAAAAAACGAGCTAAGAATTTCATTCTTACTTAAAATCATCACCAGCTATATTAAAGCCAATTTGTTCATCTGATAAATATAAATTTTATATAACTTAACTTTTCGGGTAAGTATATATATATTTTTAATTCATAGCTTTTAAGCTAACTGACTATTCCTAAATAAAAAACATAAATGAAGTGTTTTATTTTTCATTGACAACCTGTTAATTGACCTTAATAAACCAGTGTCCCGTTTTGAGACAAAAAATAAATGGTCACGTTAACCATGCCCGGGTCGACGGCGGGTCGTGTTCCACGCGCGCCTCAAAGAGCGTCAGCAACATGACGAGGCCCCCTCTGCAGAGGGCCGAAGCCTGCCAGTGTCGTGGGACTCATCCCGTTACCGTGGCCCCGGTACGTAAAGGGTTATTGAAGGAACACCGTGGATTTTAGTCAGTAAAAGTCTGACAGTCCCTCCCACCCTGCCCGGGGTGGGAGGACTTATTTGATAATATTACCACGTTAAAAAAAAAAAAAACCCTTGACATCAAGAAGGCCGAGTCTAAATTCTCTTTTAAGCGTAAAATGAGAAACCACTACTTAAAAGCCTGTCATTCTTAATGTGGTTTTTGCAATAATTATAATTATTGTGAGTTCTCTTAGTCAGAAATATTATTTTAAAGCACCGTATTTATATGTCTATTATTTTAGCATTTGTTTTTTCAAACAAACTAAATAGCTTACAAATCAGAGTAAACGCAACCACCCTTTGTAAATAAATGTGACTGACATTAATTCTTGTCTTGGTCAGATTTATCGCTTTAAGGTGCATCTCATCAAAATCATTTGCGAATAAACTACTTCTCCTATTTAATTGATTTTTGGTACAAAGCTTGAAAATGGTACCTAGTATACGCAGTTTAAAGGAAAGCCCCTCGGTCGTATCAACTCTGTATATATATATTCTTTCGATAATGACATTTATTTTACTTGTACACCTACCACATTGTGGTCTTTTTATCTCAAAGGTTGACTGGTAGAGAATGCCTTGTTGCATTAAGTCCACCCATGTACCACTATTGTACATAAAGTTTAAATAAATAAATAATACTTTCGGAATAAAATGGCTATGACATATGGACGGATAGACAGACAGACATGACGAAACTATAAGGGTTCCGTTTTTTGCCATTCGGCTACGGAACCCTAATAAATATACAAAAATGTATACAACAAACGCGTAAGCGTAGATAATATTGTTGTAAATAGTCAGGTGAACACTAAAACACCGAGATATATATCGCGGGTCTCAAACCATAGGGGCGTATATGCAAAAATGCGATTTTTCGTTTTTAATGCAAATGGATTCTACTATAAGCAATACATAACCTAAATTTTTCTTATAATTTAATACTAATTACTTTTTGTATAAATTGCAAAATATTATTTGCCGTAAGCTAGACAGTCTACAATTATTTTTAGGCCATATGGCCGTATAATAGACGTAAGAGCTTATTGAGGCCGTTTCGACGTGCTTTATAGACGTATGCACTTACGACTTCCAATTTTATTATGGTCCTAGGAAATCCAGTCGGACCATATAGAAGTATGCACATATGACTGTTTCGTTTTATTTTTACCTGTAATCATTGTGTCGAGCCATATAGACGTATGCGCATACGACCATCAATGTCAACATGATCCTGGGGGTATTTAGTCATTATTGCGGACGTATGCAGTTATGCACATACGTCTACATATTTTAGTATTGGTGTCTCAAGATTTCGTCATTACGCGGACGTATCGTCATGTCAACAACACGAAAACACAGTCATTCTGCAGTGAGCTGCCATAGCGAGTAGATGTAATTTTAATGCGTGGAATAAGTTTAGTGAATTTACTGTGAATAATGAAGCGTAGAGACAATATCTTGCGTTTAGCACTAAACAGTGATAATGTAATCAATCAATCAATCAATAATGGTAAGTAATTTTGATCATACCTTATTTAAAATATGAAATGTCTTGTTTTAAAGTATAGGTACTGTTCATTTGACTAACTAGGATGTTGTTTCTTGTTTATAATGATGAATTATTGTTGTTATTATAACAATAACGTAAATAATATTGATGTAGGTAGTTTTACGATCGTTTGTGTTGAACAGGTATATACAAGCATCCTTAGCGAGTGTTGATAGGTATGGTATTTGTAAAATGTTATATTGAATTAGTGTAGGTACCTATTACGTATAAATACTGACTGAGAGTATTTTTTTGTTTATAATCCTACTAATATTATAAACGTGAGACTTTGTATGGATGCATGGATGGATGTTTGTTACTCTTTCACGCAAAAACGAAACGGAACGGATTTGGATGAAATTTGGCACATAGATGGTTTATAACCAGGATTAACATATAGGATCATTTTTACCGCGATATTTCAACGGGATTGAAACTTATGCGGGTGAAACCGTGGGGCACAGCTAGTTTAACATAATAACAGTTGTTGTTAGAACTAGGTGCGCCCCGCAGTTTCACCCGCATAAGTTTCGATCCCGTGGGAATATCGGGATAATAAAAATCCATCCATCCATACAAACTTTTACGTTTATAATATTATATAGTAGGAAGGATGCTAACTATATGACTCGCCAGAAAAAAATGGAAATCATAACCTATAGGTTATGATGACCTGTATATTTGAATTTGCTTTTCTCTCATGTTTCATAAATTACAGGGTCTCGGACTATGGACGACTATGAGGAGTTAGCACTTCCAGTCGAAGAACCAATTCGAATTTTACATTCATCGCCAGTAAATACACTTCCAGTCGAAAAACCAATTCCAATTTTACATTCATCGCCAGTGAATATATCCAGGGATTCACCTCTAACAGTTGAACAACAAGTGACAATAGTTGAAATGGAAAACTTAGGCTTTACTGGCAGTTTCTTCGACAATAGTACCAAAGATATTTCATTAGCCTCACATTTGTCACCAATGTCAGTATTTATACCCAACGAAATACCTCTTGAAGAGCCAGAATATTCTTTAGTTCAAAGTAAACAAGAGCTTACACCACTTTTTACTCCAATCCAATCTGTGCAGCCATTGTCAAGCCCTAGCATAATAGAAACACCAACCACTACATCTAACATCAATAATGAAACATTACCAGAATAGACAGGGACAGGGATAGACTTTGATGATGATGATTCTGTGGCAGACCCTAATTACGTTCCTTCAGATATTGAATGTCAGCCATCCCCAATGTTACGAATTACACCATCATCTAATCAACCTCCTCCACTAAACAATTTGAGTAACCCCACAACAGTCTTTTGAAATAGATGAGCCAGTATCGGTAAACTCCATTAGTGAAAGTTATCAAGAGGAGGTTGATTCCCCTTTACCAAAAAGAAATAAAAGAAAGTTACCAGAACTGTGGAAAAAAAACCAAAGGAAATTTAAAAGAAACAGTGGCGCTGTATATACGTCGGCTCTAGGCAAGAATAAACCTGCAAAAGAGTGCAGCTATGAACCATGCAAATGTCAAAAACAATGTCATTTAAAAATTGACAGTGAAACAAGACAAAAGCTTTTTGATTCTTTCTGGGGCTTAGGGGGTCTTGACAGGCAAAGAGATTTTTTGTCCAAAAACGTAACTGTAACTGGAGCTACAGGATCACGTGTTAAAAATTCTAGAAGAAAGTTTACACTCCAGTACAGTTTTAAAGTAAATTCAGATACCGTTTTAGTTTGTCAACCTTTTTTTTGAAAACATTGCATATAAGCGACAAAATGGTCCGCACTGCTTTAGATAAAGCACGCAGAGGAGTTTGTGGAATTATATCACCTGATAAACGAGGTCGACATGTACCATCAAATAAATATGACAATATAAAAATTCAATGCGCCAAAGATCATATTGATTTGTTTCCAGCAGTACCATCACACTGGTGTCGTAAAGATACAAAAAAAAATATTTGGAGCCTACATTAAATAGAGAAAAACTGTATCAATTATATAAAGAATATTGCATGGAGAATAACAAAGTTCCTATCTGCAAGACTTGGAATTAATTCTGGAAAAGAATATAGATTTTCACAAGCCCAGAAAAGACCAATGTTGGTGTCATAAGTTTGAGCAGTTATCCGAAGAAGAACAGAAAGAAAAACAGGAGGAGTATGAAGAACATGTTAATAGGAAAGAATATGCTAAAGATGAAAAGAAGACTGATAAATTAAAGGCAATGGTTGACTCTACTCTTCTTGTCTGTACCTTTGATTTCGAAGCAGTGTTATATTGTCCATTAGTTTTAGGTAAACCTGTCTTTTATAAAAGGAAATTGGGCTGTATGAATTTCACAATACATAATGCAGTGAGCAAACAGAGCTACTGTTACAGAGTCAGGCCAGAGTACGAGGGGAACAGAGGGGCAAATGAAGTCTCAACATGTTTGTATACTTATATCACCAAGCTTACCAATGTGGAACACCTGATTCTTTATTCTGATTGCTGCCCAGGACAAAATCGAAATTCAGTGGTTGCTACAATGCTAAGGTATGTAATGATGTCTCCAGAATATAATGTAAAAATTATTGATTACAAGTTTCTCGAACCAGGTCACACCCAGATGGAATGTGATAACATGCATTCTACAATAGAACGGGCTTCAGAATACGCCAAAATCTATATTCCCGAAGACTGGCTAAATGTGATACGATTGGCACGGAAAGACAATCCATACATTGTTGAGGTGTTAGACCATTCAAAATTTAAAGACTTTAAGGCAAGGCGAGGTATCTCTATTGGTAACACAATAAAAGCCACGGATGGAACGATTTTAAAATGGACTAACGTCAGATGGATACAGGTGAGGAAAGATGTTCCCAATTCGCTTTTCTTCAAATTCGATTACTGGGAAGAATTTAAGGAGGTTAGGTTTACTAGAAAAGTAACGCGGTCCGACATTTCCTCTTCTATGGATACAAACCTGTACTCAGAACCACTTCCACTAAAACAAGTTAAATATAAAGACCTTATGGCTATGTGTAAGGATGGAACTATTCCAAAGAATTACCACAGCTATTACGAAAATTTTCCTGTAGAAGAATATGAAAATTCAGAGACAGGAGCTACAAATGACGACGACGACTTAACCCTTGCTGCAACAAGAGCATCTTATATACGACGTCGATCTAGGAACAAACAGTAATTAAGGAAAGCTTAAATATCTACAGCATGTATCAGAAAGGTGTGCTTTCTAATACACGCTTTACATATCACTTGTGCAATGTTTCCTCTGCTCTTATTTTTTATATCTTTTAATTATTGTTTTAGAGAATTTATTCTAAGTTCTAGGTTTTTGTGACTGTTTCTTTTAAATATTCGATTTTATTCTTTATAAAGTTTTATTTTTCTGTGTAAAAGCCTTTTTAAGTTGAAATATTTATGTTCATAAGAATTTTGTTAAGATTTCAGTTTTATTTCATTTCTTGTAATGTGCCTCGAGCTCAATTTTAAATGTTTGTGATTTTAAGTCATTTAAAAAGATTTTCAGATTTATGAATAAATTTTATTTTTATTATGCTTATTTTTCTTTTCACACAGAAAACCTTGTGTAATTACTGCCATTTGTTCTTTTTTCTTTAGATTTTAGAACAAAACTGGTTTATACCTCTATTTTGAATTCAAACACTTCTCAATATAAATGACAAGCCAGACAGGCGTATGAATTTCAAAAATCGCGCAAATAACGTTAATTTTGATGGGTTCTCATTCCTAAATTGCAATATTTTGAGTCATCAACTAGGTGAAAATAAATATAGGTATAAATATTAATAATTTAAGGAGAAGGGTTTTACGTCCATAAATTCCATGCATTTTTGGGAGAACTTTGACGGAGTTTGACCGTATATTCGTCATGGCAAATAGATGTGTCAGCTAAAAACCAGTGTTATAGAGAGAAAACCTTAAAATCAAGCATTCCATATTAACTGGAGTGTAAATATATAGCTACATGCAAAAACACAACAAGCTGGCTCAATCACAAGAAAAGTTATTAAGTTTTTTGTCTCTCCTGAAAAGTAGGGGTTTTGTGGATACGCCCCTATGGTTTGAGACCCGCGATATGCAGACGCCTGAAACAATGAGACCAGATATTCTCCACTTAATTCTCGCATAAAATCAATGTTTCATCATGTTTCGTCGGGTCCCATCTGTGCTGTTTAGTCAGAAACCCGCCATGCATAAGATATGAGCAAACTTGACCCATTTTGTACAAGTATTAACTTGTACAAAATGTCCACTGAGGAATATTATTTGTATTAACAAATAATATTCCTCAGTGGAGATTCTTGTGTTAATAAAAGTAGTTCTCTCTTTTCCCAATAAAACGTATCTTCACGGAATTTGTAAGCGAAATATCAGAGATTTAATTTTAGAATAGGCACCCCTATTCTAAAATGAAATCTCTGATATTTCGTCTCATATCATATAAAGTTTTTTGGTATATTTTCATTTCAATAACGTTCACAAGATATAATAAACGTGAGATATACCAATTGTTGATATAATTTCTTTAGATATAACATTTATATACTCTAAAACTTATTTCGTATAACGTTATTGGATATAACGTTTATTTAATCGAAAATCATTAGGCCTATCGTAATGATATATTAATAAAATATCATTGGCCTATCATTTATAATATATAATACTAGCTTTTGCCCGCGGCTTCGCCCGCGTTAATGTACACTGTCAATAATTCTTGTTGTCAAAATTCTTGTTGGGTGGTTAAAAAACGTCCATCCCAAAAAGAGACAGACAGTTGTTAGTATTTAAAATTTATCTTTTTAAAACCAAAACCGTAGTTTACAATACATTTTTGTAAACTACGTTTCTGGTTTTCCCGTCCTTGGCTAAAACGTGTCGATTTTGTGAGCTTGATACTCGTGAGCACGCCACATACCCATGCCCATGGGAAAAGCAGTCTTTTTCGAAATGTACACTTGCTACTTTCAGTTTCTGTCCTTGAGCTTTGTTTAGCGGGTTCAGCGGTTTAGGCGTAAAAAGGTAAGAGACGGACAGACAGATTTACTTTCGTATTTATAATATTAGTATGGATAGTATGGATATGGATATTACTTACCCTTAGAATAGGTATGGGGTATAGACTTGTAAATAATTCAATCCTACTATCCAACTAATATTATAAATGCGAAAGTTTGTTGTTTGTATGTATGTTTGTTACTCTTTCACGCAAAAAGTACTGAACGGATCTAAATTAAATTTGGTAGGTAGATAGTTGAAATCCTGGAATAACATAGGCTAATTTTTATCCCGTTTAAGCCTGTTCCATCATCGGATTACGAGACAAACGGCGCGGCGAAGCGCCATCGTTACATGGTGGACATCCCACCCATACGTAGAAAACGTTTTGCGAATACCTTCATTGTGCGTACGGCTAAGGAGTCGATTTCCCTGGCGGAGTATGTGTTTCCCGATAGCTATAACCTAGGAGTCTTTGAGTCAAGAGTGAATAGGTTACTTTTAGGCAAGCGTGGTCCATCTTCGACCACATCATCACTTACCATCAGGTGAGATGGTGGTCAAACGTGAACCTATTTTCAATAAAAAAGAATTCCCACGGGATCGGGATATACGCGGGCAAAATCTCCCACGCGAACAATTCGAGGGCAAAAGCTAGTATTAAATAATAAATGATATCCTGCACAAATGTTTGAAATTGAGTCTTAAAAATGAAATCGAAACTTGAATATGAATATTTTTTAAATACGAATATCTGTCGTAATCGTAACATTGTTTTATAGTTTCATAATAATATAAATAAATGAATATGTGATCATGAATTCACATATCTTTTTATTTATAAATTGTGCAAAAATGTATTTTATAGGTATATCACATACAGTTAACAAGAATATGTGAAGTAGGTGTAAAGGGGTATGCTTGTTTCAATAGAAATCTCTTCCAGTTCTTGGATAGTTCCAAACCTGCAAAAAAGTCGAAAAAAGAGATGTAGACACAATTTGTGTGAGGAAATGGTAAAACAATGAAACGTTTTAATTTAGGTAGATAAAATTCACACATAATAAAATCATTAATCTAAATAATATTAAAACTATCTCAATAATATAATAATATTAATTATTAATCTAAATAATAATAATATTATCTCAATAATCTAAATAATAATAATATTATCTCAATAATCTAAATAATATTAAAAGATGAATAAATATACATATAAGCAAATGTTTCGTAATTGAAAGATAGTAACAAAAAGGAAGCCACTTAGTAAAACGAATGAGTTTTTCTAAAAATTAGGTTCATTAACAGAAAATAAGGATGGCGTAGTAGGTACCAATGGGGACTCTTGTATCGGCGTCCTAAGTTGATTTAGACAATAAATTACCTCCTTTTAGAAGAAGCAAAGGTAACAAAGTGGGCATTTTATTATTCTGCACCCTTGTATATAGTATTGGACTTAAGTGGAGGTCAAACTACACTTTTATATTATCGCTGCTATTTTCAGGGCTATCTCTACTTTTGTAATAAGTTAGACGGAGTGTTTTATAGCTTGCTCCGGTAGAAATTCCTACAAACATGAGTGGGAGGTCGCCTCTGTGTCTCTCTCTTACAAAACGTGTTGAATTCATTAGGAATCATTGTACCTATATCAGTAGCATCAGCGCATCATTACGCTCGCAGGCGAAAGGGGAAGGCGCGGAGTTGGGTTATTGAAATCGGGCTGGGCGCGTGCCTCTGCGCGTTCGACACTCAGCTTACTGATGCGCTTACACTACGGGCATTTCTTTGAACGATCATTGCAATATAAAGGGCATTCAATCTATTATTATAAAGTCTACTTTTTTATTCCTATTGAGCCCAATCAGTAGTGTAGTCACTTATTACACTTTGACCTTGTTTGAGCGAACATGTGAATGAGAGTAAGTGGCAACATGATTTTGTTGTTAAGACAGAAGTCCAGTTGGAAAAAAATCACAATGATATCAACAGATTTAAATGTCTCATTAAATTGTGACATCTAGAATGAATGTAAACTATTTATGTAAGAACTATACTTTAGAGTGTAAAATTATACATGAATTATTACCAAATTATACATAAATAATTAAAATAAGATAAAGAAAAGTAGTAAAAATTATAAATTGAATAATACAACATTATGGCAAGTTTCTTTCATTAAAAACATTATTTACTAAGTAGTGTTTTAGCTATCAAGAATTCCTTGAGTTGAAGTTTAAACATTTTGAGGGCTGAAATACTTTTACTTTAATTTAGTCAATTGATATAAATTTCATTTCGTAGAACTAGCCATAAATTATTATTTCAACATACTCATATATTTTTACCGCAAAACACTTAAGTTTCTAAAGTGACTTTTATAATGGAAGAAATTGAAATAAATAAATTGAGTTTGACATAAGTCATAAAAGTGTATCGTATAGCAAACTATTCACGTATTCATAGTTCTATGATAAATGTGAAAGTTGAGATTTATGGATCTTTGGTATGCAATCACGCAATAGTACCCGGATTTGGTAGGTTTGGGGTAGAGTGTTTCATAGGCAGGCATCAGTCATAAATGATGGAAACTACAACCACTTAACGGATCTAGGTCGACTTAACCTGTAACCCTGTATCATATTTGCGTAATAATAGGGATATTTAGATAATTTCTTCGCTGTTTTTTTTCCGGTTACAAAGTTACAGGCAACAGCTAATCTATACTTATAATAAATCTGTAGAGAGGTCAATTCTGTACATGAAATATATTTACAAAATAACTATCAGGGGGTGATTAGGGATCGATACTGATGCCAAAAATGCAATCAGTAAAATTTTTGTCTGTCTGTCTGTCTGTCTGTATAACCGTTATAGAAACAAAAACTACTCGACGGATTTTAACGAAACTTGGTACAATTATTCTTCATACTCCTGAGCTGGTTATAGTATACTTTTCATCACGCTACAATCAATAGGAGCAGAGCAGTGAAGGGAAATGTTGGGAAAACGGGAGAAGTTACTCCATTTTTTAAGCTTCCGTCGCGTCTGCAACCTTAATGGTTAAAGCTACACAGAAATCATTTATGACGGAAATGTTCTCCTTAAAATTATATAAAAAATATCCCACGACAGCATATATCTATCTTTTATGGTTGACTCACAATAACACGTGTAACTCCCGATAGCTTAGCAGTTCGAAGCTTTCTGATTATTATTCTGCTCCGAAATTTAAAACCACCACAACTTTGCAATGGAACTCGGCTAAAAGTAACCCAGTTGCAACAAAATATAAAAAAAAAGGTTGCAGTGCAGGAGAAACCGTCTTTATTCCCAGAATTCCCAAAATACCAAATCATTTTCCATTCCAATTTAAAAGAACGCGATTCCCAGTATCGGTGTGTTATGCAATGACAATTAATAAGGCTCAAGGGCAGACTTTTCGTGTTGCTGGAGTAGATCTCGGTGTCAGTTGTTTCTCGGATGATCAGTTGTACGTCGCTCTTTCCCGGGTTAGCAGTTCTAGAAATCTTTATTTTCACGTGCCGGACGGGTCAACTTTCAACATAGTTTACCCGGAAGCTTTGCGCTGAAGTATTGTCGTTCTATAGGTACTTAAGCCTCATGTGAATGTGATCTAAACAATATTACCAATACATTAACTTAATAACACACAAGGAGTTACACGCTGACGGAGTCACGGGCACAGCTATTAACAATAATATTGTGCGGTTCGGTATTGCGATATTTTTCAACAGTATTATAGATTGACATATTATATTTCCCTACTAAATTACGAAAGTTAATCTGTCTGTTACATCAAAATCACTGAACCGTGAGGAAGGACATAGGCTACTTTTTTTTACGAAAAACGACGGAAACATGGACGAAGTCGCGGGCAACAGCTATCTATGCTAATAATATAAGGTTGAAGAGTTTGTTTGTTTGAACGCGATAATCTCAGGTACTGGTTCGAATTGAAAAAATATTTTTAATTAAATATTCAATTTATAGAGAAAGCGGAGCACCAATGAAGAATGCTTCAAAATCGGGGTTAAATTTAACGTTAGCCCAAAGTAACTATTCCACGCGGACGAAGTCGCGGGCAAAAGCTAGTAAATAAATAAAATTAATGATATAAAATAAAATAAGCCTTTATTGATGTTCACAGTTTAAAAATTGAATCCTAAAACTATTATCTTTCTTATTTCTAATTCTAATGTATTTTATATTTATTGGCGTCGGCATTCTTATTAACAATAGCTTGTCCTTCGACAAAGGTCTCCTCTAAAGACCTCCATGTCTCTCTTTCTCTGGGTATCCTCATCCATTCTGGACCAGCCACTCTCTTAAGGTCATCTTCCCAGCGCTTCGTTTGTTTTTCATTTACTTCTTTTACCTTCCATATGGTACCATTCGGATATTATTTTGGTCCATTTCTCATTTTTCTCTCTTAGCATAATAATATGTCCTGCTCATTGACATTTTGGTGTTTTACCATTGTTTTACACACTTTTTTCACTTCCTTAAATTTAGTTTTATTTTTTCTAATCTTATTTTATCTTTCCTTTTCCACTCCTATAACATTTCTTTCTATTCCGTTTTGAAATAGGGAACTATAGACCAATTAGCCTAATGTCCAACTTGTATAAAGGCAACAGCTACTTAGTCTTTAATCCATCCATTTAAAACTACCCTCATTTCGCAAAGAAAATAATGAAGCTTGTTTTTGAAACAAGAACAAACAATATCGTTTCTTACTTCAGTTGGTTCGTTGCCGTTCTGGCTAATTGAGCTTGTAATATCCTCTCCGAATTACGGTTTATTTCTATTTTATTCTTAAAAGATGATACTATAAAGAGTACTAATTTTGCGATTTCGTAGTTAAATACAAATTTTTGCTACATTAAGGAACCCTTTTAGAGAAGAGGAGCTCGTGGCATGATAGCTGCATGAATCGATGTTCTAGAATAAGTAACGCTAAACTGCCTCCGTAGTCGAGTGGTTTAGGCGTTTGCCTTGTGACCCAGTGGTCGTGGGTTCGATTCCTGCGGGTAGCTTTACTTTGTAAAGTTGTACCCAGTTTGGCTAGGACATTACAGGCCTGAATCACCTGATTGTCTGATAAAAAGATGGTTCCGTGCTTCGGAAGGCACGTATAATCCGGTAGTCCCGGTCGCCAAATGGCGGTCGTCAAAATAGACCACGTCAGAGGCCCTTGAGGCGGTCTAGAAACTCTGACTGTACTACTGTGACTGTAGGGTGTATGGGGTCGTTTAGACTTTACAACCCACACGATAAGGAGAAGAAGTAACGCTGCCTCGTTTGTTCTATGGCCGGGTGACCATCTCAACATACCGAGATTCCTTCATGCCTTGGAAAGCACGTTAAACGTCTCGGCTGTCATTTGAGCATTTTTGACGGTCTTTACGGGGAGTCAGAAGTCAGAAAAGCGGACACTCGTCGTGCTAACGCGTATCGTGTTATCTAGCTACTGGGTTGTAGAGATCAGATAGGCAGTAGCTCCGTGTAGAGCACTAATAAAATAAAAAAATCCTTTATTGCAGGCACGCAGGCCCATATAAAAACCTAACCTAGTACTTAGCTGACCCCAAAATAAGTCGGAAAAGGCTAAGCAGATGATGATGACTTTTAAAGATTATTTATTTTATACGTATTACGTATACCTACGCAGTATGTGTGTCGTAAATTGTGTTGCCATTGCAAAACTACTTTCCATAATGAAACGGACGCCAAATTATCAATCAATTTATTCCAGGCAAACTTGGTCCATACAAATAAAATACATACTACTATAACCATAACTACAAATAAACTAATACACATTACTTCATTACAAACTAATACTACCTATTTTACACGAGTTAGCGAGAAGCAATTCAACCACATTATCGCTTACCATCAGGAGAGATAGTGGTCAAAAGCGATCCTATCATCAATATAAAAAAAATCTTGGCGCAAAAATTCCTGCTTTATGGAAGTCAACATTATGTTCAGTCGGCGCTCTCACCACAAAATGATTGAAACTCGCTCTGTGACGAGACTCTAACCAATTACATAGGTAAACACAACACACGTATATGATTTACTCAGTTACATCAGTAAAACTACGCTAAATAGTGCACGGGAAACTTTGACAGTCTTTTTAATAGCGCCCCGATAAACACCAGATGGCGCACAGCGGCGGCGGCGTGGCAATAGTTGTCATTTAGACCTTGGTCATGGAGACCGCGGGAGCGTGTTTCAATGCTTACTTTTATATGGATCTGGCACTGAAGGCAGCGGCGCGGGCAGCTGGTGGCGAGCGGTGTACGAGTGGTGCGAACCAATCTAGCGGTGCCGCGCGTCTGCATTGACGTAGTGTTGAGCTGTAGTATTATTTTATGCTCTGATTGGGAATTACGTGGATAGAACTGCGTAGGTAATATCGAACTCCATTCAAACGCAGTCGTGGGCACAACTATTTGTAAACATTTACTTATGACAATTCTTTGGGATCCTCTCCCGTCTTTGATGTAATGAAATGGTGGCCTGCTGCTGCGCAAGTCAGTGAGCCTAACCTACCATCAATCCATCATCAATTAAATTTGAGACCCCACTCTGCGTAGAATATTGGATTCTGACGGAATTAGCTCTCCATCGGTGTAATTGCTACAAGGCGTTCCAATCCGAGGATAAATAAATAATATGATATAATCTCAGTACTTCACCTACCATATATACATTTTTTGTTTCAGAGCATCATTTCTATCCGTGTGCGTCAGGAGGCGTGTGCCCTCAGATGAGAATCTTAACACCGATTATGCACCAATACAGAGGTATCCCAGGTAAGTCATCATTGCCACAATATTCTTAAGGTCAGCGCCCATTAAGCAGCAAAATTGATAGTGAACATAATCTCATCTGTCATAGAGTTCAAAATAGGACCTCAGCAAATTTAGTTTAACTATAATCTTTTTTTGTTGTTGTGATATCTCATAGTATAATTTATGTTATTTGAAGACTCTATAGTTTTATTAAAACCTTAGGCACTAATAAAACAACACGGTAAATGATGTATGGGACGCTTTAAGCACTTTTTACTACTGGACCTTAGAGTCAAAAGAAGTTTAGAACGTTGTCAGGTTCGTATAAATCGAAAAATATATGAATCGAAATATATATATATATATGTATTGTTTTATGATACATACATAAATAAAGGAATCCAACAATCAACGCTGTGATGATTCTACAATTTTCTTTCAAATATGCTCCTAGGCCTTCAGCTTAAAGAAAAACTGATTTATAGTTGTCTACGTCTTAATGAAATTGCCTGGACGAAGATTTTGCTTATATACAGCGAGTTTTTTGCTAGTACAAAATCTGTGAGACTGATATAAACTTCCCAAAACTGTTAATTTCGTGGAAAGTGGTCTTTAACGGGCGAAAAACACGATGAAAAGAAGACTCCTCTCCGTTAAGTGTAATCTTAATTTCGTATGCCCTTACTAAAATTTTTGAAGTGTAGGAAGTGGTCTTTAACGGGCGAAAAACACGATGAAAAGAAGACTCCTCTCCGTTAAGTGTAATCTTAATTTCGTATGTCCTTACTAAAATTTTTTAAGTGTAGGTAGGTACCTACTTAAATTATTTTAGTAAAGAAAAGATTTACTGACACTATCCCATTCGTCGTCGTTTCTGAGACAAATACAATTTTTTTCTTATTTTTTTTTTTTAAGCTGGCTAGCAATGTGGTTAGAATTCACATACTAGCAATCCTGTTAACCCCACCAACTAAGCTAAATATGCTTGTGTCTGGAGTGGGTAAAATACTAATATGATTTATCATGAAAAGCGAGGTTAAAAGTTACCAGGTCAGTTTGTTGTTCAGTGGGTGCCGGCCGTAACACATTACTAATGGCTATGCAACATTTCTCCTCAGTACTCAGTAAAAGATGTTTCTGCGTCCACCAGGTTCGGCCAGCCTACACCAGCACCGCCCGAGCTTTGTGCCTACGACGCCGATCTGGAATGCTCATACTTCAGGAGACGGCCACGCTCTGTGTGCAGCCAACCTGACCCCAAACGCTACACTTGGATGCCAGAGGATGAAGACTTCACCCGGATGGAATGGCCACAGTCAGTACTGTTATTCCTTGATTTATACTTGTATTTATATTAGGCAAAATAGTTATGGTCCCGACTTACGATTTGTAGGAATTTAAACCCAGTCAGGCGTATTACTTGGGGACTTTGTTTACTAAGGAAAATATCCTAACGAAACCGTCATGTCCAATGCCCAAAAGTTTGTAAACATTTGACATCTACCAATAGGCCCGTGAGGTAGTTTAAGGCCCATTTCCGCTCATTGAGTGAAGGCCTGTTTCTCAGCAGTGGGAACGTAATAGGCGTACGAGAAGCTTGAAACTTGAAAAATAAAGTTAAAGTTGAAAACTTAAAAAATTGTTAATAATATAATTGGCGCTCTTCCTCTCTTCTATTTTTTGCTGTGCCTGACAAGGTCCATATTGATCTAAATTGTATGAAACCACCCATGTAACACATATGGAATGCAATAAATGATTGAGTATTGATAAATTCCGGACAGGCCGATTTTCAAGGTTAAGGAACGCTTGCCTGGTTCGGTCTGTAGGGATGTTTACCCGGACTTTTAATTCGATGCAGTAGACTGACAGTTTCTGAGTTGTCAGATAATGACAACTACGAAATTGTGATGTAACTAAATTAATCGATTCGGGAAAAAAAATAATAAAATTGAATAACATTCAATACAACAGTAATCGATTTAATAAATTATTTATTTACTTTATGGAGGACTTACAACTAATAAAAACATAAAAAGAGGAATACATAGTCGCCAGAGAGCCAATAACAAGTCCTCATGTCTAGACTTATACTAAAATAAAGTTATAAGCATACAAATAAGCAATAATAAAGCTAATTATAAATTACAGTTAAATTTTACACAGTAAGAAATACATAATATATAAAGATTTGCTTGCAATGAGTCAACAGCATAACATAACCACTAACACTTGAAAAAGTTGAGGCTTAGGCACCTTAACAAAAAGTAAAATATGATTATGAAGGGACATGAAAAATAAAACGAATAGATCATGATAATGTTTTTTATTTTTTGCAACATGCCCCTGTACCTTTACCCATTCTAACGAGGTTTAAGTCGCAGTGATTCCGGGGCAGTCTTTTTAATAGTTTTTCCGCGCCATTTATTAAAATATTCATCACATGAAACAATTTGCAGAAGAATGGTTTTTATCATGTTTGGTTTAATATGAATATTTTTAATAAAAAATAGATTTATTTATAATCAAATGATAATATTATACATTACTAGCTGACCCGCCACGACTTCGTTCGCGTTGTATCCGATACCCTACCCCTACCCCTACCCTAACCCTACCCTACCCCTACCCTTCCCCTACCCTACCCCTACCCTACCCCTACCCTACCCTTGTGGCATGGAGTATAGTGTCATAGGTTAGACAGTCACTTTGTATAAAATACTGGTACTCAGCTGTATTTAGTTGATATTCGACCCCAAGATAGTAGGGAAAGACTAGACAGATTGATCACGTCTGGAAAAGATTTCAATTGACTGTGAGCGCGCCGTTTTTAAGCTTTGACTTTGTTTATTCATGGGTCTGGGTCAACAACGAGGGAGGAACTTATTGGAATTATACTATATAAAGCTAAATTACCACTGACTCACTCACTCATTGACATAATTGTTCTCCCAGATGGTGGATGGGGAGGTGAGTATATTTTGACAGATTCGTAAACAAGTAACTCTCAAACCTACGGGAAAAGTGCCAAACCTCCCCTTTCACCCCCCTTCTCCCCCTCCCTATCGTATCTCGGAAACTACGAGACCCGTATTTTTTTCTTTTTACGGATTCGTATAGAGGAGGCTCGGTAAAGTAAAAACCATTTTTCAAAGTCGCCCCCCTTGCCCCCATTTTCACCCTCTTTAGGTGGATCTCGGAATCTAAGAGACTTGGAACATTTTTTTTTCAGCTTCATTTAGAGGGGCAATGCTTTAGTCGAAATACTTGTGCAACACCCCCCCCCCCCCTTTTTTTTTTGTTATATTTTTTGGTGTGCGTTAATAAACGGTTAAGAGGAATAGTGGGGCGCGTCTTCGTGGATTGCACTATCTGTAACATCCTACACAACCCAGTAATTGGCTAACACTTCACAACTAGTGTCGGTCTTTCTAGCTCTTGGCAGGGACCAAACAGTTTAGCATCCTTTTCAAGTAACTAAGAAGTCACGTTATGCAATAGATGAGATGGTCATCCGGCTCGCTTTCCCTCTACGGTCAACCCGAGTCGATATAATTGTTTAGCCAGGAGGTACTTAGTCCCGCCGGGGTTTCGGAAATGTATTAACAAGATACCGCGGCCCCGGCACTTACGGGCAGCTGGAGGGACAGGGTGGGTTTTTAGTCATTAGAAGTCTGACACTCTCTCTCGCTTAATCGAGAGCGGGAGAAGTTATTCGATGATTTTCCCACCCAGAAAAAAAAAGGAGGTAGGTAAGTACTTCGTAGCAGTAACTAAACCCGTCCTATTTTAGTTTAGTAATAAATCTTACGAGAAAGGGTGTAGGGATATTTTTGATTTAAAGCCTTGTGTTACCCAAAAAGGGCCTTTGTATTTAATTCAGACGTTAAAGGATAAAAGTGACGAATGAATATTGTTTTAGTACAAGAGGGTAGATAGACATCTGTATTTGTTCAAGCTTTTACTTTGTAAGGACCCTCTTTTTTTATCTTTCTGCAGTCTTATAAACGGGACGATGCTTCTGGAGTTTCTTTATTTATCAAATGGATTATATAAATGGATATGTATGTTTAACAAGAGTCAACGTCCCTAAAGACTTTGATAAAATTAGGAACTATCAGGTATACCACACGATCTCCGTTCAGTCAGCCTTGCCGTACGTAGTCACGCCAGATTTTCACACCAGTATGACACACAAAAACGGAGGAGGTTATCAAGTCGACGAGTATTTTTTTCTTCTCTTTTATCACTCACACCACAGATTTTTCCATACTACGTAGGTATAAGATAATTGCTGGTAATCTATATATTCTAATAAAGTCGATCTACTGATCGGCATTCACAATAAGGTACGACGCGTTTTAATTTCGTAGTAAAAACAAAACAAAACTTTTCAATAGGCTATAGTCATCGTTCATTACTATGACTATTGCCAGTGTTTTCATTTATTGCTCATATGTCGGATCCATGCTGTACACAGAGTTAATAGTTAAGTCGACCTAGATCCGTTAAGAGGTTGTAGTTTTCATCATTCCTGACTGATTTGCCTATGAAACACCCCACCCCAAGTACAAAGGCGAAGACGTTTTGATTCCACGGATTCCTTTGATTCCGAACATGCTATTCGACTTTAAATGGTTACAATTTCCAGTGCGGCTAGCATTTGCAATGCCGATAAATAAATCATAAATAAATCTCAAGGACAGTCGTTAAGTGTTTGTGGCATAAATATTGAAAATCCATGTTTTCACATGGCCAGTTATATGTCCCTGTTCTCGTGTCAGAATACCAACAAAACTATTGATACATAATTACATGCGCCAGAAAAAAAATTAAGAATGTTTTGTAATATCATAAAGCATTAGAATAATAAACACTTTGTTTTTGAATTTTTTATTATACCAATTTGAATTCAATATTCATAGTTATGTATGACAGGATAACGTCGACTCGATCTCGTTCAAACCAATTTTAGTTGAAAGTTTACATTAAGATCTACAACATATGGTTTTTTTAGATTTTTCACTTCATTATTATAGAAGTTAGAGGGGGGACACGCATTTTACCAATTTGGAAGCATATATCTTTTAAACGATTAACTTTATGAAAAAGTCATTTTAGAAACCTTAATGTCATTTTTAAATACCTGTCTATAAATACCACACACGTATAGGTTTCATGAAAAAAAAAAATTTCAGTTTCAGTTCCATGTATGGGGAGCCCCCTTTATTTTAATTTTTTTTTAAATTTTCTCTTAAAATCGGAAAGCGGTTCACAGAATACATCTATTTACCAAGTTTTACATGTATAGTCCTAATAGTTTCGAAATAAAATGGCTGTGACATACGGACGGACGGACAGACAGACAGACGGACAGACATGTCGAAACTATAAGGGTTCCGTTTTTTGCCATTCGGCTACGGAACCCTAAAAATGGAATTACATAATATTATATTTTGTGATAGTATTATTATTGTGTATCATATGAGTGGCTCATATGATAATGCAACCATAATTTAAACATGCTACCATGGATTTTTCACGATCACCGGGTCACAAGGCAAACGCCTAAACAACTCGACCACGGTGGCAGTTAATGGTGTGATAATCGGGTGTAACTACTAGTCGGCCAGGATTCGATCAGCAACAAACTGCACACACAAAACTCGTTGGCAACGATGCACTGGTCGAGTCAAAGCTCCAGAGCCTTGAACATCGACGATAAATTGCAAATACATCGGTTATATTTCGAGAAGTGTGCGTTGCAATTACACAATCTAATTCCGCCAAGCCCGTTCCATCATCGAACTACAAGACAAATGGCGATGCACCATCGTTACATGGTGGACATCCCACATTCCCACCCATACGCACACACCGTTTTGGGAATACTTTCATTGTGCGTACGGTTAAGGAGTGGAATTCCCTGCCGGAGTCTGTGTTTCCCGATAGCTATAAGGGGTCTTTAAGTCAAGAGTGAATAGGTTATTTTTAGGTAAGCGTGCTCCATCTTCGACCACATCATCACTTTCCATCAGGTGAGATGGTGGTCAAACGCGAGCCTTATTATCAATAAAAAAAACCTTCAATCTTGTCATTATATCTTCAATTCCAAAGCAGAGTTCATCGTCAGAACTTAAGAAACATTTATAAAACGCCCAAGACTCATAATAGTATTATAATGTAATTCTAGGCAGGCGCTAATAAAATGGCTCCTTGCTAAATTTTTACTTTTCTTCAGTACTTTTTCCCAATTTACATAAGTATGAGCTTTCAAGACCTTTGGCTCTTTAAGGTTGAAATCTTGTATCAATTGACTTAACGATTCTGACCTACATAGTACCTACGTGTGTTGTAGAATAAAAATTATTCTATATCAAGTTGCTTCTTTTCAACGGATTTCAGCGAAAAGAGGACTTTCTGAATTTTGTTTACTTACCCTTAAGTAAACAAAATGTAGATTCCAGAAAGTCCACTTTTCCGTCAAAGACAGGATATGTGCCAATTATCTTCGTGTAATCAAAATAGACTTTACTTTATTTGTTTTATTTCGAAATAAATCTTTTTAATAGAAGGGTGACACTAGCAAGGAAAGGAACAACTTAATTATTTCACATAAACTTTTTCTACTCAACGTGACAATTTTATATAAATTCAATAAATTCCATCATTTATGTTCCAGATCGGTAATAGAAGATAACGCGGGTTGGCCCCAAAATTACAATGTGGACCAAATCGCGTCAGTCAGTCGAGGAGGCTCGTTACCTCGACCACCTTCTATAATTCCGTAAGTATTAATTTTTTTTTACCCATTTGCCAGAGGATCTAAATTTATTCAACCTTTATTCCAGCGCTAGGCTTTTACATATAAACACGATAAGATGTCGTATTGAGGAAATCTACGATGAGCAACGTAAAACAGGAACTCACGGTGCACTCCTTCGCCGATGACGCGTTAATTTTTTATTGAATATTCAGAGATGACATAGATTATAAAATTATCATAATAACATAATAAATGTTCATTTAATAACCGTGTAACATAAATTATCATTGAATAACCCTCCAGGAAGAGCGTTCCGAAGACGAAAATCAATCTGAATGAATGTAAATTTTTACGTTTCTCGTCGTAGATTTGCACGCCCTGACGCGACGTCGCGACGTAACATCCTATCTTTTATGTGTAAGAAGCCCTAAGGTTTGGTTATATTCGTCCAATAACCCTCAGATTTAATCAGCACTCACAGACGATGAACGCCCAGACTTTTTTAGAAATTCTCTTTTACATAACCATTATTTTATCTACATAGGTATTTCTGTGTATTTGAGCCGCATGTAGAGTGTCTTACGAGTAAAACCATAGGTGCAGCCATACACTTCTCAAGGCCTGTATAAAGGCTTCCTCAAGTTTTTATTAGAAAATCTGACGATACTTCCTCAAGTTTTTGATTAAAAAATCTGATGACAAACCACCTTATAATTATTTTTTGTACATTTTGATTACAATTCTATAAACAGGTACTTATTCAAATTTCGAATTCAAATTCATAATAGCTACCTGTCAAAATCCAATAACGAACTGTTGCTTTCTAAACTATCCAATGTTTCTCAAGAATCATGCTTACGGTACAAATTTGATTTTTTTTAAGTATTGTAAACTATCATAGTTCTACGATATATGTACTATACCATCATATGTAAATCACAGAATGATTGTAAACCAATTATTTCATTACAATTTTGCTAGCTGTATTTTTTGATTCTGAATCTAAACAGAAAGACGAAAATCTGTGTGTCCGGAAAAGGGAATGAACATTTGAAGAACAAAACAAAGAAAAAACGCTTTAAAAAAGCTTTTCGTTTAAAAGTAACCCTGTTGAGTGAGTCTGATATATAAAACCAGAGTTCTCTCAGCCTTATTCACAAAAACTTTTTAACATTATGTTGTGTAGCTTCTAAACTTCTAAATTTTCTAACGAGATACCACGGCCCTAGAACGAAGGAACAGGGTGGGTTTTTAGTCAGTAGAAGTCTGACACTCCCTTCCACTCCACCCACAGCGGGAGAAGTCATTAGAGAATTTCTCCAAAGTTCTTAATCTAAATTCTTTATAGGAAATTTAAATGAAGCATATAGGGGCTAAGGAGTGGAATTCCCTGCCGCAGTCTGTGTTTCCTGATATCTATAACCTGGGAGTCTTAAGTCAAGAGTGATTAGGTTACTTCTAGGCAAGCGTGCTTCCTCTTTGACCACATCATTGCTTAACATCAGGTGAGATTATGGTCAAACGTAAGCCTATCAACCATAAAAAAAGTTAGGCAGACTTTACTTCGGGGACCAATAGGGATTGCGGGAATGTTCCAACGAGATACCGCGGCTCCGGAACGCAAAGGCAACTGAAGGAGCAGGGTGGGTTTTTAGTCAGTAGAAGTCTGACTCCTTTCCACTCCACCCATCACGAGGAGGCATTAGATGATTTTGCCACCCATAAAACAAAAAAGGCAGACATTATCATCACCGCTGTCACGCGTTTCTCTCAAAACAGTGAACAAAACCGGCATGTCTTAGAAGACTTGTGACATCCGGACCAACGCGCACTGTCCTGCGTGGTTGATTACAACTTGTTCCCTCATAGAAACGAGGGCCTCTCATCGAGACGTGGTCTGTGTGCCAGCAGTTGGAACATTTAAAGCATTGTATTTTTAGGGTTCCGTAGCCGAATGGCAAAAAACGGAACCGTTATAGTTTCGTCATTTCTGCCTGTCTGTCCGTCCATCCGTCCGTATGTCACAGATGTCAGGTAGATGTATTCTGTGAACCACTTACCGATATAAAATAAAAAATTTTTAAAAAATATTTAAAATAAAGAGCCCCCCCCCCCCCCCCCCCCCATATATGGAACTAAAACTGAAAATATTTTTTCATGAAACCTACGCGTGTATGGTGCTTTAAAAATGACTTTGAAGTTTCTAGAACCACTTTTTCATAAAATTAATCGTTTAAAAGATATACTCTTCCAAAGTGGTACAATGTGCCGCCCCCCTCCCCCCTCTAACTTATAATAATGGAGTGAAAAATCTATAAAAAATATATACCTATCTGTAGATGTTAATGTAAACTTTGACAACCAAAACTGGTTTGAACGAGATCGGGTCAGCAGTTTTTGAGATACAGCATATTTTCTAAAACCGCAAATATAACTTTGCAATTCATACAAACACTATGAAAAACAAAGTTATTTGGTGTAGTAGTAAAAAATGTAAATAAGCTAGTTTTAAAAAAATTGTAAGGTTTTTTTGGCAAATAAATATACATATTATATTATGTTATATTATTATAGTTACTACGGAACCCTTCATGGGCGAGTCTGACTCGCACTTGGCCAATTTTTTTTTTTTATATTTCATACCTGTAACTTTTGACTGAAGTAATAAACTATTACTGTCGTTGACCCCTCAGTCATTTCCAATTAAAAAACTAAGAATATGCACACCTTTGTCACGCATTTCAAATATAAAATAACAAGCTGGACCAGTTACTTCCTTCGCAAGTAGTCTTACCGGAGTAAATCCCTATCCCGTGGGCATTCCGGCAAATTAAAGTATTCTATATGTTGCCACCACAGGTATCAGGTATCAGGTACGACCTGTTCCCACATAGCGACGAGGTCCTCTCGTGGAGACGAGGTCTGTGTGCTAACAATCGGAACTAAATAAATAGGTTTATTATTATGGGGCAATTTTTATGACCCACCTGTTTACGGCATTATTGAATAGGATCGGTACTTTCAGGCTAGGTTACTCAAGTGACGGGCACATTATTGTTGGCCGTTAGGTGAGATTGTCATCAAACTTAAGGCGGTTAAAGTCAAAGCGGTCTTTCATAGTTTGTAAGTTTTTTTTTAATAAGCCCTGGCTGGAGGCTTTAATTAATTTATTAATTAAGGCAACCACAGGCAAGCCCGGTTAAGCAGCCGACAACCTCAGAGGTTGACCTGCGAGATACAACACACAAAAAAAAATTGGCCAAGTGCGAGTCGGACTCGCCCATGAAGGGTTCCGTAGTAACAATAATAAATATATTATATTTAACTTAACATATTTATTTGAAAAAAAAAAAAACTTAAAACCTTATAAATTTCTTAAAACTAGCTTAATTACAATTTTTACAACTACGCCAAATAACTTTGTTTTCATAGTATTTGTATGAATTACAAAGTTATATTTGCGGTTTTAGAAAATATACTGTATCTCAAAAACTGCTGACTCGATCTCGTTCAAACTAATTTTGGTTGAAAGTTTACATTCAGTTCAATAACATATGGTCTTTTTAGATTTTTCACTTCATTATTATAGAAGTTAGAGGGAGGGGGGACACACATTTTACAACTTTGGAAGCGTATATCTTTGAAACAATTAACTTTATGAAAAAGTCATTTTAGAAACCTTAACTACATTTTTAAAGACCAGTCTATAGATACCACACACGTATAGGTTTCATGAAAAAAAATATTTTCAGTTTCAGTTCCATGTATGGGGAGCCCCCTTTATTTTAAATATTTTTTTAAATTTTCTCTTAAAATCGGAAAGCGGTTCACAGAATACATCTACCTACCAAGTTTTACATGTATAGTCTTAATAGTTTCGGAATAAAATGGCTGTGACATACGGACGGACGGACAGACAGACAGACGGACAGACATGTCGAAACTATAAGGGTTCCGTTTTTTGCCATTCGGCTACGGAACCCTAAAAAGCGGTCTTTCGTAACAATTTTTTTAAAATTCAAAACATTTGATATCTGTATTTACGTGCTCATTATATATATGTTTTAAGTTTATCTCGTCTTGTACAGAGTACAGAGTGTTTCTTTTACGTACTAATTTAACATTTTTAGTGAATATTTGAATATTAAAAAAAAAACATTTTGTTTTCGAATAGTAATATTTTTTAGCATGTATGGATGCTATATATTGCGGGTTAACGGGAACGCCCTATGTTAGTTATCATACTGTATATGCTCAAACTTAAGACCATTTTAATTAAGCATTATGTTAGTTTCTCCACAGTTAGATGAGTAATCACAGTTAGGTGAGCATCTAATAGTATTGGGTAAGAGTGCACTATGTTTCACTTTACGTGATTGATTTTCTAATTTTATATTCTGAACATCTAAAGTCTGTGGTTGCTTGATGAACTTCATATTATAAAGAGGATTTTTTTATTTTTGAATGTTTGTTACGAATAAGCCGGAAAGCTGCTGAAAGAATTTCAAAAACTCTGTCACCATAAGAATGCTTCGTTATCAGTAAGTGACATAGACTAACTTTTTTTCTTGATAAAACTTCACGTGAGTGAAGCCGCTGGCAGAAAGGGGTTAACAATAAAAACAAATGAGGATTGTAAGCTAATAGAAAACCACCCGTTTGCCCCATTAGTAATAATGTTGTCTGAAGTAATTCAATTCAATCCTCCATTGTTTCCAGACTGTACATTTTCGAAAAAAAATATAACTAGTATTGATGTAGTTAAAACAATATGAAATACTTTCTTAACACTAAGCAAGTTATTCTTAAGATAATAAAATATTATTACAAGGTCTGAGAAAAATAAGTTCTTTTTTAATTAAAAGGGTGCAAATGAAACCTTGAAACGTTGCCTAGAAAGTTCGATATCCTTGTAGATATTATTTTCTTAGAAAATGTTTCGCCTTGAGATAACAACGCAATGTAATGTTCCTTTGACGTTGTTGTTTTTGTTCAGTTCTTTTTTTTTTCTTCTTTTTCTCAGTATTTTTCTTTTGAAAAGAACCTTGGAATGACCTAGACTGGTGAAGGAAGTTTTTATTAAGGGTATATTAAACACTTATATTTTATTCTCACTTTTATTCGGATGAGTATCTTCAAATTATTTGCACAAAATGATTTTTTTATTGATAATAGGCTCGCGTTTCACTTTCATCTTACCTGTTGGTATGTGATGATGTGGTCGAAGATGGAGCACGCTGACATAGAAGTAACCTATTCACTGTTGACTTAAAGACGCTCAGATTATAGCTATCATTCCACTACTTAGCCGTACGCATAAAGAAAGATCGTGCTACTTCATCATCAGAGCAAGTCGGCAGTTTTCGTTCTGCAGTGTTCTGTGCAATAATGTTCGTAGAATCACAGCGTAGGGATACTTATAACCCTCCCGGGGTTGGCGGAATGTTCTAAATAGATACCGCGGCCCCGGAAACAAAACTCGTGGAGCATGGTAGGTATTTAATCAGTAAAAGTCTGAAACTCCTACCTCCTATTCGCTCTACCTAGATCGGGATAAGTCACTTGATAATTTCTCCTTGACAAAATGGCGTTTTATGCAATATTGATTGATTTGATTTTTGAAGCCGATAACAGTCGGGAAAATGTAGGCTGTTTAATTTGTCAAGGCAGAGACATTGAGATATTGAAACGAATATACAGGGTGGCCCATTTACAGTGGTCCAAGGTTTTTTCAGCTTGGGGGCATCATAAGTGATCATTTAACACATACTTTAGTTAAGCGAAAACTTATGGTTTTTTTTTAAATTACCCGAAATTTCAATATTTTTGACACGAAACCACTCTGTTATGAAAAGTACTGGACTGAATCGAATGAAATTTGGTATAAGCATAGTGCAATAATCTACCTATCGCGCTATAGGCTCATCAAGTGTAAATGACTAGATTAGATTATTCAATAAAAAAAAAACATAATTTCGAAACCATAAGTTTTCGCTTAACTAAAGTATGTTTTTAAATCACTTATGATGCTCTCAAGCTGAAAAAAAATCTTTGGACCACTGTAAATGGGCCAACCTGTATAAGAAAAATATATAATTTCCTTAATGAATATTAATTTAGTATTAACATTATTATTTGTTATCAATTTAGACATTTAAAGCATTGTATTTTTTATATTACATACCTATAACTTTTGACTTTAAAGTAATAAACTATTACTATGTTGTTTACCCCTCAGTCATTTTCATTAAAAAAAAACTAAGAATATGCCTTTGTATTATTTGTATTGCGCATTTGAAATATAAAATAACTAGTCTGACCCGTGACTTCCTTCACTAGGAGTCTTTCCCGAGTACCTAAATCGCGATCCCTTTGACATACCGGTTAAATAAAAGTATCCTATATGTTGCCCTATAATCTCTTCTATCTTCCAGTGAAAGTGCCATTAAAATCGGATCTGTCGTTTCAGAGATTATCCCGTACAAACGGACACTAAAGCACTTGAGAAAGCACAAATATTTTGAGGCAGACACTTCATGTACTTAAATCGTTTTGAAAAGTCATGCAAATATTTGAACTTTCATTTTATAACAAAAGCAAACGTACCTATATTTGTTTTAACAATAAATGGTGGATGATAAAATTTATATTACACATCATATACCTATATAAGTAGCAGCCGCGCAGGACTTCGCTCCCGTGGGCTTTATCACGATAAAACATAACCTAACCTCATTATTTTGCAGTCGGGTAAAAAGTCTCCCTCAAGCGTCAAGCTAAGTAGCTTGGCGCTTGAGGGAGACTTTTCTCAAGCTTTAAGGGCCTATACTACTACCTCAGCGCTTCTCACTCGCATACTACTGGCCGCGGTCACGCGAGCAAGCGAGACAGGGTGGCAGGGAAAAGACTCCAAGACACCGATAATTTAGTTTATTTCTTTTTACGGTGAAAATAACAGTAATTTAAAAAAAGTAAATAACATAAGACCTGCTTTATAGTTAGTTCAATTAATATGCAAAGTTTCATTATCTAATTTGAAGTTATTTTTGAATACCAGCGGTTTATTATTCGGTTTGGAGGTAACTTTGGATTTTTTTTTTCTAATAAGAAAGGTTTATGGAATCGTGTTTTCGTCAAACAGTACCTAACAGTAATCCTCAACTTTACCATATATTTATTTCAAAATTATTGCAGTATTTCGACATATAACGGAGGATCATGCTAAACCATTTGAGGGAGTATAGGCCCTTCAAGCTACTTCCATATAAAATTTCAATGTTTGCTTGTTTGATTGTTCATTGTGAATTTCATTCAAATCCACCCACTACATTCGAAGATTAGCGGGTTCAAACAATCAGACAAGCAAACAATCTTTTTATAATATCTTATACACTTTTTATTTTCATTTTATATACAAGTGATATACTTATAATAATATTAAAAGTGTAGAGAGCTGTGTTCAATATAATTGAATCAACACAAAACATCGCGCTCAACGTTTTATTAAAGCTTAGTTTTAAATAAACGTCTTAATAAGAGCATTTTTCAGTATTCGTCTCTTTGTTCATGACCTTTTTAGTCTAAAAATATACATTTCTGTAAACTCCTTTAAATAAAGGTTTGACCTTTTAACAGAAGAAAATATCAGCTATTGTATAAAGCTGAATGAGACTCATTAGTATAATACCAACACCCTAAGTAGTTGAGATTTTTCACGAAATAAGTTAATTTTTTTTTGTGAACTTAATTTAGATGTTTTTTGGTCAAGTAGGTATTCGGATATTTGTGAGATAGCGGTCATTCTTTAATACATGCAAAGGCTGCGTTCTTTGATCTTCACTCACCATTCATCATCATCATCGTCTGCTAAGTCTTTTCCTATCTATAGTCAAAGCTCCAGAGCCTTGAATATCGACGACAAGTTGCAAGTCTATCGGTTTTCTATAGTCTGGCAAACGAAAGTAGAGACTGAAAAAGCGCGGCAAATTTAAAAAATATCAGCATAGCAACCCCACAACTACTATGAAATACTTGGAATAACCTTATTTGATACTTTTTTTTATATATTTATATTTTTAATTTGGGGTTTTTGTCCGATAAGAATATGGGCATGTCGAAGACAGTACTATGAAATACTTGGAATAACCTTATTTGATACTTTTTTTTATATATTTATAATTAGGGGTTTTTGTCCAATAAGAATATGGGCATGTCGAAGACAGACAAGCAGTCGCTCCATGTAAAACACCGGTACTCAGCTGCTTCTGGTTAGACTGGAAACTAACCCCCACATAATTAGAAAATGTTACGCAGATGATGATATTCCATACAACTCTATAATGGCAATTTAGCCTAAAAGTTGTCATTCCATTACGTACCTATTTTTTGTTCCGGGTGTATCGAATGTCTTCTCCCGCTCTGAGTCGAGCGCAAGGGAGTTTCAGGCTTCTACTGACTAAAAACTCACCCTGTTCCTTCAGCTGCCCTTAAAGCCCGATTTACACTTCAACAAGTACAGTAGCCAGTTAAGAACTCAGACAGTTAAGTAATAAGTAGTAAGTTGT
The DNA here is from genome assembly GCA_943138885.2 of Tholera decimalis. Classification (NCBI taxonomy): domain Eukaryota; kingdom Metazoa; phylum Arthropoda; class Insecta; order Lepidoptera; family Noctuidae; genus Tholera; species Tholera decimalis. The sequence continues at coordinate 24,732,318 of OW964567.2, read as the reverse complement.
AAGTAGCGTCCAAACGTAGGCGAGTGAGTAGTCATAAGTTGCCCGAGAAGAAAACAAGAAAATAAAAAATCTTGAGAGGTGTCAAGGGACACCCGGATGGAACGAAGTTCCTTTCGATTAATTAGTGAAGGAATTGTAAAAAAAAACATGTGTGCAATTCACACGTGGTAGAAGTTCAAAAACCTTCAAAAATTTACGAAATTTCAAAGGTATACCGTTGCCCTCTCTCTCTCTCTTTACCTCAACTCCCCACGAGACGCCCCTCAACTCATGCCTCAACTCATCCCGCAACTCGACCCGCAACTCGACCCGCAACTCGACCCGCAACTCGACCCGCAACTCGACCCGCAACTCGACCCGCAACTGGACCCGCAACTCGACCCGAAACTCGACCCGCAACTGGACCCGCAACTCGACCCGCAACTGGACCCGCAATTCGACCCGCAACTCGACCCGCAACTCGACCCGCAACTCGACCCGCAACTCCCCCCTCAACTCCCCCCTCAACCTACCTGTAACCTACAAATTTATGGGCTGTACTAAACTCGCCCGTCTACATGCCAGCCAGTTAAGTTGGAGGGGTGCGGGAGACGCGAGAGAGGGGGCTACTTCGCACTGGACTCGCCGAAAAATAGGATCGCGATCTATTTAACTCAACTTAATCAACAACTTACTACTTAACTCGCTTTTGCCGTTCAAACTACAATAACAACTTAACTCGCCAATGACGCAAGTTAACTCGCTACTGTACTTGTTGAAGTGTAAATCGGGCTTAAGTTCCTTAAGTTCTCTTTGGCGCGCATGGAAAACGACGCGCGCGCCTCCGACCCGGGCCTGGGTCCTTACCGGACGGTGAGCTACCCCTGCTCGCCGTCACGGGCGCATTACGTACCTACTTAGATACTCGTAGACAGTCTTTGATAAAATAAACCTGATGATAGCTTATCCTACTTAAAATTTCTACTAGGACCTGTCTCATACCTACTGTTCGTACGATACTTGACTTGTGGAGCATTTTATTTCTGTTTCATCCCTTTATGACGTAACGTGTTTTGCGGTGTAAGGTCAGTAAAAGGTCAAGTGCTGCATACCCAGTATAGAGATTTAAAACCTATGTATTTACCTATGTTTTCTGCTATTTCATTGGTGGTTTTGCTCACGACATTATTATACTCATTCTGATGCAATATGCAATCCAAGCCTCTAGTTGACAAGGCAAATCTGCGGTCTTTAGCTTTGGGTCGCATATTGTAGCATCTTTTGCTTGTGCAGATATTTTTAAGCGACCTGGAATAGGTAGTTTTGGTGGAATTTTAACTATTGTCTTAAAAATATTTAAATTCAATCTGATTCTGATGCAATACCCGTTTAGCTACATTGTTGTAAATTACTTTATGTAGTTTCGAACGCCATTTGGCATGTTGGTCAGAACAACAACTAAACAGTTTGAAAACTAAACTTGCAACTGAAATTATTGGGAGTAACAAAACAAAGTGTTGATTAAAGCGATGTGTTTTAAACGATTTATTGTTTTTGTTTACCGACCATTTTTCGTAAATGTTACTTCATTTTAGGGTTGGAACAAGAAAAACAATGTTTTAATTATTTTATTTGACACCTAGTGAATGGGAACACTGACCACATGATTTACGAATTATACGTCGTGGGTTCCAACCCAGACAGGCATATTATGTATAATTTTCATCGTCACCATTGCTCTCAAAACTGTGAAGAAAAACATCATGAGGAAACTGACATGTCCAAGGACCGAGTGTCTTAAACCAACTACACACCTCTTTTTTCCTGGTGGGAAAATCACAGAGAGAGCGAGAGATCACTCTGGATGGAGCGGAAGGGAGAAGACGGGTCTCCCTTGTTTGACCGAAAGGAATTTGACAATTTTTTCCCAAAAAATTTTTGCATAATTTCATTTGCCAAATTATTACCTACTTAGCAAAAAATCTATTCACAAAAAATTGTAACGCAAACCTAATGTTTGGGAAATGACCGTTTAAACTATAACTTGTTTACTAACTAGTACTTTTAACATTTTTTATTTATCAAATATTTAAGTTGGAATAACAGTTTTTTACGCAAAATCTTGTAAGTTCTATCGTAGTTATAGGTAATAGTAACCTAAGTAGATATTAAACATAACTAGTAACTGATTCTCACATGTGCTAAGATAGGTCGACGGAGCCCCGCTTCGCATCACTGTTCAACAGCAACATGGCTGATCCACCATATTTGTTGTGGTGCTCTCCTTAATCGAGTTATTTTGAATGTCACACTAAAATAAAGTGAAATTATAGAAATTAACATTAAAGAACGGTTACTACATTGTACAGCTACATTTACATCTGGTTTACATAGTGCTAGCCCAGGCTCCATACATTTCTGGAACATCTCCTTTAACTTGAGGTTTAGGTTCCAGAGCTCTCGCAATTGAACCGGACCAGTGGTATTCTAAAAAAAAGAAGTATTAAATTTTTAAATACATATTAAAAATGAACAATAAAAATTGTGATTTGTTTAGTAGTTGGGTAATTATAGACAAGGTATCATCATCGCTCATCTTTGGTCCCTTAAACCAATCAAACTAATGTAATTTCTATATTTAGCTGTTGCCTGCGACTTCGTACAAGGAAATTTCAAAAAAGTCCGGGATATAAAGTCTGAGCTATCTAAAAATGATCTTGGACAAATCCATCCAGAAATGTACATCCATTTTGGCGTGGTGATTAAACAACATACATCCAAACTTTCGCATTTATAATATATTCTGGTTTACAGGAAATAAGAGAAATATTTATGAATGAAACTTTTAATTTAAAAATATCAATCAAACGTAACCCTCATCTTAATCAATCCAGTAACTACAAAGTGTATGATTGGAATTAACAGCGTAATTGATTGCTATATCTCAATGGGATTAATTACAAATAAGTTATGCTGAATTCGGACAAAATTGCACGTTAATCAACCAATATAAAATCCAATTATCTTATAATGCATGCGAAATTAATAGCTTTGAATACAAAATTGAACTGATTTATATATTGATGAACCAATAATTCCTTAGAAATATGCTTTTCATTGAAAAGGTTGTAGTTTATAAACCATGTACCTCCATAATATACAAGGTGTTACAGATTAAGCGCAATACCTCAGTCACCCCAATTAGAATATTAAATTATAAGTCTAAAACAACATCCGTTACGAAATAAATTGAAACCAAACCTAGACATTTTTATAAAATAGTTATCCTTACTAAACGCAAAATGTATGTTCGTCATACAATATCCTTACCTCATGCAATATTAGCGGCCAACACACAAACGAGCGCATTTCCTTGAATTAAGGATTGTATTCATTTGTCATGATACTGCGTTTCCATTTTCAACCGACGACAAAAAAAGGAGGAGGTTATCAATTCGACGCGTATTTTTTTTTTTTAATGTATGATCACCGAGTACTCGAAGACGGCTGAACCGATTTGGAAAGTTCTTTTTTTGTTTGATAGGGTATACTTCGAAATTGGTACCATTTGTCAACAAGTCAGGATCTGATGATGGGATCCTGGAGAAATCGAGGGAACTCTTCAAATATTATAGGCACACCTATGGCGTTTTGGGTATTTCTTATAGTAACTTGTGCAGTTGCTCTCAAAAAGTACCATTTCGGGAAGTGGAACTGATGATTAAGACCACAGATGGTCGCCGAAACTACTCAATAATAAGTATTTCGTGGATTGCGATTCGATTACTTGAATATGGATATTAAGCACTTTATGCTCGTCACAATGCATATGGTGATGTAGAGCTGATGGTGAAGTACCAGGAGAACTCCTCATGCCAAAAACGAAAAAACAAAACTAAAGACACCGACTACCGAAATTAAAGTTATTTTTCACTTTGCAGTGTTTTTTGGGAGTCGGTTTAATTTTTTGTTAACAAGTTGTTTTTTTTTGGTAAAAAGTTTTTAAGTCAATCGCAAGCATATCAACTATTAAAAAAAAATTATAGAATTTTCCGTCAAAATTTAACACCTATTTTTTATGACGGAAATCTATTCAGAAGCCGATTCTGAACCAACTACTTTCAGGAATTGCGTTTGTTCTATTACACGTTGTATAATATACGTATATATCATATTATTTTAAGGATGTTCTTGCCATCATCCATACTAATATTATAATTTAATGCGAAAGTAACTCTGACTGTCGGTGCCTGTTACCTTTTCCCGCCTAAACCGCTAAACCGATTAAAATTAAATTTGGCATGGGAATAGTTTAGGACCCTGGGAAGAACATAGGACAGTTTTAATCTAAAAATTCCTATCGGACCGAGATTTACGCGGCAAAAGCCTCCCACGGGAACGAAGTCGCGGGCAAAAGCCAATCCAAACTAATATTATAAATGCGAAAGTAACTCTGTCTGTCTGTCTGTCCGTCTTTCTGTCTGTCTGTCTGTCTGTCTTTGCTTCACGCCTAAACTACTGAACCGATTTGTGTGAAATTTGGTACAGACATAGTTTGGAACTTGAGTAAGGGATACATACATATACATAGGATAGTTTTTATTACAAAAAATAAAATAAAAAATAAAATTTATTCTGGACATACAGCGCCATCTATTGGTCAAGAGTCGGCATCAATTCAGTACTGAAATTCATCGGAAAAATGTAAATAAATAGTAAAAAGGTATGAAAATATAATATAATACAACTTTTAGTACAAAGAAAAGGCTCTAACGGAGTATAGATAATTCTATTAGTACTATATGTCGAGTTGGTGATCGCGCAATGGTGTCGATCGTTACACGAGTTCGGTTCATGTTATTGTTTTAATTCATCGGAAAAAAGTAAACAAATAGTAAAAAGGTATGAAAAAAATAATATCAATATAATAAAACTCTTAGTAAAAAGAAAATGCCCGAACGGAGTATAGATAAATAATCCGAGTTGTATGCTCGATAGATGGCGTTGGGATCGAAATTGATCGCGCTATGGTTTCGTTACACGCATTTGGTTGGGTATCGGCCGAGCGCTTCGGTACTGTGCTGGAATTGTGGATTGGTCGTTTCGTAAATTTAAAATTGGCTCCGTAGTATTAGTAGATTAAAAGTTTTATTTGTTGGGTTGTCTGGTGGTTGTTTTCAAAATTGGTTCCGTTGTATTTGTCGATTAAAAGGCTTATTTGTTGGGAAATGTCTTGGTGTAAGAAACTTTAATAATCTTTAAAGCCTAAAATAATAGAAAATTTGTCAAGTGAGAAACAGTATTTTTTTCTGAAATGGCAAATCATAATAATATTTTGAAAATAAGGGAAAAATAACATTTTCGCCTTTTTCGATCGGCAATAACGGCTTTAATGCCCTAAGTGAGTATACACATCTTCAATTCAAACGCAGAGCTCATTATGTTGATTTTGAAGAGTTCCCTAGAATATCTTCCACATTTCATTTTTGAAGAGATCCCGCGAGATCGGGAACTATGTGGGTAAAACCAAAAATCTGCCGGAAGTCACTATTCCACGCGAACGAAGTCGCGGGCAAAAGCTAGTAGTGAATAAATTGTAAATCCGTAATTGACTATAAGATTAGATATAAGATACTATGACAACATTGTTTAAGAACTGTGGAAAACTGATACTGGTAAGCTAAATTTATGGGTGTTTTAAATTGCCAGACCATAGTATCTCTTAAAAATAACAGTGACATTTAAGTTTATGAAATAAACAGAATACTGGAACTTTAGCACATAACAAGCAAAAACAAAACTTTAGAAGTAGGAACAAGGACGCTAAATATACATAAAATAAATAATATTAACAACGGAACGGCTGGTGATCCTGAAATATAATTAATAATAATAATACCAGAGACAGCACAATACATATCAGCCTAATCGAGTCATATATCATTGTTGTCACATAAAACACAATGCAATTTCAAGAATGGTCCATTTTCTGTAAGCTTTCAGGCTGTAGAAAACTAATGACACTCATGTGGGTTAATACGAGGTAATTACCACAGCCGCGGTAAGTCGAAATGCTGTCATGACTATAATGGATAAGGATGGGATAAAACCCAGTGGTTTTATAAATTGAGGGTTATACCCGAAAATGGAGGCTAAATCGGCTACTGTGGTGTTACTGAGGCAGTAAAGATATTAATGCTCCGAGAAGTTAATTGAAAGCTAGAGCAAAAACTCGAGAATAACAAAAAGGGAAACATTGTACCTACCTATAATAAATATGTTTATAAAGAGGTTGTGTTTGTAAGTGAAAGTATATGAAAAAGGTTATCGTCAAAACTACTCATCCAATTTTAAATATTGAGAATAGAATGCTACGTTATCATTGCGTGACCTATAACCGTATTCAGGAAGCCGTGAGATAAAAGGTAAACAAACCATAAAAAGGGTACTTTAAAGGTCACGATTGATGAAGTGAATATATTTTATAAAAATAACTACGGAATAAAACGCTGACAACACTGTAAATGATATTTTAGAATGATGTCTGTAGAACTTGTGAAATTTTTTCAGACTTATTTGAATTCGAATATCATAAATGCCTTAAATTATTTTCTTAATTTTGATTAATTATTTATTAAATCGTTTACATATAAAAACACCCAAAACAGACTTGATTCCCAAACTTTGAACGCATTTTAATACTACTAAATTATATACCACAGGTACTGCGAACATTTTACATGGAAATGTGACGTTTTGTCATCGGTCGGGTTATATCCGCCATCTTTACTATCGATCAACTTGTTGATAAGCTTCCAAATATTTTCGTTGAATTCTTGTTATTCCGTTGTTACTTTTGTTGTTTTCATTAAGTTTCTTATTTTGTTCAGTTTAAAGTTATTTGTTGATTGTTTTGTTTTTGTTATATTGACATTTTCGTGCTTAAAACATGAGTGAACCTGGAACAAACAGTGCTTGCAGATTTTCTTCGCCGAAGAAAAGCGATCAAAGAAAACTCCAATGCATTCAACGGAAACGGTGGCAGTTATTAATATGTATTATGTTTAAACACGTAGAAGAAACATGGCCGAAGGATTCGTATCGTTGTATTCGTACAAAACCGATATTATCAACAAAGCCGCTGAAATTATGGGAATATCACGAGCCACTGTAAACAGGTTTATAAAGGAAAAAAAACTACAGGCTGCCTGAGATCACCTCCACCACCATCACCGAGACTATCGAAGATTAACACTTTAACCAATATAGATTTGGGTGGAATACGCCGTAAAGTACACATGTTTTATTTTAACAATGAACTGCCTACCATTGATAAGGTGCTGGAGGCTGTAAATTCAGATGATACATTGCCCAGTTTTAAAAGAACTACATTTTATAAATTATTAATCAAACTCCAATTTAAATAATGTGAAATATAGCCGCAAGAGTGCACTCATTGACAGAGATGATATAGTGTTATGGCGTATCAAATATTTAAACACCATAACAAAATTAAGGAGTGAAGGCATAACATTTATTACACAGATGAAACTTGGCTCAATGAAGGTTAGTTTAAACATATTTTAAGACTTCAATCATATACTTCAATTATTACATATGCCTGTATTTAATTACTGGAGACCTGGATAATAGTTCATTTAAAAGTATAAAATTATTTTAAAGTACTTAATGTTTTATAATTATGAATCAAAGAATTGATTTTGTAATTAATACTCTACTAAATTAACATCAAATCTGTTACAGGACACCCTATGAACAAAATTTGGCAGGATGAGTCAATAAAGTCAATGAAAGAAGCTCATCATCAAGGTTTATCCACTGGTTTAAAAAATCTCAGTGGAAAAGGAAAACGACTCATTGTAGTTCACATTGGTAAAGTTTAATTTTAATACAACACAAACAGCATTCCTGACAATACCTAACATACCTGAATTCCCCCGGGGTGGACAGTGGTGTATAGTATACACCCACATTTCATCATTTTATGTTGAAATCCCATAGAATAGGGGGCGAGTAAATTTTGATACATACATTTATCAAGTTTCCGGATATTTATAATTCAATCATAATTTGTTTACAGGCTCAAACTCAGGCTTTCTGGAAGGAGGAGAATTGATATTTGAAGCAAAGAAAGTAGTAATGTAGTTGACCGTTTCGTTATTCATGTTGGTGACAGTTCTTCAGAATTCTCTGAATAAATAATTAATTAAGAGATTATCTTTGGTTTTATTATCATCATAGTTAAGTACCTTCTAACAAAACTTGTGCATTTATTTGTACGGGTGAACTATGTAAGATAAAGTACAGAAACTAAATGCATAGTTTTTGATCATGGAGTCAGGCTTTCAAACAATACAACATAAGAACAGTATAGCTAGCTGCTAGATACACAAATGGGAAACCTTACATTAAATTAAATAGAAATAAAAACAGTGAAATAAAAGTTTGAGAAACCTTGTTTTCTTTGTTTACACTTTCTCTCAAGCCCAGATGAATAGGGTATAGGCATACATACTCGCACATTTAAAAAAAAAAGTTGTTACGCGAGCGCAGCCGCCAAAAAAACTAGTTCGTAAATATTTAACCTTTATGGTATTGGGTGGTCTATGGGTTGTCTGCCGAATTTCATTCGTTTCGTTCGAATTTCATTTAATCTTTATGATATTTAAGTTAGAAAACAATTTCTGGCTAAACTTCAGCATTTATTCAAATTCAGAATAAATTTGAATTTAGAACCTCTCGATGGTTTAAAGTGGACAATTTCGATTTAAGATACGAAGTTCATTGTTCGGCTTGGATTTTGTCACGCAGATTCTGTGTGCTTAAACTAATTGTTATTTGTTTGTGAATATGCAAAAGAAGTGCACAATTATCCTAAGGGCGGGGGCACACGATGCGTTGCGGCGCCGCACCGCGTCAAGATTTCACCGTGTCAGTGGGCACACGAGCGGTGCGGCGCCGTAACGTTGTTATGTCGCAGTGGCGCCGTAGCAGCGTTGGACAGTCTGTTGACAGACAATCGAAACGAGCGAGCGTGTGTCCTTCCTTGTGACGCAAAACAACTGAGCGGTGCCGCTCCGACGTCGCAACGCATTCACCCCTCCCCGCCTCGTTTTGGTGGTTGCAAGTCCGGTGCGGCGCCGGAGCGCATCGTGTGCATGCCACAGATATTTCTATGTAAGACGACGCAGCGACACCGCTCCGGCGTCGCACCGCCGCCGCAACGCATCGTGTGCCCCGGCTCTTAGAGCCGGGGCACACAGCCGCACCGGACTTGCAACCACCAAGACGAGGCGGGGAGGGGTGAATGCGTTGCGACGTCGGAGCGGCACCGCTCAGTTGTTTTGCGTCACAAGGAAGGACACACGCTCGCTCGTTTCGATTGTCTGTCAACAGACTGTCCAACGCTGCTACGGCGCCACTGCGACATAACAACGTTACGGCGCCGCACCGCTCGTGTGCCCACTGACACGGTGAAATCTTTGCGGTGCGGCGCCGCAACGCATCGTGTGCCCCCGCCCTAGCAGTGTTTGCCATGTATATACCTACAACTTTCAAAAGCATGCGAGGTAATTCCGATCAAGTGTATTACATTTTCTTTGATTCCACTTATCTGGCAAAGCAGTATAATCGTGATAGTTTGGGTTGATTCGGGTCTCGTCCAGATAAGGAGTATGTATCATATTATATAATTATAAGCTAGATACCTACCTACTTAAGAAAAAATCCTAATTTAAATAGCGTTTCGAAAACCTCATCTTCCGGCGACATGGCACTGATTTACCTTCGTTATGCGCTTGCTAATGAAATTCATGATGTAATCTTTGTACCATATAAGATAGGAATATTTGCTCATTTAAACTGATTTTGATCATCTGTGTCGCGAATGTTTTCAATTATTGTAAAATCTGCTCAGATTTTTTAATACCATTAAAACTTCTAGAAGGTCTACTATTTAGGTAGGTAGGGCCACTCGTAGATCAGCTCACTAAGGCTGTACGTCTACTTAACCGGTCTGTCCTGTGGTGACCTCTAATAAATTAAAGGCCCCCAGCCAGGGCTTACAAACTAAAATATACTTACAAGCTAATGACCGCACGCTAAGGGCACTCCCTGTGGAGTACGGGCCTCGGCATAGCGGGGTCATTTTGGGAGGGCAGCAAAGGGACAGGCTGGGTCGTATTTAGGGGAGTATTTATTGCTACTGGCTCAGCATCGCGGGCTGGCTCGTTTGGCAAAGGTCGGGGAGGATTTCCATTACAAGTACGCGGACGTAGCGATGGGCCTCGTCGGTGAGGCCGGAATACGGAACGCGTTTTGTATGCGTATTTTCTAAGAGTGCTGGTTTCCCTACTGCTCTCTTGTCGGATGATGCTGGGGTCGTCGGGCTCGTCTAGGACGTTACGCGGGCGACGAACCCGACAAATCTTGGAGGGTCTGTATCGGGCGGTCGAAACGATCAGGGGGTTAGTGTGGGTATCAGCAGAGGTGAAGTAACGCACTGACATGCGTTTCAACACTTGCTTTATGGTCGGGAGTTTGAGGTCTACGTGGAGATCCTCGTTCCTCAAGAACCAGGGCGCACCCGTGGCCTTTCGGAGAAAACGGTTCTGAATGACCTGCATCCTATGGATCTGACTGGGACTGGCTTGAGCAAACACCGGACAGGCGTACGTCATGATAGGACGTATGCACGTCGTGTAGATTCGGATTTTACATCTAAGGGAGAGCTTACTGTGTTTATTCAGCAAGGCGTGGAGCCTACCGAGAGCGAAAGCGGCTCGCGAGCGAACCGACTTTATGTGCTCACTGAAGTTAAGGAACTGGTCGAGGATCACACCTAAGTATTTGGCTCGCTTCTCCCAAGGGATTGGCTTGCCAAACATAGTGATCGGGCGGGGAAGGTCTACTTTCAAAGTACCTAGTTATATAGTGCATTACAGCTTTGGGTCAGTGTAGTATGTTGTTCAAAATATGAACACCCACCACCTATTATTAGCCTAGATTTTAATCCATATTAAGATAGTAAGATAGCAAGATAGTAAGACAAGCTCAGTCACTTGCTGTTTTTAAAAGCTCGGTTGCCAATCATTTTATTTCAAACTTATGATTATTCCTTTGCTTTCTCCACACGATGTTAAAGAACACATTATATATTTATTTATTTTATGTACTTATGTATTTGTATATATATATTTTTGTTGTATTTTTATTAGTTTTTCCATTATTAATGAATATTTGTACAGTAGTACACTAATATAGCCCTCCCCATTTTAATTAAAGCTCATAAAGTCCTTCCAAAGGTTGTCTGGAAGATATCGCTCTCAGCGATAAGACCGCCATTGTAACCAATTTTTTTACAATATTGTTATTTAAGTGTGTTTCAATTATTGGTGTACAATAAAGTATATTCTATCTATCTATCTATCTATCCAATAAAAACTGTGTCTGATGTAACATCTGAATGAAATATGTAAATAAATAAATATGTAATGCCGATCTAATTACTAATGCCTGAGAGAGGTGCCTCAAACTCCAAGTGAACGAAAGTACATAAATTATAATTCTATTTAGGTTTTATACTGACTACTGCCTATAAAAATTTTTCTCCTTATTTATTTATTTATAGTTAATTAAAACGGTACAACACCAATTGCATTAATTAATATAGAAATAGAAATACATTTAAGAAAATAATAGTAATAATTGTGATTGAAAATTGAAATTATATAAGATAAAATTAAAATGGAACAGTGACACTCTTGTATACTTCCTCTCACAGAACACCAGACATGCACGCATAATTTTACTCCATTCGTCAGCAAACACATCACATTCAGGGTTGGTAGTCAGGAGGGCATTTAGCATCCTTATGACGTTTAATAATAAAAAATAATAATATAATATAATAAATAATAAATAAATAATAATAATTGATAATAGCCAAATGACTAGGTTGTCGGCCTTGTGATCGAGAGGTTGCGAGTTCGAACCCCACCCATTACACTGTTGCCTTGAACCCATTCCAGACACAAGCCTATTTAACTTAGTTTGAGGGGTTAACAAGATTGCTAGTAATGTGAATTCTACCTACATTACTAGTTCTCTTTAAAAATAAATTTTCATTTGTGGTACATTTATATACAACGTGTAACGGAAACCCCATATCTTTCCAAAAGGACTGAAGACAACATCTGGTATGGAGTCTCTATGTAAAGTTTCAGCTAAAATAAGTGACTCACAGAATTAACCCCAAATTGTTGGTTTCGTATGTTTCTTCAATATCAATAATAACAAACGTGTCACAGCACTATGAGGTCATCACTTTCCACGTGACTTGCCAATAAAACGATAATTCTCTTCGTTCTTCTTAATTTGAAAAGTTCGGTCTCTGGTATCAATTTATTTAAATTTCTAATAAGCTCCACACATGTAGACATAGGATTAGAAAACCCTGGCCATATCGTTTGTTATCATCCAAAGAAGCCGTGCACTTGGTTTGTATATACCCTTTAAATTACACGTTGTATATGTATATACATTTTAGTCTTTTTGGCGCCACGCACGTCGTGCAACATTACGACATCCCCCAGTTACCCGTATATTTTTAACAAGTCTTAATGAAGAAAATAATATTAACATTTTCTACAACACAGTTTGTAACTAATTTAGCTATTATCGATACTATAATTATATAACATATTGTGTTTTTGTTCCAAGTAAAGATGAGAGAAATTAAGATTAATAACTCCTACCATTATGTAAATGAAAATCTTTATTAATTCATATTGATGATATTTTCAGATGCCCCGCCCACACACCTATACCGCCGCCGCCCCCGCCACCCCCTCTCACAATACCACCCCACAGGTAATAATAGTATAGTCACACTATTCATATCGTAAAATATATTGTTCTCTTTTACTTATTCGCACTATTCATATCGCACAATATATCTTTCTCTTCTACTTAGTCGTACTATTCATATCGTACAATAAATCATTCTTTTCTACCTGCTTATTACTATTTTTTTTGCAAAAAGTAGCTATTGAGGACTCAACAGCTTAAGTAAATATTCTTCAATCAATAAATAGATAACTATAATTTTAATATCAAAAGGTTTCTTTTGAAGCTCGTGGAAAAACAGCTTCACGGGTTGATCTTAAAGGTTAGGGCGGGGGCACACGATGCGTTGCGGCGCCGCACCGCAAAGATTTCACCGTGTCAGTGGGCACACGAGCGGTGCGGCACCGTAGCGTTGTTATGTCGCAGTGGCGCCGTAGCAGCGTTGGACAGTCTGTTAATGAAAATGGATCGTAAAATGTTGTTGGCCCTACTATTACGCCAACGCCGAAATGGACGTAGAAGCGTACGACGATACTGGATCTGTTCTTTTATTGCACTAAGGAACAGTGATGGACTGGACGCAAAACAACTGAGCGGTGCCGCTCCGACGCGCGACGTCGCAACGCATTCACCCCTCCCCGCCTCGTCTTGGTGGTTGCAAGTCCGGTGCGGCGCCGGAGCGCATCGTGTGCATGCCACAGATATTTCTATGTAAGACAACGCAGCGACACCGCTCCGGCGCCGCACCGCCGCCGCAACGCATCGTGTGCCCCGGCTCTAACATACACAACACAAGCAGATCTATTAAAAAGAATATTACACTGTTATAAATATAAAATGGCTAATAATCCTTAATATTTATAAATATACATAATGTATGTAAGCTTTCCCTAATGTTTGAAATTACATTATATTTTGTAAAATTACGTCGAAAGGCAGCGGATATAAAACCGACAGAACTGTCAGTTTTTATTAATTTCACTATCTCAATATGGCACGGTAGATTCCCTTCAATTCAAACACGTAAACTTGTAAGCACCAAAAAATATAGATTATGTGGCCAATGAAATCAAGGGTTGAGACAAACTAATACTTAAGAAAAAATATCAAGTCTTAATTCCACCAAAAACTAGATTATATCAATCATGCATGCAGAATGCAGCACCGCCCGCCCTCCCGCCAGCAAATATATGCAGATGGAATGCAATAAAAAACATACCACATGCAAGCAAACCACACTTGACGCTTTTCGTCCCTCCACGGAGCATCATCAGGAGATACTGACTTTACGATTGCTGCGACTTGGGACATGCGTTTTGATACTTTTTTCTACACTAGTGCCGTGTGATATCGTTTTTGATTAATTTGAAAGTTTCTAATATGACGCATACATCGCTGTTTTTCTTATTACGATTTTAACTGCTAAGTTTAAAGGGAACATAATTATGCACATAAACATGTATAAACCTACTTGATATCAATAGCAACGCGGTACTTGAGCAAAACTCTCCCAGTAAAAAAAAGAGTGGTCTTGACGTAGATGTAATTAAACAGAGCATTAGTGTACTTTCCGAGAATATGATACTCTTCGAAACACGACCAAGCCAAGCCAAGACAGACGACCAATCAATCGTTATAGGTGCATTATGGGGAAGTTGCAATTTGTAGTAGGCAATACTAGGAAAGTAGACTAGTCAATACAGAGCAAAACTGCAGATGAATCAGCTAGTTGATCGTCTTACTAATATTATAGATGTGAGTTTGTGATAATGAATGCATAGATGTGTTGGTGTATAGAAGTTTGTTACACTTTCACGCAAAAACTACAAAACTGCTCTGCATAATGTGGTAAGTAGATAGTTGGCATCCTGGAATAATACATACGCTACTTTGAATCCCGGAGTAATACATAAGCTACTTTTAATCCCAGAGTTCCCACGGGATCGGGATTTACGCAGGAAAACCCTCCCATGCGAACGAAGTCACGGGGAGATGCTAGTTTTTGCGATAAAATTTGTGAAGAAGAGGGTGAAAATCAACGACAATCTGCGATTTTAAAGTGCGTTCATACATCGACCGGTAATTTCATTTAAATCCATCCAGTAGGTCCGGAGATTAGCGTGTACAAACAAACAGACAGATTTTTTATACTGATCCTCTTTTACTGTTTCTAAACTATCAATCTATATTTTTTTTTACGAAAAATATGAAATGTACAGACACACTTTTTTACTGTTTCGTTATATGTAGTATAGATTGACAACAATCTTCGTTAGATTTGCAGTGGTCTTTTTGTTATTGTGTCCAAAAATATAAGTTTTTTCGAGTAAATAAACAAAAACTCAAGTTTTGTGACACAACACGACTTGATAGAAGATCATGTAAGTTACCATGTGAAAATGGCTTATTCTTATTATTTATGTATTTATGCCATGAGATTCTGATAAAGCCTTTATTGCACGTGGGACCTTAATTTTCTTTTTTCAGGGAGAAAAATAATAAAACGCTCCTATTTTGGGAACTTGTTTATTCCTTAATAATTCAATCGAAGGTTTCTTTATTAGGTTTCTATTTTCGTCAGGCTTAAATGGCCATTTTAGAAACATGTCTCTTAACAGAATAAAGATCTTAGTAACGTGCCAAAATGTAAAGGCAATTTTCTTAAACTATTTTTCATTATATATAATCTCAACTTCGCTCTATCACAGCGGAGATTGATTTCCCTGATGCATCTCCTAAATCTGATATAGTTACACTACATCCTTTGTGCTAGAATTCTATTGAAACGAACGTTTGATGCATCCAATACTAATGTATTGGATGCATCTGAGTAACCGAGTAAGTAAGGTGTATAGTATAGGCTATAATATATTTTATTATTTATTCAAAAAGTAAAGTAAAATTCGTAAATTACAAAGTAACTCTTAGAAGTAATGATCACGGAATAGAAAATACAGTGGAAGTGACGCTCAGATATCGCACGCGTGTCAACATTAGGCAAAGATGCGCAACATTAGCTTATTCGCTGTCAGATTCATGTCCCGATTGGTTGTCTCCAAAATACAGAAAATATATTAGAAATTATGCATTGTTGTGCGGTTTTGACCTGCAAAGACGAAATTAGAAAAAAGTATGTATCTTGTGGAGTGGTATCGTATCCTCGGTTAGTATTAAACTGACTTAATTTTAAATGTATTTGATTTTAATGACAATACCACATTTCATGACTTCAATGCAAACTAAAAACAACCTTATTTTCAATAATACAACGTTTAAATCTACTTGGTCATTATATGTAGCAACATACTATAAATTCTAGTAACTTCAACGCTACTCAATTAGGGATGGGACACATTCGTAAAGTAGGTCCGTATCGATATTTTTATTTATTTCTAACTCTTCATTTCATAGCTGGCACCATCATTCAGAAAATTGTTTTCGGACGGTTCATGTGTATAAATCATAAATGTTTAACTAAGATTGCACAGAAATGTCGACGTTTTAACCACACGTAGCCTGCATCCGTCTGTAGCAGATACGGGTCGCTAAGCATACCGCCTATTGTACACTTATTTTTATAAATGATTGTCCTGTGATAAGTTAAGGTGTACAATAAAGTATATAATAATAATAAGCACACTAATATTATAAGCCAAAAGTTTGTGTTTCTTACTTCTTCACGATCGAAAGGCTGAACGGATTTCAACGAAACTTGGTACACGGGTAGACCATGTCCTGGAATAGCACATATGATTTTTTCCCGAGACTATGTTCCCTTGGGATAACTTTCTACTTTCACGCGGGCGAAGCCGCTGGCAGCAGCTTATAGTTAATAAAGATAACGTCACATAATGTAAACTGTAACACATCAATTTCTGGATATTGACCTAAAAAAAAGTAATTTAAATATTTCAGTTTTCCCCAAAATCCTGTTATTAATGAAAATGGACGTTTATTGTTTCATCAATATTCCAAAACATAATCTATCATCAGTTAGGGGAATTTCCTACGTTTAATCATATTACCGATTTAATTAAAGCCATTACGGCAAAATATACGCTTTCATCACCTATTAAATTAAACATAAAACTATCAAAACGGCAGTTATTAAACAAACATGTATTATTTCAAGGTCAATAAATATTTTTAATACTATCTATTATCGTTTCATTTATCACTAGCTTCTGCCAGCGGCTTCACCCGCGTGAAATTAATACTTTATTATATGAAAATAATTTATAGCCTATCTATAGCACTCAAGAATAATCCAACTACATATAAGGGAAATAATTTTCAGAATCGGTTCAGTAGTTTCAGAGATTACCTCTACATACAAACTTACAAATTTTGCCTCTTTAATATTAACATAGATTCTATTTTTTGAAGATGATCAACCTTTATCCATTACTGTGCATTTGTATGATGTCGATAAATTATTACATTGCTCACACGAATAAAATGCGTAACATCGATATTAAAATATCGATGTTTGCCTACATCTATATTTGAGTAGCAAAAGACATTACATGTGTATGCAAATATGACATCTGTTTCAAAGTTCTTAGTGTTCCGAATAGAATAAATTGGTTTCAGCGCCATCTAGCGTTGAGTAGCTGTAGTCGTTATAAATTATTCGATTGAAGTTTTTTAAACGATAAACACCTTTATTGATTATGTCATGTCAAATAATAACAACTTTCGGTCGTTGTAATAAGACTCAATTTTTAACAGTATTAGGGCATTTTTCAAAACAAATGTACATGTGACGAACTGGAACTGATTTTTGTGTTATAGAAATTTTACAGTATGTTTTTATCTCATTTGATAAGATATATTCCTAAATATGTAAAAAATAAAAAAGTACATTAGTATTATGAAAAACAACGCGATAATCTTAGTTTTTATGGAAGACTTCACAGGAATATGCTCCGGTTCGTCACAAAGGAAAAATGTAAATAAATTGAAAAATATGAGTTTTTATGTTAATTTGTTTTTAATATATATTAAATTACCTTCATACCTTTGAATAAAAAACATCTAAACATAAATAGAACACTATAATCATCACTTAGCAATAAATTTTCTTTCGAGATCGTCACAGTAGGAACTTTTGACCACTAAAACTTTAAATTTCTACCTTCTACTTAAAATGAAGTTGGACGAGATTACAAATAATATAAATAGCAAACTGAGGGTTAACTACAATAATATAAATATGACGGAGAGGGCACATTAACGTTATCCTTAGGCAAGCCTTCCTCCTCGTACATCTTCAGCAAACAGGAAATAATACCACGAACAGATAGTGTTGATCTTCTTTAATGATTTCACAAACTTTTATAACCGAAATAATCACGAATTCTTGCGATGGAAACGGATGAAGGTTGTGAGGTTATCTGCTCACGCACACGTTCTATGGCAGACTAACTGACACCACGCTACCCCGCTCTCACTTGTCAACCAATGACACTTTGTTATCAAAATGACACTACCCCCGACACTGACAGTGACAGCTGATAGACAAAGGCAGATGGAATGACGTCACTACCGCCATTTGACATCAGTGTCACATCAGCGTCAGTGTCAGCGTCAGTTGTCAATGTCAGCAGTGACAACCGACAGACATTGGCAGATAGAATAACCTCACTACCGCCACCTTGTAACCATTGTTAGAAGTCTCTTAATATCTACGCCTTGCTGCGACACGGCCGTCCTGCGCTTCACACGTCCTCGTGTGGCTCATCTGAAATAGAAAGTTCTGTGAACATTACATTGTTTCGGCCATGCCTGACCAAGATAGGTCAGCTTAACCAGTATATCGCTTAACCAGCGGCATCGCTTAACCAGCGGCATCACTTAACCAGCGGCATCACTTAACCAGTGGCATCACTTAACCAGCGGCATCGCTTAACCAGCGGCATCGCTTAACCAGCGGCATCACTTAACCAGCGGCATCACTTAACCAGCGGCATCGCTTAACCAGCGGCATCACTTAACCAGCGGCATCGCTTAACCAGCGGTATTGCTTAACCAGCAGCATCACTTAACCAGCGGCATCGCTTAACCAGCGGCATCACCTAAGTGGTGGCAAATCCATAGCGAATAACATGGCAAATTATGTACTTACACACTTTTTTTCAAATTACCTTAATGACGTCAAATCAAATTAAATCACTGTTAGCCGTCAAGTTCACAATTATCCTCGAATAAATCGAATATCCGTCACTATGTAAGACCTCAATAACGCGGAAGGGTCCCTTAAATTTAGGGTCCAGCTTGCTCTGATTGCGTTCATCATTTTACAGAAGAACGAAGTCGCCTACAGTATAGTTTTGGACTTTTGCCTTTGTACTGTTAAATCTGCCTTAATAGCATTGCCTACTTACGCTCTGTATCAAAGTCCACTTCGAGCTCGTAATCTTTAGCACTAGAGAACATTTTGTTAGCACATGAGTTATAGAGGCCTAGCTACCTTCCCAAGGAACAGTTCAAGAGGAATCGATCTAGTGACCCTATTAATGGTGCAGTTGAGAGCTAGTTGAACTTTCGGGAGAGCATCTTGCCACGACTTTTTCACTAGCCCCAACTGCAGTGAGCATATTTTGGAGCGTACTCAACCCGCTCAACTGGACCGTTAGCACAGGAACTTTCTGTAGAAGTCAGATGCAAGTCGATACAATAGGTTTGCTTGAAATCTGCACTAGCAAAGCAGCGGCCCTGATGAACGATGACTCGCTTAGGGGTGCTGAACAAGGAAATACTGCTCTTTAAAGCTTTTATGCTACTCACAGAATCAATACGCCGAGTATGACGTAACAAAACGATCTACGTTCTCGCTCCACCTTTTTAACAGGTGTAGCCGGAAGGAGATACCTGGATAAAATATCCGCATGACACATACGCTTCCCATCCTTGTATACAATCTGAAAGTCGTAAACTTGTAGAAATGCCCACCTTTTAGGTACGCACGGGGTCAGATCAACCTTATTGCGGGATGACTTTAAAGAGTCCGTTACGACTGTGAACTTATTGTCGTGAAGGTAATGCCCGAAATGCTTAATGGCGTTCACAACAGCCAGTCTCTAACTCATACAAGTGATATTTGGACTTTGCGGCTGTGGTACGCTTACTTAAGTAAGCCACTATGAATTGTTTGCAACAAATTGGCACCATAACCGATTGCACTGGCGTCTGTATGAAGCTCAATTGGACAGTCAGGATCAAAAATCATTAAGACCAGCTCGGATCCCTATGATCATTTGCCTGATGCCTTCATGTTTGGGCTTGCATTCAACGTTGCCCTTACTGGAGCTGGTGAGAGCGTGAAGAGGAGCCATTATTTATGCAAAACTGGGGATAAATTTTCTTAAATAGGACGCTAGTTCTATGAACTGACGTAATTGCATGACCGATTTAGGAGGAGGCAGGGCAATTCGATCAGAGATAAGTGGAAAACGGTTTGGTACGGTATTATCGTTTAACTCTCGATAATCTACGCACATGCGGTCAGTGTCGTCCTTCTTTTAACTAAAAGAATAGGACTTGCAAACGGAGACAAACTTGGACGTATGATTTTACATGCGAGTAGCTCATTCGCCTTATCACGAGCAAGACTACGTTCCTGGGGGCTAAGACGACAAGGTCGTCGATAAACGGTTTTAGAAGGGTCAATAAGGCGAATTTTTACAGGGTCAGTATTAGCTTGGCCTGATGAAGTGCTGCAAACGAAGTAGTCCTTAAACTCAATTAAAATATTTAGCGAACTGGGCTTGCACTCTAAGGGAATGCTACTGTCGATATTTTCACAACTAACATCACTATTATTATCATGGACAGTACATGCAATTATTGAGGATTTAATTTTGGTAAAAATCACTCGGTCAAAAGTAACATGAATTTCTAATTCTTGAGTAAACACTTCCTGCCCAATCACAACGTCATGTAACAAAAATTCATCAGGCAAGGCGTGAAATAGAATATTGAAAACAATGTCGTTGATAATATCTGATGCCCTAATCTGCGTGGTACTGTAAAAACTACTGTACCCAATACCGGTCACCTTTACTAAATTATTTTGGCGTTTACCATGAAATTTTATTGACACTATTTCCTTAATAAGTGAACACTCTGCTCCCGAATCGAAACGAAATGAAAAGAACTCACCGAAGTGTTCTACAACTCCCATTGGTACACTGACTGCGCAGACTTCAACACGCCGCTCCACCGGCTTGCTGGTTGTATTGACAGCGGTCGTCTTCGCTTCTATACTGGCAGCTCGAGGGCATTTTGACGCATAGTGTCCAACGCCCCAACAATTGTAACACGTGATGTCCGTAGTTGTAAACTTCGAAGTGGCTGCAAGTTTGTTTGCTGCTGCGTGCGGCGCTCCAGTGCTACGATTATTTCTATCTTTTCTGAGACGACACGCAGAAATATGGTGGCCCAATCTTCCACAATGTGCACATTTAACCGGAGTCGACATCAGCTTGCGTTGTTTTAGATCATAGTTATCATTGTTGTAGTCACTAGTTGGTGCCTTTCTTTTAATGTATGAGAGTGCCTTTAACTCCTGCTGCATTTTTATCCTAGTTTAGTAAAGCAACACGGTTGACGCGGGGTTCTATTTGAGCTATGTGTGCCATTACAGTAGAGATAGCGATTTGCTCT
This sequence comes from Tholera decimalis, assembly GCA_943138885.2. NCBI lineage: Eukaryota > Metazoa > Arthropoda > Insecta > Lepidoptera > Noctuidae > Tholera > Tholera decimalis. The sequence continues at coordinate 24,710,805 of OW964567.2, read as the reverse complement.
GTACTCAGGTTCTTCCAGCGTGACATCAAATTATTCAGCTGAGTAGCAGCGTAATTTGCAAGGCACTCACCTTCGTTAGGCTTGCTGTTATAAAGATTGATGAGTGATGAAGCAGCAGTCTCCGAATCATCATAACGAGTGGTGAAGGCTTCTTGAGAATCCTTCCATGTCATGCCGGGAAAAGATACTTGGGACAGCCAAGCCGACGCCTGACCTTTTAGCGCTTCACTCAGAGCTATCATCAATGGAGCTCCAGATAACGATTGGTCCACCATGCACATGTCTGCCGTCGATATCCAAGCACGTGCGTCCACTGATGTCTTCTCGGGGTCGAATGTAGGTAGACAAACCCTGCCACTCGTTGTCGGTCCTTTCATAGCTCTGATTATGGCTAAAAAATTCTGATTTTGTTGCTCTAATAACAATTTCCATCTTTCCTCACTATTGTTCATCGTGGGCTGCGGTGCAGAACGTGGATCACATCCCACTTCTGATGACGGAGAGGGCACATTAACGTTATCCTTAGGCAAGCCTTCCTCCTCGTACATCTTCAGCAAACAGGAAATAATACCACGAACAGATAGTGTTGATCTTCTTTAATGATTTCACAAACTTTTATAACCGAAATAATCACGAATTCTTGCGATGGAAACGGATGAAGGTTGTGAGGTTATCTGCTCACGCACACGTTCTATGGCAGACTAACTGACACCACGCTACCCCGCTCTCACTTGTCAACCAATGACACTTTGTTATCAAAATGACACTACCCCCGACACTGACAGTGACAGCTGATAGACAAAGGCAGATGGAATGACGTCACTACCGCCATTTGACATCAGTGTCACATCAGCGTCAGTGTCAGCGTCAGTTGTCAATGTCAGCAGTGACAACCGACAGACATTGGCAGATAGAATAACCTCACTACCGCCACCTTGTAACCATTGTTAGAAGTCTCTTAATATCTACGCCTTGCTGCGACAAATATTATTAAATAACGAATTAATTCTTAAATAGGATTAGTTTTTGTCGCAGTAAAAATATGGGACAGTGACTATCTGGAATTCTATGTGACTAATTGGAAAAAAATAAGCCAAGTTTACACAGTAATATTTTTGGTCGAACATTTTAACTTTAATTGTTTTTTTTTTTTATTAATAATATAAAGTAAAAACACGTTATTACCAAAACCAGTTTTAACTTTATCTTGTACTAGCTTGTGCCAGCGGCTTCACCCGCGTGGGAAGTTTTTCCCGTGTAAATCCCGATCCCGTGGGAATTTCGCAAAATCCTTTCTTAGCGGATGCCTACGTCATAACATCTACCTGCATGCCAAATTTCAGCCCGATCCGTCCAGTGGTTTGGGCTGTGCGTTGATAGATCACTATATCAGTCAGTCAGTCAGTCAGTCAGTCAGTCACCTTTGAGTTATATATATTTAGATATAATTATGTCAGTATCAGTATATCAGTTAGGTACATATTTTAGCTCAACTTTTACATTTTATTAATATTTTGTTTTACTTATTTTTAAATAATACTTATTACAAACACCAAATACATTTCAAATAGCAATTGCTCTCACAACTAACCAATCAAAATTAAATTGATGCAAAGAAAATCATTCTATTGCTAAGAAAATGATTCAGTTATATTTATTATTATAAGAAGTAAATAAAGAAACATTATTCATTATTGAAATTTGGTTTTGTTCATTGCTATTTGGAATGTATTAAGTTACGTGTAGCTTAAGGTTCTAATCAGTCTTCGAAACATCGGTCGCAAATATAGTCAATAGCTGGTTGATTGCAACATGATCTGCATACCCGGTTTTTACAAGCAATACACCGCGTCATGTCAGTAATCACATGATTAGTTTATGCAGTTTACACATATGGCATGTAAAGTTTCTATTGATTATAGTTTTTAGTGACGTTGATCTGTATTTTTCTGCTTTTATTGGTAAAAGTACTTTTAGCTTTTTCTTTGATTATTTTCTAAAGCTCCGCGATAACTCCTACATATTTTTTGTAAAGAATTTTTAAGACTGGAGCTGCGCTGTTTTGAGCACAGGTTTTGAGACTGAGACTTCGACGAACTTGGGGTAACTCTTTGATCTTCGTTCTCTTTTTTGTTCTTTTTTAATTTCTGTTTTTTCTTTTCTTCACTCCATTATTTTCTTCTACATTCTATATCTTCTTTTCTTCCGCTGCTCTTGAAAATTTTCAGGGTTTTGTTTAATTTCTCCCGGTATCGCTTAGCTCTTTCTGCTGTCGTAAGGACCATGTTCACTGAAATGAAACAAACAGCAACATTGAGAGGAACAACTTAAAAAAAATGTAACCATGAATTCAATATAACGATTCTAGACACACTAGCGTAAACCTTTCGTCAGTTATTAAAAAAAGGTTTTTTTTTTAAATAATTAAATTTCTATGCAAGGGGTCGTGCAGTAATCATGTGCTGCTTTTTCTTTATAAATAATCAACTACCTACAAATATCTTCGCAATCTTTCAACTGTTTTTTTTTCACTGTTAATTATATTATTGTATTTTACAAAAGCGTGTACCTAAGTACATAAAATTTCAACCAAGTTTACCATAATATTTTGATTCTAGGTCAATATGTATGTATATTTTAAATTGTTCAACCGTTCCAAAGATTAGCGGTAACAAACATCCAAACATACAATCTTTCACATTTCTAATGTTAGAAGGATTATTTATTTTAATACCAATCATACAAATGTAGCATCAGCCTAATAGTTCCAGTTCGTCACAAAATAATTCCGGCTATACAATACGTTACGAACCGGATGTGACGAATTCATGACATCAAAACTTTAAAAAATAATTCAACCTGTTGTGTCCATTTTATGACTAGTTTCGGCTTGTTTTACAAAAATTTATAAACCAAAATGTGATTTTGTTACAGCAAATATCTTAATAAACTGCTACATACCTCAAAAAATCCTGTTACTATCTGGAACTCCAATTCTGGACCACCGTAACGCGCTTACTTTCGTCACAGGTTTAGTTGACACTGAGGTTTGCTTCAAACAAGCGGTTAAATTACAGACAAGATAAATGTTTCAGGAAATGAAAAACAACCGTATTTAAGGGTAATATTGGGGTGGAGTATGAAAAATTCACCGTGACTATTGCCGGAATTCCGGTTCGGTCATATTCTTGGGACAACAATAAAATTGTATTATGAGCTATTTTAAGCCCATATTCGAAATAAAGGGCTCTATATTATATTTATGAGTTCAAATTACGCCTACAGACCCTAAAATAGTGACGCCATTTAATTTGTATAATATTACCTGAGACTTGAAAGTGCCAGACATACAGGTGGGACATGCATATTTTACACATTTTTTGTTGTAAATACTATGATATTTTAATATCCGTGATACTTGGGTTGCATATTATAGTTGATTTTAAAACTTAAATATGATACTATTAAATAAATATGCAGTTTATTTGAGTGCGGTCCATACAAAAATTATTAGTAGTAGTATATACAAAGGATAAGGTGAATTGTTCATAACAAACGCTTGCTAGTTTGCTTGTAAATACTTTTCAAATCAACTCGAAAGTTATTTAAAGACTGATTGAATTCAAAAACACACCGCACTTGAAACTTTGAATATAACGGTATGTTTTTCTAACAGTCAAAGTTGAATGTATGTAAAAAGTTGATTCGGTGTTTCTTCCTCACCTAGTTTAATTTGACATGAGAAATGACGTATTATTATAGAGTTATTTATAACCAAATAAATATCAAGAATGGAACAAAAAATTTCGTATAAATTTTTCATATCATCAAGTTACGGAGGTTACAGCAAGAATAATTTAAAAAAAGCAAACATAAATTTTAACATTTATCTTTACTTATTTTTATATTAGAAAGTTAGTTTTAAAAATACTCAAATTAATTTTATTATTCAAATAAATGGCTAGTTGAGAGCAGAAGTGATCCAAGTGACCTTTTGCGACTTTTGAGATATTAATCAAAACGCGTTTTTATTGATTTTAAGAGTATTTCATAAACCAGTCGCGAATTGTTTACGTTTTATGATAGATATTAACTTAAGTTATGAAGTAAAGTGGTGAAGTTATCCAAGTAGCATACAAGTCACTTGGATCACAACTCCACTAACAAATTACATTTTTAATGGCTATGCAGAAATTTAAAACATAGGACTTTGTTCGGAAAAATGGCTCGTACCACTTGGATTATTTCTGCACTAATTGAGATTAGTCCAATGGAGAGCAAAAAGTGACTCAACTCTGTTTTGACAAAAAGGTCACTTGGATTACTTCTACTCTCAACTAGCCAAATAACACCACTTAGCCCTTCCTCTCAGCCCTTACCTCTTCGTGGTGATAATGGACGCTCTAACGGCTGATATTCAGGAGGATGCTCTCTGGAGTATGCTGTTTGTCGGTGACATTGTGCTGATTACTGAGACCTAGAGGTCCAGAGCAGATTAGAGGTGTGGTGGCGAAGACTGGTGAACGTGGACATGAAACTAAGCAAGACCAAAACAGAATATCTGTTTTGTGATTTCGGCGGTCTGTCCAGTCATGTCCCTATTACGCTTGCCGGAACGTCTATAACGATCTGTTCCAACTTTCAGTACCTTGGGTCACTTGTGCAAAGAGATGGCGATGTAGATCCAGACGTAACGCACCGGATCAACTCAGTATGGATGAAATGGCGACAGGTCACTGGAACAATCTGCGACCTACAGATGTCCCTTAAACTAAAGGGCAAAATATACAAGACTGTCCTTAGGCCAGTCGTATTGTATGGATCGAACTGTTGGGCTGATGAAAAAGATGGATGAAAAATGATTGCATGTAGCAGAGATCCAATACACGCCGGATCCGCCGGATTACTGGATCCGCTGGATTATCGGATCCACTGGATTACTGGATCCACCGCGTTACCGGTTCCACCAGACCGATTGTTATCCCCAGTTTCTCATGATTTTTTCTTTCTTTTTCAGAACAAAACACGTGTCTTTTGCACGTTCTCACACTTTGACCACTTTCGATGACTCTGTGATGCCTGCTGCGGTCAGTGGCAACCGCTTTAGGAGAGACTGCGAGAGGCTCATCGATGGGCGTGTTGTAAAGGTATGAACATGGATGAATGAAACAATAACGACACACAACTTAAAAAAAATCACCGATTCCTATGTGGGTAGAATTCACATTACTAACAATCATGTCAACACCACCTCCAATTAAGCCAAGGTGTGGAACTCTCTGCTGGCTTCTGTGTTCCATGCCACATATGACCCGTCAGTCTTTAAAGCAAGAGTGAATTGGTATTTTCTGGGCTCGCTCGTTCGATCGTAGACCTCATCTTACACTTACCATCAGGTGTGATCGAGGTCAAGAGCGGGCTCATTCATAATAAAAAATAAATAAAAAAATATTATGCTTGTGTCAGTAGGTTCACGGCAATAGTATAACGAGTGGGTTTCGGGTTCGAACTCATGACTCCCAATCACAAGTCCGACACCTTAGCCTACGTCAAGTGTTATACTAAACTGCACCATAGCCTCAAATTAATAGACTTGAAAGACTCCATTTTCATCACGTTACAAAAGGCAGCAATTTTGAACATCTTTTTTTCGATGGAAATACTTCAAATGTCTCCTCCCACTAAGGGTAAAGCGGAAGTGAGTGTCAGACTTCTACAGACTAAAAACCCAGCCTGTTCCTTCAGCTGCCCTTGAGGTCCTAGGCCGGGATAATAGTGCGAAAGTTCATGCAGATTGAGTAAAATGAAATTTTTGCTACAAACATCCATTCCACACCTTGAACCGCTCACCACATACTACATTGAGTTAGTTTAGTCCATTGGTGTAATTAAATTCACGTTTTGCCAAAATAATAAATAATAACATCGTTTAATGCTTCGAAAGGTATTTATAGTACCTACATAAAGTTTATTTGTAAGGAGACAGCTTTGGAGGCAACTTTGTTATAAGTCATGATATATAGGCAATTTTTTCTCGCCTGATGGTAAGCGATAGATGAGGTGTACAACGGAACGAGTGAACCCAGAATATGCCTATTCACTCTTGCTTTAAAGGCTGAAAGGTCATAAGTGGCAGGGAACACAGAAGCCGGCGGAGAGTTCCACAACTTTGCGGTACGTACAATAAATTTGGAAGAAAAGCGCTCGGTGCAAAAAGACGGTAGATCAACCAAGTCTATCTCTAATGTACCTCTATAAAAACTTTAAGCTCAGTACCATATCAAGAATACTATAGTTTCAAAAAGACACCCACTAACTATTAGGATTATTATTATATCGGGTCTACGAATATTAAGAATTACTTTTTATTTAATACGTGTCACAAACATGGGCTTAGATATTTAGTTTCCTGAAGAAACAGAGAGAAGAGTGAAGTAGGCACAGACAATATTCACCTATGTCTTTATTGTAACAATTTTTTTTTTTTAATTCCGTATAGGCTCGGGTTTGACTACCATCTCACCTGATGATAATTGATGATGTGGGCGAAGATGGAGCATGCTTACCTAGAAGTAACCTATTCTTCTTCTTAGCGTATCAATGGCAAATAGTTAGATGGAGTCTGCCCAGAACTGAGCAACAAGTTTGGCACCATCGGTAGCTTCCATCAAGTCCTGCAGTGAGCAGTTGACAGGGCACGCAGGACAGGAAATTAAAAAGTGTGCCATGGTTTGTGGAGGAGAAGCACATATACACTCCAAGAAGGCAGAGTCATCAATAAATCTCCACCTGAACACTTTTTAGACCATGATTGGTCGTAGCAAAGAAAACCATGTTTGGTCATAGCAAACAAAACCTTTAGTAACCTTTATTAAAAGACCCCTAGGTAGAGCTATAGGTACATTCTCCTTAAGCAAATTCTTACACTAAGTAAAAGCTTTTATTTTTTATTTTCAGCCGGAACCAAAGCCGTACTCAACGCTGCCGGTGATGTTTCAACCTTTCCCGCCATATCCACAGTTCATGACACAAGCTGCGCCGGCGCCTATCCACTATGCTCCGCCAATAACTCCGCATACCTCCCATCCACCAGCCCCTTTACAAAGGCCAACACAAACAGAGCAACCTAAAGTAGTAGTAATAGGTAAGTGGATTTTATATTTCGTAATTGGATTTTATATTTTGTAATTGGATTTTATATTTTGTTCTCAATTTGTGTACTTTTCTTTTGACAATGATCTTGCGTTTGACTACCATCTCACTTGATGATATGTGGTTGAAAAAGAAGCACGCTTACCTAGCAGTAACCTATTCACTCTTGACTTAAAGACATCTAAGATAGGAGGAGTCGGAGCCGGAGTCTGTTTTCAGAAAACGTAGACTCCGGCAGGATTCCACTCCTTAGCATGAAAGTATTCCCAAAACGTTTTGTGCGTATGGGTGGAATGTCCTCTATGTAACAATGGCGTATCGCCGTGTATCTTATAGTCCGATGATGGAACGAACTTGGTGGAATTAGATTAGCAAATAAATTGTCCAACAACTGTAGTATACCATATTCACTACATTCAGATATATTTTCTGCATTCTATATTTATTATTTGTGTATATTATTTTCAGATTCATTCAAGAAAGGAGTAATGAGAACTCAAGCAACACAGACGGAAGTGTGTTTAGGTAGAAAACCTTTGCCACCCAATTACTTATCCTTGAGCCCTCGAACTATAAAAAGGGTAAGTTTGTAACACTAAGCTACAACATTTATATTTTTTATAATAAACATTTATTTATTAATACTTTACGTAACATAAGACGGACAGTGTGGACCGTGTGCCATCTTGCAATCGCGTATTAATTGTCTTAGGCATTCACTACCAACTAATATGTTTTAGTTTTCTTATAAGCGTATTATATTCTACATCAATCAAATGTATAGTCGTGATTATACATTATATTTTTAACAAAATAGTTATCAATTTCAGGTTAAAATGGTGGCAGCAGGTGTACAAACAAATGGATTTACAGTTGGGGTTAGGAGACTCACGAAATCATTTTCTGAAGTTGGAGGTGACAGATTAGCAGGGCGTGACTCACCAAGTGATATCGCCACTACAGTTGAAAGGTGAGAAAGTGAATATAATGTATGTACATACGTACAGACTGCACTCATATTTTTACTTTCTTATTATCTATATTTTTTATTATTCTTGTTCCAACACCAGAACATTAGGTCGAACAAATATTGCCAGTTTGTACAGTACTTTTGACTTTCAATAATTAATCAAACTTTTGTCTCACTTGCAGTTTCATTACAAGTGACCATGAAAAATTGCATAGAACTCAGTCAGAGGAACCACCTAGATCACCTCGGTCTCCAACTGCTATGATAATACCCTCGTCTCCTCTTCAACGAGGAGACTCCGATGATGTCACATCTTCATCAGTAAAATCTGTAGCATCCTCATCGCAAATTGATAAGTCATCAGAGCTGAGCGCTTTGCAAAGGCAAGCTCAAGAATACTTCCAACAAAACTTCCAATTTATTCATGAGAGTGACAGAGATGACACTATAGACGACGATATAGAAAATATTGAAAAGAGCATGGCTCTAAATCGCAGGAATTTGGAATATCTTCAACAAGAGATTGCTAAACAAACTAAAGGAGACAAGTCGCTAAGGTCTATTCTATCTAAAAGTACTAGTGATGCTTCTCAAAAGACGATTAATTCTTCGCATCCATTATCAAAAACTTCAACATTCCAATCGGAACCTTCTACTGAAACTTCGGCAACCACAACTGATGATAGTGAAAAAAATGAAAAGGAAATTATTATCGATTTCGAGCCAAGACCTGATGATGAAGCCATACCATTTACTACGCTTAAGAGGAAAAACCGAAGAATGTTGCAGAAAACTTTGTCTGAGGGTGAAATTCTTCTAGACGTGTATGTATATAATTATAATGATGGTACTACAATGATCATATTTTACATATCTTCTTTAGATACGTTTTAATATTTTTGTCACACAACACACTGTTAATATTTTTAATTTTATTCATTTATTACGGATAAACAAACAACTAACTTTACAATGCAATAGAGTACAAAAATACAAATAACAATTACATTCGATTAGTCAAATAAATCATCAAAAAACAATTCATATTTGCCTGCAGTAGTAAAAAAATTGGCGAAGTACGAGTGAGACTCGCCCATGAAGGGTCCCGCAGTAACTATAATAATATATGTATATATATTTATTTAACAAAACACTACAAAGGCAAAAATAACTTTAATTTCGGAAGGTGGTGTCAAAAACGAAAATATATACAAAACTAAAGACACCGCCTTCCGAAATTAAAGATATTTTTGCCTTTGTAGTGTTTTGATATGGAAGTCGGTTCTATTTTTTGCTAAAAATTTTTTTGTTCACGCTTTTTAGTGAGTCAGTTTGTAATTTATCTAGTTACAAAAGCCATAATGTCAACAACTTATCACCTTTTACAAAATATTGCTTTTCCTGATGCATAGCCGTTAGTTTTTGAGGAGTTCTCCTGGTACTTGACCATCAGCTCTACATCACCATATGTATTGTGACGAGCATAAAGTGTTTAACATCCGTACTCAAGTAATCGAATCGCAATCCACGAAATACTTATTATTGAGTAGTTTCAGTGGCCATCAGTGGTCTTCATCATCAGTTCAACTTCCCCAAATGGTACTTTTCGAAAGCAACTGCTCAAGGTACTATAAGAAATACCCAAAACGCTATAGGTGTGCTTATAATATTTGAAGAGTTCCCTCGATTTCTCCAGGATCCCATCATCAGATCCTGATTTCGTAACAATGGGAGCAACTAGAAAGTATACCCATTCAAACGCAAAAAGAATTTTTCAAATCGGTCCAGCCGTCTCCGAGTTATGAGGTAACATACATAAAAAAAAAAAAAAAAAAAAAAGTTCAAGACGAATTGTAAACCTCCTTTTTTTGAAGTCGGTTAAAAATATATTCAGTTTTAGTTCCATGTATGGGGCTTTCCATGTATGGAACTACAACTGAAAATGCGTGCCTATATACCTATGCGTGTGTGGTATCTATAGACAGGTCTTTAAAAATGACATTGGGGTTTCTGAAACCACTTTTTCATAAAGTTAATCGTTTAAAAGATATACGCTTCCAAGGTGGTAAAATGTGTGCCCCCCCCCCCCTCTCCCTCCTCTAACTTCTATAATAATGGAGTGAAAAAAATCTGTCTGTATATCTTAATGTAAACTTTCAACAAAAATTGGTTTGAACGAGATCGGGTCAGCAGTTTCTGTGATACAGTATATTTTCTATAAACGCAAATATAACTTTGTAATCCATACAAACACTATGAAAAACAAAGTTATTTGGCGTAGTTGTAAAAAATGTAAATAAGTTAGTTTTAAGAAATTTGTAAGGTTTTTTTGTGTAATAAATATACATATTATATTATATTATTATAGTTACTACGGAACCCTTCATGGGCGAGTCTAATTCGAACTTGTCCAATTTTTTGTCATTCGGCTGCGGGACCCTAAAAACAATGGTTTGCATATAGTTAGTGTAGATGCCAGGAAAAAACAACATTTTTATTTCTAAAAATAATTCCACATTTTTTATATGTTCATAAAATAAAAATTATACTTTTTAAACTGTGTCACGTGATCGCAAATGCCAGTCACGAAGTGTGACGTCATTTTTCTCAAAGCTGTCAAACGTAGAGATGGGTTGTAACAAGTTAAACTCGATATCTGTTACCACTGTTACTGTCACATAAAAATAACAGATCCAAATATCTGTTAATAAATAACAGGCTGTTAGTTTTGTACGGATGACAAATACGTATTTAAATCTCAATTGAATATCTTCTTTATTTATTCCTATTTAAAGTCGAAAATCGTATAGAAAATAGGTATAGAAGAATATTTATTTATATTTTTGTCACCCAGTTACTGCTAAAATACTAGAAATTATTATAAAAAGAATAACCTAAACTAAAAAACTACGGTTATGACTTACCTAATTAAATAAAAAAATATACCTATTTGTTACCTACACTAAGTACCCACCAAAACTATAAAACGAACCTAAACTAAAAATCTAAACTTATACATAAACCAAATATGAAATGAACACTAAACATTAGTAAGCTGCAAACAAAAACTAACAAACGGAGAAATCTTTACGAAAATTTTAAAATTACAATTCACTACTTTCGTTTTAATGAAAGAATAAAAATTCAAATTTTCAAAATATGAACAAATAAATCAGTCAGATAACTTTCAATTTAATGTCATCTTTATTTATACTAATTTAAAGTCGTAAATACATGAAACATTTTGCAACCAATCCCATCAAATTTCAAACCAAAGACAATAATGGAGTCCTGACACAATCAATAAAATTGTTTTTTGGTTGCCTCGCAAATCTAAAAAAAAAATATAATCTAATATATTTATTAGATTATATTTTTTTTTTAGATTTACTATTTCTGTCAAAACATATCAACTATGGCAAATTACTCTCAATATACTTGATTAACGTACTGGTAGGTCAAAAAAATCGTGAATTCCTGGAAATTTTTATTAATTCCGTTAAACCAAAGATAATTAATTACATACTATTAAAGATAGATACGATTATACGATCAATATTTCCCTTATTTAAAGCGATTTCGAAAGAATGAGATTAAATGTGTAACGAAGTAACAGCCGTACGTAGTACTTAACATGTGACAATAACAGTCTGTATGTGTGGGGACTGGTACAATGAATGGTAGTAACAGCCGTGGTAACAGTGTCCCTACTTAAGAGACCTTCTGTCTTAAGTTGTTACGTAATTATCTAACCTAACAACATCTTATAGTGACCATATCAATATTAAAAATCTTTAACGTTTTAAATAAAAAGATTGACTCGGCCATCGCATGAAAACACAATATATCTCACAAGTAATAGCAAAAAGCCAAACATGACTACCTGACTAATTTGACTTCCTAAACAAATCCTCACCTGATCCGACAATTTTGCACGGAAAGTTTTAATTTTTATTAGAAATTTGTATAAAACTTGTCATAGTCGGTGATTTGAATTTAAATACAGGACACAGAGCTACACTACTCAATCGTCACAAAACATAAAATTGAGGAAGTAGTTAAGTTTGCTGGGGGACCTTTGTGTTTGATATTATATAGCAAAATAATAAATAAATAAAATCATATTAATTTGAATTCACTCTAAAAACGGGCCCATATATGGGTAACTGAAGAAGGAATTATAAAATCCAAATTCACAAGGGAAGTTTGAAAAAATATGATCTATTTGAGTACCACCGCGTGTAGAGGGTAGTGGTTGTAATAAAGACTGGTAACCAGCGTCACGTATTAATTTGAAAACTGCAGTGTTGTCGTTACAGAGATAGTCTTCATTAAAATCTCCAAATATTATACAAGGACTGCTATGCGATAGTAAATTACTTACAAAACCTACTGCGCGACTGTTGGGACATTTGCATGATCTATAAAAAGCTATATTCTTCACTGCATTTATTTCGAAAATTACTGCTTCACAGTGGTCTGGTCACCTCCAGCAATGTCAATGTAATACCGTGGGTTGCTATATTCAATATAATTTTTTGCCCCTGCACACACACCAAAACCTGGGTTTGAACAAGACTGTTTAGGGCCATTATTTTGTTCTAATTATTTCCTTAAAATTTGTTATAATAGGTTGGGAAAAAAGTTTCTTCGCATTTTTTAAGGAAATTCAAAACATTTTTTAATATAGTTTATTTACATTAAACTAAAGTATGTAGGTACCATTTTGTTCGATAACTTTTTGCCATCTTGTAGGTACGGACATGATCCCATTGCTATAGAAATTTTGGGACTTCTGATCAAAATACCGCGACAAGTGGTTTTGGCAGTCCTCTCGTGATGTTAACCTGACACTGCCTGAAGAATTCTGAAGGGACCGAAATAGGTGGAAATCTGAAAGTGCAAGGTCAAGACTATGCGGCGGATGCATTAACACCTCCCAGCCAAACTCTTTTAATGTTTGCTGAGTGGCTAAAGATGTGTGAAGATGTGTGTGGGGAAAAACCACACCCCTTCTGTTAATTAATTCCGGCCGCTTTTCTCAACTTCTTGCTTTAATCTCATAAGTTGTTCGTAGTAGAGTTCAGAATCGATGGTCCTGCCTGGTGGTAACAGCTCATAATGAATAATGCCCTTCCAATCCCACCACACACACAGCATCACCTTGTTGCGAGTTAACCCGGGTTTCGCCACAGTCTGTGAAGCCTGACCGGCCTTTGACCACGACCTTTTTCGCACGTTCTTGTCGTACATGATCCACTTTTCATCACTAGTTATCAGCTTCTTCAAAAATGGTTTGGTTTCACTACGTCATAATAAAGATTCACAAATGAGTACACGGTTCATTAGGTTTCATTCAGTGAGCTCGTGAGGTACCCAAATATCGAGTTTTTTTGTGTACCCAGTTTTTTTCCAATGCGCCAAAACTATTTTGTGGTCAATTCCCAGTTCTTCAGCTATGTCGTAACTACTGATATGCCGATTTTTCTCCACTTTTTAAAAAATGGCATCCATTTTATCCGTAATAGGGCGACTGGAGCGATGTGCATTTTTGACATCAAAATTTCCGGATTGAAAAAGCTTAAACCAAATTTGTGCTACTTTCACAGATACTGCATTAGGTCCATAAACATAACAAATTTTTTTCGCGGCTTGCGTTGCATTTTACCTTTTTTGTAGTATAATTTTAAAATGTATCTAATTTCTTCATTAGATTCACTCATCTTGACAGCACGAAAAACAAATGAAAATCACACATTTTCCTAATTTGAATTTGGAATTATGTTCTTTAAAATTTAAACTTTCAATGATACCAAAACCAGCCAGATACAAATAGTATAGCCAAAGAGATTTTATTACAAGTTCATACATACTGTAATGCGAAAAGACTTTTTTCCCAACCTTATACAAAGTGTAACAGAAACCCCATATCTATCCAGAAGGACTGAAGACAACATCTGGTATGGAGTCTCTATGCAAAGTTTCAGCTCAAAATAAGTGACTCACAGAATTGACCCCAAATTGTTGATTTCGTATGTTTCTTGAATACCAGTAATAACAAACGTGTCACATCACTATGATGGTCATCACTTTCCACGTCACTTGGCAATAAAACGATAATTCTCTTCGTTCTTAATTTGAAAAATTCGGTCTCTGGTATCAATTTATTAAAATTTCTAATAAGTTCCACACATGTACACATAAGATTAGAAAACCCTTGCCATATCGTTTATTATCATCCAAAGAAGCCGTGAACTTGGTATGTATATACCCTTTAAATTACACGTTGTATAAAAAGAATCTTGAGAACAGCTCCACGTTTCTACTGCTAAGTAGATATCTGAAGCCATTATTTGAGGATCGCTTACAGTATCTTGCAAGTGTGCACGTAAGGATTGAACATTATGGAATATAATTTGGTATGAACTGTGGGGCTCCCTCAAAAAGCGATACATAGTTATTAGAGGATTTCGACGCAGCTTTTCCATTTCCATTAGGACTGAATCTTGGTAGGAGGGTGGACGTGGAGGATGAAAACATTCAGTAACGATAAATAAACCTTCAGAACATGTGGCACGTGAGCAAGCAACATATAACATTGACCTTGAAATACCGGGCTTCACATGTACAACAACTTTTTCTAATGTGGAACCCTGGCTTTTGTGAATTGTAACAGCCTCAGCTGGAACCAACTGGAATTAAAAAAAAAAGTCGGCTTCCAAAAAAAATACTATCTAACTCCATAAGTAAATAAATTAGGTATAAATCATATTACACATAAAAAACTTCTTAAATTATAAGTTATAATAAATTTATTTATAGAATAAATTTTCATATTTCTAATAACATAACCTATAATTATACCAATAAATCTAATATAAATAACTATTACCCTAACCCCTAAAAACCCCTAGGAACCCTAAAAACGTTATTAATTGTATTATTTCTGCATAATATTGTTACGCCAGTCGCTTAGTGAAGTACGTCGAGAAACTTCGACATAAATATAGAATGTTCGAGACACTAACTCCATCTAGCGGCGAATAGCGGTACTGTGTATCTCGAGTAGCTTCCTGGAATATTCTGGGCAGTATAAACAGTGAGTCGATTTTACAGGAATGTTCTGGAACTCATAGACCGGGGTATAAATAGATCGCAAAGGGGCGCAGAGAGTCAGTCTTATTACGAGGCGAATACGCGATATAATCGAAACTTTACGAGTGAATTTCAGTGTGATTTAAATGTTAAGTGACAAGTGTTGTGGTAATTGTGTTAAATTTTTATTTTGTGTTTAATTAATTAAAGTGTTAATTTTGGTTTAAATGGCGTTAATTATTTCTATCCCGAACCCCAGTTCGTAACAATATTATAACAATCCAAAAAATCTAACAACGCAGAAAATTTTCGTAAAAGCTGATAGTTATATAGCACGGATAGACTCGATGATGGTGGCAAGATTTTTCGCCGAGAATCCAATGCGAGAATCCCGAATTTTCTCATTTCTGGTTTATGTGGCACAGGAATAAATAATTTCGTAGGTGTTCTTTTTGTGTTATTTTCACAAAAAGGCACTACACAATATTGGTATTATAATTTTAAACACATAATAAAAGAAAGACGACAGAAATCCTAACCTCAAAAATACTTTGTTGTTTGAGAAATATGACGTCATGCGACTTCGTGAGAGCGATGGGTTTTTGGGCGGGAAAATATTTAATTTGAATTTTATTTTAAAGTTTCACCAATGTAACCCAGATATTTTTTTACGAAAAACATTTTATTGTAGCTTAAAATTGATCAATAATTAAATCTAAACTATTTTTAAAGAATAGGCAAATACCCAATTCTAGCTGATATGATTACGAAACATCGTTCTGTACGAGATAATTTAGAAAGTTTTAATATTTTTTCACATTATTTATGAGAATGTATTCTTTTAGAAGGAAAACAGAACTCCAAAATAATGATGGTATAAAAGATGCACCGATAGTTATGTCTACAAGTCAAGAAAATATGACTCGGGAAGATCGGGAGAGGGAAGCAATGTACACGCAGTATATAGGACAGAATTACAGTCAGACTCCCATAAAAGACGAAGGTATTTTTGGATTTGAACCCGATGGATCTTTCAGGTAAAGATAATATAACACTTTCTTTTATTAATTTGTACATAGATTAATTTTAACACAGGAATTAGGCCCATTGCACATAACATCCACCGACTGGCATTTTTTTCTGAGCATAGGTCTTTTAACAGCATAATATTCTTCTTTTTCCAACATTCAATAGCCATTAGTTTTGGGGCTTCCGATTGGAACGCTATGCTTCTATCAGCGCTCATTCATATTTCTTTCCTTAGTTCTTCAGATGGGAATGCACCATATGAAGATTTTCATGAAAAATACATTAGTTACAAGCATGAACCATTTAGAAATCGAAGCGTAAGTTTTGAAGAAAAGACAGAAATAATAGTTAACAAGGACGAATTTCTTGAGAGCAGGTATGCACGCATCACAATTAGCTGTAAACCGTTTGATTAGCAAATAACTAGCAAAGCATCTTGAAATGTAGCTATAGCGAAGCATCTTTCCGTTTGCCAGTTTTTTCACAGACACCCGATAACATTTATTCAATTCACCCCCCATTCAAGTCTAGAGTCCCTAATTAAGATAAAATAATAATACTTAACTTCCTTTTAAAACTATCAACTAGCTATATAATAATATGTTTTAATGTTAACTATTTTTTATAGTACTGCTAGATCTAGTCCAGGATCACCGGAACCAGTTACTGAGGCAGATGTGGAACCCAAAGTTAAACGAGCTGTTATTTGTAACACTGTCACTACTATTCATACACCTTTGGATAAAGTATCACCATGCGCTTCAAATGAATCTCTTACAGTAGATCAAAGCAGGTACGTAAAAAAAAACAATTGATTACACTTTTACTTACTTTTGAATATAATATTCATTTCATTCTTTATATCTGAAGGGACCATTCCGATGGTTTGTGGAATGAATCACAAACGACTGTTTTGCAAGTTGATTCTGGTACAGAAAATGGGACTGTGATAAGGTAAATCTCACCAAATTTTGCCTACCCACAACATTTATGCTGAAGAATTAAACGTGACATTGATACTTAACTTTTTTCTATATAGTTCATCAGATCTTAGTTCACTGGCTGCTTCGCCCGGAGCATTAGCGCTTCTTACTCCAACGTCAAGAAGAAAACAACTTTTACTTTTGCAACATCAACAGCGATCGTCTTTAGATACAGACGCTTTAGATGAAGAATTTGATGCTTCACAGGTATAACTTTAAACACAACTAAAACCTAGTACTGGCATTATTTTCCTATTCGAACTTAACTGTTATAAAAATGATTATTTTTAACAGAGTCAGTCACCGACCTCACCAAGAAATAAACTAGAAACATCGGGTTTAAACTCACAGGCACGAGCGTCGTTGTCTCCACCCGCAGTTGTCCCAAACATTTCACTCCCAATCACGAAACAGCCAACAATCTCAAAATCTATTTCCCCAATAGCACCGCCAAAAATAAACCATACACCTGCCATTGCTATAACCCACCCAAGCCTAGACTTGGCTGATGTACCATTCAAAAGAACTCCAAGTTTTATAAATAAAAAACGAGAAAGAGCCTTAAGTCCATCTAGAAGAAGAGATTTGCAGAAAAAATCACAGCAAAAAGAACCAAATGGAACAATTCCCAATCAGATAGTAGAATGTCCATCAGAACCACCGCTTGCCAAAGCTGCTAGTAGTGAAACTAGTTTGGCGAGAACTGATTCAGGAAAAATAAATACCACAGATGTATCAGAAAGCACTACTACAACTGAAGATTATGTTACAGCAAATTCAGACAGCTCTAAAAAAAGTAATAGTAAGATTCAAAATCAAAGTAAGTATTACAATCATGAAGTGAGAAGTTACTCACTAGTTTCTTATAAATCCATTTTACTTATAGATCCAGAAAATAACAAAACACAAGACGGGTCGTCTTTTGAAAGTGCTTCAAGTCTATATTCCTCAACCAGAACAGAAAATATTGCTGAAGATTTGATCGTGCCAAGTTTTTCCCCGCCACTAGAAATCAATGATGATTTTATTGTCCCAGACCTTGCATCGCCTCCATTGCCCTTGCCTGATAGGTTACCTAGAGTTTCTATGGAAAAAATTGAAGTTAAAGCCGATATCACTCCGACTATTGAACACATCAAGAGAGAAAAGACTGATAATAAATTTAAAAATGATATACCAAAAGTATCCAAGGTAAGATTAAAAAAGTAGGAATATTTTTACTATAACTAAAAATTTAAATATAACTGTTATGTTTTTTTTTTAATGCCTATATTTTAGACTATACGTGGCACAATTAGTGGAAAGAGTAGTTCAAGCGGAAGTTATAGTATAGGTGGATCAAATCCTAATGTTACTGAAGCTAATGATGACAAAACTCCCACCGAAAAGATTGTGGAACTACCAGAACGCAGCGAAAGTAAAGGAAAGGCAGACAAAACAACGGGAACTGTTCATGAAAAAGAACAAAAAGTACCAAAGATGATGGTAATTAAATCATCCATTATTAATGCAAAGTTTAATTATTCATGATTTACTTTGTATTTTACTCATATCCTTTATTTTCCAGGGTTCTTTATCAGATGATGAACGAAGTGTCCACTACTCATCTTCAGGTTATTATGAAAGCCCCGTTGAAGATGATGACGATGATGGTTTAACTTATAAACATTCACAAAGGTATAAATCTACAACCAGACCTAAATCTTGGTTAGCAGATGAGAAACGGAGGAAAAAGAAAGCTTTTACTTTAGAATTTTCGAAGTCTTATGATGATTCAGTTTCAACTTCACAAGATGACTGGGGAAAAAGGGCAAAGGACCCAGACAGTGTGAGCCAAAAATCTGAGCGCAGTATTTTCAAACCATCTAATGTAAAATCACCCCAGGATGATAAAGCA
Organism: Tholera decimalis; assembly: GCA_943138885.2. NCBI lineage: Eukaryota > Metazoa > Arthropoda > Insecta > Lepidoptera > Noctuidae > Tholera > Tholera decimalis. The sequence goes on along the minus strand of OW964567.2, from coordinate 24,691,679 downwards.
CCAGACATTAGAAAGAAAAAAACACATTTTGCTGATAAGACCAAAAGCGTTCAATCTTCGCCCAGGGAAGCAGTAGATATAGACAAATCGATCAAAGATAAAATATCAAAAGAAAAAGATACTGAACCAAAACGTCCTCCTGAAAGGGAGAGATATGTTAAAAGAACGAAGCTAAAAGCTAAAAGTCCAACTCAAAGTAAAACTGTTGATGGCAACAACCATAGTTACAGAACATCACACTATGACAGAAGGGAAGCTATGGGCTCCAATATGAAATTACATTTGAATATACCGACATCGGACGATTCTAGTGAACAGTGTAGGAAAGAAGGTAACTGCTTTATATTGAATACTAACTGTGCCCGCTACTTCCTTCGTGTGTAAGGTTTTTCCTTCGTAAATCCCGATCCCGTGGGAATTCCGGGATAAAAAATAGCTTTAACGTTGCCTTATAATCTCTTATAATTTCCTGTATTTTTCATGAAAGTATATCACTTATTTTTTAACTTTATTGGCTATTTTTTGAAAAAGATGTAGCCTATGTTTGACTCCGGGTTTTCAATTAGGGTATCTCTCTTCCAAATTAAATCAATATCGGATCAGCAAATCAGCCGTGAAAGAGTAAGACACAAACAGAGTGACTTTCACATTTATAATATCGTGGAATAAGAACCAGATGAGCGTATCTACAAAAAAAAAAACAAAAACCGTTTTTTTTTTTACAAAACGGTTCACAATGTAGTCCTTTATGAAATTCTAAAACGACGTAACGCTATATTCAACATTTCACAAATTCCAAAAAAACTAAATAACATAAGAACCACTTTTGATTGAACCAGAAAACCGTATAATGTGTACATACCGTTAAATTAGTTTTAATTATCATGCTATCTGTTTGGACTATAAAAGAACATCAATGATATGATTCAAAAACAATATTTTGAATCATAGAATATTGTTTGCTGATGTTGCTTTATATTGAAATTATATTTTTTATTAATATAGTGTTTTCAGAAGTAAATAAAGGAAACCAAGAAAGAAAGATTATATTGTTTGATTGATTGCTCATTTATTTTTATTTATTTATTCCATTACTTACACAAAATAAAACCTAGCTTCCCAAGTATTTAAGTAAGATAACAACAAAACCTAAAAAAATAAAGAGCCCCACTAACGTATGTCAACCGAATTAAAAAACATATGTATTGTGTCTGTAACCATTTATAAACAAATATTTTTTGTATTTTTCAAAGCTCTAATAGTAGGACAATATATCAAAATATATTTTTATTTCACCAACTGTATTATTATCTCTATTAATGAGCTTGTAAAGTTTGAAGTGGCGAATTTTCACAGTATTTTGGCTGTTCTGTAAATGTAGATACGTTCACCTGACTCTTACACGGCGAAATGAACTTTCATTACAGAAAAATCAGTATGTTTATTTAATAAGAGTGCATTCTGTGCGAGAATGTAAGCGTAGGCGTAAGCGTGTCATTAATTAAATTTACATTTCATTTCATCTATGATTTCATGAATGCGAAATATAATAATAGAATATTTTAATTTTATTGTAATTTTTTGCATAGAAATTAAGATCTCTTATAAAAGTCACCTTCATTATTACCTATATCACTATCGCGAAATAAGTGATATGTTTATTGTATTATATTCGTTCACTTCTTTTATAACTTTTAACAGGTACAAGTAACGGAAATATATCGCCAAGAAAACATAGACGATTACGCGATAGTCCTCGCAGGAAAACTGGTAATAATTCTAATAATGCCAAATCACCTACTACAACTAATAACCACACAGTGTACAGGTAATTATGTTTTTCTTTTTATATATCGATATTATAATATCGGATTGAATTAACAACTGTAATAACGTTTCATTACAGGCCAAGAAGAAAAAGTGGGTCAAACGAAAGCATATCACTTCCAGGTAGTTTGCCAAGAAGAAAACAATCAATTCCTACGGTGCCCCATTTAAGTTCTTTGGAAGCAGAAGACATAGAGACGACTAGAACTCTAACCAGTGCTGGGTCTAGATTGACTCCTCTTCGATACATTAAAAGTCCCACAACATCACCCCGACATAATCGGAAACAAGACAAAGGTGAATATATAATTGAGGTACTACGAGTTGATTTTTCTAACGTCTAAAATATCTCTTACACGTGAAAGTTTTTGAAATAAGGGTTCTTACACATAAACTTGGTATGACGTCGCGGCGTGCTGCGCTGCGGCATTGTCTTAGCATACGACGTTGTATTGCAGAAATAAACGACGAGCAACGTAAAAATAAAAAAAAAAACTCACTCATCTCTTTCCATGCTGTTATTTTATAAAAACTTTTTTGCAAAAAAATAAAACCGACTTCCATATCAAAACACTACAAAGCCAAAAATAATTTTAATTTCGGTAGTCGGTGTTATTGGTTTTGTATTTTCTTTGTTTTTCACACCGCCTTCCGAAATTAAAATTATTTTTGGCTTTGTAGTATTTTGATATGGAAGTCGGTTTTATTTTTTTGCAAAAAAGTTTTTATTTTCGCGCTTTTTAGTGGGTCAATTTGTAATTAATCTAGTTATAAAAGCCAAAATGTCAACTACAAAAAACTAATAACGCGCGAACAAAAAACACAATATAGAGTAACCGAAAAGATCATCAATGTAAATATTTTTTTAGACTTTTGTTGATTTTTCAGAAACGGCTTGTTCGATGTCGATAAAATGTTCATGGGACCATTTGGGAAGTATACCCTTTCCAACAAAAAAAGAATTTTTCAAATCGGTTGGCGAGCGACGGAGCTATGCCCGAACAAACATAAAAAAAAAAAAAAAACAAACAAACATCCGAATTGAGAACCTCCTCCTTTTTCAGAAGTCAGTTAAAAATGTCTATCTTTAAATGTCCTTTAGTATGGGATGTTTCACAATCTAGGATAATTAAATGATGAAACTCATTAAATAATCAATATATGAATACGGCACTGTTAGATGGAGTACAAGTTTCATGTTTTACGTTATTATATACGTAGATTTTGAAACGATGCCGCGTCTTAACACGTTGCTATCTAACCGTGTTTAAGTGTAAGAGCCCTAGCTGTCAAAACACACATGTATAATATTACAACAACAACCAGCGTTGAAAAATCAGCCCTTATATCGTTAAAAGAAAAATGTTTATTCTCTTGCGACTATTGCTTATAAAAATACACATTACTTCAGACGGAAAAGTCGCAAAAGCAGCGTCAGCAGAATCTTTGCGGTCTGTGTCACCAGGATCAGATTCAGTGTTTTATTCAGAGATAACGGAGCACAGCTTGGTTGGGGCTGACGGCGAATCAAAAGCGCATTGCTTGCACTGTGGCAAAGAAGTCCATATCGTAACGGCAACCCATGAACATGACAGTATGGCTTCAAGGACATCTCATACTGATGTAAGTAAAACACATTAGTAAGATTTTTTTAATTAAAATATGATTTTGTTCCGTTCAACATTTATTATACTAATGTAAGAAATTCAAAAGTTTGAGAATAAAGACTCCATATATCCATACGTTGACTTAATCGTGCCAAATTGGCTGAACAAATCTGATCGAAATCGGGCACAGGGATAGATTGCAGTCTGGAATAGCACAAAGGCTACAACTAATTATCATGAGAAAATGATTAGTACATTTTATCAATATTTCTATAACAAATAACTGTCCCAAAGCTTTTCATTACCTGAATTTGCGTATATTTTTTCGCAAGTTTCTTATAGTGTTGTAATGTCTATTCATACAATTCTCTGTAAATACAAATATCATTAAAAGGTAAACTTTCTGTTTTTAATGTTTTTCATAAAAGGACCAGTTGATTTTATTTTTGTTCCCACTACCATGACTGTTTTTATTCCTTAAGTTAACCTTATTTATTTTTGTAATTTCTTAAATTTTTACTAGTTGCGGCCGATGTTTCCTAGTTGACCCAGAGAATAAATACCAATACAAACCCAGAAATTAACGCCTCTTATTAATTCCATACAATCTCTATACTGATCAATTTATGAATCTTAAGTAATGAACAACCGCATTTTTACTTCAAGACAGCAATATTTCAGAACTTTTTAATTTTAGGAATCATATGCGGATGCAACACCAGATATTGTGCCAGCACCGGCTGGGTTTGCCGACTCTCCATCATGCGTAACCAACAAGAAACACGCAAGTGGAGCTCGGTTATACAAGAAATTAGACAAACGATATCGATCTGAGGATAAATCAAGACACTACCATCGAAACAGGCAGGATGTTCGAGCAAAGGTAGAAAGAACTATTCTTATTTTTATTGATTATAGGCTTGCGTTTGACTACCATATCACCTGATGGCAAGCGATGCTGTGTTCTAAGATGAAGCACGCTTACCTAGAAGTAACCTATTCACTCTTGACTTAAAGACCTATCAGGACCTATATAACTATCAAGAAACACATACTTCGCCAGAAAATTCGACTCCTTAGCTGTACGCACAATGAAAGTATTCAAAATCCGACATACTCCAAAATACATTTCAAATTATCCAGAAAACTTACATCGTTACCATTGTTTTTAGAATTAATATCGGGAAGAATCTCCTTTTTAATACATCTGTTTTTAACAACGTCGTATGCATATCCCCATTTACAAATACATTGGAATGTTCCAGGAAGATTTATACAACTTTCAGTTACACCGTGACAGTTGTGTTTACCAAGCGTACATTCATTGACATCTACACACATACCAAACTGAGATTTCCATTCAAACCCCACTTCTCTACAATGGCAAGAAACGTTCCATTTATTTCCAATAATACCTTCTAAATCTTGATTATCTTTCCGATCGAATCGACATTCCCGGTGCGAGGCATCTGAACTTTGAGCATTTTCCGTAAAACAAGGATTCATCTTATTATCACTACATTGTGACACTGTTTTCACATGTTTTATTGGACAACATAGGTCTGGACAAAAGCTGTACATGGCACAGGCAAAAGGTAATTTATCATCAGAACGAGGGTCGTGGTTGCGATGACCATATGTGGAGTCCAAGCAACTTGCGAAATTATCACATGATTCCCCTAGCATTGACAACGCCGGGATTCCAAGCATTGTATACCAACACATGAAATATGATGCCGAGGTTCGCCATTGAAACTTTTCTTTCGGTTCATCAAATGGAAGACCAGTCTTATCTGCATACAGCAAAGCTTGCTTACAGTCTGCGTCCAACTTAGAAATTGAACCCTTACTAATATTTTCGTTTTTATTCAATGTTGTAGTAATGTCATCGCTTCTAGTGAACGGAACTGTTTCAGCTACGCTATATAAGTATTTAATACATTGGTAAAAGTCTTTATAGCAGTTCTTATAGACTTTCCAATGGATGGCTTTTAAACGTGGATCAGGGAAAGCATTATAAAACCCTATAAAGTTACTTTCAGGTTTGTTTGAATATTTTCTTCGATCCCATTCGTTGAATTTATGGTTTCTCAAAAAATAAGCAATATCTTGTAAGGCGTTGACTAGCCATTTATCATCAGGTACCAGAAATGGTGACAGTTGATCCTCGTCTGCTGGTTTTGTTGAATAAGCCGTTGAAGTCGGATTTAAAATATCGTCCAAGCTTAATCCTTCTTCCTTTTCAGAAGTACAAAAATGGAATCTCATCACAAAAATCAAACTAATGTAAAAATTGCTATTTTTTGCCATTTTCTATTTTCAAAGCTCCAAGGATAGAAGTAAACAAAAATGACATTTACAAAAAATATAGTCTATGTAAATAAATAAGGTTTAAGGTTTTATTTGATTTAAAGATATCTTTTTCTTTAAAAATATAAATAGTTTTTTTTTTCGCCAGTCTGAAGAAAGGGGTAAGGAAGAATATGCGACTAGTGAAAAACCTCAGGACACTCGCATAGCAAGATCTGCTGGAAACAGTCTGGATAAACTGGGCGGATCCAGTGCAAGCGTTGACCCTGATGGTTAGTCCTAAATTTATAATCTATAGCCGGGGGCCACGTTGAAGAATACTTATATGTTCCCGCAGCCCCCGGCGCAATTTTACGAGGGAACACGGGGTGGTTTTAGTCAGTAAGAGTCTGACAGACCCCTTCGCCCGCCTCAGGGCGGAGGACATCAATGACGATTTCCACCTCGTAACAAAAAAAAGATTATCTATCTTTAGGGTTTGAGATATTTTATTGAGAGCAAAAGGCATTATTTCTACTTTTATTTCTCTACAAAGTACCTATACAAAATATAATATATATGTAAAACAGTAGTCGCTTCTCACCTCTGTTCGTTTAGATTTTTTGAACCATGCAACAGATTTTAATGTGCATTTCATTTCATAATTCATAATGCATTATAAATCATACACGGACGTTTCAAGTAAAATTTTCAGTGCATTAAATGTAATATGACATGGACACTTAAAGTTTTAGAAGATATCTGAGATTCAAAATGGGGGCGCAGACCAGCGATCATAATAATCACTTCACTCTGATACCAAATTAATAGGTGCCCCGCTCCTTGTTTCGCACGGGTGCAATATAGATCTAGCTACTTTTACTACTGCTTTTGTTACTATTTTCTATGCTAGTGCCAGAATGAAAAGGTGTTTCTAATGATGGGCTCTCAAGCGCGCAATAGACTAAACTTCAAAGGACTGAGAAAGCTATGCTGTTGACATATTAACTTTTTTTTATCATTTTGACAGAGCATGAAGAATGTTCTGGAAGTTCCGAAGGCGCTGAAGGAGCTCGTGACGAAAAAGGAATCTATGCTGCTCCCTGGTGGTGTGGTAACTGGATAATGCTGTCCGAAAATAATGACCACTGGACCAGGATTCCACCAGGTACAGACATATCATGGAATTTGTATGTATTATAAATAACGTTCGTTTTTTTTTTATTACTGTTGGGCCCACTGTTGACCTCGATCTCGCCTGATGGTAAGCAATAGATGAGGTCTAAGATGGGACGAGTGAGCCCAGAAGATGCCTTTTTACTCGTGCTTTAAAGGCTGAAAGGTCATAAGTGGCAGGGAACACAGAAGCCGGCAGAGAATTCCACAGCTTGGCTGTGCGCACAATAAATGTGGAGGAGAAGCGCTTGGTACGACAAGACGGTATATCAACCAAGTGTGGGTGGTACCCAGCCGTGCGTCTGGTAGACCGATAGTGAAATGGAGATGGAGGAATCAGGTCATGGAGCTCCTGCGCACACTCTTAGAAGTACACTCTGTAGAAAACCGACAGGCAAGCAACGGTTCGCCGATGAGGTCATTAATTATGATGATATTATCCGTCAAAATATAAGAGGCTATAAGAGATCGTGGCTAAATAATGACGGCCGCACGGGACGATCTCAAAGGTTAATCAAATGGATGGATGACCATCATAATATATCGAGATTCTTCCGCGTCATGTTAAGCCGTTGGTACCGGCTGTCACATATACTTTGTTTTTTAATCTCAGAGACAAAGTTGACATTACGACGGTTGCCAGTTTTTTGCAAATCTTAAATAGTGATGTGCCACTATCGAAACTTAACGTTAATAAAATCAGGTATCGGTTTTTTATAATACGTTATCCTTAAATAAAGTATAGGTGCTAATTTAAAACTTAGAAGTACAAAATTAATAATGTAAGATCTATATACCTGTGTCGCTATTGGTAGTCAGAACTTCTGTCTACCAATCAGATTTTCTGGCTTTGGACTCAGTAGTCAGAAAATGTGACACTGGTCTTGCCAAGGGGCCCAGCTACTGGGTTGTAGAGGTCAGGTAGACAGTCGCTCAATGTACAACACTAATAGGTACCCGGCTGGTTACACTGGAGGCCAATCCGAATATAGTTGTGAAAAGTCTAAACAGATAATAACTTAAGCTGAATCAATAGTGTTTGGATCACACTTCGTCATAAAAATAACTGTTTCGAAGAAAAGAATACGACTCGTGTCAGGGAAGAAATATTGCACAAATTCCTTTGCAGTATCAATGTGATCACAGGTTGATGTAATCTGTATTTCAAGTCACTTTTTTTTCAATTGAAGTCATTGAGCTCAATTTTTGTTTCAACATTCAATGTCAACATTCGTTGACGACGACTATTTTTAAAACTATTATGTACCAGTAGGTACATAATAGTTTTAGTATTTTACCAATAGCCCTGTATAGTAATACATCCTCGGGCCAAAAATTCGAGGGCATACATCTAGCAACCCGCACTGGGCCCGCATACTGGATTTCGGCCCACTCCCGCTCATAGAGAGATGCCTTGTGTCACAGTAGTGGAAACGTAATAGGCTAAATTATTAATTACTATTATTTATCAAAACGAACTGGAATGACCTAGGACGGTTTAAGGTATGGTGTTTGTTACCGTGTTTATTTCTTTTCTTTTTTGATTATAAGGGATTTTTGTACATAAAAATGACGATGACAATTCGATCGTATCCTAATTGATTACAATTAACGCTTTAAATAAACTGAAAGGAGCTAGCTGCATCCGAACTTGGTGAAGCTAGAATGAAAGACACCAACATCTAGATAGTTCAAATTAAAACGCCTCACTAATTGTTCTTTTTCGTTTGCATTGCGCACACATTCCATTAAAAAGTGTTGCACGTCGTCAATTTTCCCACAAATGTCACAATTAGGTGAGTCAACTTTTTCATTAGGAATGCAAAACTTCTATTAGGAAAGTGTCCGAAATGCAATCGATATGAGGTCACTATTTTGATGTCTACTCAGTTGCACACTGGTAAACCATGGGGTAATTGTGTTATTTCGTAACGACTTCAGCGCCGCTCACATGCACAAAAATAAAACACTGCATCATAAATATTTTTGATGCCAATGTGTTATGTTTTTAATCATGGAATCAGAAAAGCTGCTTACTTTACCTCGTGCCTCTATGTGAACTATGATGCAATTTATGAGACTGTCAGTGAATATATGGATTAGAACTACAAGAATAAAGACATTTTACCTTGCAAAAGTTATAAAAATATAAAGACCAGCCATATTTTGACGTGGAGCGAAGTGAAGCGGGAAGCTTAAGACCGATCGCGATAGAGGACTACTGTGGACGCCCTTTGCCCCATCTAGGGGACATAGGATATTAAGTCATATTTTACCCGTAGTTATGAAAAATTGACAAGTTTTAAACTAAAATAACACAAATTATAATAAAAAATAAATAAAACAAAGGGATGGGCCTTATGTTTTATCAAAGAATACTTTAAATCACAATGTATTTAATCCACAGATATATTAGACACTGGATCCGACGGGGGACAGGAAGACCCAACAGAATCGGAATCCGAGTTCAACAAGAGATACGTGGCGCTAACACATAGGCTGGTGCACCGACGAGCCTGCATCGAACTAAACAGGCGGCAAGCTGACAACACCTTTGGTAAGATTTATAGCTCTTAATAGCTTCGTTATACGGGTTAGATTCCCGTATAGTGTAGTTCACTTAGCCGCTACAGATTATTTTAGAAAATACAAAAAAAACATTGGAACAAAAAATAGTTTACAAAAATTTGTTTACAGCGGCATTAGTATGAAATACTACGTCGCGGCCATTAGCGCTCACTTTCAGACTATAGCGGTGTATTTACATAAAAATAACAACATATAGGTAATATATAGTTTTGAATGTGCAATGTGTGTATGTTTTAGGTAAGTGGATTTTTGTCTGTTTATGCGATGTTTAAAGCAGTGACAATGAAAAAGACATTTATTTATTTATTATTTTATTATATACTTTATTGTACACCTTACAATATTTATATGGATACAAAAATTAAACTAGTGTACAATGGGCGGTCTAATCGCACAAGGCGATCTCTTACAGACAACCTTTGGATGGACAAACTTAAAGGAGACAGATTAAGGGCTGTCAGTGTACAAACATCATAATATTAATTGAACATAATAATATAAAATACATACAATACTAAAATCATCATTTGTCTATTTTTTCTTTCCATCCATAATTATTTTTCTTAAAAAAAAAGACAGAACTAATCATGTGGACAGTATTCACAGAACTAGCAATCTTGTAAACTCTTCCAACTAAGCTAAATATGATCGTCTTTTTTTAAGGATGGGAATCATCCAATGACTGCCTCCCGACCTGAGCGAAGCGCACCGCTTTCAGACTTTTAGTGACTAAAACCCATCCGTGTTCCGAGGCCACGGTAATTCTCTCGAACAATTCCGCAACCCTGGCAGGCAACGGACCCCTTGTGGGCCCCGACATAATTAATATTATGCTTGTGTCTGGAGTGGGTTCACAGCAATATTGTATGAATGGGGTTCGATCCCGCGAACTCTCGATAACAAGTCCGACACCGTAGCCATTAGATTATTGACGCTACATATAATAAATACTTTCATTGAATGTCAAGCAGAATAGACATGAATTACAAGTTATGGTTCGAACCCAGGTCCTTACTTTTTTTTTTAGTGGAAAAATATTGTTTGATGTATAATTTCACTTGAGTCATAAGGCCCAAGTGTGCATCTTGCCGGCTGATCGATTCCTTGCGTGACTAGAGGGCTGGCTCATTCTTTGCCCAAAGAATAAGCATTGCCATATAACGGGATTTTTTTTTTGAGTAATTTTCATCATAACCTACCAGAAAACGGCATGTCCTAAGACCGAAAATCCGAAGACATGAGACATTCACCAACCAGCAGCAGGGCCGGCGTGATGGATTACGGACAATTCCCTCTAATAGAGATAATGAAATTGATTTCATTTCATTGAGAATGATTTAATTATGATTATGTTTAAAAACAAAATTAGTAATGTTTTATATAAAAAATAATTAATTAATTTATATCTAATTTACAATTGATTTCTAATTAGTTCATAAACCTGTTATAATGTATTTCTCCCATTTCAATTTAATGCATTTAGTCACTTTTATCATAATCGTAATTATAAATTTATGTCAATATTTAAATGTATTTATATTATAAGTTATTTCATATTTTTATTATATTTTGTGAATAATTTACTTTTAGCATAACTGATTATAGTTGTCATTTTTATGTACGCCGTAAGTGTCATGTACATCAGACCAATTATCCGTAATAATTTTTTTTGTGAATGCAAAATGTGCATAATGTGGCAGTGCTTTTCAAAATAAATAAATAAAAAAAGACTGTGTCCCAGCAGAACATTACAAGCTGGTTATATTTTGTATGTTATGTCAAGCAGAAATTTATGAATCCATATGTTATGAAACATGCAATCTCTGGGCTTAGCTTTTGAAACTTTAATGCATTGGTTAAAGCCACATACAGTAATGACGGAGTTGAAACCGTTGTAATTTTTAGGACTAATAACAATTAACAGTGCCATGTATTCTTTTATTCGAATATAATAAATTCTGACGAAAGACAGTGTGTATTAACTAATTTTGTATTTAAAATATACTTTCAAATATTCTGATAAACTGAAATTCAAATTGTGTGTAGAACATTATAATGATGACTGGATAGTCTCTAGTACGAATTTTCAAATAAAAATCAATTTTCTGATTTCCTCCATAACGTCGTCGAAACCCTTATGTTTTTAATAGTTAATAAATGATGTACCTGTATATTACCGCCACTAGTCACTGAGTACATCATGAAGCTACTATCGTGAGTACGTTTACGGTCTATATAAAGCCCTTCATTCCACGTCTGCTATTATAAAACAGGTAGGTAACGTATTGCGTCACTACTATTAACAAATAGTTAACCAGTCTACTTCGGAAGCGTGACGTGTCCAAACTATTCCTAGTACTCTCTCATTTTAAATAGCATCACCCATTATTTTAAGAATGTCCCCTGAATTCTTTAGTTCATCTTTGCCATTGGCACAAAAAAATATTGGTTGCCAATGTCGTCAAAACACATGTGTTTGTAATATTCGATAATTTTGGAGGCCTTGACATGAAAGTAGTGAATTTTAATGGACCAGATGAGTCACGCTATTAATTTTAGTTTCAATCAGTGAAAGGTACAGAATCAAAAGTGACCGAACAGTTGCGAACTAAAATTAATTCTGGTAGCGTATTTGAACGTCAGTATTCAGTTGTTGACGACACGCTAGTGCGGCCAGATGATATTTTTACGTCTGACGTTCAGCGAATGTTTAGTTCGTATTGATTTTACAAAGCAGAACTCGTCTAGACGACAGTTAATGACGTAATTTTCATGCAGTCCATGCGTATACTTAAAAGTGTCAAACGCCGGCCGGTTCGAAAGTTCAAGAGTGTAGTTCGGAAATTCTTTTTGGATTGACGGCGTTTTCATGAACAATGGGACATTCATGTAAGTTTCTTTTTTTATGGATTGTTACACACATTAGATGAAGTAAAACAGTAGTTTTATTTTACTTTTCTATCATTTTATGTTTTAGTTAAAGACATGTTGAGTTCAAAGGGAAGTGTAAGACAGAAACTGGAAGAAATTCTGAAGTTGATGCTGATGTTATGGTGTCGACAAAGTCAAATTAGCCGACTTGTGGCTCCAGAACCATGCGGTAAAAAATAATTGTATTTTTTTTATTTAACACTAATGTTATTAATACGAATAAGAATAAGAATAAGAATAAGAATAAATTTTATTTTCATTGTTACAATAACTTTCTTAGTACTATAATTACAATTACAATTATTTAGTTTGTAACCGTGTGACGAATTATTATGTTGATCGGTGGTCCCCAAACTAGGTCATACCTGTATCTTGGGAACCTGAATTGCGGTACATAGTCATAAAAAATATTTATCAATAGCGTGGACATGTTAAATTCTGATGTAACTAGTTCTAAAACATTAAAATTTTACAATTTTACAATGAAAAATTAAGAATATAAGCTAAAAAATAAGAACATTCGAAAATAATATAAAAAGTACACAAATTTTAATGGTAAGTGTGTTTGTGTGTTGTGTCAGTTGTCTGTATGTAGAGTGTAATGTGTGTGTTGTGTGTAAGTATTCTCTGTGTATGCGCATTTAATGTAAATGTTAAGACGCTGTTTTTGTTTTAAGTTAATTAATTTAAAATTTCTTCCGTTTCTTCATAAGTAAGTTTGGCAAGCCATTTTATTAGAGTTTTCTTGCACGAAAAATTATTCAAGTCTTTAATGTCGCAGATTTTGCTGATTCTATTATACGTGTGTACATGTGTAAATAAAGGGCATCGTCTGGCTAAGAGGCTATTTGTTTTGGGAAGGGGAATGTTGAGGACACGTTTGGAGGCAATTTTTTTATAATCTGGTCTATTTTTCAAGGATTTATGTATGTAAAGTGCCGCGTTTAGTAGGAATAACTGCCGTACTCTCAGGACAGAGAACTCTTCATAGATTAGATCTGTTGGGTAACGGAAAGGCTTTCTTAGTGCCACTTTTATAACTGCTCTTTGAGCTCTTTCTACTTCTATAAAAGTGGTTTTCCCAGATGCACCCCAAACAGAAATCCCGTATTGAAGAACTGACTGACATAGGCCGAAATAAACTGTACGTAGAATGTCGGAGGGTGTACAGTCACGTATTTTCTTCATCACATGTATCAGTTTCCTAACGCGACCAGACAGCAGGTTTATGTGAGGTTTGAATGAAAGGTTTTCGTCCAGGGTGATGCCAAGGTATTTGATTGAGGGAGTGTGATCTATCGTTGCACAGGTACAGTGTGTAAAGAGTGGTGTATGATATATGCAGCATGTGTGATATTTGAGTATTAAATTCTGTGGAGGTCGGGAAGCTATTGTTTTGAAGAAGGTTATAAACTTAGTTTTTTTAATGTTAAGAGTCAGGAGATTTGCATCTAAAGCCTCGGAAACAGTTAATAGTCCGATTTCAGCAACTTGAAAAACTTGTTCCCAGGTTTTAGCATGGAAAATTATTACAGTGTCGTCAGCATATGATATTATTTTGGCATTGTTTATTTGCAGGTTTAAAATGTCGTTCATGTAGAAACTGAAGAGTGTCGGACCGAGTGTGCTGCCCTGTGGTATTCCGAAATCGATTGGAAGTACGTCACTTGAGTGTTCACCTACTTTGACTAGCTGCGCTCGATTGGATAGGTAACTCGTGAACCAATCAAGTGCTGGCCCCCGTATTCCTGCATATTCCAGTTTTTTCAAAAGGAGTTTAATTGATATTGTGTCGAAGGCCTTTGCGAGATCTAAAAAAACTCCCATTGACTGTTCTCCGTTTTGAGTATAAGCTGCTACCGTGTTAGTGAGTAATATTGCCGCATCTTCAGTGGACTTTCCACGCCGAAATCCGAACTGTCTATCTGATATCATTTTATGTGTTTCAAAAAAGTTTGTTAGCCGGTTGTTTACTAATTTTTCTAATATTTTCGACAATATGGACAGAAGTGCGATTGGTCGATAGTTTTCAGGTAAGTCTGCAGGGCCATTTTTGTGTATTGGTCTTACAGCGGCAACTTTCCAGCAATCCGGAAATGTTCCAGATTCTAAGCTTAAATTGAAAATATGTGTAATTGGTTTAATAATTGTGTTTTTAATTTTTAATAAAAATTTTGTAGTGAAACCATCAAGTCCTGGTGCGCTGTCGATCTTAAGTTGATCAATATATTTATTTATTTCTGCTTCATCTGTAGGATGAAGAAAGAAAGAGTCTGGGAACTTTTCACGTGGTTTGTATTTCTTGGCTAGGGATTCTTGAGTTTCAGAAATTCTAGATAGTATTTGGTCAGATAGATTTTTTCCTAGTGAGGTGAAGTAGGCATTACAATTATTTAGTGAATTAACTGGGTCATCTGCATTGGAAATTAGCTGAGTTGAGTCATTTTTCTGGTTATTTGGGCTATATATTGATTTGAGTGTGTTCCACAGTTTTTTCGGGTGTTTTCGGTTTTTAATTATAAGCTGGCTATTGTATTCAGTTTTTAATTTATTTAAAAGGTTATTGCAATAATTCCTGTATCTTTTGTAAACCAGTTTTTTTATTTCATCATCAGGGTGGGAATTTGAAACTTGATGAAGATTGTCTCGGTGCTTTATGCACCTTATAAGACCTGGAGTGATCCAGGGCTTGAGAGTGAATTTACTTCTGCTTACTTTAACTTTATGCGTATGCTTACTAATTAGATTAGTGATAATTGTTGTAAAGATGTTTACAGATGAGTTGGCACAATCTGAAGTAAGGATATCAGACCAGTCGAATTGTAGTAGCTCCTCTGCGATTGCATCATCGTCAGTTCTGTTCATCCAGCGGGATCTTGTGCATGGTTTATTGACATCATTATTTCGAGAAATGGCGGCCAGGGCCATATCGTGATCTGTTATTGAGCATTTCCCTATTATACCAACTGACCTACAGCTTGATTTAATAAATATGTGATCTAGACAAGTATGCCTTCTGGTTGGTTCAGTGATGGCAGGTAAGAGACCATGTGAGGCCATCAGGCTCAAGTAATCCGCATGATTTGCAATATTTGTATTAATTATGTCTATGTTTAGGTCTCCCGCTACAAAAACAGTTGGGTATATTTTTAATTGCGACAAAGTAATATCTAAGGATGTGATAAAATTATTTAACTTTAAAAATGAAGGCGATCGGTAAATTCCCAGAATCGTTATTTCATTGTCCAGAACAAGTATGATACTATCAGCTTCTGCAATGCTTAACTCTAGCACTTTCACATTTCTACTCATTTTGGTATAAATAATGACACCTCCATTTTTGTTAACCTGTGCGTGAGAGCGAGAGATAGAATAACCTGGTAGTGGCTCCAATATTGTCCCTTCACTTAACCAACATTCTGTTAAAACAATTGCATCGAAGTCAGTACCTAGTCGTTTGAGAGCTATACAAAAATCATCAAAGTTGCGTTGATAACTTCTTATATTAAACGTAAGTATTTTACAACTATTATTCTTCTGTATGAGTTTCTTACAATCTTCTAACTGTTCGCATGTGTGACAAGCTATATTTACGGTTTCGTCAATATCCTGTATAACATTAAGTAAAGCCATCAGGAGAAGTATAAAATTGGATATTTATTATATTTGTCATTTTTGTTTTTGTCACTATTATTAGTAGATGCAAAGAAACTCGAGAATTATTACCATTGTCTAGTTGAGCTTTGGTTGTTTTAGTGAGAGTGATTTGAGCATTTGTGCATGCGTTGTTGATAGATAAGTAGAAAATTGAAGACTTTGAGAGAATATTAGTGGGTGATAGTGTGGTAGAGCTTGAGGCATGTGTACTAAGATGAGTTTGTGTGTGTGTCTTGATAAAGGCATGAATGCGAGTATGCGGGCATAAATCTATTTTAGTGTTGTGGAGTGAGGTTTCACTAAGTGTAGGTTTACGCAGTTGTAATGTTAATGAATTAAATTGTGGTAAATGTATCAGTGCAAGATCTTGACTGTGTTTTGGTTTGTGTAAGAGTGTGTTTTTGAATTTCAAGTATAAAATAAAGTAGTAAAATTTAAAAATAACATAAAAGCTAGCTAAGGTTTGACATCTAAAATAAAAAAGAGGTCTAGAGTTATCATAAGATCGTAAAAAAATAAATTTAAGTAATATTAAAAAAAGTTTGTACTGTTTGTTGTTAAATATCGTTGCTCCCTTAAATATCTGTTGGTCCTGATAGGTGACGTCACACATGGGTCGCTGAGCCAAGGTACCTTTCCAGATCTTCCTTGTTGCGTATATGAATTGATGGGTTGCCTTCTTGCTTGCGTATGAGCACTGCACCATTCTTGACCCAGCAAAACTTGTAGCCATGTTCCTTCGCAGATAGTTTGCTTGTACGAAATAACTGCCTATTTTCGTAAGTGAGACGCTCGTTGATGTAGATATTTCTAGCTGCACCAGCTACCTCGACGTCAGCTGAAGTGATGGTTTTTCTAATTTTGGCGGCCTTTAAGAATTCGTCTCGCTTGTAGCGTCGAACAAAGCGGACAGCAAGTGTACGTGGTTGAGTATCAGCTGAGTCAGTGGGTTGTTGTCGGCGTGTTCCTGTTCTGGTTACGTAATCTAAATCGTGTTCCTCTAATGACACACCTATTTTGTGAGCCAATACGCGAACAATATGAAGTGGGTTTTCATTTTTGGACTCATTGATGCCAGATATATCAAGCTCATTCTTTAATGAAAACTGTGCTTGTGTGTTCAACTGTTCTCGGAGATTGACTATAGTGTTGTTGAGGACAATAATTTCTTCTTCACGTTTTTCCAATATTTTAATTCTTGAGTCATATGCATCAAGGCGCGCGTAGCACTGTGTGAGGTGATCGGTCATTGTTGTTATATGAGACTTGATGTCCACCACGTCACCTCTAAGCAATTTTATTTCGGAGCTTAGTGTGCGTAATATTTCTGAGTCGGTTACAGTGAAGTGTACAGTTGAGTCAAGGGATGACGTTGAGTGGTAACGATCAGCTGACTTAGGTGTTGCGACTTCAGTCGGCGTCAGCACCTGTGGCACGGGGGTGGTGACAATTTTTGTTGCCTTGCTTTGGCATGATGGACAGATCCAGTTTAATTTCGCTTCACCTGTTAACTTGGACTGATTACCAATATTAGCACATACAACATGAAACAGTAGGTCGCATTTGGAGCATTTTATATTGGAGGATCTCAGTGCTTTATTACAACACGCGCAGTTGTTGACCATCTTTATTGTTATTTACTATTGCCAGTTTCGTAAGCAAATAAATCGGTTACGATATTTCTTGGAATTTGAGTAAGGCACACCTGCGTCGCTCTGTGACGCTAGATTTCCAGAAATCGCTCGGGACACCTGCGTTGACGATTAATAATGAACTAATGTGCACTGAACTTTGACACGTGTTTTTATTTTAGTAAGGTTCAATTTTAGATGTTTCCTCGTATTTTATTTATTCAAAGTTATTTTTGTTTTTTCTTTCTATAAGGCACTGAAGTTAAACACTTATTGTCACTGTTATAGAGTTCTTTATGATGTAAGTTTATTAAAAAAAAATATTTGAGGACAATAATATTTTTGCAAAAAACACGTCCGCACGCTTCGATCAACAATTTAAGTCTTCCAATGAATAATATTAATTACAATTATTATTACTATAACCTTTCGTGTTTTCTAAGCAAGTATGTACCTTTAATACGTGTTTGTGTTTCTAATATTATGTGTGCTATAAGATTTAATAAAATAAAAAAAAACTGTGACCTGTAATAACACATTTAGTCCTATTACTCACACCCTCATAGCAACGGACACACATAAAATTACAGAACAGAAAAAATATAGCGCTACGTAATGTATACAAAATTCGGCTAATGCGGCTCCATAGTTTTGTGTTTATCGTGTCAACAGCATAATAGCCGGACCACAGCTTGTTAATTGCATGCTCTAATGCATTGTATGAATGAAACTTCTGTTGAATATTTTGGGCATTAGCCAAAAGCGAAAGTTTTCTGCAAATATTTGGACGGATACGCACTTACCATGTAAAGTACGTATGTGTGTCATGGCCAAATCTCCTCGAGCGAGTTTATTGCCGTCTCTAGGCCGACATCATTGTACTATTTAGATAAGAAAATAAATATTAAGCCAGGAATGACGCAAAGAAAATACACGGTATCGCAAACCTACGAGTCTATTGTTGAGTTATTGGTTTATTATGTCTTACTATTGAATATTGCTAATATTTGTAAAACAATTTAATGGTAAAACGTTTTTGCTGTATGTGGCTTTGAGGAGTTTTAGTAAAGCTTTTGAGGTTTCCGCAAACTATGAAAATTACTGATGGAAATGACGACACTTATTTCACACAGATAATTGTCGTAAAACCTTTGCAGTATTGAAACTCGTCAAAAAAAAAATTATCGATAATTTAATAAAAAATATGTACTTTTTTCTTTTGCAGAGAGTGACAAAACAGTGGTAGTGAGGCGTGGTAATGAAGAGTTTGGCTTCCGAATTCATGGTAGCAAGCCAGTGGTGGTGTCAGCCATCGAACCCGACACGCCTGCTGAAACATCTGGCCTAGAAGTTGGAGATATTGTCATAGCAGTCAATGGTAATTAGAACTTAAACAGAATGGAATCAAGCGTTACTTTGCGGAAATCTATACTAAACAAATACTTCAGAAATTTATCGAACGGTGATGCGCTATCGTTACATGGTGGTCATCCCACCCATATGCACAAAATGTTTTTGGGAATACTTTCATTGTGCGTATCTACAGCTAAGGAGTGGAATTCCCTCCAAGAGTCTGTATTTCCCGATAGCTATAGCTTGGGGGTCTAAATCAAGAGTGAATAGGTTGCTTCTAGGCAAGCGTGCTTCATATTCGACCACAACATCGCTTACCATCGGGTGAGAAAAACGCGAGACTGTCACGAAAACAAAATATATATAGTATTAATTCCGCCAAAAATATGATGTTTAATCTTGTATGCAATATGCAGCATGCAAACAAACCACGCTCGACACGTTATTCGCCCATCCATAGAGCATCATCAGAAGATGTTGACTCGTCGATTGCTGCGCCGCGAATTTCGCGTCAAGTCTATCAAAATCGCCTCCTTTAGTAATCAGAAATCTATTCTAATATTATTCTGAAGTATTAGTTTGGTAGGTAATAAACTAGCTACAATTATAGCAGTCTGTATTCAATTAAAGCTCCTAAATTAGCAATGAAGATTTTCTGTTTAATAAAACAGCTATTAAATAATTTCATATATATTTATTTTCATTAAATACGGTACAAAAGATGTTTGTAACATATTTTAGTGCAATTACATATTTCGCCATAATTTGGCATACAAATAATATGTAACTTCATGAGCAAAATAATATTTTAAGAACATGAATTAACAGATTATTTAATTTTGTACTTAAAAATATAATAAAAAATGTAATACAGGTCACCTCTAAAAGTCCAACAAAAGTCCTCCAACAGAGGTAAAATAAGGAAACTTCAAAACTTCCCTAGTAGTAGTAGAAGACTTATTGAATTTAAGACGGATTTAAATGCCTGCCTGTGTTTGTTATGAAAACGATTATTGCATTTAAATAGTTTGATTTAAAGCCTCATACTTCAAGATCGGAATCCTGCTTACATTTTCAATTCAATTGGAAAATTTATTACCCACTAAATCTCTCTTGATTGATTTACAGCGATGCATAATGTTCATAAATTTATTTGCAGGGATCAACGTTTTAGATAAAACACACTCAGAAGTAGTGAAGATTGCGCATTCTGGATCTGAAATACTTGAGTTAGAGGTAAGTTTATCAGAAAGTTTTTTTAATATTTCTGATTTTGTTAAGAAAGGCGCTTTTAAGAAACTTTAAGGGAATGAGTACTCCGGCTTACTCGAACGATGAAGCCGGAGATCTGATGACGGTGCCAAGTGGGCCGATTTTGGTACGCAGAACTGGTGCTGTGGGATGAACCAAACGTAGTGTTAAGGCGCCTACTAGGACTGTACACTGACACTGTTTCACACACACCGCTCAGTTGGAGCTGATGTATTTGGTGACGGCCTTTGTGCCTTCACTGACTGCGTGCTTGACGAGCTCTCCGGGCAGGAGGAGCCTGACGGACGTCTGGACCTCCCGGGACGTGATGGAAAACTAAATGGTTTTTTTGAAGTGAAAACTTCTTTAGCGGCGTTGTGCACTTTTTTGTAATGGGTAAAAAATGTTAAACTCGCGTCAGGACACGTGACCTGATCGAAAATTCGTAAGACGGACGGAGAGTATACAGCCGGCGCGGCGTAGGAGAGGAAGTATCCCCCTCTCTTTCTACGGCGCGGCGAAAATGTATGCCTGCGCAAACTTTTTAATGTAATATAAATTGTCATGTTTGTGTACGATAGCGCAATAAATAAATATTGTATTCTACCACATAAATGATAGTACTTTTATACTGATAATTAAAGCAATTCGTGCAAAATTATTCCCTAACCATTCCAAAATATCAAAAATGCACAACGTTAATATTCAAGTTTTCACTTCTGCCGGCAGTCCTGGAGTGCAACCCGTCATTTTTTTTTTCATTCATCATCTCTATAGCCTTTTCCCAACTATGTTAAGGGTCGGTTCCCAGTGTAACTTGATTCAGCTGAGTATTTGTAATTTACGTTGGAGCGACTACCTACCGTACCTCCACAATACAGTAGCTAACCGTGTGTAGATCGATACCTCTTGGTCAGACCAGTGACAAAGTCTTCGGCTTCTGAGACCCATTAACGCCTGTCAAAGATATCCAAATGACATCCAGGACCAACGGCTTGGCGTGCTTTCCGGAGCACTGGAATTTCAGACCTAATAGTACTTTTTTCTCGACCCGAGAATTGAACCCGAGACCCCATGCTTCGCAGTCGCGCTTGTGACTACTAGACGAACGAGGCAGTTTTGTTTTTCATTACAATAGGTTAATCATTATGCTAAGATATGTTAATGAGGACTGTTCGTCATCCGGCAACGACAATAGGGTAGTTTCCTGTGTTACAAAATAATTAATTTATTTGGTCCATTAGGTAGATTTAAAAAAATATTGGTCACGTATTTTTGCTTTTTCTAGTCAAGAAAAATTCACAAAGATGAAAAGCTTCAAAGTACAGGAGCGGGAGCTGCTAACGTCACACATTGCTAAGAATTATACCGAGGTGTGACGTCACGCGAAATTTCAACTCACTGTGTCATCTTAATTTTTCAATTACGTGAAAACATAAAAAATACGTGTCTAATGTTTTTTGTTAAACTACGTGACGGACTAAATAAAATATTTTAGAAAACTACCCTATTGCAGATGAGATTGACGCATCGCGGGTATATCCTGGATGTGACTGGCACATGAAGTGGAATGTAGCATAAACAAACCAAGACATATACCCGTTTTTTGCGGCTGGGAAAATTATCGAATGTCTTCTACCGCTCTGGGTTGAGCGGAAATAGAAGACTGACAATTACTTCTTGTCAGTCTTCTACTGATAAAGCTGCCCTTGCGATCCGGGGCCGTGGTATCTCGTTAGAACATTCCCTCAACCCCGGCAGGCAAAAGCACTATGGAGCCCCGTCACTAGTGCTGATGTCTCTTTGAGGCGCCCGTGGAACACGACGCGCCTTACCGGATGGTGAGCTGGCGAAATATACCCAGCAGTGTGTAAACTCAGGCTATGGATGATGACGATTATGAAATTAATGCTCACTCAATATTTTGCTAATCGACTACCCCATTTTCTGAAAACCGATAAAAACAGATATTCATTTGATGATAAACCACAGTACTATATAATCTTAGTAATTTAGAATCCGTACATCAATCCAATCTAACCAAACCATACCAGCCACATCATAACCCATTTTTGTGTTCTCATTCATTGCTAAATGTAATTTAAATTTATATACAAGATCCTAAATACTTCGTCTTTACTACCCACTCCAAAGATTTTAGGTTTATGTATGTTATTTATTGCTAAATAGATTTCCATTCAATTAGCCTTTTATATTTTTTGAGTTCTAGTTTGATGCATATTATCAAAATTGATTTAAATGTTATTATAATGTTAAAGATAAAGTGAAAGTGGATTTTAGAGTTTTTTTTTTCTCTGGACTATACTGTCCCACTGCTGGGCTTCCCCCAATTCTACCCGTGAGCTCTATGAAATAATTATTTATTTATTTAATCAAAGTACAGAAACATCACACGTCTTAATAATATAACAAATGTACGAAACAAGTTGGGCATACATAGCGCTCACCAAAGTAATATTGCAACAGAATATAACTTAAACACCAAATTACAACTGTATTTATATACAGAGTTGATACGACCGAGGGGCTTTTCTTTAAACTGCGTATACTAGGTACCATTTTCAAGCTTTGTACCAAAAATCAATTAAATAGGAGAAGTAGTTTAGTCGCAAATTATTTTGATGAGATGCACCTTAAAGCGATAAATCTGACCAAGACAAAAGATAAGATAACACACGCCGCGCTACGTTGCCACTTTGTTACCTAAGTATTTAAGGTCAGTCACATTTATTTACAAAGAGGGGTTGCGTTTTACTCCGATTTGTAAGCAATTTTGATTGTTTGAAAAAAAATTTTGGCTCTTTTTATTTTTTAACTGTATCAAATTAACACTAAACACGTATAGTATACGTAGTGTAATTTAATGCCCCTCTGTCGTATCAACTCGGTATGCATATTACAACATAAATTATAAAATAATATATAATTTATTATAACATTAATTGTATTTATATATACATATAAATGCAATTCAAATTATTGATGACGCACTTAATTTTCTGTCCTGCGTGCCCTGTCAACAGTTCACTGAAGGACTTGATGGAAGCTTCCGACGACGTTGCCAAACTTGTTGCTCAGTTCTGAGCAGACTCAACCTGTTTTGCCATCAATCAAAATTTGCCATCGACACGCTAAGAAGAGTGAAGGAGCATTACCTCTCCCTATAACTTTTCCCCTTCTTTCTCAATTATACATGTAATATTTATTAGTATATAATTTTGGTATTGTATGTATTTTATAATATTATGTTCAATTATATGTTTGTACACTGACAGCCCTTAATCTGTCTCCTTTAAGTTTGTCCATCCAAAGGTTGTCTGTAAGAGATCGCCCTGTGCGATAAGACCGCCCATTGTACACTAGTTTAATTTTTTTTGTATCTATAGAAATATTGTAAGGTGTACAATAAAGTATATAATAAATAAATAAATTGAAATCATAATAGATAGATAGATATACTCTTTATTGTACACCATAACAGAATTAAATAAGGACTTAAAAACTACAAAGGGTGTTACAATGGGCGGTCTTATCGCTAAAAGCGATCTTTTACAGACAACCTTTAGATGGATTTGACACAGCAGGAGAAAATGAATTCGCGGGTAGTCCATGGTGTACTATTTACTTATATACAATAAATAAGTAATAACCTACATACTCAATACACATATACATATATATACATAAAAATAACAAAGCTGAGATATATATAAAAAAAAAAAAAATAGTAACATATTAAAGAGAGAGATAGAGATCTTTTACCATGTTTTTGAAAGAAGGAAGGGTTTGTGCTTGTCTTACTGACACGGGAAGAGTATTCCACAGTCGTACTGCTTGAGCTGCGAACGACTTACCAAAGAAATTGGTGGAGTGACTCGGTACCTCTAGCCTCAAGTTTTCCGATGACCTCAGAAATTTGGCATGTGTGTCATGGAGGAACTTAAAACGTTCTTTAAGATAAAAGGGGGTCTTAGGATTGAACAGAATACTGTAAAGCAGAGACAATATGTAACATATGTCGTAATGTATGTAATGTATCATAGTTACTATAATTATTTCTAAATATCATATTCATACAATATACGGAGTAAAAACAAGTTACAAGTCAATGACCCCACGTACACGGACTAATTATGGTAAAAGTACTATATTGTTTGGGGAATATGACTGTACAACGGTCTGCCGGAGGATTTGAAACAAATTGATAGTGTCAATATCAGAAAAAAAAAAACAGGAAGTATGTAACAATGTAACATAACGCCTCCAACATCCCGTGGGTGATGATTGCTGATTTATTATTGTTATTCAAATGTATGCAATATTTTGTATCTCATTTCAAGTGAACAATAATGTTTTTATGACAAATAAATGTCTTTTAAACCTATATTGAAACTTTAAAAATCCTTAATTCATTGCTTGATGTTATCTTCAGGTGGCCCGTACCTGCGAGGTAGTAGCCTCGTTAGCTCACGAAGGAGGTCCAGCCGCGTTATACTCAGGGTACCTCTGGCGGGCTGCTCCAGTCAGACCTCATCACCCTTCGCGCTGGACTCGACGGTGGTTCGTCCTCAAGAGAGATAACTGCCTGTACTATTATAAGACAGATTCTGTAAGTAAAGGTTTCTTTATCATTCTTATTCATATAGGATAGGAAGTTACAAAATGACAGAGGCTAGTGCATGGTTCGAATTTTTCATTTCCTATGCCGTAAAATCAAAAAAAAAAAAATAATTTGATGTTCTGTAATTAATATTGTTTGATGAATCAAATCTATTTGTAAAGGTACTTAGTTACCTATCATTAGAAGATGTTAATTAAAATGGTCAGTTAGTTCGCTACATTTTACTCGAATTTACACAAATGTTTAAATAAGTGTCAAAATAATAGTTTTTATATATTTCGATTTAGTGATTACATTATTAATTAATTACAACAATTAACATACTACAAATGTCAAAATATAAATAATATAGTGATATGGCAGAAACTATGGGCTTATCGACTACCATAAGGTAGATATTGATAATCATTGGTTTTACAATCTAGGTATGTAAATTATCTTACACATAACACAGGTCATACGATTGAACGACCGCAGTAATTTTGTCGGTGTAGTTCAAGTACTTTCTAATTATACCAACGATTGCCCGATAGCTTCGTCTTGCCAATTCAATGCACCTTTAATTTTATTACTATACTATACTATGTTGTCATTGGCATACATACCTATTACTGCGTAATGACTGGGCGGACCGCATGTTACAATGACGCCTCGAACTTGGTCCCAAAATGGTCTTCCCTTTATCGAATTGAACTAGAACGCGATCGGCTGCTTTCGGGAGCGGTCGTAAATTTTATAATCAAAAATGCCAAGTTGTGCTATGAAGGGTTGCGTGAACAAAAAGCACAATGAAAAAAATCATAACATTTCATATCACCGGTAAGTTAAAAACATGTCATTAAATGAACTTCTAACATTATTTAAAACAATTTCCTTTCTTATTTGTCCTTTGGCAAAGAAGACGCGAAGCCAGGTATAAGTGCAACATAACTTTGCAGCAGCGTGAGTTGTAGCCGATGAAATGAAAAGATTGATATAACGATAAAAATTAAAAAAAAATATATATTCGAAGGCCAATGAAAACTTAATGACACATACTGCAACAAATATGAATTTTAAAAACAAAAAGGTTTTTTTTTTTATTTCTTTGTACCTCGAAAAATACCACATCCCGCTCTTACAAGGTTACGTCTAGGAGCAGACGACGCCGATTGACATCGTAGTTCATATTAGTTGTAATAGATGGCGTTAGTGATTTTTGTGGGGCGACCGCGTCCGTCAAATGTTTGGACGACCGTATTTTTACTATTTAAATCAATGTATGTAGTATGTACTCACGTAGCTAATATTGATTTTACTGCTTAGGTACATAAAATCTTGTTTTAAAAACTATTTTCAAGGCAAACCTTCCAAAAACAAAGTTTTACCAAATGAATTAAAATACTGAAAAACTGCCACCTATTAACGCAACCCTGTACTAATTTCAGAGCATTCATCCCGTGGGAGCCCTTATGCTTGTGAATTATCAACTAACCGAAGAAGACGCGGGCAGGCCCCATGGATTCCGATTACATCGCGGTGGAGGCGTACGGTTACAACTGGCTGCAGACACTTCTGAGGCTGCCGCTAGATGGCGAGCAGTGCTCGCACATGCTATTGATGCTAGCAACCAGGTTTGTGAAAATATGTCGTTTTATAATTTATTTTTTCTGTGCAATACGAGTTTAATTCCCAACAGTGAGATAGTGCGAGTGATTTTATCAAGTGAAATAGAATAATCTTGAACGATGAAAGTTCTTGGTAGTTTTTCATTTATCTCATAGTTGGCGTTGACTTCAATTTTTAACATTCTTATTCTTCCGTATATTATTGCAATATTTTACGCATAGGCAAGTACTAAACGACAGAGGCTAGTGCACGGCTCGAATCGGTAATTTCCTATAGAGGAGAACCAGTAAGAAACTCCATGCTCATTCTTATCAAGAATTGGATGATGAGTTCTAAGTAGTTTTTCATTTCTCTCATAGATGGCGCAGACTTCAACTTCAACTGTTTTAGCGTCATAGTGTTCTCAATTGTTTAATACCTACAGTTTTATGAAATAAAGGTTTATCTTATCAACTGGATAATCAGACTTATGTTTATCTAGAGAAATGGATTAATTTTTAATGATGAAAGTTCTTAGTAGTTTTTATTTTTCTCATAGATGAAGCTAACTTCAATTTTAACCATTTTACCACAAGCGTTATCTTCTGTCAACGAACTTTTGGAACTGTAGAAGTTGGCAGTCATAGTAGATAATAACTACTTAGCCCGTTCTTGATAAAGTGCGATAAAGTACCGTCATGCTTTCTTAACATCCGGAGACAGAAAAAGAAGTTGTAACTGGAAGCTCACCATAATTTGTTATGAGTGTATAATTTACTTTAGGTGATTTAGTTTGTTGGTAGTAAAGGGTTAGATTGTCTTAAAACAACTCTTGTTGCGATTTGCTACCGCGTTTTACATAATTTTGCTATTAGTATTTTGCGACTTGCTCATTTCGACAGAGTCGGAATATTTTTGTCAAGCAACGGGAAAGATGTCCAATGTTAAAATATTATCTTCGAGTGGACTTAACATCAAAATGTTATAAAAAGAAAAATTTGTTTGTTATCGAGAAACTCAAAAACTACTGGACCGATTTCATCAATTCTTTCACCAATAAGCTACATTATCATCAAGAATATTCTTATCCTATTTCGCTGAAAAATAAAAACCCTTTTCACTCGAGCAAAACCGCGGGCAGAACCTACGATTTGATACTAGCAATATAATATACGATTTAATACCTACCTTTTTAACCCCCGACGCAAAAAGACGGGTTTTCTAAGTTTGACGTGTCTGCAACTCTGCATGTATCTGTGTGTCTGTCTTTGGCATCGTAGCTCCTAAATGAATGGACCGATTATGATGCGGTTTTTTTGTTAGAAAGCTGACGTGATCAAGATGGTTCTTAGCTACAATTTATCAAGATCTGTTCACGTGTTCCAAGGTTTTACTTTTAAGGGACTTACTTTTAAAAAAAATATATTTTTAATTTTTCAATATAATAATACCTATTTGTAAGCCACCCACTGTGGCCTGCCACAGAGATACTAATTCGTTACATCCTTAAGTAACTAGAAATTTGTGTGCAGCAACATTTAATTGTTAACATGGCATCAAGACTCACTTAGGATTCTCTTTTGAATTACAGCGCGATGGCTGGTTGGAAGTTACGATGAGGAACATGAAGCTTCCTCCGTCATCGATTCCCAGGCCTGACTGCTTCGGATACCTCATGAAGCTTGGCTCTAAGTGGAAGTCTTGGGCCAAGCGGTATTGCGTGCTCAAAGACGCTTGCCTCTACTTTTACAATGACGGCAACAGTAAAAATGCTTTTGGTAAGTTAATAGTCCTTTCTACTATTATTATAAATGCGAAAGTTTGTGAGGGTGTATGTATGTTTTTTGCTCTTCCACGCAAAAACTACTGAACGGATCTGAATGTTTGGTACGTAGACAGATGATATCCTGGAATAACACATAGGCAATTTTTTATCCCGGATTTCCTACGGGATCGGGATTTAACTAGGAAAACTTCCACGCGTACGAAGTCGCGAGAAAAGGCTAGTAATCAATAAAAATAAGCCCTTGCACATATGTATTATTATTGATTACATTAAAAACAGCTGCATTTAAATTCAAGATTACTTATGTAGGTACTCCAGAAAAGCACATTTTATCACAAACACGGACGAAGACTCGATGACCCATCAAACCTTAATAAGCCTTGTGAATAAAATAAGCCATTGCTAAGTTACAATTGAACAAGTTCATTAATAAAATAACTCAGAACTTTTAATAACCCTTGGAATAATCCAATAATATTAGTCTACCTGAGGGAATGGCTGAAGCTTCGGTCTTCAAAAAACAAACAAATACTGGCTTATACAACGTGTAACGGAAATCCCATATCTATCCAAAAGGGCTGAAGACAACATCTGGTATGGAGTCTATGCACAGTTTCAGTTAAAAATAAGTGACTCAAAGAATTGATACCAAATTATCGGTTTCATATGTTTCTTGAATAACTTTCATGTCAATAACTTTCACGTCACTTGCCAATAACATGATAATTCTATTCGTTCTTCTTTATTTGAAAATTTTGGTCTCTGGTATCAATGTATTGAAATTTGTAATAAGTTCCACACATGTAGAATAGGATTACAAAACCCTTGCCAAATCGTTTGTTATCATCTAAAGAAGCCGTGCACTTGGTATTTATATACCCTTTAAATTACACGTTGTATACTGCCTACCAAGATACAGGGTTTTAGCCTTTCAGTACATTTAATCAATTGAAAACTTATAACAATCCCTAATTTTGGGATCGAAACTCTTGGACCGTGGGGCCCGTGTGGTCACAGCCATTTTAAGGAAATATCCAAAAGGCTCATTGACGCTTCCCGTGACCCAAGGGTTGGCTATTTCTTGGCCAAAGGCTAATCATTGCCATATAACGAGGCAATGCCGCCAGTCCCTTGGGTACGTTAACGTACACACAGCGTGCAGCGTTGAGGATGAATTTTCAACCGACGACAAAAAGAGGAGGTTATCAATTCGACGCGTATATTTTTTTAAAGTATGATCATTGATTACCGATTACTCGAAGACGGCTGAGCCGATTTGGAACATTCTTTTTTTTAATATTTTATTCTAGTTTGTATAAGTATTTTAGTTTACCTAAATTAATAATATTTTTCTTTCCCCATCAAGGTATGGCTTGTCTACACGGCTACAGAATACAGACATGTGCGCCCGGAGGAAAGAAATATGCCTTCGAGGTGATGCCGACAGAACCTAAACAAAGACACTTCTACTTCCACACTGAATCCGAAATGGATAGGAAGCGGTGAGTATCGCGGATAAAGTGAAAAATAAATAGAAAGCAACAATAGCAGGCTACGATGTCGGACTGGTGATCGAAAGGTCGCGGGTTCAAACCAATAAGTCAAGTCAAAAAGCATTAATAGAGCGAGAGGTCGTGGAATCGAACCCAACCCATTACACTATTGTCGTGAACCTACTCCAGACACAAACCTATTTAGCTTAGTTGGAGGGTTTAACAAGATTGTTAGTAATGTGAATTCTAGACACATTGCTAGTTCTCTTTTTAGGGTTCCGTAGCCGAATGGCAGAAAACGGAACCCTTATGGTTTCGTCATGTATGTCTGTCTGTCTGTCTGTACGTCCATCCATCCGTATGTCACAGCCATTTTATTCCGAAACTATACATATGAAACTAGGGTAGGTAAATGTATTCTGTGAACCGCTTTCCGAGTTTAAGAAAAAGATTAAATATATTTAAAAAAAATATATTTTAAATTTATGGAACTAAAACTGTTTTTTTTTTTCATGATACTTATGCGTGTGTGGTATTTATAGACAGGTCTTTAAAAATGACATTGAGGTTTCTAAAACCCCTTTTACATAAAGTTAATCGTTTAAAAGATATACGCTTCCAAATTGGTAAAATTTGCCCCCCCCCCCCTTCTAACTCCCAACACACAAAATAATGGAGTGAAAAATCAAAAAAAAATATACATCTTAATGTAAACTTTCAACCAAAATTGGTTCGAACGAGATCGGGTTAGTAGTTTTTGAGATACAGCATATTTTCGAAAACCGCAAATATAACTGTGTAATTCATGCAAACACTATGAAAACCAAAGTTATTTGGCGTAGTTGTAAAAAAAATGTAAATAAGCTGGTTTTCAGAAATTCGTAACGTGTTTTTTTTTGTCAAATAACTATACAAATTATATCATATTATTATAACGAAATACGGAACACTTCATGGGCGAGTCTGACTCACACTTGGCCAATTTTTTTAAGTGATCATCGTGATTAGAAAATCTTTAGTGAAGTATTCCTAACAATGTGTTTTATTGGGAAACATATTATTGTACCAAAACATAATCGATATTATGAACGATCCAATCTATCAAACAAGTAGGTACATTGGACTGGTCACTTGGATTGGAGTCCCTATTAGCGAATATTAAAATGATTGATAATATTAGACTGACTGATTTACAGTAATCGATCAGTATTTTAAAGAGTAAAAAAAAACACTGTTGTGTGTAATGTTGTTGCTAATTTAAAAATAGTCATACTGAAGATTTATTCACTATTTAAATATAACAAATATAGTATAACAATACAGTTATATAGAACAGGACACCTAATACACCAAAACCCCTAAATCTAAAATTTAATGAGAGAAACAATGCGATTGTTTCCTATCTAGTATTTTCGTTTTTGGAAATGCTAAAAATAAAAGTTTTATTTATCGTAACTTTACAATTTTAAGATCAAGGGGACTACCACTTCTCATAGCTTTGAGCGTAGGTAGTGGGTAGGTATCGTGTAATATATAAAAGGCTGCAATTGCATGTATCATTATATTAAGCTCAATCCTTTCCAGATATGCAATATGCGACTCAGATGTTTGGTTGCAATTAGCATTGACACTATAAAGAAATATTATGCTCCAATCGAACACGTTTGAATCACATGTCAAACTGTCTCCAAGCCCAATCTGATAGCCGATCATTTGATTAACGAAAAAGAACCAACGTTCTTTAATTTGTAAGAACCTCTACCAGATCGGTTATCCAGATTGGGATGTCGTTAAGTAAGATCAACAACCCTTGCAAAGTTGTGTGATAAATCTGACTGTTTCTTAGTTCTTTGTCGTTGAGTGTCTGAAATTCGTCTCAATTTGGAAGCATGAAACAAAGCAATAAAAATTAAATAATTATTATTCAAAAAAATATCTCAAGCGTTACAGTCATGACATAAAATTGAGGCAACCCACGTGAAGTCAAGTTATAGAAGTGACTACTTGTGTTGGCTACCTATGTATCTTTTGTCAACTATCGATTTTTTTCGGTGGGAAAATCATCAAATCACACGCTTAAACCAATACTGTCACTATCCCAAAAACTCAACTTTACAGGAGAGGCAAAAAATGGAATGAGAATGGGAACATTTTTGTTTAGTGACGAAGCGGACTACTGCCCGTATAGCGGTTATTTCTGTTACTTTTAGACTAGTGTAAGCGCGATTACGCGTAGTTCTACGTTTCCCAACAGATGGCATTAAAAAGGCGATTTGTCAAAATGTTGGATAGTGACAGTATTGGATTAAGCGTGCGAAATTACTGTCCGCTCTGGGTGTAGCGGAAGGAAGTGTCAGACTTCTACTGACTAAAAACCCACCCTGTTCCTTTAACTATGTTTCGCCCCTTGCACTTTACGATCCGGGGCCGCGGTATCTCGTTAGAACATTCCCACAACCCCGGCAGGCAAGAACCCTGTCGAGCTCCGTCAATGTTGCTGACTGTTCTTTGAGGCGTAGCCATGGATCTGGAATTCTTTTTAATTGTGAAAGAGTATTCCATTGTGTAACACACAAATATGCTATTAGGGTGCAGGTTCTAAGTTACATATGTGACATTCATTAATATCTTCTGCCCGCGGCATTGCTCGCTTGAAAAGTATTTATTTCCGGGCGACAAAATAGCCTATGTCCTTCTCCAAGATCTTTTCTATCTCTGTACTAAACATCAAAATTGGTTAAGACGTGAAAGTGTAATCGACAGACTTATTTTCGCATTTATAGTATAAGTAATGCTTAAATATAGTTTAAAAGTGCAATATTTTTTTTATAAAATAAAATTGATTTCTTGCAGCCCATATATTTTTAATTAAAATAATCACAAATTGTTTAAATGGCAAAAAAAGTATTTGAAGGAAAAAAACAGTATTTTTCACATTTTGTGTTTTTATTGCCTTAAAACGTATTTTGTGTGTATTTTTTACAATTTTTAAATGTTTCAAAGCTTGTTTGAAAATCAACATTTAAATTTAAATAAATAAACAATTCGTTTCTAATTAAATTTATTGACGCTCTATTTCTCCCTTCTCGCCACTTCAGATTCATTACTGAAAAAACCCTCTCAGTGAAAGATAAAGTGGCGGGAACGGAAAGTAAATAAGAAATATCTTCTTTTCAATAAAAAGTGAAAAATGATAACTTTATTAAATATTTCGGGTGATGAATTTTCAATTTATTGTTATCTCTTCTTTGATTCATAACCAAACTACTTATCAGTTATTGTTTGTTCTAAGTCGTTTGTTAAATTATCCATAATATTATATACATCCAGTATGATCACATCATTTCCCTCCAGACGTTTTATTGTTTTATTAAATAGATTGAGTAAGTGGCTTGTAAAGTGTGGATAAATTTCAATAACTTCCCGATCCTGTTGATCACTATTTAGTTTTAATAATTCTTGTATAATTATTGGACAATTGGCACCTAAACTTATAAAATAATTACATATTGGTTCCCAGTTAAGTAAAAGAGTCAATGGCTGGAAGTAAAGATAACTAAAATAAATAATAAATATAACTAAGATAAATTTTCATACAATTTCGTCGATAGTGGCATCTGTGATAATGTGACCTGTCACTGTCACATTAACATCTAACATTTCGTTCAATAATTATAAATTGTTTCCATCATCTGTTTTAACTTATATGTATTGTTAAATAGTTAAGTACTTACCTATAAATCCCATAATGAGTATTTTGTTCTATGCATCGCAGTAAAGGTTGGAAATAAAGTATTTTCACATACTTTATTTGTATGCAAAAGTATAAAGTATAATTACCAAAAATAAAGTAGGATACGTTATTATAAAGTATGGTTGGCAACCCTACTGTTGCTTGACACAGTAATACATTCCAGATGTTAATATACTAAATTTAATGTCAGAATATAAAACAACAGCAACATGCCCCAACAGTGCCTTATGTATAGAACAATCAACATAAATACCGATACTAGTGTCTAATAATTTCATTTTAAAAATATATTCTTTCTATCGTGAAAACTCAGTAACTTATAATGATGCCTCGGTACATTGTATAGCTTTAGGACTACAAAGGGCGGCGGCTAGTGTTCGGTGGGTTGGGCTAGGGAATGCGCTTGCACCTCTGTGTCCTTTAGTAAAATGAGTCAATAGGGATCGCTGATTTGCATTCGATTTGCTAAGGGATTAATTTACAGTGGTAAATTGGGATAAAAGGCCTACTATTGAGCTAGTAAGTATAAAGCTTAGATCATACAGATTTTTTTTCAGTTTTTTTTTAAAGTATAATCTGCCTTTAAAGTCCCCACTGCTGGGTCAAGGCCTTTCTCTCTATGAGAGGGCCATAAGCCGTTATTCACCACGCTAGTCCAGTGCTGGTTGGTAGACGTAGCATCTCTTCGAATTTTTCAGTCCTAGGACATCATTGTCCACGATTTTCTCACAAAGTTTAACTTCACCGTTTTGCGAGCTGTTAAGATGATAAAAATTACACAAACTAATGTTCCTGTCTAGGTTAGAACCCACAATCTATAGCTCGTAAGTCGTGACTGTTACCACCGGGCCACCACTGTTCTCAAAGTTCACATAATTATCTCCAAATATCAGTTGAACCATTGAAAATTCCTGAACATACATACATGGGGGTTCAATTAGGAGATTTTGAGGTCCCCGACTTCTGGGAAACCATTGATTCTCCCCCTTGTAGCATTTTCGTACAGTTGGTTTAAATTAACAGTATTTCTTGGTTAAGAATAATCATCTAAAATTTCAAATCAATTGAATTGCTCTTGTATCCAGATAATTTGACTGATAAAAATGGTTTCCTGGTTAACTAAGACTACATATACAGCATATTAAATAGAATTGACCAGATGTAATTGTGTACAAAGGAAAGTGGAAGGAAGGAAGAGAGGCCATTGCTCTATAGTACAAAATAAGGTATTAACAAAAGCAGTTCTCAATTCGTTCTCTTGTTGCTTTCGTTAAATAATTTGATGATATAAAACAACAAACCTACAGCGTGCAAGCAAGTGTCGCTTTACGAAATTGACAATTTATTTAAGTGTACCAAATATTTCGTGGAAATTTCGCTTAAACGTAGGTTCACATACATGTCACGCTGAAGAGCGAGATATATTTATATGGAAGCACGGAGATCCATGTAATATAGGTTTGGATTGCATGCTGCTTCACTGAGCTTTCATGGGTGGTACTACTCCTGTGCATTCAAACTCGAACGTCCAGTTTTTGGTGGAATCATAACTAAATATTGACTTCAAAATATTAACACAAGTCTAACGACATACAATTATGATAATATACAATGTGTAATGGAAACCCCATATCTATCCAAAAGGGCTGAAGACGACATCTGGTATGGAGTCTCTATGCACAGTTTCAGCTCAAAATAAGTGACTCAAAGAATTGATACCAAATTATCGGTGTCATATATTTCTTGAATACCAATCATAACAAACGTGTCACAGCACTACGAGGGTCAATAACTTTCCACGTCACTGGCCAATAACACGATAATTCTCTTCGTTCTTCTTAATTTGAATAAATTAATACTTTACAAAACACTAGAAAAACACGCTTTTATAAATGCACGTAAAAACAAAAAAATAAATTTTGCCTTATTATTCCCACGAGTAGTGAACAATTAAACGGTTGATCCCCCCAGAGGAATTGAAAGTGACATAATTATATAAAAAAATAATCTATGGATTACGTGGTAATTCAAACAGGTTAAGAAAACTGATACTGGATTTTCTTTAGGTTTGTTATAACCTTGAAGCCTGATCGTGTTCAAAGTCCATTACGTGGCCTTTCTCACAAGTGCAAACACGACTATGATACGATATTCCATCATGGAATGCCAGTGCCTATCTTCCAGCTTCATCATCAGACCTTGAAACCTAATCGTGGTCAAATTCCATTACGTGGCCTTTCTCACAAGTGCAAACACGACTATGATACGATATTCCATCATGGAATGCCAGTGCCTAACTTCCAGGTTCATCATCAGACCTTGAAACCTAATCATGGTCAAAGTCCATTACAAGACTTTTCTAAGAAATCCAAAACAGCTATGATACTATTTTCCACCATGAAGTTCCAGTTCATATCTTCCATCACCATCATCAGATCAGTTTAACAGTAATATATTATTGTATTGTCATCAGAACTACATACAGCTGCCAATTTTCATTACGCTACGACCCTTGGAAGATGGTTAAATTAGTTACCTTAGATTTCATTACATAGTTACATACAGGCCGACCTAATAAAAGCGTGTTAAAAATTCGGTCTCTGGTATCAGTGTATTGGTATTACAAAACCCTTGCCATATCATTTGTTATCATCCAAAGAAGCCATGCACTTGGTATGTATATATATATACCCTTTATATGACACGTTGTATATATGTATACAACGTGTAACAGAATTAACGCAATTCCTGAAAGCAGTTGGTTCAGAATGGGCTTCTGAATCGAATTCCATCATAAAAAATTGGTGTTACATTTTGACGGAAAAATCTTTCATTTAACTTGTAATGGAAACAGTATCATGACAAATTAATACAATCTTTAATTCAAGGAAATGCGCTCGTGTGCGTGTCAGCCGCTAACATTGCATGAGTGTATGCGTCTGCGTAAGGATATTGTATGACGCACATACGTTTTGCGATTAGTAAGGATAACTATACTAAAAAAAAAAACTAGGTTTGGTTTCAATTTATTTAGTTACGAAAGTTGTTTTAGACTTATAATTTAATATTCTAATTGGGGTTTATGAGGTATTGCGCTTAATCTGTTACACCTTGTATATATAAATAAATAGCTGACGCGCTAAACGTTGTTTGGCCCATATAAATTATTTCTAATAAAAAAACGACCTATTCTCAAACATACCAAACATACAAAAAACTCATAAAAATCTGTCAAGCCGTTTCGGAGGAGTTCGATAACAAACACTGTGACACGAGATTTTTATATGGATTATCATGGTTATATTTTTTTTTAATGGTTAAATATTGTTTTCAATTGGGATTTCAAAGACAATAAGCTCCAAAGAAAAAAAAAAACATTTATTAGTAGGTAAACTTTATTGCTATTTTTAGTAATAATTAAACTGGCCTCATCTAACATAGTTTATATTTACGAAAAAAGTGTAACGTGTAAAAGTGCTATTTAGAACCTATTTGCAAAATAAACATCATTATTTCATTAAACAATCTTATAGATAGGCTATCAACAGCTTTTGTTACAACTAAAACATAAGATATAAATAAAAATATAAAAAACATGTGTGCAATTCACACGTGGTAGAAGGGAAACCTTCAAAAATTTACGAAATTTCAAAGGTATACGTTTGCCCATATAAAATTTCCACGACATAAGAAACACTGTATCCTTCCTATCTCATTTTCTCCCACGTTAAATCTTATGAATTTATATGTCTGTCTTTTTACTATCGCTTTTTTGTTTCATAAAATTTCAAATCACAACGATGCTAAAGAAGTTTTCACTTCAATAAAACATCTAAAACTTGCAGTCATTGCCCAGTACTTAAAATGATAAACTTTGGTTTGAATCGACTTTAAAAAAGCTAAAGATTCAACAAGAAGCGAACAGTATACTCGATTCTAGTTGGATAATACTATAATTAATAATAAATAAATTATGTTACTTTATTTTTAGATGTATGTATGTTGTTTAGGGGTTTTATTTGTATATAATTATGTATATTCAATATAAATGTTATCAATAGGATTTTTTTATTTGTTTGTTTAAACATAGAAAGTACCTACTGGGTAGATTTGAATGAAATTTGGTATGCAAGTAGCTTGAAGATTTTTTATTCGATTGAAAAATAAGGAGGGTTATGTTTTTATGGTCATAAAGTCCAAGAGAGCGAAGTCCCAGGCGACTGCTCATCATAACTATTTCAAAACAAATTGCGTGTAGCTTTCGAAGTTACTTAAATTTTGTGCTGATGATGATTATTCAGAATCAATAGTAAGACTTCTATTTTAAGGAAAACAATCATAGTTTAAAATAAATCTAAATCACCACGAAAATATATTATGAAAAAAAAAACATACAAAAATATCATTAAAAATTACACACTATTATTATATTAATTACGTGGAACTAGGGATATTATAAAGACTTTTTGAACTCAATCCTAGTAAATAGCTTTTTGTGACAAGATCATAAATACTATTTTCATTACCATTTTTTAATAATATGTTAATTATAATCTTTATTTTTGGATTTTGGTACAAGTAAATGGTGTGATTAATTTGATTTATTCTGTTTTCATAGATGGATGGCGGCTCTGGAGTACTCCATAGACCGGTGGATGAAGGCTGGTTGACGACGAGCCCTCCTCTCGGAAGATTCATACGATTTTATATAATTTTAGCTCTATTAAATATATTCAATGTTATTCCATGTCTTGAGTTATTATATTTATTTCGCTTACTGTTTGTGATCCTGTTCATTCAAAAGTATTACTTCTTTATCGTCTTAAAATCAACTACAAGGAAGGTTTTAATTTTCTATAATAGAACGCTTAAATATGCCTCCTTTTCTCTCCGAACTCCTTTTTTCCATTTAGACATTTTGCTTGAATATGTGGATTAAGTCTCATTAAAATCGGTCTATTCATTTCCAAGGATGAGAACTTGCTTTGATACAGTTTGTATGATGAACCGTGAAGAGTACATACTCCTAATTTAGCTCTGATTACAATACCTGCATTGTACTAAAACGTTGTATCTATTAAAATACCTACAAAATCTCGAATGATTGGAGAAGGAAGTTAGCACCTTAAATCCCACCAAATATAATGGCGCCAATCAATTTTAACAACCTCGTACTTTTCTATGAATGGGATTGGAAACAACAGCAGATTCGTATTTTAAAACCTATCCTATAACGACATTAAATCTTAGCGCCTTCTATCATTTAATTGTGAGATTTCACATGGCAATTTTCGAATTTTGCTCGGACATGCCTAGCGTGTAGACGGCACTATGAGAATTGAATTGATCACGCCATCTGGGTTCACTGGCACACATAATGTGCTCGAAATTATTCGTTTTGTTTCAAAATTTAGTCGAAAATCTTTTCAAGGTACGTTACTAACGACATTGCGTCCCGTCCTTTTGTCTACCACTCAACCCATACAGATTATTCATAGGATATAAAAAATAATTATTCTGTATAATAATATAATTATTATTCAAAAAATATAATTGTTCAGATGAGGATATTTATTTAAATTATGATAATTATAAATTGCATGTAATTTTTTATATAGTTAAATATATTTAAATATATATCACGGCAACGACGCATCGAAGATGATACATGTTTTATTAAATGCATAGCTTTAATCTATGTAATTCTAAATAGATATATAAAAATAAAGTATATCAATGATGTTAATGGCTAAACTCATTATATAAAAATTGTCTTTTATACACCTGATATTACGACTGATGAATATGAGACTAAAACCGAGAATTAAATAATTCAATAAAATTATTCCTAATACAGTATACCTTTACCTGTATACATTCTTGGAGGCGAATGATATAAATGATGAAT
This sequence comes from Tholera decimalis, assembly GCA_943138885.2. Classification (NCBI taxonomy): domain Eukaryota; kingdom Metazoa; phylum Arthropoda; class Insecta; order Lepidoptera; family Noctuidae; genus Tholera; species Tholera decimalis. The sequence continues at coordinate 24,652,198 of OW964567.2, read as the reverse complement.
AATAAATAATAATATCAGCAAATTGAATCTTTAATCAACTGAAGCACGGCAAACGATTTTGAACTTAGAGTAACGACTGACATCGTAACGATATAAAAATATTGATGATGAAATCTAAGAAGGTAAAATAAGATGAAATAATATTCCTACTAATAGTTACATAATACTTATTATATAGGTGTGAAACGTAGAAACATTAGGTAAATAAATACATAGTAGGTATCATTATTGATGTGCCAATTCGTTAGTAAATATTAAGCCGTAGTTAGAGTTTACCCTAAAAAGCACAATCCATTGAATAAAATTAATTTCATCGTCTATATCTGTAACCCTATAATTGAAAAGGTGATTATTATCAGTGTTGTGAATTTTTGAATAATTATTTACAAATAAGCTCGTATAATTTTATGTAAATGTTATAACTTTTTTTAAATTGTTGTAAATATCGATAATTTTGATGGAGGGTTACAGAATTTATAAATCACTTTATATTATTCAAATATTATATATGTCATAATTATAAATTAATAACGAGTATAATAAAAATAATTAATTGGTATAATCCCCTTTAGAATGTGGTCCATACTAGGTGACTTAAATTGTGCATTAAAATGATAAAATATAATAGGGAGAAAAATTTAAAATCCATATTGATGATTTGTATATAAATAATCAGTAAAAGCTCAATATATGTATTTAAAATAATAAATAAAAGACTTGATTGTAACACAGTCGGTTAAAAGCTTATAGAGTAGTTATTGTAAATTAGTGAATGTTTACTATAGAATTGTAAAGAATTTAAAGTATAATTTTTGTTTAATCTATCGCAAGTTTATAAACGCACGTTGTTCAAACTTAAAGTTTATGTTTTATTGATAATTCATAGATTTATCAACAATATAAAATTATATATACCTAACAGTTATTGTATGTAATGTGTTCAGTAAATAAGAAGATCAGAATAATATAAGGAACATTCTATTTATTCTTATCAAAATGTTTGGGATTCATGTTTCTGTAATTCATAACAAGAAATTGTGCCAGATTTTTATTGCGAACGTTGCCAAATACGAAAATATTTTTTCTGTTAACCGTGTAATATTGATCTATGAATGTTTTATTTAAGATGAAATTAAATTAGTATCAGTCAGAATTTTTGAATAATATATGTGACTGTATGAATAGATTTCGTTGTAATAAAGATTAAAAATAAATAATGTATGTCTTTGTTTAGCACAGATCTCCCTTCTCAGGAGTTCAAAATAAGCATAATAAGTACCAAAAACATTATCAATTAGCAACTGCAGTCGAAATTCATGAAGCACGATACAAAGTCCGAGGGCGGTGTTAATTTACACGACTTATAAGCTACTAACACGAAAAATAAACAATCCAACGATATCCCTTTTTTATCGCTCCCAAAGTAAAAACAGTATGGAGGCTTCGGTGGGGCGGCGGTAAAGACGCGGGGCGCGGGGGGGCGACGCTACAGGAGCGCTACTGCCTCTGACGACGGTCGACGGTAGTACGCGCGCTCAACTCCCTCCAGTCGCGCGCCATGCGCACGCGCAACCTGAACGCACGGTGATGCCACACTGAAAAAAAAGTGTAGTGAAAAAAAACCTGAACCTTTCCAAGGATTACAGTGAACAAACTAAGTGCATTATTTCGTGTGAGACCAAGTAACCCAGTGACAGTTTAGCTACGGCAATAACATTTTCGTTCACAGTCTCTATTAACTGTTTTATGGCCTGTACAGTGCGTCTATTGTTGTGTTCGCTTCCACTAATCTCCTATTCACCTGTCCGAACGCCACCTACTGCGGTTAGACTGTGAAATGTGACAAAAAATTGCAATGGACAACCATTGTACGCACTCGGAGGCCAGTTTGTAAACTTTGCGGGTTGACTACCTGACTACTTGAGGGTTGGACCTCAACAAATCGGACGATTGATCGGCCAACTGCCTTGTGAGTGGATATCTTACGATTTTTGTAATTTAATACAGCGGATGTGGAATGAATTGGGTAGGCAGGGTGAGCTTCGCTACCTGTTTTATCGCGTGCCCCTCATGTTATTGTTTTCAACGCATATGCTTTATAAAAACAATTCTGGGAACTAACGGGCCTGTGGTTTGCTCCATTGTTCTATTTTACAGTGGTGTTAACTTAATGCTTCCTGCCACCGTGCTTAACAGTAATTATCTTGTAATTGTTTTTTTAGGATTTACTGTAAATAGATTTGCGAATGATAGTGACTATTGTTTTGACGCGTGCCTAATTGTGGAACCTATCAACCCTTCCACTTCCATTTCTATTCATAGTTCAACAGTTTTATGTAGGAAGTTTGATAGAAGCAATATGTAGCCCAATACCCGCAATGAATTTCCTATTAATTAAATAGATCCATGTAGATATCAATATTTCCATTTTTATTTCTCACTCACAGCATGATATTAAACGTTTTAGCCTACAATCGTTTTGTTTTTACTTATTACTGTGGGTACTTGCACGTGTATAGAAATACCTACGCTGAAATAAACCAGGTGCAGCATTCTTCCACGAGACTTTCAACCCTATGACAATGGCAGAGCAGGTCAATATTGCGTGTGTCACTAGAGTTATTACTGACATTGCCGTCTGAAATGACTTCCTTATGTTATTATTCATATGCAATTGCAGCACTTAAGAGCTTGGACACATAGAAACTTACACAGGCAGAGATTTTTATCTCCTTTCACCGTAATAACTTTCGAAGAAATTATAACTTAACTAAAACTTGGTTCTAAGTGTCTTATGTTATTGCATCAATTAAAAGGTTTTATTTTGATCACCGGTTTTGGTCATAAGAAAGTAATTTACAACACCCAATCAACGAAACATAATAAAAATCGCTATAAACGCTAATTACTTTTTAGATCCGACTGATGGTAAAGCCTTGACTACGATTCGAAATGCAGGCCGACCAAACAAGTCATGCTGTTCTACTAGATACTATAAAATGAAATAAAAGTCCAATTAAAATGAAGCTGTAGATAAATGTTTAACAGTTTAGCTTAGGAACGTAGCTTAGGAATAAATGCAGTCCAGCTTTTCATTATAAAAACGAACGATTTTGAACATGATTAAGCTCAAAAGGTTATTCAATGTAATTTGTTTTGAGAAATATGTATGGTATTGCTGTTTTCTGGTCGCTAGGTAAGATTACGAAAGCAATCCTACGTGTCAAAACACTTTTAAACACACCGACTACCGAAATTAAAGTTATTTTTGCCGTTGTAGTGTTTTTATATGGAACACTTCCACTTCCTCAAATGGTGCTTTTCGAGAGCAACTGCACAAGGTACTTTAAGAAATACCCAAAATGCCTATAATATTTGAAGAGTTCCCTCGATTTCTCCATGATTCCATCATCAGATCCAAACGTGATGACAGTGGAACCAATTAGAAAGTATACCCTTTCAAACAAAAAAAGAATTTTCCAAATCGGTCCATCCATCTCCGAGTAATGAATACATAAAAAAAAGTTCAAGATGAATTGAGAACCTCCTCCTTTTTTTGAAGTCAGTTAAAAACGCATCTATTACAAGTCCAACAATCTTTCATACTAATATTATAAATGCGAAAGTTTGTGAGGATAGGTTTATAGATGAACGGATGTTAGCTACTCTTTTACGTAACAGATCAGAATGAAATTTGGTAAGTAGATAGTTGACATCCTGGAATAATACATGGGCTACTTTTTATCTTGAAGTGCCCACGGGATCGGCATTTAAGCGGAAAATCCTCCCACGTGAACGAAGTCGCGAGCAGAAGTCTTATATAAGGACAAAATGCTTTTGTGACGCTGATGGCACGCTTGTATGCGTGGAATCTTAATGGTTCTAAAACTATGACTTACTGAAAAGACCGTTCAAAACGACTGTTGATTTATGTTTATAAAAAACTGACAAAATGAAAGCAATGGTAGTAGAAGAAAATACAAAACCAGGCATCTCCAACTATCTGTTTCACATTCGATTCCACATACAGATAATGCTAGTGCTGTTTGTCAAACGCAAGCATTTCTCGATCATAAAACCACTATAGTACTGCCTATAAGTAAGAAAACATTACGCAACGGTAACACAGTAGAAACGTCGGAAGGTTTTAATTGTTCTGCAAATAGTAGTTAATCTTAACCATCAAGAGATAGGAACGTAATCTAATCAGGGAATGATTCTTATCGGGGACCTTGCGACACCGAAAATGGATGCCGCACTACAACATCAATAAACCTTTACAATTTCCAAGTATTTTGTGGTAAAGGGGAATAACTAAGTATTAACTGTTTGATTGACTATCTGGTGCCTGTAGAAATGCAAGGTCTATGAAGACAAAACGGCATCGCGCCTAGGCTTGCTATAACTCGGATTGGTAATGATAGACATGGCTTTCTCTCAATTATGTTATTACTTTACAATATAGTTTTTAATAAAGAAAGAAGTAGTATTGAAAGAAGTAATTAACAGGGATTATTTGTGGGACAAGATAAATAAGAACCACCTAAAAATAAAAATGGATCTAAAACAAAATGTCGATTGTAGCAAAATTCTATGCCAATATCACGCAGTTTGTGTAACAATGTCTGTAAAAAGTACGTGTATCAAAAGAGGTACCTACAAGTAAATAACGTAAACATTAGTAGGTATACCAAATTGCTAGGTTAATCAAAAGTCAGGAAGTACCTACCTACTTGAAAATATGATTACCAAAGACTAATCCGACATACATACGAATAAAGCGAGTAAATATAAAGTTCGTAAGTAGTTAAAAATAAAATTCTTAAAAATAATGTCTTCGAAGTTCTTAAGTTATTCTATGAGCAATATTAAAAGCAATTAACCATCGGCAAACACCAAAGAGATTCATTAAACTGATAATCAGATATTGCAGTTTATCATCGTGCATCAAACTTAGTAACACTTGTTTTCGCGTAACAACCAACAGTTAAACTCCATTTAAAAAAAAAACTTCCTCGAAATGCCGCTTGATACAAGATAAGCCCCAGTGCGATTTATCTAGAAACAGAATTTAATATACATTTTATATAAAGTCCTGTATTATGAGAAGCAATCTCAGTTTCAAACGATAATTTTGACTGCGGTAAAGCTGTTTAAAAAAAATGAATACAAGCAAGAAGTAAATTAAGTAAAAGTAAATTAACTTATCTAACTATAAAAGTACAAAAGTATAAAAACATTATCGAACCAAATATTATTATTTAAATTATGCCGTCTAAAGCTTTATAAATACATCGTCATTCACTGATAATGTGTTCAAAAGACCGGCAAGTGGCAGTCAACTGAAAACCTCATAATTTTCTCAGTACTTTCTATGTCTACATTAAAATTAAATGAATATTCATACTAAAATGTTAATGATTTCATCTTCTTGAATAATATAGAGATCGCAATGAAATATTCAGCGAGAACTAGAGGTGTCATGAGAAGAACCGGCCTAATTATTAGGCGTGTATCTCGATCCATAAATTTCAATATATTTTAATCGTCTTTCGTAACTGACAGTTCGAAATTACTTGAAAGGTGCCGCTTAAACACGTGTTCATTAAAAGCTAAGAGTTCTGTTCCATTTTGTTGAAGTCCTTGGCTATTCGAATTAGTAAGCGTTACTAGAATTCTCGAACTAAAATATACAGTAGATTAATTGACCGTTCTAGATCTTATTTTTTTCTTCTAGAGTTAATCCATTCGCAAAGGCCTCACTATCTATTTCTGAAGAATTATCACATTGCGGCATCTCATACAAATATCTATTCTAATATTTGCCTGAACTAAAAGAAAAAAAGGAAATCAGATTGATTCTATTTGCAGGGCACTTGTTCTACAATTCTCTTCGAGGTACAAAAGTAAAATAAAATTACGTTTAGTTTTCGCTACAAGAAAATTTTTAACACTGTTCAAGGATGGACTGGTATTTAAACTGGGGAAACCCTGTATTTTGGAATTCCAGTTCAATAATAATACTAATCGCTGACCATAAGGACCAGCTAAATGTAATTTTCATATACAACGTGTAACGGAAAGGGTATATACATACCAAGGGCACGGCTTCTTTGGATGATATCAAACGATACTGGAAGGGTTTCAACTCAAAATAAAATACTCTAAAAATTCATACCAAATTGCGGTTTCGTAAGTTTCTTAAATTGAAATCATAACAATCGAATCGTGTCACCGCACTACGTAGGTCAATAACTTTCCACGTTACTTGCAAATATCACGATAAATTTCTTCCGTAATTCTGTGCGCCTAGTACTGTATCTGTTATCAATGTATTAAAAATTCTCATTACTTCCGAACATGTAGAGATAGGATTAAAAAACCCTTTCAATATCGTTTGATATCACCCAAAGAAGCCGTGCACTTGGTATGTATATACTCTTTCCGTTACACGTTGTATAGGTATATCTGCTTAACGTTATTCCAATTAGATATGTTGGCTGATTATCTCAGCTGCTTTCGGTTAGGCTGGGAACTGATGCTCTCTTTCTAACTAGATGCAGCTGAGAACTAGTGTGTCACATGAAGCGACTGCCCATCTGATCACCACAGCCCAGTAACTGGGTAACACGATACAATACAATACAATACAATACAGCCTTTGACAAGACTGATGTCTGATTTTCTAGCTTCTGACTACCCGTAACTAGGGCTGCCATCACCAAAATTGGTGGCCCCAGACAACGACTTCATAAACCCCTGGACATATTAGTAAAATCTCAATTTTTCCCCGGACGCAGTAGAAAAATACATTTTTATCTTATGGTTTTAGTTATTACTCTTTACAGCGCCGCGTACGCGCCAGCCTCAACACCATTCTGAGAACGCTAGCTGATAGGTGGGACTCTCCGATCTTGGGGCGATGGATACGACTGCATGCAGTCAAGTAAACATACCCCAGGGTCGGCGTGTCCCACGCAGCTTAGATTTATAATTTAATTTAGTTATAAGTTGTTATTAGGCTAATACTAACACTAGGTTATAAGTTCACATGTTACTAACAAACAAATATGGAATCATCTGAAATAAATATATTGAATTGAATTGAATTGAATTAGTCTCTTCCTTTATATTTGCTACCTTACTTTTTCGTAACCGTAAGACCAATATGTGTCCGGGTTTGACCCGGACGCTAATAGAGAAGATCCCTCCGGACGCCCCTGGACGCTCTCCAAACTAGGACAAATTCGGGGAAACCCGGATGAATGGCAGCTCTACCCGTAACGGCTGTTAAAGATATACAAATGATAGCCGGGACCAACGGCTTAAAGCTTTCCGAGGCTAAAAGGAATCTGATGGTCTCGTCCCTGTCATTATGCCACTAGCTCCTCAACCACCACCCGAACTAGAATTGAAGATATTAACAAAATACTATTGTAATAGGGGCGTGTGTGTACTCGGGAATTCAATACAAACGCGATAGGTTTTATCCTTTGTATATTATTATGTTCACATATATGGAAGATTAATATAATTATATTTTTTTAAATTATTTTGATGTCGAGCCTGCTCTGCTAGCGGAGACCCAGCCCGGCTCGACCAATCCCTCCTTTTGATTTTTCTTCTTTTTAAAACCATTCGCTCAGATGTCAAATATTGCGGTCGAAATTCAATTTATACCAGCCAGCGCGATAGGCTAACCACTCGCATAGCAGAACTCCACACTACCTAGTTATACATAGAAAAGCTTACATAATCGAGGACAGTAACTCTATATCCTTGACTCTAGTGAGTTCCCATGGAAGAAAGATTTGTATTTGTTACTCAATCATAACGGATCAATAATTTTGTTAAAACTCGTATTCTACGCGAATGAAACCGTGGAAAAAACTAACTTTAATTGCTGGGTTTTACTAAACTTCTATTGTCTTGGGATCTTTAGTACATTTCGTTATACTATCGGAACTTTGCCATATATATCTACTTGAATACGTCAGAAGTGGTGTTTTCTAATTAAAATGGTTTATACCATTTCATAAGTTTAATTTTGGTAATTAAATCTTATAATAATATAATAAAACATCGAAAGAAACTCTTGATATCCATACAATCCGTAGTAGTCAAATCATATGAGAACGTGTAGGTTAATGTCTAAGGCGATCTTTCGAGATAAGAATTAGACGGATTTGAGTGGACCTGCTAGAGAGTGCAAGGATCCATATCTCAACTACGAACTTTAAGGAACTCAACGATTTGACGAGCAATACTAGTGAGGACGTTTGGGTAGTCCGCACAAAGCACTCAAACTGCCAGACTAATCAAGAAATCTATCCTGAATATGCTTTTAACCTGAAGATTATTTATATTTTTTATTGATTATGATTACTTATGTTTTATAGTATTTATTTATTCATCTGATTTTCCAAAGTAAGTTCATACAATAGTTATCTACATAATATATTTAGGTAAATTTTGGGTAGATCGGTACATATTGATCAAGAACCCAATCCAAAAGAACACAAGATTACACTTTCAGTTAACTTTTGTAAATAAATATATATATTGTAATTGGTTCACTCGTGCTTGCTTACCTAAATTTTCTTCACAATATCCCTTAATGGTCTGAAACTAGGTCTGTAACCAATAGCCGAACTTCTCGTAAATTTCTCTCCCCTCTGGACAGAGCCATTAACGCAGACACGAAAAAGGAGGATCTTAGTATTGTAGCAAGTAATTACTGCAATATTATGGCTATCTTAAATCAGGTCTTATAGTTTTGTAGCAAATCTTGAGAGAAATTGAATACACAAGAAAACTCAAGTTTGAAAGTATGAGACAATAAAGAAGAAACTATAACAATGTGAATTTAAAAGTCATTATCATTTGCTTAGCCTTCTTTCAACTATTTTAGGATTGGCTTCTAGGCTAATCGGAAATTGTGTACATGGAGTAACTACCTATTTGATCTCTACAACCCAGTATCTGGGTAACACGATACTTGGCCAGTCCAGTGTCTGATTTTCTGGCTTCTGACTAACAGTTACGATTGTCAACCGTAACGTGTTTTCCTAGCCACGAATAAATCTCGATGTATTAAGAATATGGTTACCCGTCAATAGACTAAACTCAGCAGGCATTGCCTTACTTTGAATATTCAATTCAATTCAATTCAATTCAATTCAATTCAATTCAATTCAATTCAATTATTTATTTGCATCAAAAAGGATTACAATATTACTTAAAAACTAGCACATAGAAAAAAGTATCAGTAAAAATAATATAGGATCATCTGCAGCCGAACTAGGTAAACACCTGTATCTCGGCATACAGCGCCAATCCTCTCAGTCTATGACATTGAAATTTTATTAAATCAGCAAGTACAGTCTTTCTTTAAACTTAAAAAGAACAATTAAGAGTAATACTTTATACAAATAATTATAAAATTAGAATTAGGAATTAATTTACTTAAAATCTAAGTGAGTTATAGGTTTATTTCGTGTGTGTATGAGTATGGATGTAAGGGTGAGTGTATGTGTGTGAGTCAGTGTACGATATCGATTCAAGCTAATGTTATCATTGAGCTCCTGAAAGAATATAAAGTGAAAGAAAAACTATAAAACTACCAGAGAACTAAAGTGCCAGCTAAAATGTAAATGTATAACAAAACTTACGTAAGGTTGTAACTGGAAACATTAATGTACAGATTCTAGTAGGTGTCCATATACAAGTCAGGTGCAATCAAATACACTATGTTGCAAAGTCAATACTCGTAACAGACAGGTTGCATTTACAATGTAATGTTATAAGTAGCTGAATGTAATAAAAGACATACAATGATCGTAAATATAAATAATACGGATACTTAAGACCATGATAATATACATAATAATAAGGTGTTTCCTGGGTTAGGGAACTTTTTACTGGCAATTCATAGGAGACTGTCCATATTCCTGTAGGGAGTTATAAATTTTTGGGATTAAACACAGTTATGCAATTTTTTATTTTAGGGTAACCCTCATCTTACACAAATACGTGCTATGTAGCGCAAACTGTTAGGTGCTTAATTAATGGATTGAATATCACAGTGCGCTCCAAAATGGAAATCGATGATGTGGCTCAAGAGCTGCCGAATTTAAACGGGCAGGACATGTCTTCAGGATGCCGGATAAGCTGTGGCCTATGACATTGAATTGGTGCCCTAAAACAGCAACGTCACGGACGGCCACGGCAGTCCGTGACGGAGATGAAGGAATGACCTGGATGGTTTTGTAAGAATTAGAAGGACAAGGCTCGGGATCGAGACCGGTACAAGAAGTGGAGGGTCTTTCTCCAGCATTGGAAGAGCATGGACTAATAATAATCAGAATAAATTTCTAGTTGTGCAGAACCAGTAAATTAAACAGGTTGCTGTTCACCTCAGTTAGATCTTCCTGATTAACCGCCGAAATGCGTTTACAAAATGATATTTTTTTCAACTTTGTTTAGGCATGTAGAAATTATTATACATATTATTTAGAAGAAAAAAAAATAAAGCAATAAAATAGAGATATTTTAATCTTATCTCATATTATACCAATATAATCAGTTTCAACTTCAATGTTACTTGAAAAGTAACCTAGACTAGTTCAATATTTGGCTTTTTATGAGTAAAGTTAGAACTTACGAATTTCAATAAATCAATATAAAAAATGAATAAAACACTGGGTAAGAAATTGTAAATAACTTTATTTTCAACAAAAACCTTAAATATTTCTTCTTCGTATCGAAACGCACGAGATCAACAGTCAAACGGACATCACATATCACGCACATAGAGATACGCGCATATCTCTACAGAGTTGTAAACACACGTATTCTCATCACGAGAAATTTAAATTTCCAAGGAGATCGCTTTAAAGTATTCCTTTTAAAAGCTTTATGTTATTGAAATGACCGGTATTACATCCCAACCTCCATTACTAACTGCATTGTCCACATAAATATTCATATCACTAAATTTTCAAACCGAAAGAGAGATAAAAGTAGTTTTACTGCTTCGGTGCAAGTAAGATGGTAGAAATTCGATCAGGCGGCTCGAGTGCGAGAGAGACACGAGATATGGAATGTAAGTGTGAAAAAGACAGCAACAAAATCAGAGGCTTTTACGGTAGAACGGGCAGCGGGCAGTGAAATGCTTGCTTGGTACACCTTTTTCGATCTCGCTTGAATAAATTGAATTTGAGATTAATCTTTTGTAGTTGCTATAATTGACGGCTAGATTTTTCTGATGTTAAAAATATGATGGGCAGAGCAATAAAATGTGTTTTTATACGTAAGATTATGTTGGATTGAAGTATCGTGATTCTTAATCCGGCAATATTTATAAAATCTACGTATGGCGTACTCGTAATAATTCTTAACAATAAGAGTTAGGTACGCAATCAAAGTTTATATGAGTTAGTTAAACTTATGATAGGTGAGTTTGAGTATATATACATATGTATAGCGTTTGTACATTAAAACGTTCAACTGATTTATTCCAATTTAAACAAATGGTTAATAATGAAAAGGCAGAAAAATCGATTAAATGTGATTGTGAAAGAAACAATACATATTAGCATAAGACGCGTTTCAGAAACCTATAGAATATTTATTAGTCATTCAAAAAGAACCTAAATAGTAAATTAACCTGGCCATCATCCGCATATGAACTAAAAGTATAATATTTCCGATGCCAAAAGACACTTCATGAAAATCCCACACTACAGAGATAGTCACAAAGGAGCCATTCACGGCACCAGCAACTTCGAACATAAAAAGCCTAACAACAACAAAAAGCAAACGACCATTACTAGACAACAGCATATAAAGTAGACAGACGCCGGAAACTTTGTGAAAACACACGCTGCGCACGAGTTAAAACAGTTTTATTGTCAAACCATGTTGCTCATCTCAAATTAAAATAGGATAGATCGTAAATCTCGGCATAGCAATGTATGTAACTTTATTAGTGGCATACACACACTGGATAATATGGTAGTTATAATAAACCTTAAGGACCTTTATTGAAAGTTTGATCGCTATCACGCAAAACGGAGTATTACAAAGGCTTTTATTAGTGATTAAGCAAACTAATTATCTAGGGTACGTATAATATGGAATTAACCCAATTGATATTGTTTTGACAATAGAACATTGGATATGTTCTATTGTCAAAACCTCACTCAGGTAAAGAAATAATGAATGATATGGTACTATAAAAAATCCTCCGAAAATAAATAAAGTATGGGACATAAAATCCATTTAAACTAATTTGATTATAAACATAATTTATAGCATAAGACTCAATTTTATTGACTCCAACCACCAGCCTGAGGTCAACATGGGGCTTTTAAGCACAATAACAATAAATTTGAAAGCAAATTACTTAAATTTTATAGTGAAATCAAATCAAAGAACAGTCCGTTATAAATCAAGCAATGACACTAATGTTAATACTGTGACCAAATCCGGTACTCATTAACATTTACTGATATCACCAGAAGCTTAAAACTTATACAAAAGTATAAATTGATGAATGATGCATGAGAGGACTAGATTCTTATAAAAATAAAAATCTGAACAAAACGTTTTGGAACATAGAATATGTAAATTTTAAAAGTATATTGGGATTTTGATCGATATTGTATTTTAATTCTACTTTGCTCAAATTTATAAATTGAATGAACAATCTTGTTTTGAGGATCTTAATTAAATCAAAGTCATGTAGGTAACAAAATTCCGCAAAATCACGTATTTTTGGTAATGGCTTATACCTATTTAAAGATGTTTATTTATGCATCGGCTTTGCTAATATATGGAAGCGGTGAATCGTTTGAAAATGAAATCAAACACTTCAAATTAAACACTGCATTTTATTCATAAAAGATGTTGGGGTGATACTTAAAGTGTCTTACATTCACATGAGAATCCTAACACCCCACATTACTTAATTGAATCTGACATCACTAATTAACTTTGATTTTAATGATACAATGTGTCTCATCGAAGCCTGTTCCATAAAACAGTATGAAATCAATAATATGGAAATGGACCATGGCACCGAATGATCTGATTTCAATACATCTGTATGGTGAGAATTTATGCTTTATGCTAATACAGTAAAACAATGCAGGGCTGCTTAATTAAGCATGTTTCTCGATCCATAAATCTAAATGTTCATCAGTCGTGGGACAGTAAATGGAATAATATTTAAGAGCTGTATCTGTACTCTGATCAAATGAAAGATTTAGATAAGAATCTCTGTTGATTACATCAAAATTTTGTTAATTGAGGTATTTATCATTAATTTTTGTGTCTTTATATGGTTAGCGAAGCATTAACGATATTTACAGAGAGTATGGAATTCGATATTAATGAAGCAAAATCATTTTTTATGGTTACCATTAGTTCCCATGATTGTTGTGATCGCAGGTTTTATATGTAGTTTATAAGGAAAAATACTTATTAAAAACAGTAACTAAAAATTTACTTTATTTTCAGATGTACTTCAAACCGTGATGTCGGACAACGCCGGAGCAGTAGTATCGAGGGCGTCCACACCTCGCCCTGTCAATGAAACGCCAGTCACGGCGCCTCTCAGGTCTAGACATGACCAGTTCCTCGCTAGCTCAGCTGAAAGAGCACAGCAACGCCCTTCTTCAAGTGGCAGAAATGCATCTGGAAATTTCGAATCACCACCCTTACCCTATCACCGTCAGATGACAACAGGTTCCTTACTTACCTCATCTCATCGCGAAACCTCAGCATTTGTTCCTGTTGTTCCGACTAGATCTATGCACCCAGTTATTTATCCTAACGAGATGCATCCTGCTTTGATACCCTCAGAAATTATTGAAAGGGAAAGAATGATGGACAGAGAGAGAACAGAACCGGCCAAAGGGTCACCAGACAGAGCGTCTGGAAATTTTCCTAAAAGAAACTCGTTTGACTTAATGGCTATGATGGTAGAAAAACGAAAAGAAGTGGCTTTACGTGAAGCTGCAGCAGCAATGTTGCTTCCACACCATAGAACATCGTCTATGGACGGTATGATGTCTGACGGGTCGTCACAACCTCCTATTTACGGCCCTCCTGGTCCATTCCTTGGAGCTCCAGGGCCATCACCAACAGCTGCAGGCAGCTTTACTTTTCCTGGAGCAGGACTATTCCCACCCGGGGCTGGTCCACATCAAATGCACCCACATTTAGACAGGCGGCTCCTGAGAGCGCCTGGTCGCGCGTCGAGACCGAAAAAGCAATTCATTTGTAAATTCTGTAACCGCCAGTTCACCAAGTCGTACAACCTGCTGATCCACGAAAGGACTCACACCGATGAAAGACCGTATTCCTGTGACATTTGCGGCAAGGCTTTCAGAAGACAGGACCACTTGAGAGACCACAGGTACGTGATATTTATCAGATTGATTGCACTCTCGACTACTCCTATCATCATAATTAGAAACTGCAACACATGTTATTAGTTTACTCGTAAAAGCGACCACTCATTCTACTGAAATTATCCTCTAATCGCTTCTTACATAAAGGAAGTGGTAAAGTGGTAAATTTTTTCCAGATCATCATGCATACATTTACTGTAATTATGACTATTTTTACTGAGTAATCAAAGTGCCGCTTTCCTGCACATTTTAATTTACTAGAACACTGGTCTTAGTATGTTATACAGCTAATTTGTATGCACGTAACAAGCAGCCGGTGTAACTCAAGTTGCAGATGTTAAGCCGACTGTGGCCGTATCCGCCCGAATACTCGGAATCAAAATATTTATAAAGTTTCTCGATCGTAGCTAGCTCCGGCTTCTAAGAAATCTTTATATCTTGATTAATAAGTAAAAGGTGATTATACTTTCAAGCGCATGTACACTTATGATGAAAAAACGTCGGCTGACGACTGTTCAGACGAATGCCATTTGTTGAGTAATGTCTAAGAAGTGGTCGCTCGTGATTGTACTTCGAGATAACAGACAAATAATATATCGCTGTCTCGGACAGTACATGACAGACGGACTGATGGATTTTATTAGAGTATCTTTTGCTTACAGTGGTAATAACAATCGGTTATTTGTGTAAAAAACTTGTAGCTAAACAAGGCCATAAAGTTTAAAACATTCTTTATTTATAAGTATAACCTTATAATTAATATTATTTACAGAGGACATAATTCATATTAAACGTCAAAATCTAAAATCGTCTAAGAATTTTTATCGTCCCATCGAAATTGTATGTGTTACTCACACAAAGATTTTTCTATACAAAGAAGCTTGTAATCGGATTTAAATATTTTGTACGTCGATCCTATAATATATAACTCATTAAAACGTACGATTCGTGTGAGGGTCGACGCCTTATGAAGCGAATCGAGTAATTTTATAGCGAGTTATAAAAACTGAACGGTGTTGGATCTGATTGGAGTTTGCTACCAACAAAAATATTTCTACAATCATAGCATCACTTAGTCGGTTTATTTTCTTCCTTTATATCTTGATGAAAATACTGCGCGTTTTCTTTAATAATTATCGAACCACTTGAAGGATTTATAGTAGTCTAGTTCTTGAAACATGATTATCATTATACGAGACTTGAGTTAACAGTAAATTAATACTAATGAGGGCTTCAGTCCAGGTCCCACATTTTTACAAACTTTGATTACCTATCTCGTTAGTTGGTACTGTTGCATTATTAATCATTTGGAAAGTAATTTATCGGCAATCCACTTCATATTAATATTATTTATTTAGCAAACAGGTATACATATAACTATTGGACTTGTCAATCTTTTTGTAAGATTAAACTAAATGAGGATGTGGATGGAGCTGACTATACTGAAAAGAAACACCGTAATAAACTACGAGGTCAAAGTCTCTTTAATGTTTTTCAACACAATTTATAAATAACCGTTTAATAAATGTAAGCCTGGCTCATCGGCGAACCCTTGCTTGCCTGTCGGTTTTCTACAAATTGTACTTCGGGGAGTGTGCGCAGGAGCTCCATGACCTAATTCCTCCATCTCCCTTTCACTACTGGTCTACCAGACGCACGGCTGGGTACCATCCATACTTGGTTGATATACCGTTTTGTCGTACCAAGCGCTTCTCCTCCACATTTATTGTGCGCACAGCCAAGCTGTGGAATTCTCTGCCGGCTTCTGTGTTCCCTGGCACTTATGTTCTTTCAGCCTTTAAAGCACGCGTAAATAGGCATCTTCTGGGCTCGCCCGTCCCATCTTAGACCTCATCTATCGGTTACCATCAGGCAAGATCGAGGTCAAGAGTGAGCTCATAAGTAATAAAAAAAAGCAACAAAACATATGTAAACCATGTAGGTTAATTTTTATGCCGTTCTTTTTACACGTGCAGCCTCTGGGCTGCATATACTCGTAAATCGTACAGTGCCCTTCGCGTTCAGTACAATAATGCGTTCCGGGTGTTGATGGAGCTGGCCCGCTTCTGCAGCGCATCAGGGATGTTTGCTGAAGCTCGCGTTGACTGTTTCTATGCGACGATGCGAAAATAATGCGCTTCCCTGGTGCGTCGGGTGTGGGCCAGCCCCAACATAATCCTTCGTTGTGTGGCGAGCAGGCTCGACTGTGTGTTCGTGAATCGCTGCTGCAAGCTCTCCACGTCGGTGTTGAGTTTGTAGCTTCAATTCGCGAACCAACCTTGTAATTTAAGTTAACACGTTCGCTGACAGTGAGCACTTACCCTGACACCACATTACGACAGTAGAACTTTCCATACTAAATGACAAAGCAACGTAGTACTCGTGCACAAGCAAGGAATATGAAACTACCCACAAAACACTCGTATTACGGCAGTAAGAAATATGAAATTGCTCATAATATGACAGTGGATATTGCTCTTCATAATACTTATATGAAAAATTATCGTGAGACGACGTACTCTTAAAAATAAGTGGCCCGTCCCTCGACGTAGTGTTATATTATAACGTACTATTTTAATTTCCCGCCTAACGACGTACTGTCAGCGAACGTGTTAAGTACTAACATAGGATTAAGGAATTTTGTTACTAACCAATTGAGTTTTGTTACTTGAAATAAAATGAAATTGAATTTCCAGACAGTGTGAACATTGGGAAGTCATCATGTAGCTAAACTCAGAACTTTAAGACGCTCTATGATTCCACGAACAATACCAGAGTACTTCACTTTTTCCATAGCGAAGAGAAAACCTCAAGTTATGTTAACGCAAACATTAAAACTTTCTTTTTTATAAACAAAAGAAAATCGGCCGGTATAAGCGATAGTCGGGAGTTATGCAACCAATAAATAATCTTTAACGTCTAATACAAGTAATCAAAAGGGTTAGCTTTCCATAATTATTTATTTGCATGACTCACAGATAAATTAATCAAAATATATTTTGATATTGGACAAGACGAATATAAAACAAAACATTAGCTAATCATTTGATAATCACAAGTGTGAAAAACTACACGAAATAGACTAAAACGATCAACCATCACAATATTGTATCTCAAAAACATATCGTGTTTCTAATGTGATTCTTATGTAAGTTAAATTAGGCCTTGTAAATTATAATTTCACTATCTTATAATTTGGTGGAAAAATACTAGTATGTATTTTTATGGGCAGCATTTGACTTTATCACTGAAATAAAAACATAACTATTACTAGATACTATAGGATATCGGAAATTCCGTTTATCATACTTTTTTGTTTCAATTTTGCAAGAGCTGGCATTTAAAAATAGGGATGCATATGTAAAAACTGTTTCTAGTTATTAGATTTAAACACTTAACGATTTATAAAATTACGGTTCTGAAATATACATTTTCACGCTTGATAATTAATTATATTTATACAAGTTTAGAGGCGGGATAAACTATTTTAAACCTTTCAATATATTGCAAAACATTTATTTTTTCCAGTCGAGAGTTATAGGTCTACCAGTATCTCATGGCAGAAATAAATAATTAGAATAAACGATTTTCATATGGTAATTGTCAGAGTACATGTTGTGTCAACTATACTTGAGTGTTTGTTTATTTACTTCAAACAGCTTATACTTTTGGATGAAGAATGAAGATAAAATCACTGCGATCCTAACCGAGAAATAATAGTTTTAATGTTTACAATAAAAAGAACCAACGACTATCTGCGATTTTAAAGTACGCTCATACATTGATCAGTTAGTAGGAGTGACTAATTTTGATACTTTATTTTTCGTGAATATGATAGTAATATTATTTTTATGTAACACAAAAAGAATTTATTAAGCGTGATCATTCGATTGAAATGCTGGAGGAGCGATTCTTTGTAAATAGTTCAATATATTCATCATCCTTTTCATGGGATGAATTAATAAGGTAGGATATTTGTTATTTAACTTCCCCATTTACCATGAGATTCTGGTCCTTCAGTTGGCCTTGCATTGCGGGGCCGCCGAGCTTTTTTTTTTACGGGGGGAAATCGTCATGGACTACCTCCACCTCGGGAATGGCGGAGGGGCGTGCCGGATTCTTACCGGCTAAAACCACGCCGGTGTCTCCTCACACGTGCGCGGGGGGCCACGGGAAACCTAATTCTTCCGCAGCCCCACACTAGTGCTGGCCGGGTCAAGTCGGCTCATGATCCCTAACTCCCCAGGCATCTCATCACCCTGGTAACAGGGGCGTGAAGAAGAGACTTGCATCGCCCTCACGCGTTGAGCATCCTCCTTCAATATAATTCCTTAAAAATACAATAGACAGATGTTCATCGTTCCCGCATTGATGATTGATTGATGCCGACCGCTGGACAAAGGACTCTCTCAAGCAACATTAACTGGGCCTAGTGCTTACATTCAGAAAATTTTCGCGGTCCACTCGGTTTTAGCATTTCAACGCTGTGTTCTCCACTGCGGGCCACCCCTCCGAAAACGTTTAACCCTTAAATACCTTTAAGCGGTTCTTACTTTTATTTTTTAACATCTCAATTGTATTGATATTTTTGTATGTTTTGTGGTCCAAGTGACAAAAGACTGATCTACTTAAAAATACACATTTGATATAAATCTCTTCCGTGTTTTTTGTTCGATTTAGGCATTCTCATCTGGTTAATTTTAATAGATATTCTAATTTTAACATTTTTAAACAATGGTTGCGGTTTTGGTATTTATACTTACCTATATGAATTAGTTTTTTAAACCATTTTAGCTCTGTATTATTTTGTCTATTTAAAACTCTATTTAAATTAGATTTGCAATTGATATACCTAAATGAAAAAAAAAACAACAATAAACTCCAATGTACTCCATATATCTAGGTTCATATAAGATCTAAAAGGCCTTGCATAAAGTTAAAAAAAAACGAAGCTACTTTTTTCTACACATAAGTATCTATCTATCTGCCTGAAAAGATTTGCAAAAACATACAATTCTAATCAAACTTACATTACTGGCCGACCATAACCAACCGTTCTCATTCCAAAAAAAACATGATCTTTGAGATTTTCTGATGGATTCGAACCAACTGACTCAATTCATGCTACATTATATAGCAGGTTTTTTACTTACCCGCGCGTAATTAGTTTAAATTTTGATGACTCATCTTTTTCTATTGGCCCGGGCCATAATAGAGTACAGGACTCGGTACCGTCAGCAAATAAATCAAAACCATAACACTTATAAACAAAGAATGCAAAATATTTTATTTCCTGTAAATTTTTATAGATCAACATTATAAAGATGTTTTCGACTTTTATTGCGTCTACTGATTATTTTTATGGTTGTTGCTATAAAAATCCTTTGAGTGTGTTTCCGCAAATTAGTTTTTGCTCATTAAGAAAATTTACTGATGTTCGAACGTTAATAAAGTAGTTAGGTTTTTCAAATTTATATTAAATCTGTTGCTGACCGTACGGATGCGTGGATTAGTTAGGCTATCGCAAAGCAATTTAAAACTATTATTATTCGGTACAATTCTGTAAATCATTTGAAGTCTATATTGAATGGGAAGTGAACAAAAACTGTTCAGTATTCTTTATCACTTAAATCGAATGATCCGCAACTACTTTAGTTATATATATAATATATTTTTAATACTAAGTAATCACGATATTTTCATATGTTATTAAACATCTAAATATATCAAAACCGGATAAGTTACAGATAGATATAATTTTGAAATCGATAGAGAACTACTTTAAAAAGCGATAAATTTACCGCGTTCAATACATATATTATGATGTTCAGAAGTAATTAAAAGAAGCATACTTTTTTATTAATAAGTAGTTTTAATTAACTAGAAATTATACAGTATGATTTCTCATCATTCTATTGCTTTTTTCACAGCACACACGAATGCATTTTATAAGGAAAACCACCCACTAAAACAATGTTTGCATAAATATTACTGGAAATATGAAATCATCGTCTCCAAATAATGTGCAGTCAATATTTTTTGTCGTACGTAATTATGTTATGATTACCTTTATAATCGAAGTGCATATGATGCATAATACCATCCCATTAAACCCACTGCCGTAATTAATGCCTTTGTAGAAAAAGAAGCAAACCAACGACAGGAACGTAATATTATTCGCAAGCTTCTTAGAAATATATTAAAATACCGCACAAATATTAAAACACGATTTAAAATATTTAAGCTTTTAAGTGAGTACGACTCGAGAACTATCGTGTGAAAACAGAGCAAATAATTTTTCCACGTTGCGTTTACGTTAAAAGCTTCAAGTAGTCCCTCTATTGATATTTACGCTCTTCAAAATTCAGAAAGTACCTATACAGCCCACACGTATCTTACAATTTGGGTAAATAATCCATGTTATATTAACTCAAATATTCGATTCCGATTTCTAAACTCTTTCAAAAACACAATGTAGTCCCATACTGTGAACCTCTATTTTAAAATAAATAAAAAAGCAAAATATAAGCGTATCGTATATTTTACATGAATATTTAACAAGTTTACTGGCCTTACGTAAATATAAAATGGCTTTTAATGATTTTGTCTTATCGAAAATGGATCGGTAGAATCGAAGCGTGATCGGAATATTTTTACTTAAATTATAATTCCATCGTAGTCCTTTGGTTAAGAGTATCGATTTAAAACGTTTGTTTCAACAGTTGAACCTTGTATCTTGCACATTTTTTAGTACAGTTCCACAGACAACCACTTTAAAAACTAAGATTTGATCTTATGACAATTTTAGTAACAAACTTAGAAGATAACGCTGAGAGGATCCTCTGGGAACCAAATCATTGGACCCTATCCCATTCGAAGTAAGAGTATTTGTAATATAAGGCTACGAATGGAAACATACGTTTGGTATGTCAAGAAAAACATATATACTTGAAAATATGAATTCCTAACATGTGTTATACCATGAGAACGCCCATAGATTGCATCTCTGTCACGTCAGACACACTCGTAAACTATCGAAATAACATGGATACTTTATATCCAAAACTAAGCAGTATGATAGAAAACAAACTCATTGCTTAGTAATATTATTATACATATGAAAATATTTTTATTGTGATTTTGATATTGTAGTTACATATTGAGATTAAGTAATAAAGATTATGATATAATTAATTTAACAAAGTCGTAACGCACACCATTTTATGACCTCGTCAGATCACTTTGCCCTTATGACCTCGTGTTGGTCATCATAGATAAAATCGCAATAATATTGAAAATCAACAAAGAACTTTAGAGCATAATAATCAATGAAAATTTTAATGAAATTCTCTCCAAAACGTATTCATACCAAAATATTATGGTTCGAATCGAATCAAATTTAAGCTATTAAGTACCGTCAGTTTCCCATCAAATGATGGACATAACTATATAAATATAGCTCTATAAACAACGATATTCACACCATAAACCTGTAGTACCGGAGTGAGATAAAAATACTGCGTTAGGCGAACCACACACGCAAGATTTTATAACGACTTAAACAATCCAAATTTACTTTTCATTATACACTTATTTGATTTATCTAGGTTTATGAAGAAGTAGAATTTTCTGGGATCGTATAATGTTATTAACATTATATTTACTGGTATATTCTATATATCAAACCTGGATTAAATATTGATAATATTCTTGATTGAAATACAAAATGCTAGAGACACGTATAAGGTTATATCTAGGTAGTAACTATCACTAAATGCAATAACCGTTGTGTTGTTTCGAAATACCTAACAGAGTCTTTATTGCTTTATCATTAATTTTATAACAACATACAATTTTGTTAAGACTAGAAACCAACTATTAGCCGCACGTATACACCAAGCCTAACAAGAAACATTCCTCAGTGCACTGCAACTAGACGTGTATCTGCTATCATTAATTTTCTACCGCAAGCGAGGCAATTTCTTATTAAAAACTGGTTCGAAACCTATCTCCAGAGATACA
Source organism: Tholera decimalis (assembly GCA_943138885.2). NCBI lineage: Eukaryota > Metazoa > Arthropoda > Insecta > Lepidoptera > Noctuidae > Tholera > Tholera decimalis. The sequence continues at coordinate 24,629,759 of OW964567.2, read as the reverse complement.
TTAATATTATAACGTGTTGATGTATTTCTCTGTCTTCCTTTGAGATTTTGTTTCTTTAATGGACATTTAAAATAAGTACTGGAACAACGAAAGGAACAGATTGGATTTTTTATCTATCATCGTATTTAGTATAATAGTATAATTTAATATATTCAACTGTCACCAATACTGTAAACTTGGATCCCTAAGTACAAAAAATCGACGAAACTATATGTACCTATAGTATTATGTTAAATATATACCAAAAACATTTTATTATATTATTTTTATCGTCATTCGGTAATGGAGATATATGCATTAAATATTTGCCAAACTCTTCATGAGAATTATTGAACATTATTTTATCTCCAGGCTCATATGCAATTATGATTGAACCGAGACCACATATAATGGGGACCGCATAAAGCTCTTGCTCGTTCAGATAGCTCAAGGGGCTACAACAAAAAGGGATATCAAATTAATACTGAATCCATAATAAATCAAAGAGGGGCAGGTGGACTCGATCGCAAGAACGCGAGATTCGCCTACAGGTCTTTAGAAATTATCATCTTGGTTGGAGCCAATCATATACCTAAGCGTTTGAACGCTGGAATTGGAATCTTTGTTATTCTGGACCCAGAATTCGTTACTTCGGGCGATTCCGAATAATTGTATGATTGTCACGCGATGACCGAATTTTTCAGTCCCAAATTTTGTTTGTGACACTATAAACACAATTCGTTTTCATTTAGTCGGAAACAGATGGTTGCTTATGGAAATTTCGGGTAATTTTAACCGTGTCTTCTTTGAAGATGGTTTTTTTTGTAGAGGATGAACATATTCGATAAGCTATTAACATAAAATTACTAAAGGTGCATATCGGATGAATACATAAATTGTATAATGACGTAAGGCATTAAACATAGAATGATCTTATTTTAGGTTGATTCGTGTTAAAATATAGAGTAGGTGCATTAATCAGTTTAAGAACTGGTTGAAATGATGCTTTATTTTCTGTTGGCGTTGAGAGTTAATTTTGTTTTGTTTGAAATATTTGACGTTTTATAATGAGCTTATGTTGATTAGACTAATCTTTGTACTGGATTCAGCGTCACAAAAATACTATTGAAAAATCGTGACCAAAGTTGTTGAATAATTAGCAAGGTACGCGATACGCGGCAAGCCTCTTGTTGATCTTAGAGTATCTCATTGCCTTTTGAAAGTTTCTTGAAGACTGTTGCACAATTTTTTTCTTTGCACTCTCGATTCGTTTTGACGTTAAGGACGCATTTTGTACGTATCCTGTGCACCTGCGGCACTAAAAATAAACATTGTTGTTTATTTATAAAGAAATAAGTCAAAACGCTGCCGTTGGGGCCGTGGTATCTCGGTAGAGATCACTTGCAAAATCTTCGAAAAGTATTTGCCATATAAGATCTTTCGATAAGAAATTTCGGAAAACGGTCTCATTTGAGATGTCGATGCGAAAACTGTTTATGTAGTCTTTCATATGATAATTTAATTCATGACTTTACTTGATTGGATCAGCGATAAGTCAGGCAAGAAATTCGCCGACTTTATCGATCATGGCAAGTTACTTTCGAATTTTCGGCTCTAGATTTATACCGAGCGCATCTGGACTCTCCGCGGACTTGTCTTGACCGATCGATTTTATACTGTCTTAGATTATTCAGATGCCATTATTGTCGAACCGACTCGGACAGATCAACGTATTACTTAAATTATTCTTCGGAAGATTGCGTGTCAGGTTGCAAAACGCTTTTTTGTCGCTATATCCAACCAATTAAGTTTAGTATTCGCGTGATTCGGATTCTCAGATAAAATAAAAGGCAAACGTTGTCGGATTCTTGTTTCTGTGTTCATAATTGACTGTTTTATAATATCACCTTGCTTTATAAAAACAATTGTTTTTATCGTGTTGGAGTTTGTAGGTAGAATGCTAAATGAGTTGATGCGTGGCTATGAAGAACATACTCCTATTATTATGTTATAATTATTTTTAATAATTTGTTCATATGGAAACATTATCCCTAAATATTCATTTTGAACGCGTTGCCCGTAAATCCAATAAGTAATAATAATCCAATAATCCTTACATGTATATTATATGTATATATTGACCATTGCTGAAAATAGTACCATTTTATTTAAATTTGAATGGTAAGCCACAGCTCTTGACCATTCTTATAAAATATTAGATCCTAAAACTGCATTTTATATAATCCCCACAAAACGTCCGTTTTCAATTAACATTCTTGCGATAAAATCGGTACGATTAATCATAATTTAGCTATCGCAAAAACGGAAAGTAGCCCATTCGTAATCCGAAAACCTGTCTCTTGGTGTCGTAATGTCAGTCTTCAGGGTTCCTTAGGCTTATGATAAGTAAACTTATCTGTACTGTCAATCGAATACAGTAATCGAACAAAATTAAAATATACACTTATAAGGAACTGATTTTATCATGCATTTGCAACTTGATATTTGTTGCGCTAAATATATATATTTTTAAAATGGCGAAACCATTTCTGTTATCCCCCATGGCGACTTACGCATATAAATTGCTGGGACAAACTTAACCAAATTGAAGTTCATTGTGTTAATCCTCTTCGGAATTTTATAATCCGATATAAAAGATACTTGACACTCCTTTTATCATAATTTTTATGCGAATGTTGGTTACTTTATGTCATTTAGTTGAGCCGGAATGCAGCCATAGGTGGCAGAATTAATAAAATAAAATTCGCCTATAAATTTTATAAAGAAGTTGCAGGTAGCGCCACCTGTCGGCAAATGAAATACTGGCTTAAGGTGGATCGAGTGCCAACCATTTACTATAGTGACTGACATTTAATTAAGTTTTGCCATTTACTGCTTAAGTGGCCTCATATCCTATTCTTAGTACTCGACCACATGCTATGCATGCCGACTATATCCACATGACACTCTTACTGACAAAACCACCAGGGGAAATATAAAGGAATAGACTTTTCACCGGCTATATTTTTGTGTTCATTTAACGTCCACCGATGCTGCTCACGACATAAAACAAAAGTATTTTATGGATATTTCTCTTACAACAATAGAAGATTTATCTCAATGACTTTAGAACTGAAGTTCAAATCATTTTTTGAACAGAAAAAATCTTTAATACTAACAGAATAAAGTTTATTACAAGATGTCAAGTAAACTTGCGTGTTCAGGCGTGGGTTGACAAGACTTATGCTTATCGTCGATTTAGCATTTCTTCGCTACTTAATCCAGTTTTTAAAAGCCATTAAGCTTGTAGTAGCAATCTGTATTACTTGTTTTGTGTCTACCATCTGTGAACGGGAAGTAATGATTTACAACCAAACTCGTTACTATATTTTTTAACCTACACTATTCCTTTGATCTTATTGAGGATTTTATTCGGCTTCAACGTTATTCAAATCTCTATGTCCGTTTTTTTTTTGTTCTATTCTATCAGAAACTATACAACCTTTTTCTAGTGAATGGTTTCAAAAAGTCGGTTCCATAACTTCACTTAAGGCTTGCTCAAGAGTTCGCTTGAAATATTTCTGAGTGTTGTCGTCGAGGCCCGTGCAAACAGTGACCGGTCGGTTGTCCAAACAAAGCGGGTGTACCGGTACCATCCACTATGTGGCCTCTAAACTCAAGCCCACGTTCGTCAAGAATATTTATATTTACATTAACATCCTCCGCTATTTGTACACGAATAATGTAATTACCTTTATGTGCACCGGAGACCAATTTCTTTGAAATGGTTGCGTGCTCTGTTACATCAGGCTTACTTTTGGATTGAGCTTATGAAGGTATAATTAAGCAGCATCAATTGAAGGTCTTTTGGAGTTATTAAATTCCTCACCTAAACATGAAATGAATTATAGTGTAATTAATTTAATATTACTTTAACTTTTTTTTGTACCTGTGTGTTCTATAAGTTTATAACAGATAATTTTACTGTCATTAATCCTCTTAAAATATTTAAAAAATTCTGTCCCAACTTCATTCAGTTTACAAATATTTCATAGCAAGATGCCATTGTTGTCGGGGAAAGGTATTCCTTTTTGTATTTACCATTAATCATATGACAAAGTCAACGTTAGATAAAATCCGTGGACACTCACACATATGTAAGAGATATCTTTGAACGGAACCTGACACACACAAGCCAATTTAAAAACAGGTAGAGATTAAGGATCTCTTTCTTATTTCAAGAAATTCTCAGTAAATAACTGTTGCAAGGTTTACGTTCAGAGATTACGTGGATTTGCCTTGATTTCGTATTGTTGGTACATGGTAAAATATTAATTAGTAGTTAGACTTTGTCAGACGAAAGTAGGTTTTTGTTTGTACTGCCAACTTTGTGTGAATGCATAAAATTGCATGCGTAGACATGACGTTAAGATAGTCAATTAATTATGAAGATAGACATACAAGGATTTTTAAGATAATATAGGTACTGTTTTGAAGCATATAAAGTATAGTACTTTTAAAAGTTATTCCGTTACTATCCTATCCATAAGACCACATATAAGAAACACATTTCTGTCCCTTTATTTAATTTCATAATCATTTTATCAAATCATAAACGATCGAAGATAACCACAAAAATGCTCCGAAGAACTACGTGACGGCTCTCGGGGACATTAAAAATGGTGGAAATGAGTCTTGATTTTATCTGTCATGGCTACCCACGGTTAAAGCTGGTTGTGTACGTAAAGATTTCTTGAGGAACGCCTAAATTATATATGAGGTATGTAGGTTTCGGGAATGCGTCATTTTTGAATTAGGTATTATTATTTGTTTGATAAAACGATGCGCAAGAGACATAATATTGAGAGTAGCCACTAATATTTAAAACTATTCAAAAAGAGAACACTTGTAAACCCACTTTACACTATACTGTAGATGAAGTTGCATTAGCTGAATAGAATTGACACTATAGTGTGAAATGACGGTAAAAACCGTCCAATAGAATGACACTATTGTGATTATGTCCCTTGCAGGAAAACACTTCCTATATATTTAAACTTTTATTGCGTCCACTTTCTTGGTATTCTTTATCTTATTACTGAAAAAAGGTAGAAGATTCTCCCTCAAGATTGTAGGGATAAGGTAGTGGTGTTTGCGACCAGACTAAAAGTTGCAGTACAACCGGTCGTCCTTGGCGCTTGAACCCTCTTTACACCATGGGCCATGTATAACCATGGATGGTTTCCCAGACAGGGTATATGGAAAAGACAGTGAGTTATTTTTTAGAAATTTGTGTTTCATAACAAAACCAACTAAATATTAGAATAAATACATTTTCATTAAGTAGGTACCTAACAAAAAAATGTCTATCATAAAGGATGTCTTAAGTCCAAGCCATGCATATTAAAATCAGAAGAATTTAAAAATCAAACAAAAAAAGCTGAGTTACTAGACACTTTTTAAATCTACGGGCAGAAACGGCAGCAGCACACAGATTAAAGAAAAAACTTTGAGAATAAAACTTTAATCCCGTTAACGAATTCTTTTTCGGTCAAATTCACTCAGAAAAAGAACGTCTTAGATACTGTGGCCAGTTTGAAAGACGAAATAATCACGTTATTTATTACCTGTGGCTGGGAGCAAACAACTTTAATCTTTTCTCAACACGTACGGAACGATTTTATGGGAGATTAAAAGCAGTGATCGAATTTTGAAAAGTTTTTGAATAGATTACTCGATTGTGCTATGGTTCTGCTTTTATTTCAACAACGTATATTGCCAAAAAGAAATAACGTGTAACTTCATAATTATTTACTAAACATTTTTAAAGTATTTAAATAATACGACAGCCTATTTGAGCTGGAGTAAAATCTCTATCCACCAAAAACATAAATGTGAAAATGGGAGTCAAGTTCAATTGTCGACTTCGCCGACAAAAGACTTGAGATGTGTGCCAAGTTCTGTAGACAATCGTGAAATTTATTTAAAAGAACATATAAATAACATTCTGAAGTAAACTTAAAACATAATTTCTTGTTTTTTTTTTTCTGCTAGAACAATACTTCTTTAAAAATATGACTTTTGTAATTTGAATATTCGAATTACCTAGTAGGTACCTACCTACCTATTTCTTTTGCACCTACTTATTTACACACCATCATCGGCAATGCCTCTAAATGTATGTTTGTACCTAGAATAGGATATTGTATAATAAAGATAATAAAATAAATATTTAATTTTCCACGACAAAAGTGACTTTTGTCGTGTTTTGGTACGGAACCCTTCATGCGAGAGTCCGATTCGCACTTGGCTGGTTTTTTTGCGATTTCGAATTTGGCCCCATAGTAAAATTTGTTCATTTTCATGCATAGGTAATTTCATCAAAGCATCTGTCCATGTTTCCTGGACACCCTGTATAAGAATAAAATGATAATTATCAATATCAATAATCAATCATTATAAGGAAATATGTTTTTTTTCTTTTTAAGTTTTTTTTTTCTAAATCTTTTATTCAAACAATAAATTTTAAATAATGTTATGTTTTAGTTTTAAGTTCTAGTTTTCTATTTTATATTATTGTTATGCCCTAACAGGGTCCATAATTGTTCCTTTTATCTTTAAGACTAAACATCTACTGTATACACATTGTGGAAAGCAAATAAATGAATATAAATATGATCGCGGTAAACCTGGACGGACGGACAGACAGACAGACAGACATGACGTAATTATAAGGGTTTCTTGAAACTTTAAAAACAACCGCTGGTGGATAGAACTTATTTTTCTACGAAAAATACGATTGATACGAAAGATGACTTTTTTGCTCTTATAATTTGGCAAGGCGCTACCTTACATTCTAATAAAAACGATTGATTGGAAAAAAATCTAATCCGTTAATATCACTGTTTTCTGATTTTTTCCTTTCTATACCTATCTATACCTTTCTATATTACCTAGCTTTATACCAAATTTAAACTTTCTAGGTCATCTGGAAGTGGGTTAGGTTTTGTATCTATCTATAGATCAGTCAGTGACGATTTTTGGATGTTAATATCTATATAACCGTTTAAGCTGTATTTATAAAATTTGGGGCACTAGTTTATCTAGGGGGTTTCATTATATAAACCAAATTTGGTGTGTTTAAGTTTAATAGTTTTTGAGTTATGAAGGGGTCAAAAGTAGCTCCAAATGGTTCGTGTAATATTACACACGGCCGCGGCAGCTGCTTGCCAGTTCTCTTTGCTTGAACTTGGCTTGACTTGCTGCCGTGTGTCTAGATAATAAAAAACTAAATTATAATTTTTATGTATCTGATTTGTGTGTTTACTTCTATTATTGAAGTAAAAAAGATAATTTGAATCCAGAAAATATCATAAAAAAGTATATATTAACATGAAATACTTTGTTAGGTACATCCTTGATGAGCACAAACAAGAAACTAAAATTATAATTAAACCAATTCCTATTCTAATGTAAATTATTATGTTTTTAATACGCTTGATTAGTATAATGCATATCGATAGGAATCTTTAATAGCATATTACTATTTCATATTATATTAAAAAAATCTATTTTATTTTTTAAATAAATTCACACTGTTCATTAAATCTATACCAGTAAAATCATTTTATAAATGCGATAGTAGCTGTGGCTATGGGTCTGTTTATTGCGTCGTCATAGCTGAACAGATTTAAATAAAACTAAATACCTACATTGGTGGAAACACGTACATCCGAAGTCAGTTATCAATAAAATGAGAATCTTTCTTAGTAGACAGATTATTTACACCTATTAATAATAATTTCAGCTTCAAAAAAGAGTCTATGTTTTGACCATTATTAAATTAACGATTGCTGAGTCTCATTAATATAATATTTTGGTTCCAGCTAAAAACTTCATGAAACAAGCTTACCAAAGAGTGAATCATTCATAAGGCACTGAAAGTATTTGTAGAAATAAAAAATACAACAGAAAAAAAAAACAAGCCTAGAATGTGAACAAATATATTTTATTTTACCTACGTCTGATATTGAGTTTATTAATTGTTGCTAGTAGCATACTATTTGTGTTGAATTTGTTAATATTTATAATTATTTTAACATCTTGTAATCTGTTCTCAGAAAAATAATATTGATTGGTAATATAGTATAACGCTGTTTCTCAGAATGTAACGTTATCAAATTGCCTTGGATATCAGTATATTTTAGGCGGATAGACTATGTTAATACCTTTTGTTATTTAGATTACTTTTGTTCTGAATTCAGGCAAGTTTTGATTACTGTTAAAAGATAAAAAATAGCACTAAGTACATGTGTAGATACAAAACATATTTTTGAACATATTAGTTAGTATATTTAAATGTAATTATTTATTAGCCTACTTAGCAGGCTAAATTCTTAAATTTTAAAACATGGTTGCCTTACGACACTTAGAAATGCAGACTATAAAAATTGACGGGTAGATTTAATTGATATTTAGTATAAATAGGGAACTTTTGAAGGATATCAGACAGTGGTTAGGTTTGCTTCTTTAATCCATAATAATATTATCAAATATTCGAAAGTAACTGTCTGTCTTTCTATATAATTCAATTATATATAGTATTATATAATTGAATTTCCTGAAGTATAATGCTTCTTCAATCTATTCCAAAGCCTTCCATCGCGTAGATGCTGAGATCAAAGCAACTTTTATTCTTGATGAAAAGCCAATCAACATTAATCCCACACTTAAAAGTAACTACGGGTAGAAACGATTACATACGATTACGGTCAATTACACGCAGTACACTAAAAGTATATTTACGATAAAACCAAAATTAACAGTCCTGGACTCCGATAGCCTAATTGCACCTCCATGAGTAATAAATCATGTAGGATCAAACAAAATTGAAGGATTCAATCTAATTGGGTTTGTACATAGAGTGGACCAATCAATATTTAGTGATTAATGATATCTCCTCTCCCGGTATAATTGCCAGACAAGACGATCATGAATCAACTGCCAGTGTTATAAATCTGATAACTGAAACTCGTTTTGAACGAGAATATTCACTTCCTAAGCTACTTCAGACTCGAAGCGATCCAGTGTAAGTTCTTTCTAAGCGTAATAATTTTGAGAAACGTATAGCTGCGTTATCTGTTTGATATTTTAATCTTATCAGATTATTTAATGTTTAAACAGAACTGGAAACAATAAAAATATATTACCTACCCGTGTTCAACAACAGTCGTTCAAATACAGCAAGTTTTAAAATTTACAGTTGTTTATAATGAAATGTAGACGTGCCGTTTGGTTATTTATCCATTTGAGATCATAAGAATTCGGCAAATGACGAGTTATTGCTACTAGACATAGTATTGGAAACCATTTTGATAAAATTATCGTTTGTGGTCGTAAAATGAGAATCTGGTTCTTAAGATATATGAACCATGAAAAATTAAGTTTTGGAACTATTGAAGCGCGACTATAATGGAAGTATTTGATACATCGACGTATCGGATATCAAACTTTTTCTTATGAGGCGCCAATTTTTTGTCGTAGACAGAAGACGTGCGTTAACTGAATCTCATGATCAATAGACAAAAACAATGTGGTCGGATCACGGAAACAAGACATACTTCAATAAAAAATGACTAAAATTATGTGGGATTATTACTGATCAATTGATAGTATAGAAGTTTTATTTAAGAGTAAATACGAAAAAAGTGTTTAATAACAGTTTTTGTTACTTCGCTTTCTAATCCTTCATAGTACACACATCAAAAGTGTCTAGGGATCAAGCATTTTTATGCGGATTTCTTGAGATTGAGATGTGGCTTTGCAATAAATTTATGATTTTATAAATTTATATGGATCCTTTTTGGTGCATTTCATAATTTGAAACAGGAACTGTTAATCAAATTCGAGTAAAAGATGAAAATCAGCTGTCAATATTTTCCCTATAAAAACATACAACGCATTGAAGACATTATTAGTGCTACTGTTTCCCTACTACTGATTAAAACCAACGTTATTATGGAGCGGCGACGTCATTTAAGCAGGGAAGAAATGCTCAGAGCCGTGGGAATGATAGAAGCTGGTTCCCGGCAACGTACTGTGGCTTTAGCTCTGAATACAAGTCAGAGTGTTATCAGTCGACTTTGGACACGTTACCGAAGCACTGGTACCGTGGCTGAGCGCCATGGAGGACGGTATCACTGCACCACACGGAGACAAGACCGATACATTCAAATCTTAACTCGAAGAGCTCCAACAATAACCGCCATGATGTTAGCCGTGAGGCTTCATCACTCTTCAGGGAACTTAATTAGCGACCAAACAGTCAGAAACCGCTTGCATGAAGTGAACCTTCATTCCCGAAGACCGCTACGGGTACCACCTATAGCAATGCACAATCGTAGGATGCGATATCAATGGGCTCTTGAACACAGAAATTGGGCAGAAGAACAATGGCGTTTCGTGTGCTTTTCTGATGAGTCTCGTTTTGGTATGAGACCGGATACAAGACGTATACGACACTGGAGAACCCCTGGACGCCAACAGCGATTAAAATCCTGCCAGGAAGTCCATCCTTATAGTGGTGGAACCATCATGGTATGGGCGGGTATTTGGATCGGCGGAAGAACTGAGTTGATTTGGATCAGAGGCAACCTCAACGCTCAAATTTATGCTGAGACGATTGTATCTGACGTCATCGTTCCTCTACAAGTGCAAATCGGTCCCTTATTTCAGTTAATGCATGATAATGCACGACCGCACACCGCAAGAGTTGTAAGACAGACTCTCGCCGCAGCTAACATCAATGTCCTGCTCTGGCCTGCTCAGTCGCCAGACTTGAACCCGATTGAGCATGCATGGGATATGCTACAGAGAAGAGCTCTACCGAATATGGAGGGTATCCAGTCGCAAGAAGACCTTTTTTTGTTGTTGCAACGAACATGGGCGGCCATTCCACAGCGTGATTTGGATGAACTCATTTTGAGTATGCCAAACCGATGTTCTTGTGTTGTTAGTGTTCGCGGTAGAAACACGGATTATTAATTATTTAAGTTACCCAATAAAATTTTAAAGAAAACTGTTATTTCAGTCTTTTTTTCGAACTTTAATGTTAGTGGTTCAAATGTCAAAAATCCCTTTATTAGGAAAATGGCAAATTTCTTTATTAATGCAAAGGTGACTTGGTTTATCGTTACTGTGACAAACGAAAACACTTTATTTGATGAATCCTTAAAGAAAATTTTAATTAATTTCAATCAGGAGAAAAGTTATTGCAAAAATATATGTTGATCCCTAGACACTTTTGATGTGTGTATTTGAGTCCACTTTCCCATATTTCATATCTGTCTGACTGTTTTTATGTTCTACATCAACTATACCTGCAGATCTGCAGCTTTAATTCTTCTTTTTAATATCTAATAATAAAAGTTGCCTTAACAACATTTTAAGATGTGTAATACTACCGTAATTATTTTGTAATGCAGGGTAACCAACTCTAATTAGACCTAGGTCATGCAAGCCGTTCGTAGCGACCACTTTAATTTTATTATGACGCCCATCTTTATTTTTGAAATTCTGTCAAAGTAACTGGTCTATTTCGAAATTTTTAAAAGGTTAGTATTTTTAGGTAAAATGCACCTGATACTGTGCAAGTGAAGTACGCATTTACAATGAATGTTTGCGTCACTCAGAGGTGAAATTGTGTGTGAAGCGGCAGCGGCAAGCCGTCGCTCCCATTACGTCGCATGGTCGGCGTACGCGCAGTCAAACCGGCTGTGGACGCCGCAGCGTATGTAGCTGGCTCGCTTGTTGAAATGTTATGTGGTTCAACTCAAGAAAATGAAACTTGTTAGTGTAACCAATAGGTACTATGTACCTATTCTTATAAGAAGTATATAATACATTTTTCAATAGAACGGTCATACATGAATCATTCTGAAATTATTTGTATCATATTATCTTAACTATTTTATTAGTTCCATACTCATTATTTATACTCATTACTCAGAATCCTGTTCATATGTTATTTAAATGAAATTTGAAGTTTCAAGTAGTGCAAGAAGTGTCTGCGTAGATAAGTATGTCACGATTGTCATCACTTTCAGCAAGTGCTTCAGTTTATATTGAAAAACTTTAAAATAGGTGCACATACTATGGGAAAGTTACAATATCTACACTCACACTGTAGCAATCATGAACAGTACAAATAAAATAAAATAAATGATACGCTTCTCTAGCAGTAACTTACCTTACAGCATCGCGATCCAACCTGGCCGCGTCGCTCCATTAGTATTTTCCATTTATTTTTTGTCCACGTACCTGTCCGACTTTTGGGGTTTTGACTTTTTATATCATCGACCGCGCGACGAATACTAAATTTCTTTAGTATACAAATGAAAAATAAATGATGCACTGCCACGCATTGCGGAACGCTCTGTATTATTTTTCGATTAAGTTTTTGTGATAGAAGATTGACGATTTTGAAGTTGACTTTACTCAAAATTCCAATTTTGGTGTGAGAATATTCTTGGACGATGCATATTTAAAAAATGGCGTTACTGCATTTAACCTCAGTATTGAAAAATGGCTACTGGAAATTAGTAGCCATTTTCCAATACTGCGGTTAACGTAAAATTTAGCCCAATATCCAAAAATCTTGAGATCAATTATTTTCCAATCACTTACGCATAAAGGATTTGACGAAATTCCGACACGTGCAGATTCCATTAAAAAACAGCCTTACCATAAATAAGCATAACCACTTTGTGACAAGAGAAATGAAATACTTTCAAGTGTAGGTAGCGTCTAGACCATTACCCGAGACCCAGCGACTACATTAACGACTCATTGTACTGATGTGATTGAAAGCAACTCGCCTACACGAAACCTATTAAGCTTAAACGTAACCTCTTTGGTAATGACGTATTATTTTTGAAACTCAATCTGAATTCAATAATTCGTTCTATAATGTGGTAATAGATTTTGAAGTCTTCTATAGACAAGCGTGAAATAGAAAATTCTTGTGCTATATAAATGTATACATATTTTTAGAAACAAGATTTTTATACAACTCAATATAAAAAGAAAGGCAAAAGGGATGAATAAAAAGCCATCGCAGGCCAAAACATTTAGCAATATTTAAAGGCAAAGATAAGTAACCGGTATATGCATGAAGCCACAAACTGTAATGTATTTGGTTTAAAGATTACAAAAGCGGAAGTAGTGGGTTTAGTAACCAGTAAACCCGCTGGCTGGCTGCTGTCCATTCAACGCTCATTTGCAATTGTCTAGGCCAGAAATCAAAGAAAAATAAACAGTTTAGGTTATTAATTAATATCTTGAGAAAAAGGAAGCAATAAAAGTAACCATAAAACCAAAACCAATACAAAAATGACTGTTGAAACGGAATAATGTATTGTTGCTACTTTTTCTACATTTAGAATAAAGATTCTTCAGGGTATTTATTGTTCCTGAAACTGCAGTTTCTTTCTATTGGTTACTTACTACAGTTTTGTCATTCAAAAGAAGCTTATTATCATAATCCCATTGCGGTTAAGAACAAAACGATACATCCAATGTATTGACGTCTCATTTTGTTAAACGCGATGCAAAAAACGTTCTAATGGTAATGCTAATTTTGCTCGGGCAGTTGCGAAAACGCTCGTCTCATTTACATTATGTCATTTACTTCTTGTAAATATTTTGCTACTTACACGAGGTCCTACGGTTCGGTTTAAGAAATGTTAGCTAGACAGCATCTATGTTAATTGGACTTCTCAGTTTCTAAGCGTTAGAAACGACTCATTTGCTAATTAGACAAATTATTCTTTGAATTCTGGTTTTGTAACTTTTGTGTTTATTTTCTTTTCTTTGGTATTGTGTATGAAATCTTCCGAATTCATGTAGGAATCAGAATGTTTTGCATTAAAATAATCATTCATTTGATTTATTGAAAGATCTAAAATCTATCTCCATTAAAAAAAAAACAGTCTTGTTATTGTTCAAAACTTCAAACGTAAAATATTGCTGCACACTAAAGAATATGTTCACACGGACTAACTAAACAATTTCTGTCATTCAAATGTTAATTATTGGAAAGTAAAGCGTTGGCGTCATTTACTACTGATGCTGAGATATTAGTAGCATAACAATAAATCGTCTTAAAGGAAACCAGCTTAGTTGTAAAGAGATAAAAGTGCGTGGGTTCGAGACTCGAGTAAACCACAGTTGCTTACGTACGTCTTTTATGCTGCTTAATACAGCAAAAGTGTCTCCTGAGAAACATGCCGGAGAATTATTGAACATTTACGTACAGACAATTTTTAATTCTTACACACCAAATGCGTTTATTATTCCCTTATACCTAAACAAACCTGTACTTAACTTTTAAGTATGACAAATTGTAATATTTCAGGGAGCTATTTATAATACTTTGGGCAAATGATGAATGTTATCAGTGTTACTGCCAATGCATAAAATATTGTAATAATATTCACCATTTGTACCCAATTCTAGCAACAATTTTAAATTCATTTATCATTGTACAAAAATACATCGGGACTTATGTATATTGATGAACTTAAAATTTATCATAAAAATCATCTAAAGGTTTGTTCCTAAATAATAATTTACATAAAACTCTGAGCTTTTAGTTTCAACTTGTCTCATGTTATGTAAAAACCAATAGAAAAGCCAAGACAGCCAATAAAATTATGTTCCGATGCATCTGCCTGAAAGCAACGCGATTTTGAATAACAAAATCTGCTACTTCATTATTCAAATCGAAAGATTATGTTAATATAAGCTATTTGTAAGCGGGTTTGATTTACTTATGTGGCAGTGTGCGGCATGTACCAGTTTCCTTGAATAAATTTATGTATTATAAACCGCTACCGTTTGCATTGGTGTGGGTTCCGCAAATACTCCTACGTACATAATTAAGTCCTCCACTCATTATCATAAATACGGTGGCATTGTCTTCTTTGCCATATTTATGTTTTATATGACTTAATTTAATTAGTGTGAAGTCTCATTTTGTATTCATGTTATGGTTTTGTTCATATTTTTATTGAATATTTTTCAATCTTTATGGATTTTATTTAGAAAATGTGCGAAATTTGACTTAAAGTAAGTTTAGTTTTAGAAGTATAATATTTGCATAAAAACATTATTCATCCAAAAATGCTAGAAGTTAGCATCATCTTAACGTTTACCTATAATAGCGACTTAGTCTTAATATGGTCATAACTTCTGTTCCCTCATTTTCCAAGACATGAACTTTTAAAGGCAAAGACACAATTAGTAAAGTTAATGAGCAAAGCGTTTTACGATCAATCTATGCGATAGGTTTAGATAGCGTAGATGAACGGGAGGTACGTAAGGAGGGATCGGACAGTGACCCCGGCGGCATTCCAACGCGCGTCCGTTGTACCTGCTCTCTTTACTTTTAACTAGGTTTTTTATGAAAATCTTCAGCACTATCGGAGAAGTGGAATGTTTATTTTGAATACTTCAGAAAAAGAACATTTAGGCGTGGTTCTTTGTCAACCACATTTGTTTTTTATTTCATTCCAGATATATTATATACTATTCTATTTTATGTTATGTAGTTCGCAGAATGTAAGTTGTTTAGGTAAATGTTATTAGCTGTCGTTATATTTTTTTTATTCCTAGCATTTAAAAACCTGTGGAGTTATAGGCCTGCCCTGGCATTCAAGTGTCAAGTTCGTAGTTAGCAATAAAACACGAGCATAAGGTTGCAAGCCCACTGTCCATAAACATCACTGCCACATTTGCGTCTCGCCTTATTTTAAATTTAAACTTGCCAGGGATAAAAATCAAGATTCTCATTTTGAACGCACATTTTCAATTTATGCGATATGTGAAATAGTAGATAACACTTGACAGAGTCGTTAATGAAGCGATTGATAGAAAATTTAAAAGCAAAACGTAAAATAAATATTCACATAAAACTTAAGTCGCAGATGCTAAGAATAGTATCTGTTAGTAAAACGAGAACTAAAGTAATCCATAACTATAAGTAAGTACGCACTGTGGTGCCCAGTTGGCTTACTCTATCTACCATTCAGACTTTGTAATAAGAGGAAAAACAGTGGAGAGCAATTGATTCGATCTGTGGTCATTGCAAAGAACGAATAATATCTTAGACAAGAACTGAAAACTTCAATATTTTTATTAATAATTGATTCGAATCTAATGGAGTTGCTCTATGTTTTTGTATTTAGAAGTTTCAATTATTTTCACCAATGCAATATCTCCATATAATTTCATGACAAACATTAATTAGTTCTTGATTGTTTTTCAAGACTAATAATTTGAAACTAAATAATAATGAACTTGCAGTGCAGGTGTTTACTCTTAAGCTTAAAGTATAGACAGGTCTATCATTGTCGTCGCTCTACATCTGTTACCAACCTCTCGAACGTTGTTCGATAGGCAATCTCGAACACGATTGAATTGGAAAAAAACCATTGTGACCCGGATCAGTAGACGAAATATTTCTTTTATACTTCTAGTTTAAAACGCAACAAGCACTTACTCTATATTGGTTTTAACGAGTTTTATATATAATTAAATGCTTCTCCTCAAAATGAACCTTCAATATTCACAAATAAAGTGACCCAAAATTTTGTTTGACTGTATTCTCAATTCTGTCACATTGCCTTTACTGTGCAGCTTGCTTAACGAAACGAGAACATTTTGAAAACCTGTTTCCGTACTCGCAAATGGTTTCTTGGCTTAACCAATTACATTTCCAGCAGAAAAAAGAGCGTTAACATTTTTAGACAATTTAGTTTAAGTGACTGACGCTTTATATTCAATTGCCACTTTTGTGAGTGTTATGTCGTTGTTATCAATTCAAGTTATTACCATTTTATTGTTCGTTTCATGAGTCATTTGCCAGTTTCCTACACCGGCGCCGTGTTCTGTAAGTGTGTTCCAAAACACATTATACGCCCGGCAACCGTAATGGAAATATTTTTAATGTAACCCATTAGCGCGGGGCTTCGGTCCTCTCTGTAATTTGGAGTCAAAGTTTTTTAATCTTCGCTCCGTGTCTTGATGGGGTTCTGAGCGACTGTCCATCGCGATCCTTATCTCGGAGCATAATAAGAAGAGACAGACGTTACTTATATTTTATTTAACGTCAGGTTTGATCGAATTGGTACGATAAGATAGATGCCTTGGAGGGCAAGATTTGTTTATGTCATTAATTATGTGTATTCTTTACGTGTCCTGATTCTTTTATTTTAAATTCGATTTTGTCGTTCAAACTTCTGAATTAATGTTTTTTGTGACATTTATCAGTTTCAGGTAGTTTTTTGTAAGAAACTCTTATTTGATTATTTTTACGGGGTTTCTCTACTCGACAAGCAATCGTGTCTTTTATAGTTATAGTTGTTTCGCATCAAACATTTTCGTAGTAACCTGGTAATTGGCTTGTTAATTTGAATCTAGCGTCGGTCTCTCTGATCTTAGTAAAGCTGTTTGACTGGTGTTTCCGAATCCATCATGATATGATGTCGATCGTGGCTCTCGATTCTTTTCAAAAGATATCGCGTTCATTAGATATTTAAAACTTATTGGAAGTAATTTCGGCTTCGATATTAAAATATCTGGTTTTTATTTAATTGGAACACTTTTTCTCTGCGTCTATTGATGCTACGTTTTAGGTTATGCTTGATGTATTTATGTTATACAGTCTTCATTTTCTCATCGTAAACACAACACAGATCGATAACCGGTTTTGATTTTTGATATTTTTATTTATAATAAGCTGACTCGCATTTGACCAACATCTCAGTGATGATGTGGTCGAAGATGAAGTCGCTTGATGATGATGATGCTTATTAATATTGATGTTGTTAATTTCATGAAATTGAAACATTTCCACCATAAAATAAGTACTAATAAAGTCTGATTACTAATAACTATGTCCTCCAGCAATGTCAAACCAATTTGTTCTAATAGTTTAGTGTCGAGCTTGTATATCCTATAACTTTTTATCGTCAACTCAAAACATAAATCTATCATAATTTTTAGAAGGATGGACCATTATCTAATAATATCTCAGTCTTAATAAACAGCGTGGGTGTTTGGACTAGCCGTGTGTACATTAAAACCGGTCCGTCCATCAGTCGATAGTTTACTACACAATATTTGTTCGACAATGGTAAGTTCACACCCTTCCCTTCTTCATTCATGAATTTATTTGTTGATTCTTAAAACTTAGCCTTCTTTGTGAAATCTACGTAATATGTTGCTTCATTTTAACAGATATTCGTGAGTTCAATATCAAGCATTATTTCAGTGTTTTTTCATATACATCACTTATAAAATTGGTCCGTCAATATCCTAACGCAAATTACACATTCCAAAGCGTAAATCCTTAAGTAGAAAAACGTGCAAAAATTTCCACGGACTTGCTTTTAAATCGATTTATCAGTACAAAATAATGGTAACATTTTGGAAGTATATAGACATGAAAAATGTTAATGAGATTGAATCTATACAAAGCAAATGTAAAGCCGTCTAAAAAACCCTATACATAAGTTAATATCTGAGAATCTTTGTAGAAAAATACACACGATTCGAATAGACTAGTCCATAGTTTTTCACTATTGTGTAGCTCAGCTCCATAATTGAAAACTCAATAGCTGAATAATCCGACGAAAAATACATTCTAAAACGACTTTTTACTGATGTATCTTCGAAGTTAGCACTTGACAGTTTTCAGCATAGTCACTACAGAATCATGTACTAATACTTGGAATGTATTACCATTAGAAGCCTTTATAGGTAAAAGCACACTTGCAAGTAAACCGTAACTATTTATGCACAATTTGTGACGGGCATAAAAGCTTACACTTTACTCCTGCGAGGCTTTGAGACGTGCCGATGCACGTTATTACTTGACATTCTATTTCATATGCTAGAAAAAACAAATCTATGGTAATAGTATTGACTGGCCTGCAATTCAAGCAGAGGTGTAGTGTGTTAATGTGATATAAGGTGTTGCTGCTTACGGAAAGCTAGATTTCAATGAAATTCCTGTAGCCAAAGTATCGCTAGGTTTGATTTTCGCTGGAATCTAAAGGAGTGAGTAAATAATAATTTTTCAATACAAATTATATAGAGGTAAAATTGGTTCTTAGGTAGGGTTCTAGAGAATACCCCTGGAACAAATGAATTAAAACCAATTCTAGAAATGTGATATTAAGTGCATTATTTGCGAGTGCTATAAGCCATACATTATTTTGAAATCCATGCGATCGAAGTCACGGGCGAAGTGCTAGCTAGGTATATTTATACATAGTAAGAAACTCGGAGCTAGAACCAATGACAATAGTCTGTTTCATTGCATTCCACAATATCTGCTGGCCAAAGTAGAAAATCTTAAAATATTTTATATAAGTCAAATAAGATATTGCGCACCTTGGTTACCTCTAAATAAATATAAATTTGGATGTAGCCGTTACCATAATTAACAAAATTGAGATTCCTGCAATTATGAGGAAGTTTTACGGTAATTAGTACAATAGTCCTTGATATGGGCCAACCCTTGAATGTGCTTTAAGTTAAAACATCCATTTTTGGCAGGCCATGATTGTTCGATAACGTATAAATCATTAATAAAATTTTGTAAGGTCAGTATTAATTATAGTATACGGAAATCGATTCTCATAAATATTGGAATGAATAAAACGGCAAATGAGATTTTTGATTGATCAATTTTCTAAATCAATGTTATATAACTAGGGATTTGGCGCAGTTTTGTTTGAGTTCTGAGGGAGGTACATGCATATTTTGATAATTAGTACGGCTCTCTCCCAAAAATACGCATAGTTATGCATTATCATAACATAAAATTATATGATAAAACTAAAATAACCTTTTATTATTACTACTACGAAATTTTACGCAAGAAACTTCAAATTGCGTTCTATATTATTAAATATTATGAGCGTAGTTTAAGTTTTCACTTTAACTAGTTTACTAAAAAAAAACATTTTACTAATAATAAATTTAAGAAAACTTTAAGTCGGCTGATGGACACCGTATGTTAAATGCTATTGATAAACTGGGATCTCAAGTGATTATCTGATTATAATAAAGTCTAACATTAAGTATGAACAAATCTAGAGTATCAGAGGCAGAATTAGATGTTGAAGTTTAAACATTCATACATATAGGTAAATAAAAAAGTACTTATCATTTGTCAACTTTTTACAAGATATATAACTACAATAAAATATTTTTGTTTTTTTATTTGTCTTTTCGTTTGTCCGGGCTAATCTTTGAAACAGTTGAACCGATTTTAATGGGAGTTTCATTGAAAGGGAGAGATTCCGGAATTCCCATGGCATCAGGATTTACCCGGGAAAAGCGTCCACGTGAATAGTCGCGGGCACAGCGAATTGCTAATAAAACTTGACTTCTATGGTTAGCTACACAGCTGCCAGCCTTATGTTAAATATTTTCTGCTATAATATTTGAGGTATAGTATATAGCACCAGACTTTTTTCTTTTCTAAGAATTGAATGTGCGAACACAAGACCGAAGTAAAATGCGTGCACAATCCGTGTAATTGGCAGTGTGGGTCGTTACTCCTTTTAGAGTTCCGTAGGTAGGTTTTACAAGTGAACCTTACAAACTAACAATGTATTGCTATTTTGTTACGAAATGGGTTATTGTGTTTCTTCAAACCAATGGGATGTAGAAACCAGTTAAGTTCTTGGTTAAATTTTCCTGTTGTTTTTAAATTCGACTCGCGTTGCGTTAACCTATAATGCTTTCTAAATTCGTTTTTGAGTATTTGCAATATCGACTTAAAATCTCGCGACTTATTACAGAAAACGATTTAGCTTCTTTCTTCGTAATGTGTAAGTTGAATTCAACACACAAACATACTCACACACCAAGCGTTTTTTGTATTAACTTAATGTTTATGGATAACCGCCTGAATTGATTTGATGGAATCGATTTCTATCATAAAGTTGGAATAAAATTTTGGGCATTACAATATTTCACTGCCGCGGCCACTCGAAAGTGAATACATATAAACGATATTGCTACATAAAGATGAAAGATTTCGATTACGATATACATAGATGATAACTTTATGGATATATTTAGATATTTATCGATTATCAACTTAGTGTTGATGGTAATAATATGTCTTGCATTTACAAGAACAGGCAGTGAATTTAGATATGCACGAGAAGATGTAAAGCGTTTACGAGTATGCTCAATAATATTTTAGCTGTTCATTTACTGATAATAGCGAGAATGAGAAAACATTTCTAGCTTGTATCGTAATGTTATTCCTAAAAAGCTTAAGTGAAATATTCGTAGCTTGAAATAACTTACAAAATTGTTTGTACTTCTAAATTCCTCTGCGAGTTATCATATTCTTTATCAACAGTTACGTTTGCAACATGTCTTAGGTAATTGCATCAATCATCACTATGACCTTCTTCTATACGACACTTTCTGTCATCTATGCCTATGTTAAACCGGTTATTACCTTATGTAAGTATCATCTCTGCGACGCATTCTTTCCATGACGGGCTAAAGAATTTTCGGCGTCATCATCATTAAACGGACTAGACCCAAACTATTCTTCATTACGTTTTTTGTTAAGTTTCCCATGGTTAACTGGGTCTACAATCTTTGTGTCACTATCATTAGATAAATTGTTATTTATTTCAAATATCTAGTGCCTAAGTCATCTGAATTCTTTAGTGTTCGTTTTAGATTTGTATCAAGTCAACGAACTTTTTTAGAACTTTGAGGGTACTTGAGAGTAATGTGAAAAGATATTTTTTATGCATGAAAATACATGTCTATGCATGGAGAGTAGTTGTGGTCTAGTGCACAGTGATTATAGGCACGACTTACGAGCTGGCCGTAGGTTTGACCCAGGCTGTACCCACATTACATGGTGTAATTCTCATCACCGCTCTCAAAATTGTGAAAAAATACATAATAAGAAAACAGACAAAAATTCGAAGGTATGCGACATCCACAATCCCACTCTGGCACCGCATGGTGGATTACGTCCCATATTACTATCCCCAGCGAGGACGTATACTGGTTATGTTATTTTTATGCCTACTCATATAAAATTAAAGTGCAATTCATGTAAAGCCAATAAATATAAGCAGATATACAATTGCTCAATTGAAGTATATTAGCTGAAATGATGGCGACAAAGAAACGAACAGCAATTTATTTTTTAATTATTTAAAATGTTTTATTGTTTATTTTTAAGACTAATATTTAATTGAATAACAAATTTTCCAATTCAAGTTTACGAAAAAACAATCAAGCTTTACCATCTTTCCGTTTTAAGCTACATGGACAGAACTCAAGTGTGTAATTATAATGATTATACGAAGCTCTCAATACTTCCTTTATTAATTCTTTAACCGACCTCGACTGGGCGTGTTTCCTCAAATAAAAACGTCATCGGAATGCAAGCATAGATCTAAGAAATATTTCATTTAAATAGATAATTTCTTGATAAACGTAGTTTAACTATTCTAGTTTTTCAAAAGTAAGTAGGTTTTTAACGTACGTAACGTTTGCATATAAATAAAAGTAGAACTTATTCTTATAATGAATTTGTCAGTCTTAGTTTAATGATTTTTAATGAATTATCTATAAAACAGTCCCATATTCATTTGAATCGTTAATAGTTTGTCATTCATATTAATATATTATGTAGACTGATATTAATACACACTTATACAAAATGTAATTGAACTCCGTACACGTCTTGGGGGAGTATAAAACACTGTTTTCACATCGCTCGCCTACCTACAAGCCATAAAGCAGATGGTCACTAGTAATCCAATATAGCCGCTGTTAATAATATTAATCGCAGCGATTGGCCACAAAATGCTTTTAACGTAATTCGATTCGGTTGGACTGGAACTCTTGTGGAACGGAACCAATACAACATGACCTTTCCATTCCCCCCACATTTGTGGTCCATTAACGATACGGGGAAGAGAAAAGAATTAGCGGAGCTCTTCAAAAAATGGTGAGGCTGTACGTACTGAACGCATGCGACGTCGTCGGGCTCGCCTTGAGACTAAAAGGCTCATGTTACTCGGATCACGTTCAAGGCGCGTCTGCACAGTACCTATAGTAGTCGCCGACATTAAAATTTTACTATTACAATGTATTGAATACTCAGACAGTTATTCCCTGTATTATCTTATGTGACATGTAGTCACTTTAGTAGCACACGATGAAATACTGTCGATGACAAAAGGTCGTTCCTCTCTTAATGAATGAACGCCTCCAAGTCCAATCAAAACCCGTTTTGAATACCTACGTATTGTTACGTACCATAAATAAACCACGTTTTATATTATCAGCGAAACTTGTGTTCGAATCCACTCCGCCTCTACTCCGACATTTAATTAAACCATGATATTTTATGGTACGAATCATTAAAACCTTCCCGAGGAACACTCTTATCCCTACACCGTGCTAAATATAGTACAGGAATTTAATTTCTCTTTCATTGTTCCAGGTACATACACTCAAAGGAAAAACCCTTCAAGTGTACAGAATGCGGGAAAGGATTCTGTCAGTCAAGGACCCTGGCGGTACACAAAATCCTGCACATGGAGGAGTCACCTCACAAATGTCCAGTTTGCAGTCGAAGTTTCAATCAGCGATCAAACCTGAAGACTCATCTACTCACTCATACGGATCACAAGCCATATGAATGCAACTCATGCGGGAAAGTCTTCCGGAGAAACTGTGATTTGAGGAGACACGCATTGACACATGCAGTTGGTGACGTGCCGCCAGGAGATGTTCTAGATGTAGGTGAAGAGGACATTGGTAGACCAGGATCACCAATAGAACCCGGATTTGATGATGAGGACCCTGAACTCTCATCCCCTGAACATTCGCCTGTGAGACGAGCTCGGTCGTCGTCAATCGAAAGCATTGGAAGAGAGCAAAGTGAAGAAAGACCACCACAACGACGGACGTCACCTTCTCCGGTAGAACGTACTCATTGCCACCATAATGAGCAGAAAGACAGGGCTAGTCCTTACACTATGCGCCCACAACATCAAGATAAACACATGCGCATGCCATCAGATCTATACGAAAAACGTCGATACACTTCTGAAGAGATAATAGAGAAAGAAATGCGTTATTCTGAAGTTCCTGAACAACAAATAAGACATCCTCAGCTACAAATACGAAGAGATCTTCACCAAGTCGCTCCTCCTGATCCTTCAAAGATGAGTCAGATGGCAAGTCCACCAGTTGATCCTGGGCCTTCAAGTATGTTCCTGAGTCCTTTTAGAAAAAGAAGCCATCCACCTGATATTGGGGATAATGTGAGAAATTGTGCAGCAGTTTATCGGAGTCGGTCACCTGAGCCCACAAACTTGACAATGCCTCGGCACGTACTAGGAAATGGGGATGTCGTTGTTGGAATACCGCCGAATGTAATGGGAATGCCATCATACCATAAGTTTGGTATACCCTTGCCACCACCCCATCCCCAAATGGCGTACGGTCCTGTTCCTCATCCATTATTAGGACCGCAACAAACTGTTGCACAAGACTTGATAGTGAAACATGCGCCTCCGAAAGACACAACACCGTGTACTTCCACTCATGTTACCAATTGTAAGGATGGTCAGAAAGATCCTGAGGAAGGCAGTTCGAGTTTCATAACAAGCGGAATAAAGAATATTGTCGGTATACAACCGCCTACCAATCCAAAACCCGGAACGAGTACATCAACAGGACCGAAGAAAGGTTTCAGCATAGAAGATATTATGAGGCGCTGATGAAATCGTAACAGGCGCCGCTGTCTACGAAGACTTACTGTGTGCAAATGAGATTGCGTAGTATAGATTACGTTAAAGTTTAGCCTTGTCGCCTTATTTTGATTAGTCTGTAGACAATGACCCTTAATCGATGGTACTAGTGCATTTCTCGAGAGGTTTAAGATATAAATTTGTATTTGTACCTAATGTTAGATTAACTATAATCAGAAGTATTATTAGTCCAAGTTTCGATTATACACATTGTAAAATTTCTAGAGGTATGTTTGTACGTATTCGCAACGTGGATTTGGTTTTCGTAAAGATCTCATAGGGTTTGTTTGTGCAGTGTTTTGTTTACCTCCAAATTTTAAAAATTTAGTTTATTGAAGAAATATTTTAGGCGATACTTTTTTATTTTTTTGCGTTTTATTGTTGGATGTCAACGGACAAAACAGTTGTTTGTGTGATTTTCCTTTGTTTGAATCCATCAGTGCTGATTTGTAACTTAACATAATTTTAAAGTAATTTAGTTTATTTTAGCAGTTAGATTTAAAATATTAAGAATTGACTGGTTCTTATTACTGCTGTTATTTATTATTTAGTTACTTCATAGTTTAATTATTGAGAATGTTAGTTCTGTCGGGAAATAAGCAGTTTTATTGATAATCGTGATTTAAATTAAGATTTTTAGTATTACAAAATGTAAATAAATGATTTTCATTGTTAGATTTAATTTAAAAATAGTTGATTGATTGATAATTTTAAATTACGAATAATAGTATTTTTCGAAAAATCATAATAAATAAATAAAACTGAACTGTTATGACAAATTAAATAAAATAAAAAACATTGTAAAAAATGTTGAAATAATACCTTTATTAAAACGCAGACTCTACTACTTAGTTGAATAGTTATTGCTCAGATGTAATTAAGTGAAGTACTTAACGTATGTACATTCGTATTTTTTATATTAATTAATCAATAAATTATGATGACAGATAACAAAGTGTTTTATATTTCATAACCACGTGCCGTCATAAAAATCTGTACCTAAGTCCTCCTAAATTATACCTCTAAAAATACTATACTAAAAAACTACCACAAAGAGTAAATATTGAGTATGTAATTTAAATTATGTTGCAACACAATTGCATTATTTAAACTGATTCCTTATTTTGTTTGCACAAAAAGATCTTGACGAATCACTTATTACAAGACATTCAATATATGTATGTAATATGTGTATTCAGAGGAAAATAGCACTAAGCAAAACCTCCTCACAAGTATATCTGCCCACTCTATGTTTCTCAGACCAATGCTGG
The DNA here is from genome assembly GCA_943138885.2 of Tholera decimalis. Classification (NCBI taxonomy): domain Eukaryota; kingdom Metazoa; phylum Arthropoda; class Insecta; order Lepidoptera; family Noctuidae; genus Tholera; species Tholera decimalis. The sequence goes on along the minus strand of OW964567.2, from coordinate 24,603,628 downwards.
TAAATGAGGTGCGACAAGAAATAATGTCTTTGTCCAACAGCAGGTCGGAGGGCTATGATGAAGATAATACTAAAATAATAAAAGCCTGCTGTAATGAACTGTATGTAATTATTTTCTCATTTCCTTGTTGGGAACCTTCCCAGAAAAATTAAAACTTTCCTTAATAAAGCCTTTATTCAAAAGGGAGACAAATGCGGCATTAATAATTACAGGCCTATAACATTAATACCCATCTTATCGAAAATTTATGAAAAATGTATGTACAAAAGATTAACTGATTATTGCAATAAATTTCAAATTATAAGCAAGGAGCAGTTTGGATTCCAAAAGAAAAAATCGACATCGTTGGCTATATTTTTTCTTATGCAAGCTGTACTTTCAAATATCAATAATAATTATTTAACTACTGGCCTTTTTTTTTGATCTTTCAAAAGCCTTCGATCTTACCAGATCCTAGAGATCTTAGAGACCTCACACGACATATTGGTAAAAAAGTTAGAAACTATTGGGATCAGAGCACCTGTTCTTCAATGTTTATCGTCCTATTTGAGTAATAGAAAACAACGTGTCATTATCAATAAAAAAAACAGAAAATAATGACATTATATCTTACACATCTGAATACAACTATAATAATGGGCGTCCGCAAGGTAGCGTGCTGGGCCCAATATTATTCCTTATTTACATAAATGGCATTATAAATATAACTAATCCTAAATGCATTTTATTCGCCGACGATATATCTATTATAGTGACATCGAATAAAAAACATAATACCATTTTAGATCATGAACTTGACATCAATAATACAATAGACAAATTACTGCACTGGCTTGACATTAACCATTTGAAGATTAATTTAGATAAATCCGTATATATTCAACCAGCTTCCGCCCATGACTTCGTCCGCGTGGAAAAAAAATCCCCCGATTTTGAAACATTCTTCATTAGTGCTCCGTTCCTATTGGTCTTAGCGTGATGAGCCTATAGCCTTCCTCGATAAATGGGCTATCTAACACTGAAATAATTTTTCAAATTCCTGAGATTAGCGCGTTCAAGCAAACAAACCAACAAACTCTTCAGCTTTATAATATTAGTATAGATTTAACCAATCCAATAATTATAAAAATAGCCTTAAACTAAATTTTAATAAAATCAAAGAAGTAACGGATACACAATTTTTAGGCATAATAATAGATAAAGACACAATAAAGACATTAATTGGAAAGAACACGTAGGCAATATTAGCACTAAGATTAATAAATTTGTATACGCACTCAAACAAGTTAAAAATGTAACAAACATAAAAACTGCTGTGATGTCATACCATGCGTACGTCGAATCGTTACTACGATATGGGCTTGTAATGTGGAGTAATAGCACCGCCTTCAGTAGAGCATTCATCGCTCAAAAAAAATACATGAGGGCAATTTGTGGACTCAAACCTGACGACTCATGTCGACCAATATTTAAAAACCTTGGTTTGTTACCATTATCGTCACTTTACATCTATGAAATATGTATGCATTTATAAAAAGATACCGAGTCATTTCAAAACATTAAATACAAGATTGTTTCAAATTAAGTTTTTTAAATGGTTGCATGAATGTAGTTTTTATAGTTTAAAGGATTTTTTAGATAAAAAATATTGATGGTTGATGCCTTCTTCAACTAACTTTAAAATTTTGCATGCTATGTTTTATACTAGCTAAACATGTCTGTGCCATAATTGTATGTAACACCATTGTATGCATTGTATGTATGTTTTACGCAAATAAATATATTGTAAATTAAATCTTGGAGTATCTACACACTAATCGCATTGTCAAGCCTGAATGCCTCCCGTAGAAATATTTTGTGCAATGAAGTAATTTCTGCCAACAAACCTGCGGCAGGCTAGTGAGAAGGTATATCGCGGGCCCGGAATGCAAGGGAACCTGAAGAAGAGGGTGAATTTGTAGTCCTTGGGAGTCCACTCAGAGCGAAGGAGTTATTTGATGATTTCCCCCCGAAACTTAAAGGCGTATAAGAAATGGAATAAAAATTAAATGGTAGTTCCATTCCACAATACCTGCTAATTAATCTTCAGACGTCTAGTGGAAGCCGTTTTCGTCAATTTATCGTTGATTAGTATGTTTTGCGATACCTACTTATGAGGATTGAGAGGAAATGAGAAGAAAGCAGATTAATTGTTTAAAGTTCTTGTCCATCTATCTATGAGCTATTGTAATGCTTTGCTAATTGCATTTCAGCAGCTTGTACCATTTTTAGCAGGATCATCGCCGAATTAACTTAACACCGTATAAGGTATTGTCTGCGGTCGTAATTATTTAAGAATTTTATATAAGTAAATAATCCAATAAAGCTATTTTAAGAGTCCACAGATTCTGAGATAGGTTGATTTTTTATTGTTTATTTATTATACACAAGCTTCTGCCCGCGATTTCGTTCACGTAGTAAGTTTTCCCACGTAAATCCAGATCCCGTGGTAATTCCGGGATTAAAAGTTGTATTATGTTTTATTCCAGGATTCCAACTAGCTACATATCCATTCAGAGCCGTTTAGTAGACTTTGCGTGAAAGGGTAACAAACATCCATCCATCGTCACTAGCTTTCGTATTTAAATCTAATATTACATAAGATTTAATGAACATATTATACAAAGAAACGGTCCTAGCTAAGTCCTAGCTGCGGCGGTAAGAACCCTCTTTGAGGAGTGGCTAGATCGGCGTCATGGCATCCTAACCTACCGCATGACGCAGGTCCTCACCGGACACGGAAGTTTCGGGAGGTACCTGTGTCTGATGGGAAAGGAGGAAACGCCTGGGTGTCACGACTGCGAGGGTCGCCCTGAGGACACAGTCGAGCACACGGTGCAGGACTGCCCCGCTTGGGCAGAGCACCGACGTGTCCTCACGGCGGCAATAGGAGGAGACCTCTCGCGCCCGGCATTGGTCGAGGCCATGCTGCGGGGCGAGAGGGAGTGGGAAGCGGTCGCCTCCTTCTGCGAAGCAGTCATGCTTCCGAAGGAGGAGGCGGGCCGCGTGAGGGAGAGGATGGCGTCCTCCCTCCAGCCCAGCCGCAGTGGTAGACGCCCACGGCGTCGGACGCCGGCCGACGATCTCCGGCCACCGTAGGCGCGGGCATGCGGACAGCGAGTAAAGGGCAACTCGCTGTCCGACCATGGACCATGCTCGGGTCGACGGCGCGTCGTGTTCCACGCGCGCCTCAAAGAGCGTCAGCAATATGACGAGGCCCCCCCGTAGAGGGCCGAAGCCTGCCGGGGTCGTGGGACTCATCCCGTTACCGTGGCCCCGGTACGTAAAGGGTTATTGAAGGAACACCGTGGATTTTAGTCAGTAAAAGTCTGACAGTCCCTCCCACCCTGCCCGGGGTGGGAGGACTTATTTGATAATTTTACCACGATAAAAAAAAAAAAAAAGCTAAGTCCTAGCTGAGGTTGGTTGGTGGATGGGTGACCATCTTCACATATCGAGGTTCCCCCAAGCCTCGGAAAATACGTTAAGCAATTTTATGTCGATACGGGTATTCAGAAGCCAGAAAATCTGACACCAGTTTTGCCATGGGGATGTTACTGTGGAGGTCTGCTATGCGAGCGGTCAGCCTATCGCACTGGCTGGTATAGTTTGAAATGTTTCAATTTAGATCGCAATGTTGGACATGCGAAGTAATTGTTTTAAGAAATAGAGAGACCAAGCCGGGCCGCTCGCAGAAGCAGACTCGATATTAAAATAACGTGAAATGTAATTAGAATAATCTTCCATATTAATGTGAACATAATCTAAATATATATAACTCAAAGGTGACTGACTGACTATTGTTATTATTGTTAAATAGGTGTGTTTAAATTTTGGTGTACAATAAAGTATATTCTATCTATTTATCTATAGTGATCTATCAACGCACAGCCCAAACCACTGGACGGATCGGGCTGAAATTTGGCATGCAGGTAAATGTTATGACGTAGGCATCCGCTAAGAAAGGATTTTGCGAAATTCCTACGGGATCGGGATTTACACGGGAACAACTTCCCACGCGAACGAAGTCGCGAGCAACTGTTAGTGTTCTATAAAGTATAAAACCTATCGCGTTTATATTGAAAATCCCGAGTACACACACGTCCCCGTTACAATTGTGGTGGCGCCAGTGGGATAGACTGACCGCTCGCATAGCAGACCTCCACATTACACAGCAACTGAGTTGTGGAGGTCAGAGAGGTAGTCGGGAACAGATGATTAAATGAACACATATGTATGTGTTAACACATATACTTTCATTGTGCGTACAGCTAAGGAGTGGAATTCCCTGCCGGAGTCTGTGTTTCCTGATCGCTAAAAAGGGGTCTTTAAGTCAAGAGTGAATAGGTACTTCTAGACAAGCGTGCTCCGTCTTCGAACACATTATCACTTAGCATCAGGTGAGATGGTGGTCAAACACGTGCCTACCATCGATAAAAAAAGGTATATTACTAACATTCAAGAACAGAAAGTAGATACATACAAAGTAGATATTCTACAGTTCTCTTAGTATAGTGTCCGCGAAAGTTTGTACGCAATTTGGTAGCAAAAATTTTTGGAGTAATATTATAGGTGTTATTGGTTCATTGTCCTGTTGCAACTGATGGTGTAACAGTAGGATAAAATATTTTTAACATAAAATGATGAACAAAAGAACTTTTTGGAACGAATACTTTAAACATACGAAGCTATAGATAGGGGGAATAGTACGAGGGGTGATCCAAAAGTAATTATAATCGGATATTTTTAGGTCTCAGAAAAATCCAAAAAAATAATCTTTTTTGGTACCTTGTTATCCACTAAGTCACCATGAAAAAATCATATAAATAGACCACGATTCCAGGGAGTTGCATTAATTTGAATACAAACCGTTGAAGTGGAAACATCAAAATAGAAAAAAAAACTAAATAAGAGCTATGATGAAAAAAATGTCTACTAAAGACATACACAGCGTATTGGTCGAAACATTGGGGAACTCGGTTCTTCCATATTCTACAGTTGCACGATGGGCCAAGGAGTTTAGCCTGGGCAGAATATCCACTGAAGATGAACATCGCGAGGGACGCCCATCCACGTCTCTCACTGAAGGGAACGTTAAAAAAGTCGAAGATATTGTAATGGCAGATCGAATAGTGACCATCAGGCATATAGCTGAGGTCACAGGGATCTCATATGGCAGCATTTAAAGAATGCTTACGAACGAATTGCAAATGAAAAAGGTATCTGCGCGTGGGGTACCGAGAATGTTAATCGAAGAGCAAAAGAAGAAACTAGTCGACATTTCGAGGACGAATCTCGAAAAGTTCCAAGCAGACAAGGAAATTTTTTGGTCACGTTTTGTAACCATGGATGTAACCTGGATTCACCATTTTGATCCTGAAAGCAAGCAACAATCGATGACGTGAAACGAGCCTCCTCGCCGACGCCGAAGAAATTCAAGGTGTCAAGTTTGGCGGGGAAGGTTATGGCATCCGTTTTTTGGGACGCTGAAGGAATCTTTATGGTGGAATACTTGGAAAAGGGAGCCACTATAACAGGCTCTTACTATCAAGGAAAAAGTCGCGGCAAATTGCGAGCTGGAGTGTTGTTTCAGCAAGACCCCCGAAGAGTGTGCGTTACACTCTCACAAAGCCGCAGTTGCGATGGCTGCTATCCAAGAAACGGGTTTCGAATCGCTTGAACACCGCCAGATCTAGCCCCCAGTGACTTCTACCTCTTTCCTCGGCTCAAGAAATACCTCCGAGGTCGAAAATTTGAAGTCGATAGTGAAGTGATGGCTGCTGTTGAGGCGTTTTGGGAGAGCCAAGATATTTTTTTTTTTCTAAGGGAATTAAGGGGACTAAGTGTATTGATTTGTTAGGAAAATAAATTATTTTTTAAATCATAATCACCGTGTTTTATTACGATTATCATTACTTTTGGATCACCCCTCGTAAGTAAAATAAAAATACACAATTATATTCAAGATTAAAATATCAGTCACGGTAGAACTGGGCCTTAAAAATGTAAGTAAGCATACCATGTAAAAAAACATGATTTTGTGGAGAAACTGAAACAACCAACTCAATGTAATTTTGAGGATTAAAAACCATCATTAAATCGAATAAAATCCAAAATCCAACATCCAAAAACCTATCATTAGTTGTAACTGTGTAGTGCCTAATGACGCGTGCCTTCTCAACATATCTTTTGCAATAATAACCTTTACAAAGAACAATGAATTATGGGGTTGCATTTCAAAACACACCATAGCAACAATAAAAAAAAGTATAATTATATAAAATTGCAAGTCCAGAGCGAGAACAGGTGATATATTTTTAACACGCTTTTATTAGGTCGACCTGTATATAACTAACTATGTAATGGAATCTAAGGTAACTAATTTAACCATCTTCCAAGGGTCGTAGCGTAATGAAAATTGGTAGTTGTATGTAGTTTTGATGACAATACAATAATATGGTACTGTCAAACTGATCTCATGACGAAGCCGGAAGATAGGCACTGGCATTCCATGATGGAATATCGTATCATAGTCGTGTTTGCACTTGTGAGAAAGGCCACGAAATGGACTTAGAACACGATCAGGTTTCAAGGGTTTCAAACCTAAAGAAAATCCGTTATCGGTTTTCTTAACCTTTTTGAATTACCGCGTAATCCATAGATTTATTATTAGGTCGATCTGTAACGATCTAAATATGCAATAAAATCTAAGAATCTGAATTAAACTTACTTCCAATTGTTGTATCATCATGAAACTTGGCAATTATGTGTAGATTAGACGACAATACAATATTATGGTACCATCGAGCTGGTCTGACGATGGAATTGGAAGGTGACTGATGGAACCTTGGACTGCCTACTAAACATTTCTAATTTCTGCTCATTACATCAGTCTTAAAAACGTGTTTTTGGTTTTTTAAACTATTAATTTATTATTATTACCAGCCCGTACTAGTAGCCCACTGATGGGCAAAGACCTCCATTTCTTTCCTCCCAACGGGTACGATTCTGCAATTTATTCCTATAAAGATGTCAGGTATATGAAATATCACTTCTAAAGTAATTAAGTTGCTACACAAAAAAATGCAATAGAAAAAAATGTGTTTGAATTAATCGTGGCTTAGTAATTTATTATTACATAAAAAACTGGAAAACATATTCTGCATGAGAAAAGGTGGAGCTAACGGATAAAAAATATTATAGCCGTACAGGTTGATCTTCAAAGTTAAGCAACACATGCCAAGGTTTATCCGTGGATGAGTGACCTTTGTATCTCGTATATCTATTTTTTTATCTCTTTTGTGCATTTTGTAATATACTGGGTTATCCAGACTAGATAGATAGTTGCTCCATGTAAAACATTGTTTCTCAGCAACCGGTTTTACTGAAATCCGATCACAACAAAGTATTGAAAAGGATAATCTGATGATTTCCTAAGTTAGGTTTAGTTTAGTGATCGTGCTTTTAACAGAAATTAATGGTAAAGTAAAACAAGTCAACTCATTAGTGACAAAAAAGTGAAAAATTACAAGTTAACTATGTAATGTATGTACTTGATCCTTTCCTTGTTTGTTTGCTCTTTTTTCTGGGATGTACATTTATATACAACGTGTAATTTAAAGGGTATATACATACCAAGTGCATGGCTTCTTTGGATGATAACAAACGATATGGCAAGGGTTTTGTAATCCTAAGTCTAGGTGTGTAGAACTTATTACAAATTCCAATACACTGATACCAGAGACCGAATTTTTTAAATTAAGAAGAATGAAAAGAATTCTCGTGTTATTGGCAAGTGACATGGAAAGTTATTGACCCTCGTAGTGCTGTGACACGTTTGTTATGATTGGTATTCAAGAAATATATGAAACCAATAATTTGGTATTAATTCTTTGAGTCAGCTATTTTGTGCTGAAACTGTGCATAGAGACTCCATACCAGATGTTGTCTTCAGTCTTTGGATAGATATGGGGTTTCCGTTACACGTTGTATAATAACTACATTTTATTTTGACTTCTGAAAAAACTAATGTTATAATTATGAATGGAGGAAACGCCTGGGTGTCACGACTGCGAGGGTCGCCCTGAGGACACAGTCGAGCACACGGTGCAGGACTGCCCCGCTTGGGCAGAGCACCGACGTGTCCTCACGGCGGCAATAGGCGGAGACCTCTCGCGCCCGGCATTGGTCGAGGCCATGCTGCGGGGCGAGAGGGAGTGAGAAGCGGTCGCCTCCTTCTGCGAAGCAGTCATGCTTCCGAAGGAGGAGGCGGGCCGCGTGAGGGAGAGGATGGCGTCCTCCCTCCAGCCCAGCCGCAGTGGTAGACGCCCACGGCGTCGGACGTCGGCCGACGATCTCCGGCCACCGTAGGCGCGGGCATGCGGACAGCGAGTAAAGGGCAACTCGCTGTCCGACCATGGACCATGCCCGGGTCGACGGGGCGTCGTGTTCCACGCGCGCCTCAAAGAGCGTCAGCAATATGACGAGGCCCCCCCGTAGAGGGCCGAAGCCTGCCGGGGTCGTGGGACTCATCCCGTTACCGTGACCCCGGTACGTAAAGGGTTATTGAAGGAACACCGTGGATTTTAGTCAGTAAAAGTCTGACAGTCCCTCCCACCCTGCCCGGGGTGGGAGGACTTATTTGATAATTTTACCACGCTAAAAAAAAAAAAAGCTAACTCCTAGCTGAGGTTGGTTGATGGATGGGTGACCATCTTCACATATCGAGGTTCCCCCAAGCCTCGGAAAATACGTTAAGCAATTTTATGTCGATACGGGTATTCAGAAGCCAGAAAATCTGACACCAGTTTTGCTATGGGGATGTTACTGTGGAGGTCTGCTATGCGAGCGGTCAGCCTATCGCACTGGCTGGTATAGTTTGAAATGTTTGAATTTAGATCGCAATGTTGGACATGCAAAGTAATTGTTTTAAGAAATAGAGAGACCACGCCGGGCTGCTCGCAGAAGCAGACTCGATATTAAAATAACGTGAAATGTAATTAGAATAATCTTCCATATTAATGTGAACATAATCTAAATAATTATATATAACTCAAAGGTGACTGACTGACTATTGTTATTATTGTTAAATAGGTGTGTTTAAATTTTGGTGTACAATAAAGTATATTCTATCTATAGTGATCTATCAACGCACAGCCCAAACCACTGGACGGATTGGGCTGAAATTTGGCATGCAGGTAAATGTTATGACGTAGGCATTCGCTAAGAAAGGATTTTTGCGAAATTCTTACGGGATCGGGATTTACACGGGAAAAACTTCCCACGCGTACGAAGTCGCGAGCAACTGTTAGTATTATATAAAGTATAAAACCTATCGCGTTTATATTGAAAATCCCGAGTACACACACGTCCCCGTTACAATTGTGGTGGCGCCAGTGGGATAGGCTGACCGCTCGCATAGCAGACCTCCACATTACACAGCAACTGAGTTGTGGAGGTCAGAGAGGTGGCCGCTGCATGGAAAACACTAGTCCTCAGCTGCTTCCAGTTAGACTGGTAGCCAACCGCGATGTAGTCGGGAACAGATGATTAAATGAACACATATGTAGGCAGGTATAGTTAACACATATACTTTCATTGTGCGTACAGCTTAGGAGTGGAATTCCCTGCCGGAGTCTGTGTTTCCTGATCGCTAAAAAGGGGTCTTTAAGTCAAGAGTGAATAGGTACTTCTAGACAAGCGTGCTCCGTCTTCGAACACATTATCACTTAGCATCAGGTGAGATGGTGGTCAAACACGTGCCTACCATCGATAAAAAAAGGTATATTACTAACATTCAAGAACAGAAAGTAGATACATACAAAGTAGATATTCTACAGTTCTCTTAGTATAGTGTCCGCGAAAGTTTGTACGCAATTTGGTAGCAAAAATTTTTGGAGTAATATTATAGGTGTTATTGGTTCATTGTCCTGTTGCAACTGATGGTGTAACAGTAGGATAAAATATTTTTAACATAAAATGATGAACAAAAGAACTTTTTGGAACGAATACTTTAAACATACGAAGCTATATATAGGGGGAATAGTACGAGGGGTGATCCAAAAGTAATTATAATCGGATATTTTTAGGTCTCAGAAAAATCCAAAAAAATAATCTTTTTTGGTACCTTGTTATCCACTAAGTCACCATGAAAAAATCATATAAATAGACCACGATTCCAGGGAGTTGCATTAATTTGAATACAAACCGTTGAAGTGGAAACATCAAAATAGAAAAAAAAACTAAATAAGAGTTGTTTGTAAGAACTCGGTTCTTCCATATTCTACAGTTGCACGATGGGCCAAGGAGTTTAGCCTGGGCAGAATATCCACTGAAGATGAACATCGCGAGGGACGCCCATCCACGTCTCTCACTGAAGGGAACGTTAAAAAAGTCGAAGATATTGTAATGGCAGATCGAATAGTGACCATCAGGCATATAGCTGAGGTCACAGGGATCTCATATGGCAGCATTTAAAGAATGCTTACGAACGAATTGCAAATGAAAAAGGTATCTGCGCGTTGGGTACCGAGAATGTTAATCGAAGAGCAAGAGAAGAAACTAGTCGACATTTCGAGGACGAATCTCGAAAAGTTCCAAGCAGACAAGGAAATTTTTTTGTCACGTTTTGTAACCATGGATGTAACCTGGATTCACCATTTTGATCCTGAAAGCAAGCAACAATCGATGACATGAAACGAGCCTCCTCGTCGACGCCGAAGAAATTCAAGGTGTCAAGTTTGGCGGGGAAGGTTATGGCATCCGTTTTTTGGGACGCTGAAGGAATCTTTATGGTGGAATACTTGGAAAAGGGAGCCACTATAACAGGCTCTTACTATCAAGGAAAAAGTCGCGGCAAATTGCGAGCTGGAGTGTTGTTTCAGCAAGACCCCCGAAGAGTGTGCGTTACACTCTCACAAAGCCGCAGTTGCGATGGCTGCTATCCAAGAAACGGGTTTCGAATCGCTTGAACACCGCCAGATCTAGCCCCCAGTGACTTCTACCTCTTTCCTCGGCTCAAGAAATACCTCCGAGGTCGAAAATTTGAAGTCGATAGTGAAGTGATGGCTGCTGTTGAGGCGTTTTGGGAGAGCCAAGATATTTTTTTTTTTCTAAGGGAATTAAGGGGACTAAGTGTATTGATTTGTTAGGAAAATAAATTATTTTTTAAATCATAATCACCGTGTTTTATTACGATTATCATTACTTTTGGATCACCCCTCGTAAGTAAAATAAAAATACACAATTATATTCAAGATTAAAATATCAGTCACGGTAGAACTGGGCCTTAAAAATGTAAGTAAGCATACCATGTAAAAAAACATGATTTTGTGGAGAAACTGAAACAACCAACTCAATGTAATTTTGAGGATTAAAAACCATAATTAAATCGAATAAAATCCAAAATCCAACATCCAAAAACCTATCATTAGTTGTAACTGTGTAGTGCCTAATGACGCGTGCCTTCTCAACATATCTTTTGCAATAATAACCTTTACAAAGAACAATGAATTATGGGGTTGCATTTCAAAACACACCATAGCAACAATAAAAAAAAGTATAATTATATAAAATTGCAAGTCCAGAGCGAGAACAGGTGATATATTTTTAACACGCTTTTATTAGGTCGACCTGTATGTAACTAACTATGTAATGGAATCTAAGGTAACTAATTTAACCATCTTCCAAGGGTCGTAGCGTAATGAAAATTGGTAGTTGTATGTAGTTTTGATGACAATACAATAATATGGTACTGTCAAACTGATCTCATGACGAAGCCGGAAGATAGGCACTGGCATTCCATGATGGAATATCGTATCATAGTCGTGTTTGCACTTGTGAGAAAGGCCACGAAATGGACATAGAACACGATCAGGTTTCAAGGGTTTCAAACCTAAAGAAAATCCGTTATCGGTTTTCTTAACCTTTTTGAATTACCGCGTAATCCATAGATTTATTATTAGGTCGATCTGTAACGATCTAAATATGCAATAAAATCTAAGAATCTGAATTAAACTTACTTCCAATTGTTGTATCATCATGAAACTTGGCAATTATGTGTAGATTAGACGACAATACAATATTATGGTACCATCGAGCTGGTCTGACGATGGAATTGGAAGGTGACTGATGGAACCTTGGACTGCCTACTAAACATTTCTAATTTCTGCTCATTACATCAGTCTTAAAAACGTGTTTTTGGTTTTTTAAACTATTAATTTATTATTATTACCAGCCCGTACTAGTAGCCCACTGATGGGCAAAGACCTCCATTTCTTTCCTCCCAACGGGTACGATTCTGCAATTTATTCCTATAAAGATGTCAGGTATATGAAATATCACTTCTAAAGTAATTAAGTTGCTCCACAAAAAAATGCAATAGAAAAAAATGTGTTTGAATTAATCGTGGCTTAGTAATTTATTATTACATAAAAAACTGGAAAACATATTCTGCATGAGAAAAGGTGGAGCTAACGGATAAAAAATATTATAGCCGTACAGGTTGATCTGCAAGGTTAAGCAACACATGCCAAGGTTTATCCGAGGATGGGTCACCTTTGTATCTCGTATATCTATTTTTTTTTATCTCTTTTGTGCATTTTGTAATATACTGGGTTATCCAGACTAGATAGACAGTTGCTCCATGTAAAACATTGTTTCTTAGGATCCGGTTTTACTGAAATCCGATAAGAACAAAGTATTGAAAAGGATAATCTGATGATTTCCTGAGTTAGGTTTAGTTTAGTGATCGTGCTTTTAACAGAAATTAATAGTAAAGTAAAAAAAGTCAACTCATTAGTGACAAAAAAGTGAAAAATTACAAGTTAACTATGTAATGTATGTACTTGATCCTTTCCTTGTTTCTTTGCTCTTTTTTCTGGGATGTACATTTATATACAACGTGTAATTTAAAGGGTATATACATACCAAGTGCATGGCTTCTTTGGATGATAACAAACGATATGGCAAGGGTTTTGTAATCCTAAGTCTAGAACTTATTACAAATTCCAATACACTGATACCAGAGACCGAATTTTTTAAATTAAGAAGAATGAAAAGAATTCTCATGTTATTGGCAAGTGACATGGAAAGTTATTGACCCTCGTAGTGCTGTGACACGTTTGTTATGATTGGTATTCAAGAAATATATGAAACCAATAATTTGGTATTAATTCTTTGAGTCAGCTATTTTGTGCTGAAACTGTGCATAGAGACTCCATGCCAGATGTTGTCTTCAGTCTTTGGATAGATATGGGGTTTCCGTTACACGTTGTATAATAACTACATTTTATTTTGACTTCTGAAAAAACTAATGTTATAATTATGAATGGGTATTGTCAACCACAACGACCTGTCTCCAAGTTGTAGCAATTGGGAACCTTACATATTTATGTTTGTCTGTTACGATTTTACGCCGAAACTGGTGATCCAACTTGGATTATTAAAATCAGATAATTTGGGCATTGGAAAACACAATAGGATATAAAATATATTGCATAGGAACTATTTCCTATCGAATAATTTCTTATTTTTAAGAAACTGTTATTTAAAGTATACATAAATGATTAAAACTGGATGTTACACATAAAAAAAAAACATGAATAGGTCGAAATTAATTATCGAAACACGTTTGCTTTGAGAAAAGTCAAACAAATTAATTGTAAGAAGCAATAAAACAATATGTGGTCTTTATAATCAAGCCTTAATAGAAATTATTGCTGAATACCTGTTCATTGAACTTACTTCAATTAAAAATACATAATTTGTTTTTTTTTTTCTGCAAAACGACACTAATATTATCATTTAAATTATTTTTAAATGTTCTAATGTTCATTGAGTCTCTGGTGTTACCAACGTGTTTTTAAAGTAGTTTTACGAACAAGATTCTTAGTGGAAAATGAACACAGACTGGTTTTGAAGTCCCAAAGTGCAGTCAGTAAGGATATAATTATGCCCGTTAGAGCCATAGTCTGCCGAGGTTGCGGAAATAATCTTATTAATCAGTAAAGTCCGCGAAGGCGCATGCTCTGAAAACCATGGACTACGTTCCGCACAAATGTTTCTATACGAGCTCGATATCAAAGATTGCTTGTCCACAGTATCCTCAGTTATTTCGGTCACATTTTCCGCCACCAAGACGAAAACCTGGAAAAATAGTCATCTGTGGTATCGTGGAGGGCAAAAGGTCCAGAGGGAGATTCCCATTGAGATGATTAGACTAACTAAAGGAGAGCAGCTGCCAAAGGTACGAGGAAGTGCTTCGATTAGCTACTCACCACAAAAAGTGGAAAAGCCTGACAGACCGCTGTGTGAAGATTGGTATCACGATCTTCAGTCATGAAGAGAGAAAGTAAGAGAGAAAAGTCCGACGTTCCCTTAGAGCGGGAGAAGTCATAAGGTGATTTTGGCGGTTGACGGGGCCGTATTGCGCTGCGTGATGTCGCGTATCCTCCCGCGGAATCGCCTATAAACGACATTCTTCGGCAAAAACTCGTCCTGGAGGATGGTGTCAATAATTATGATGGGTTGCAATCCGCACTACGAACGACTTGAAATTTACAACTCTAACATTTCCACCCTCATGGCCCAGTTGCTCTTCACACGCTTTCGTTGAGTGGTGCAGTCTGGAAACATCTACAGATAGCAGAAGATACAGCAGCACTGTAGGAATTGCTGAACACAGAAGGTATAGGAGGCTTCCTTACTTTCTTCTTCTCCACCTTCTCGAAGACGATCTGTTCACACAATTTATAGATAGCCTCTGAGCTCTATGTAGGTATCTTCCAATTGGAATCACTAAAATAATTGGTTCTTAATTACAAGGCCAGATCATCTACATAGTTTGAACTTGAAATTAAACTAAATTATTAAAAAAAAATACGTAGTTAAAATCAGTCGTGCCTATGCCAAAATTGGAATTATAACCGTAACATAATTTGGAATGTTTTACGTAGTTTTTTTTGCAAACATGATTCATTGCTACGGTGTACTGGTGTTTGATAGCCTTCAAGATAACCATTTATGTTAAATATAACAAGTTGTGGTAACCAGCTGCCGTATGATGTCATTAGCTCTGACGTCATTACAATGGTCTATATAATTATTGACGCGTAGAAAAAAGAAAATGTAGCTATAATACCAACATTATGTATTGATGGTTATTAATCTTTATTTGGACGATCAGATTAAATGCTGCATGGGCCAATGAAGAAACGACGACACGTTTGACGCAGTGGTGAGCGGTAGACTGATGCGCTGCGTGTCAGGGGTTCAATTTCCACACCGAAACAAATATTTTTATGGCCCACAAAGTAATAGTTGTATCGGGTTTGGTTGCTTGTAAAAATGTTATCACGTTACAAAAGAAAATCCTAGGGTGGGTCAAAGTTTTTTTTATAAATAAGGCCGTGCGCGCACTGCCTTGCGGTGGCCGCAATTCCGGTAGTTCTACCGCACCGGTAGACTGACCGCAGTGCGCGCACTTCTATGACACTCCATACTTCACAAATTTTGCGTTACCAAAACGCAACGCAGTGCGCGCACGGTCTTAATCCAAAGTTATTAGAAGGGTTTGCCTGTCGGGGTTGCGGGAATGTTCTAACGAGATAATGAGGCCCCGGAACGGAAGAGCAGCTGAACAGGGTGGGTTTTTAGTTAGTAAAAGTCTGACACTCCCTTCCGCTCCACCCAGAGCGGTAGAAGTCATTCGACGATTTTCCTAATCGATTTAATCCTTATTAGAACCACTACACCACTGTAAAGTGCATTATTATTAGAATAAATTTCATAATAAGAGATCATGGTAGACTGTTTGTCACTAAACAGATTATTTAAGAAGAGCGTGGTCATAGTTAAAAGTGATGTTCTGACTATTGCATAAGACACTTTTCCAATAGCCTGATACAATTAAAAGTAATTGTTTTTGCAGCACGTATTGTTCCTTTTATTATTATTTTTTTCCGGTTGGAAAATCATCGAATGACTTCTCCTGCTCTGGGTGGAGCGGAAGGGAGTGTCAGACTTCTACTGACTAAAAACCCACCCTGTTCCTTCTGCTGCCCTTAAGTTCCGGGGCCGCGGTATCTTTTTAGAACGTTACCGCAATCCCGGCAGGCAATGGCCCTACGTGGCCCCGTCATTAGTGCTGACAACTCCTTAAGGCAACTATATTATCGTTCCTACTGCTGAGACACAAACCTCTTCTCTATGAATGATAAAGGATTATAATGTTATATTATTTAATTATATTTTATTTTAAATTTAATGTAATGTTGTTTTATAATGTAATTTAATGTAATGTAATGTAGTTTTTGTTTGTGTGTGTTTTTGTAATGTAATGTAATTGTTATGATCCAAAGACATGTAATTTTTTATTTTATTTTATTATGCTAGAATAGATGTAAGTTTTTTTTACTTTTGCATGCCGTAAGGTAGAGTGTGATGGAACTATTATTTATTAAAATATCGACATCTTATTTTGTATACCCACATTACATTCTTCGCAAAATAAATGATTTGATTTGATTTGATGAGTGGAAATGGGCCATAATGCAGCACACTAGCCCAGTGTAGATTAGTGGTAGTGGCATATTTTCGGATATACGGTCCTAAGAACTAAACAAATCGACATAACGATGGCTTCCTTCACGGCTTTGAGAACAGAAGTGATAAAGTAAATTCTTAACACAAAGTTGTGTGCCTGTCTAGATTGAAACCCACGACCTACTCTTAGTAGAAATATATTAAGATATGTATTGGCCCCAGGTTAGTAGAAACTAACCACTGGGTCAACACTGCCCATAATTTCTTGATACATTTTTTTAACACGTTGAACGCCAAGAAAAAAAAATGTTTAAAAATAGATATATTTTTATTTATATTTCAATGAAATCAAATGAAGCTTCAAAGTAGCCTAATGGCTAAGGTGTCGGACTTGTGATCGAGAGGTCACGGGTTTGAACCACCCATTACAGTATTGCCGTGAACCCACTCCAGACACAGTTCCTCCCTCTAGTTGGAGGGGTTAACAAGATTGTTGTTTTGTGGATCTACCCACATTGCTAATTCTCTTTAAATAAATAAAAATTATATAAAAGGAGCCAATTTGAATGGTCCCCTACTTTCAGAGGTGCATCTGTACCTATTATCGACAGCCTGGATCTCTTGGGCATGGAGATGACGTCTAACCTCAACTTCGGCTCAACCATTGAGTCTAAAGCTCAGATTGCTGCCAAAAAGCTGGGCATCCTACAGAATGTGAGACGATCATCATCATCATCTCAATAATACGTGCCACTAGCATGTGCATTCGCGGCACAAGACATAAATTTAAACCATTAGCCAAGTTATTTGGCTTCGGCGATGGAGCAGCCCTACCAGGGCAAAACTAATGCGGATGTGGCCGACGAACCATGAAGCTGTCGTACAAAACCTCATTTTAAAACAAATTTAAGTTCCTCTATACAAGTTTAGTTATAATCCTAATCCGTTGTTATGTTGCCTAATTGTTAAATAAATTTTATAGTTTCACTATATGAATGTGAGACGATACTTCACACCTGGACAGCTTTTGAATTTATATAAAGCACAGGTCCGTTCCTTTATGGAGTATTGCAGTCACTTGTGGGATGGCTCAGCCAAATACCAGCTAGCTGCACTTGACTCAATCGAACGCAGAGCTAAAAGGCTCATAAGAGACGAGGTTCTGGCAGGCAAGATTCACAGCCTGGCTCACCGGCGAAACGTTGCTTGCCTGTCTATCTTCTACAGAGTGTACTTCGGAGAGTGTGCGCAGGAGCTCCACGACCTAATCCCTTCATCCCCCTTTTACTACCGGTCTACCAGACCGGATACCATCCACACTTGGTCGATATACCGTCTTGTCGTACTAAGCAATTTTCTTCAACATTCATTGTGCGCACAGCCAAGGTGTGGAACTCTCTGCCGGCTTCTGTATTCCCTGCCACATGTTATTATGATCCGTCAGCCTTTAAAGCAAGAGTGAATAGGCATTTTCTGGGCTCGCTCGTTCGATCGTAGACCTCATCTTTCACTTACCATCAGGTCTGATCGAGGTCTAGAGCGGGCTCATTCATAATAAAATAATAATAATAATAATGAAGCCAAAGAAGTATTACTGCAAAATAAATACGTACATACATTATGTCGTGGTACTAATTATCTGATAACTACGTTGAGGACTAAAGCACCTGTCACAATAAGTAGGTAATTGCTAGTAGTCCATGCTTATTACTATTGTATAACTATATCTTGTATATCTATGTTAGGTAGTTATTCGACATAAATACTAATGGCTACTTTATTCAATACTTCAGTTAGTCGTATTAGATTTCTGTTATTTGCAATAAAGAGATAGTCAGCAGTTTACACCGGACATTAAGCTTAAAACCGATAAGGGTTCACAAGCTGAACTGAGGTCTATATCTATACAAAATAGTAGCTGTTACCCGTGAATTCGTTCGCGTGGAAATTTTAATAAATCATAAAAAATTCCAGGAAAAATAGTATAGTGAGAGAAAGACTATTTTATTTTATTTTGTTGAGAAAAAAACGGTTACGCAAAAAGCATATTCATAAAAATGCTTATAAAACATAAGTGACATAACAAAATGAGTATAACTCATAACATAAGTATAACTCATATGTTATTCACATATTAAATTCAACAAAATTATCATAGTAGTGTACTCGAAAAAAGAATAAAGAAAAAACATATCATCATCTGATCCTTACTTAATATTATAAATGCGAAAGTAACTCTGTTTGTCTGTGTGTTACGCAATCACGCCTAAACTACTGAACCGATTTTTATGAAATTTGGTACAGGCATAGTCTAGAGCCTGAGAAAGGCCATAGGCTGCTTTTTGATGCGAAAAAAGGGCTGTAAGGGGTTGAAATAGGGGATGAAAATTTGTATGGAAATTGCGTCATTTTTAAAGCTAGAAGCTTGAAACTTATTTTTTTTACTTTTGATTAGATATTAATAAATACGACATTTATATTATGTATGATTTTTGTTTTCAAAATCATTATCCTAAAAATTAAAAATGCTGCTGAAAGTCACTATTCCGCGCGGACGAAGTCGCGGGCACAGCTAGTAAGTATATATAGGGATAGCTTCCAGTTTCTCAGTCCGGATACAGCTGAGTAATAGTGTTTTACATAGAGCGACTACATGACTGACCTGCATAACCCAATAACCAGGTCACACAATAGCCATAGGCAACACTGGTGTCACATTTGCTAACTCCTGGGTATTCAAAAGTAACAACGTCAATGATGTACAAAAGACACTCGGGACTGACGGCTTAACTTGCTTTTCGTGGCAAGGAAGAAACTTGATAATGTTAAGATGGTCACCCGTCCACGGGCTGACCTCGGCAATCCTTGCTTAACTTACTAATCATCTCGTGCGGCTATTATTACTTAACCCTCACCAGAGCATTAGAATAGAATACCAAATCGTGAGCTTCATATTGAAAGTGTTTTAAAGATGGAAAACAAAAACCAATCCGATACACATAGCCTTACATGAATGACGTCATGAAAACTGAAGATATTGACATTAAAAATAACACAGATAAAAATAAAAACGAGCATCAATACTTTCAATCGAACAACGCAAAACGCCACTTTACACGAACTGTTGTTTAAGATAATACAATCACATATATTAATTCAATGCAAAACAACGACATCTTTTATAAGCAAAAAGGTGTTTCTTTTATGGTCGTCCGTTTTACGACGCGCCGCGAACCA
The DNA here is from genome assembly GCA_943138885.2 of Tholera decimalis. Lineage (NCBI taxonomy): Eukaryota > Metazoa > Arthropoda > Insecta > Lepidoptera > Noctuidae > Tholera > Tholera decimalis. The sequence goes on along the minus strand of OW964567.2, from coordinate 24,583,810 downwards.
CCGTCAGGCGGCCAGCTACTTGGGACTTTATGCAAATTGCCTGACGACTAACTACAAAAAAAGTTTGTAATAAAATGAGATGGGTGTGAGTTCCGTAGGTTTGCTGCTTCGATATTTTTTACCTTAACCCTTCTACATTTTAAAATAATATCTTATAATTATTATGAAAACTTATTCAGTAATAATAATTTGTAAATTTTTGAGTATTACAAGATAAATAAATAAATTATAATAACATTTTTATTTCGAACAATCAGGTATACTTATAAAACTATGTTAGTGGCAATAAAATCGGTGTAAGTCTAATATAATTTTTAGCTCGTGTTTTTGTCTAGCATGAATTTCTTTCAAGTTTTCTTCAGTGAAGGCCACCGTTCTTTTTTATATGTTTGGATCTAAAGTACCATATCTTACTAATATTGCAAATGCGAATGTTTGTGAGGATGTATAGATAAATGGATGTTTGTTACTCTTTCACGCAAAACTACTATACGGATCTGAATTAAATTTGGTTAATATTAATAATTAATAAATATTAATTACTTCCAGGTTGTCAGCTATCTAGTAACCAAATTTCATTTCATGGGAATTCCGGGATAAAAAGTAGCCCACGGGATCGGGCTTTACGCGGGAAAACCCTCGCATGCGAACGAAGCCACGGACAGAAGCTAGTTATCCATAAATGGGATAACTTATCTAATTATACGAAACAGCTTTTATTTATACAAAAATAATAGTAGCAAACGGTACCCCAAAAACAACAAAAATATTTTTACGACGACCGAATGTCGTACGTCAGATATTTTAATTCGCGAGTTGATGCGAAGTGAAAGCACCATCGCGTTCAATCAATCGCAAAGAGCATCATTTGGAGCATAAATGTTTTATTGGTACCGATTTCACAGTGCAAAGCCGTTAATTTATAATTGTTGCTCGTGACTGTACGAGCTCAAGATCTTTCACGTTACACTGACGATTTTTAAATTAATTCTTGTAAGTGCATTGCACCTGTTGTATGCGACTGTACCAGTTATTGTTGTTTGTTTTACTCTCGCAATGGACTAGTAAGCTGACATCATAAAGTTAAAGTCAAAAGTGAATAGGTTACTTCTAGGCAAGTGTAATTATCCTCGACCACATCATCGCTTACCATCAGGTGAGATGGTGGTAAAAGGTGAGATCATTAACAATTAAAAAAAAATGGCCAAGTGCGAGTCGGACACGCCCATGAAGGGTTCCGTGGTAACTATAATAAATATAATATACTTAATATATTTGATTGAGAAAAAAAAAACAAAAACCTTACAAATTTCTTAAAACTAGCTTATTTACAATTTTTACAACTACGCCAAATAACTTTGTATTTCATAGTATTTGTATGAATTACAAAGTTATATTTGCGGTTTTATAAAATATACTGTATCTCAAAAACTGCTGACTCGATCTCGTTCAAACTAATTTTGGTTGAAAGTTTATATTACGATCTATAACATATGGTTTTTTTTAAATTTTTCACTTCATTATTATAGAAGTTAGAGGGGGGGACACACATATTTTACCACTTTGAAGCGTATATCTTTTAAACGATTAACTTTAAGAAAAAGTCATTTTAGAAACTTTAATGTCATTTTTAAAGACCTGTCTATAAATACCACACACGTATAGGTTCCATGAAAAAAAATATTTTCAGTTTCAGTTCCATGTATGGGGAGCCCCCTTTATTTTAAATGTTTTATTTTTATTTTCTCTTAAAATTGGAAAGCGGTTCACAGAATACATCTACCTACCTAGTTTTACATGTATAGTCCTAATAGTTTCGGAATAAAATGGCTGTGACATACGGACGGACGGACAGACAGACAGACAGACAGACAGACGGACAGACATGTCGAAACTATAAGGGTTCCGTTTTTTGCCATTCGGCTACGGAACCCTAAAAAAGACATGAAAATATTACATTAATTTTATTATACAACGTGTAACGGAAACCCCACATCTATCCAAAAGGGCTGAAGACAACATCTGGTATGGAGTCTCTATGCACAGTTTCAGCTCAAAATAAGTGACTCAAAAAATTGATATCAAATTATCGGTTTCATATGTTTCTTGAATGCCAATCATAACAAACCTGTCACAGCACTACGATGGTTAATAACTTTTCACGGGACTTGGCAATAACCATGCAATAACACGATAATTCTCTTCGTTCTTCTTAATTTGAAAGATTCGGTCTCTGATATCAATGTATTGAAATTTCTAATAAGTTCCACACATGTAGACATAGGATTACAAAACCCTTGCCATATCATTTGTTATCATCCAAAGAAGCTGTGCACTTGATATGTATATACCCTATAAGTTACACGTTGTAGATAGAGTATTAAGAACTGCAGCAGTATTGGCCTGGTAATAAATAGAAAATCATCTGTCTATCAAGTCTAATGTGTCAACGAATTTGTAGGCAGAAAAATGGCACAGGGTTTTCCCAACGTAACTGAATGGACTCTAAAAACTGAGCTTTGACACCACGTGGGTGTTCTAAGCTAGGTATCTGCCACCTTTTGTGCTACAATTCTAGCGGCAAATGCGTCACTTTAATCCGTTAAAAGACTGTTTGAGTTCCAGAGTTTGACTCTTTCCAGAACTGACTCCGATAGATGAGCATTTCAAATGCTTTAGAAAATGGTCTTTCTCTTTGACCCAGTAAAAGTCTTTGTGAGATGTTGGAAGATAGGATACTGAATGAGTCAGTTCATCTTCCAACATGTCTGTTACTATTGACAATTACGGTAATCGTAAATCCTGTGGGAATTCATAAAAAAATATCAGTTTATTGCCTAAAACTTCTATTTTCTAGAGAAAGTGGAATCCGTTTCATTCTAGAGATTTGCACGGACAAACAGAAGGACAGACAGAAACACATTAAAAAAAATCAGTTATTTTGAGATCAAAGACTTACGTTTTATGTATATTTGTAGAGTATAGATGCATCGAATCAGTGCAGTTACTTTACAAGCTTTTAATTTGACATTTTAAGAACCTTCAAATTCCGTCCATCATTTTGACCACCAAACTGCCACACGATTTTACGAATAAACATGGTAACACCTATTATCCCTAAAAACCAAATTCATAAATAATTGGAACTGAGAAGGTTACTTCCAATACGGATATCTAGAAACTATTAAAACTATTAAAGATTTGTCTTATAAAATACACAGTCTAATTTCCGGTCTACCTCGATTTGATTCCACTGAGCAATTACATGGTTTTGAATTGGATTCCATGGTGATGTCAGAATCGACCACTTATTTGAACATTGGACTCCGAAAACGAAACCATTTTAGAAAGAGGAAGTGCATGAGATGCAATTTACACAAATTAACAAAAAATATTTCTGTGTTTATTTCTAGGACAACGTTTTCCAACTCAGTGCAATCTTATAATTTCTGGTTAATACTGGTATCCCAAGCGACTCTATAGCACTTTTGTGTAGTAGGAAAATCATCAAAAGACTCTTCACAATCTATGTAGAGTGGAAGAGAGTGTCAGACTTCTGACTAAAAATCCACCCTGTTTCTTTAGTTGCACCCTGTTCGTTTAGAACGTTGCCGCAGTCCACAGCACTTAACCCTCAGCTTTAAAGTCATCTCCATTTATTCGAAGACAAAGTTATGTGTTTAATTTTGTCTTTAGCTAGACTGAAGGCTATCTACCACAAGAACATGAGTTATTTTTTATGTTAAAATTGTCCAGATAAGAAGCAGTACAAAGCAATTTCACTTCTCTACCTACCTTCATTAAAAATGAAAATTGTTAGAATATAATGCCCGAACTGCTGGTACACAGGCCTTCTCTCTTTGCGGCTCAGGGGACAGAGCTCCAGCGAGATCTCACGGCAGCATGGAAAGAGTGGCTGTCGCAACCGAAGGCTCGGCACGCCGCAATTGCGGCGATAAGTCTCCTCTTTGAGGAGTGGCTGGAGAGACACCACGGCGTCCTCACCTTCCGCCTGACGCAGGTGCTTACAGGGGCCCGGTACGGCGGCGGCGGCGCGTCGTCGTGTTCCACGCGCGCCTTAAAGAGCTGTCAGCACCAATGATGGGGCCCCATAAGGCCATTGCCTGCCGGGGTTGCGGTAATGTTCTAATGAGATACCGTGGCCACGGAACTTAAGGGCAGCTGAAGAAAAAGGGTAGGATAATCCGCCACGCGGGCCCAGTGTGAATTAGTAGATGTAGCATGTTTTTTATCGTTTTGAGAGCAGTGGCTGATGATGAAAACTTCACCAAGTAATGTGCTTGCCTAATTTAACCCTACTCCCGACGTTACTTGTAACTGGTGCCTGCCCTACTGGGCTACCACTGCTCTTTGGTTTTACTTTCATATATATTTAAATATGTATTATCTTTGTAAAAATTCTGCACTACAGGGTCTTGAAATTCTGTTGTTAATATTTTGAAAACTTTGGCAATCTTAGTACTTACGCCATACTTTTTTATTTTTCAGCTCCACCCTCAGTTCGGGGATCTCTAGAAACTAAACTCTTCATTTTTCGCAACACCTTTGCTCGTAAGTTTATGAAACATACCGTACGTGAGAAAAGACGTTAGGAAACTGGTTCGAAGAAGTCATAACAGACAGCTTGACTTACAATGTGTGATGAATCATCGAATTATATATGCAGTACATGTTGTAATGTGGTTTGATTTCCGAATAGACCACCGCATTGATGTTGCGTTTCGAAAAAGGTGATCTCATAACAATATGTTAAGCTTGATTTCTGACTTGTGACCACCGTTACTTTTTGAATGAAAATGAGGATACTCAATTGTATTTATTTATTTATTTATTTATTTATTTATTTTATTATTTATGTACACACAGTAAAATAAAATAGGACAACATAATTATAATATTTGAGTACAAAGGTACTGCTTATTTCTTTAGAAATTTCTTCCAGCAGACCTGCGAAAGGAGAAGTGAAAAAGAAATGTAGACAATAGTGTGTGAGAACAAGAAGAGAAATGAAAATTAATATGTGAAGTCTAAAACTAAAATATTAAATATACCTACACATACTTATAATGCAATAAAATAACATATACTTAAATAAATACATAATGTTAGAATATACATACATACATAATGTTAGAATATACGTACATATAAATATATACATAAATAATTAACACAGTTAAGAGGAAAGGTAATGCTCTTTTAATCGACATTTGAATAAAGATATAGTTTTTAAATCACGAATGCTAGGCGGAAGTGAGTTCCACAATCTTACAGCATGGACAGAGAAGGAATAAGAGTAGTAGCTAGTTTTATGAGGATGAGATTTAAGGAGGGATCTAAGGTGTGATCTACACGGTACGTCGCTAGAACGAGCGTAAGAAAAACGCTCACGCAGGTAAGAAGGGTAAGACGGGTTGTGTAAGATGTTGAAGAGGAGACACAAAATCCTAGTGTTCCTGCGAAGACGGATTGGGAGCCACTTGAGTTCCTTGCGAAGGTGAGAAACATGGTCATACTTACGAAGACCGAAAACAAAGCGAATGCACAGATTTTGCAAGCGCTCAAGCTTGTTTAATAGCTCCTCGGTAGCATCCAAATAGCAGGCATCGGCATAATCTATAATCGGCTGAATAAGTGTTTGTGCCAAAGAAACTTTAGTCTTCAACGGCAGAAGACTTTGAAGGCATTTCAGCGAATGAAAGGAGAAATTTACCTTTCGGCTGACCTCATTGACCTGAGCACGCCACGAGAGATTGGAGTCAATAACCACACCCAGATCATTAGCGGTTTCGGTATAGTCAATGCGAACACCGTCGAGATATAAAGGCATCAGAGATGCAACAACAGCCGCACTGCGAACGAATCTGCTGCCAATAATCATGGCCTGGGATTTAGTCGGGTTAATTTGCAAACCAAATGACTTAGCCCAAACGCTGATGCAAGCCAGGTCATGATTCATTGCAGCAATTGCAGAACCCGCGTCAACTACAGTAAAATGACGGTAAAGCTGCAAGTCATCTGCGTAGAGATGAAAACTAGAGGAGATTACTCTGGTAACAAAGTTTATGAAAATTGAAAAAAGAAGAGGAGAGAGAACGCTACCCTGAGGAACACCCTCAGTAAGGCTACACCAATCAGAGAAAGACTCCTCCAGGCGAACACACTGAGAGCGTCCCCGAAGATAAGATCCGAACCAGGCTAAAGTGGAAGGAGAGAAATTGATAGATTTGAGGATACCAAGTAAAATGTCGAAATCCACTGAGTTGAATGCGCTACTGAAGTCCAGCAATACCAGAACAGTAAGGGACTTATTCTCCATTGCCCAGCGGATGTCATCAGTCACTTTTAAAAGCGCGGTTACAGTACTGTGACCCGAGCGAAAACCGGATTGAAAAGGGGATATTATCGAGTTTGACGCCAAGAAAAATGATAATTGTCTATGAACTATGTGCTCAAAAACTTTAGAGAGAAAAGGGAGGATAGAAATAGGTCTAAAGTGCGTTAATAAAGTAGGATTGTTAGTTTTAGGTAAAGGTATTATGTGAGCCTGTTTCCAAACATACGGAAAGGAGCAAGAGGAAAATGAGTGGTTGAAGATGTGAGTGAGAACAGGAAGTAAAGAGGAAAGGATAAGAGTTATCATTCTTGAACACAACTTATCATTACCGACTGCTGAAGAAGTAATCGCAAGAATAGACTTCTTAGCGTCATCCTCAGTAACATCGCTAAACTTAAAGAGAGGACAAAGTGGTAACGGCAACCTAGAAAGACTCTCTAGTGTCGCAGCTTTAACAGACGGATCAAGAGAAAAGGGAAGGAAAGAGAAATGCTTATTTAGATCATTCAGGTTGACATCCTTACACTGGTTGGTAGGTGACTTACCTATGCCTACAGATTTGAGAAATTTCCATACATCGGAAGAACTGCGATTATTGAGTTGGTCGTGAAAATAGCGTCTCTTAGCATCTTGACACAGATGACTGCAGCGATTACGTAACGATTTGTAATAAGAGAGATTCAGTTCTGAAGGTCTGCGCTTAAATCTGCTCTTAGCTTTATCCCTGCGAGCCATAATATCTTTAATTTGTTGCGTTATCCATGGTGCAGGGTTATGTCTAACTTTGACACGTCTGATAGGGGCATGCTGATCATATAAGTCAAGAATGGTTGCGTTAAAACAATTCACCTTATCGTTGATGTCAACGTTCTCAACCAGAGGGGTCCAGTCAAGATCGCCGGCATCACGCCGCAAAGCCTCCAGATCTATGCCCTTGTAGTTGCGGAGATATAAAAGCTGGGGCTTACGCTTGGGAACACGAATACGATACGAAAGATAAATGAGATCGTGGTAAGAAAAAGTAGCCGTAAGTTGGCCATGGTAAGAAACATTACTAGCATTAACATTACATTATTATTACATTATTATTTTAACACAAAAGACAAGAAATCTTTGTGAACAGTTTACCGTCACATCAAAAAGAGTGAGTTCACTAATGCAGGAGAGTACTTCGGCATTATTTACCTCACTCTTTATATTACATACTACTGTTGATAAGTTGATATTGATATAACGCATAGAATAATTTCAGACCGTGAATTAGAATAAAACACATGCTCCGCAATATTTACAAAGCAAATTTCGAAACCATAATTAAAAATCAAATATTCTGCCAAAAACTATGTTATGTTTGAGCTTAAATGCAGAAAACAGCACGCTCCTGTCTGCAAAATACCTATGCAACATGAACTATTATTAATTAAAAAAAAATCGAAAAATATCTGCATAATCTACTGATCTTGTAAAATGTTTGATCTTTAGGAAAAGAGTTCAGTATACATTATTATACCAAAACTAGCTTTTACCAGCGACTTAGTTCGCGTGAAAATTTTGCTTATTTTCTTGTGATATAAAATAGCTTTAGTTATTCTGATGTATAGGCTATATCTCTGTATAGTTTAATTTGAATCCGTATAGTAGTTTTTGCGTGTAAGAATAACAAAAATCCATCCATTCATCTGTCCATGTTCATAAACTTCTGCATTTATGATATAAGTATTTTAAGTATATATTTATAATATGAAGTAGGTATAATATAATTACCTGCTTGAATAGTTACTCTGTAAGTGTTACTTTCTTTAGTTATTCTCATGTATAGGCTATATCTCTGTATAGTTTAATTTGAATCCGTATAGTAGTTTTTGCGTGAGAGTAACAAAAATCCATCCATTCATCTGTCCAGCCTCATAAACTTTTGCATTTATGATATAAGTATCTTAAGTATATATTTATAATATGAAATAGGTATAATATATTACCTGCTTGAATAGTTACTCTGTAAGTATTACTCTCTTTAGTTATTCTCATGTATAGGCTATATCTCTGTATAGTTTAAATTGAATCTGTATAGCAGTTTTTGCGTGAGAGTAACAAAAATCCATCCATTCATCTGTCCATGTTCATAAACTTTCGCATTTATGATATAAGTATTTTCAGTAAAAACTAAATAATTTCCATTCAATTATTCTAAGAAGCAGGTACGAGGTAGGTAAGAGGGAGTGCTTCTTTGAATGTACTCACATTAATCACTAATGTAATGTCTGTATTCAGTACAAGTCTGTACTTGAGACGTATGGGACACACGGTCGTGGAGATCGTTTTGCTTGCTGTTAAAATAAAATAAAAGCAAGAATTTTTCAAATTATCATCACCATTTTCAAACTCAACATAAAATGCAGTATGTCTTAAAAAATAATAGCTATGTACTCGAACTCTAACTCAAAAAAATGTTTATGTTCACATACATGGGCACTTCATCAGCAGTTAGTGCACGGTTCGAAATTGGTCGTTTTCTATGGAGAAGAACCGGCAAGAAACTCCACAGTTACTCTTTTCAAATCAAAGTATCATTCTTACAATGTGTCCATAATACAGGTTAATTAAGCATGAGAGGTCAGTATAGACCAATTAATACAGCACAATGGAATTCCAATAAAAAAAATTTTAAACAAATCTAAGAGTCTACAGTGTTCTAAAAAAGCTTTATATTATATTAAAATAAACTTGAGAAGCGACAACATTTGGCTTCAATAATAGAAAAAAGGATAAATTAATAATAAAAATTAAACAAAAAGAAAATCTGTCAAATCGTATGGATTATCGTAGGAAAAATAAAATGACACACTTACGAAAGTGGAGTTGTTAATACACTAGTCGATAATGCAATTACAATAAGCCAGGGAAGCCACATGTGCAGAAGGAAGGAATCATCGCCAAGCAGTCATGTCTTCAACGTAGTCCCGAATCTTATAATACGCTTTTTTGATAAGGACACGTTTGACGTGGGTTTTAAATTTTCCCTCGTTAAGTAATGTACTTACATCTACTAAACCTAATTACATAAATAAAATAACATAAAATTAATCGTTTTGTCTATCCCTCAAAAAATTTTAGCTAAGAACCGTTTTGTTCACGACAGATTTCAAACTGAAAAAACCGAATCATTATCGGTCCATTCGCTTAGGAGCTACGATGCCACAGACAGACAGTTAAACATGTTAAACTTATAACGCTCCGATTATTTAAGTCGGATGTGAAAAACAAAATACGTCACAAAAGGCGTCAAAGTTCTTGGTTACATCGCTGACATCCGGAGACGTGGTAGAAGACTGGAAGCATTCGCACGTTGGATGGCAATGTCTTTGAGAAAAGTATCGATCATTCAGTGAGACACGTCCTTGAATAAGAGACGTGAAAATCATCAAATGACTCTCTGAATGATGCTCCGAAGCGGGATGGAGCGTAATACTTCTACGGACGCACCCACCCTGATCCTTCAGTTCCCCTTGCGATCCGGGGTCACGGTAACTCGTTCAAATTTCCCCTGCAGCCGCGGCAAGCAATGGCCCTATCGTTTTAGAATATTCCAGAAATCCAAGCAGGCAACAGCCCTATCGTCTTAAGTGTTGACTGTTCCTTGAGGCGCGCGAGGAACACGAATCACCGTCGACTCGGGATCAATAATATGCTTTCCATCATCATCTTAGTTATTTATGATCCGTCCTTAGCGGTTAATAAAGCTCTCAGTTTGTCCTTGCTTATACAGTATGTTAACTAACAGAAGGCGTTCCCGTTAACCCGCAATAGTATAGCATCCATACATGCTAAAAAAAATATTAACATTCGAAAACTAAAATTTTTTATTTTTTTAATATTAAAATATTCATTAAAAATGTTAAATTGATACGTAAAAAAACACTCTGTACACGTGTACTTGAAGGATGGCAACGTCGTAATTTATTTATGAATGACGGGCTGCGTGTGCGGCTTATACTATTGCGGGTTAACGGGAACGCCCTCTGTTAGTTAACATACTGTATAAATCAAAATGTTTTTTTAACACTATATTATTTATTTAGTATGCATTAGGTAAACTAGTATTTTAGGTTTCTTATATTTTGAGTTATGTATTTTCTTCATTATGTGTAGACAGCCGTCTTATCTTTTGTTGACTTCGAAATGCGTAAATAAGCGACGTTAGTACTAAGTTTGCGTGTTCAACCTTATAAAGCTCACTGAACTGCACAACCCTACGTCTAACAAGTCCTATAAAACTCATGCTTTATCACTACTCTTTCTCATCACGTACAGCACAGTGGTTTAGATTACCTATACGGGTTTCCCACTCCTCGTTTACAAATAAAAAAGTCAAACAACTCATTTGTTTCAGTATTCGTTGCACGCGCTAGATTTACGATTATTCTGTATCGTATGAATCCGGGAGGAGGTGCTTCGATGATAGTTACTGTAACCGAACCATGGGCATTATTAATCATTACGTCATCTGGGGTTTTCTGGGTGTCTTGAACACACCTGTATTTTAAGAAGCTAAATTATGAAAACCTCTTCCTTCTTAAATCATAGGATATAAGACAGAAAACATCTTATAGATTGTTTAAATGCGCAATATTTTTTTTTTGGAATTAAAATACCTAAGTGACTAATTACTAGTACTAATAACGTTTAGATATAATAAGTAGTTTAATCAATAGAGAGCAAAAACAAAAGTCTGAATGTAAAAATAACAGCGTGGTAAACCTAGCGACTAACTCAACTTTATAGGTTTTAATTTAGATTAAGCCAGGTAATAAATATTATCAATAATTTAGATTTGAAAAGAAAGTCGTGTTAGTTATACTATTTATAACTCAAGAACGGCTGAAAATAGGTAGGGAGGTAGCTTAGACCCAGGAGACGTACAAAGGATACTTTTTATCCCGTCCTGTGGGAGGTAAAACAAAATTAAACATAATTAGCATTATCACCCTGGGAAGGACATAGGATAGTTTTTATCCCAAAATGGCATCGTGATCTGGATTTACGTGGGAAAAAACTCCCACGCGAACCAAGTCGCTGGCAAAAGCTTGTAATAAATAAAAATCAATCATGATAAATAAAAACAACAACTAACTATTCAAACGATTAATATTATGTAACGTTACTTAATTACCTTCTTCTTAAAATCGCACTTTATACTTCGTTTCACTTAATTTTATGTATCTTTAATATTTTTATATATTTATTTATCCTCGCATTAGAACGCCTTGCAGCAATTACACCAATGGAGAGCTGATTTCGTCAGAATCCAGCATTCTGCGCGCAGTGGTCTTACTGAAATCCAATAGATGATGAATGGATTGTGTGTCACACGTGCTCACTTGCACAGCATCAGGCCACTATATCTTCAGTTTTTCATCTGAAAATTTGTAGAAAAAATAATGTTGGTAATTGATTGGTTTTTCAGATTTATTGAATTTGAAAATTATACAGAAAATTTTTATAATATGTACTTGACTCGTTTATTAATAAGTATATATCATATTTTTTGTCACTTGTCCCTTAAAGTATTATCTCTAATTTTTTATTTATTTGTACTTTGTTTATGTGTCCTTGTACTTCATCAAAACAATATGATGCAGTTTATCAAACCATCAGCTGGCAAAGCATCTTCAATAAAAAGACTTCACCTTCAGATGTTTTTGAAAGCTTTATGAGTTCGGTAGCCGTTTCTCGAGGCCTCTACAAAATACCTGTGCCTTCCCAAATAAGGCTTGGGTCTGAGGAGTATTGTCGCTTACCGCTAACAAAGTACCGCTTACTGTACATCAATGACTAAGCGAATTTTATTTCTCTGCACAGCTTAGTTAAAGAGATTCTTGTTTAAAAAAAAAGATAACTAGCAATGTGGGTAGAGTTCAGTTTACAAGTTTGTGTCTGGAGTGCGTTTACAGCAAAGGTGTAATGGGCCGGCCTCTCGATCACAAATCCGTCACCTTAGTCATTTTTTTTGTGTCTCGCAGGTCAACCTCTGAGGTTGTTGGCTGCTTAACCGGGCTTGTCTGTGGTTGCCTTAATTAATAAATTAATTAAAGCCTCCAGCCAGAGCTTATTATAAAAATTACAAACTAGGCGACTACACGCTAAGGGCACCCCCTGTGGGGTACGGACCTCGACTTAGGGCGTCGCAGGGGGAGGGCAGCTAGGGACAGGCTGGATCATATCATTATTATTATTAATAAGGGAATTGAAAGCTACTGGCTCAGCGTAGCGGGCTGGCTTTGGCAAGGGACGGGGTGGACAATTATGAAGACGTCGCGGCGGGCCTCAGCGGCGAGGACGGAATTACGGTCGGTTTTTGTTTTTGTACACTGTGCTTGTTTCCCTAAGGCTCTCTTGGAGCTGGGTGATTGCGTCATCGGGAGTGACCAAGGTATGACTTGGTCAGCGAATCTTGGAAATGCAGCAGGGTTCGTATCGGGCGGCCGATGCGATAAGGGGATTCCTATGTTTGATTGCAGTATCAAAGAAACGCTAGGAGACACGTTTCATAAACTGCTGGATGGTGGGCATCTAGAGGTCTACGTGAAGAAGCTACCTTAGTTATTTGGCTATTGACACTTATATAGGTCGTAATCCATTACGCGGCACAATGTGGGTTAGTTTATGCCTCATGTCTTCGGATTTTTTATTCTACACACCGACACACCGCTTTCTTCACAATGTTTTTCTTTACCGATTTGACAGTAGTAGTGATGATATCAATTACACTAAGTACCTAATGTGCCTGACTGGGTTCGAACCCACAACCTGCAACTAGCAAGTTAAGCCTGTAGCCACTGAGCCACTATTCTATAGCGTGATCATCGTCTTTGTGTGTTAAACGTTGTATGTTCTCTCGCAAGAGGGACGGATAATCTGATTTAGCTGGATGTTAGATGGCTATGGACAAGCTGATGTGGTGATAGTAAGAGAAACTAGAGGAAAGGTTTAACAATAATATTTAAGGCACATAATTTTTTTTTCCTAATGTACATATTGTATACATGTGTAATTACCATAGATCGGAATAGGTAGAGCTGTTTTATGTACTTGCCATAGGTTAGAATTATATGGATATTCTCCGAGTCCCGGGATTTGGTTTTTAAGTAGTAAAATCATAAAAAAAACTATTCTCGCCTTCGGGAATAATGAAAGATTACACTTCCTTTCTGACGGGTAAATATAAGAAAACCGGGATTAAGGATAGTATAATAGATAGATAAACTTCATTCATTAAACCACATACATTTTTTTACGTAATAATTTCTTATTTAAGAATCAACAATCATTTAAACATTTTTATTCTGAAGTTGTACAAAAACATTTACAGTTGTAAAGTTTACAACGTCGCTCATGCGCTTATTGGCTTACATAAACCATTTTTATACATATTGACAAAAATAATGAAATTCAATAAAATCTCGTAGTATCAGTCGGAATGCCGTGGAATATCCATATTAACATCAATGTTTACGGTCAATGAACCTAAATAGCTCTACCTATTCCGATCACTGGTAATTACTGACATAGTTGTAAGCATTGCTAACAATTTTTTTAAATGCAACGTCTGATATAACTGTTTAAATAAATAAAAGATCCGGGGTTGCGGGAATATTTTTACGCGATACCGCGACCCCTCAAGCAAGGGCAAGTTAAGGACCAAGGTGGGTTTTAAATCAATCAGACAGGAAGTAATTAATCTACGGCCACATAAAACAAAAATGTTCACTGACTTGTATTTCAACCAGGGATGTTGCGAATATTCGCATCCGTATCCGCAAATGCGGAGCTTCCGTATGGATTTGGACATCTGCATCCGCATCCGCATCCGCAATAATCAATGCGGATTTTCATGCGGATGCGGATGTAAGACAAGTTGCAACTAGAAAGAAATTGAGCGGCGAATGGCACGTGCTGTTCGCCGGCCCCACAAGATCCGATGCGTTTGTTGTGGTGCATCATTTGTTTCTTGTAAATAAATCATTACGTGTTTGTTTACGCTGTGGGATACTTATCGTATAGATATGTAGCCTATCTACCCTTCGCTTTTGAGAAGATGCCGATCATAAACAACGTCTGAGACACGCGCACTTAGAACCGTACATACAATGAACAAAGGAATATTATTATAAATACTATAAATTAAATATAATGTAAACAGACACACGACACGCGTGCCTTGAGAGCGCGCTCATACAATGACCACTGTTAAACTTTTGTAAACACTACTATTACAGTGTTTACAAAAGTGACGTTTCCGATTCTCTTAATGCCAATTACGAAGGGGCTAAAAGAATGAGAATGACAGATTCCACGGAAAAGGATATGGGAAAACTAGGACCAGGGACGTCAGGTTCCCTCAGAAAGCCATGCTTAAAAAACGATCTTGCCATGATGTTAGATTCCTCAAGTGAAGATGAGAGTCAAGAAATACCAGAAAATGGTAGCACTGAAGCTGTACTCAAAAAGGAATTACTTTCTTATCGCACTAAAAAAAGAGTCAATGTGGATGAGAATCCTCTTAAATGGTGGAGTGTTCATCGAGAGGAATTTAACATATTCTCACCGATAGCACGAAGATTTTTATCCACTCCACCAGGCAGTGTTCCTAGCGAACAATTATTTAGTAGCGCGGGTTTAATTTACGAACCTCTGCATAATCGGCTTGAATCAGAGAAAGCGGCAATATTACTTTTTATTAAGTATAATGCTCCTATCTTTAACTTCACATACTAATTCTAATTAATAAAAAAAAATATGATTACTATATCGTTATTTTAATTCTTCATTCATATACTTTTTTTATATGGGCTCAAACATCCGCATCCGCATCCGCATCCGCGGATGCGAGCTTTCAGAAATCCGCATCCGCATTCACATCCGCGGATGTGAAAAAATCGGCATCCGCAACATCCCTGATTTCAACATGTATTTGTGCTTAAAAAATCAGACTACAACATCAAGCATCGCCTTGCCAAAACTGTTACAATAAAGCAACCCAAAATTCCATCACAAACGATCATTATAACGGTCTATGAAAAACATGTTCAGCAGTAAACGTTTACGAGGAGGATATGTAAACAATAACCGCCCCCTCAAAGACATTCCATTATCACCATTTGCAATGTGGATTGGTGATTCGAATGGCCGTATGATATTATTAACCACGATAGCAGATGTACCTACACATCATAGCGATAAGTACGAATGAGAGCGAGAACCGACTTGGAAATGTAAATACGAAATTTATTTTGTAACCCGTACATATCAGCTCAATAAGTTTGATAAAAAATCGAGTCTCGTGTAAAGGAAACTCTCTGGGATACAAACAGGTGGTCTGACATTTAACCAATATTTATAAACTTCGCTGGAAAGAGGTTGTTGTGCAAAGAAGAAACAGTAAACTAACTTTGGCGGTGTGTAATGCAGTTCGCTTTAAATGTTTGTTGATATTTTGTTATAAATCTTCTGTACTGAGTATCATTTACCAAGTACGAGTGGAACCCGCTCTGTTGGTTCCGTGTAAACTTATCTTACATTTGAATAATATCAAACTATGATATAGCGATGCGCACGATTTTCTGGGTGTCATATATTAGATTATTTTTATATTTATATAGTTTAGGGTTTTTATATTCAGTAAGACTACAGTACCTACAGTAAACATTACAGATCGATCAGATTGTAACGAATTTAGTTACACTAACAAAATATTTACGAATTTAGGTTTTTCCTTCACATGTGTTGTAAGTTATTGCTTCTAGCCAAATTTCATGATTCTATGTCAAGGTCAAAAACCCTATAGGTTTTGATTCCCTTGTGAAATCGCAAAATATATGTCATAATCGGTCATATCTTTTAATCGTATTGCATTACGAGTTTGCCTATTGGTTTAAATTTCATATCTGTTCCTGGGAAAAACGACTTCACAGACAGATGGACAAAGAAACGATTCTATAATAATAGGAGACACGGAACCTTAAAAACTGCAAAAGCTGTATTAGTATTCTCTTAATGACAGTACTTTATCGGCAGGTGTGGGCAGCCTTTTGTCTTACAGTGGGATGTCGTAAGTTTTAGATAGCCATAATTGTAAGATTGCACCCGTAAGTACTTTTTATCTGAAGTCAAATATGTTTTATTTTTAGTCCCATCAACATCCTATATGGTTGAACATCAAGGTTAAAAAATCATTGCCGAGGTCGTTCCATAGAGTAACCATATTAAAAATATCTCCTGTGCTTCTTGCTGATAATATTGAAATAATTTGTGTAATTATTCCAATGGTTTTTTGAAGTGAAAACTTCTTTAGCGGCGTTGTGCACTTTTTTGTAATGGGTAAAAAATGTTAAACTCGCTTCAGGACACGTGACCTGATCGAAAATTCGTAAGACGGACGGAGAGTAGACAGCGGCCCGGCGTAGGAGAGGAAGTATCCCCCTCTCTTTCTACGGCGCGGCGAAAACGTATGCCTGCGCAAACTTTTTAATGTAATATAAATTGTCATGTTTGTGTACGATAGCGCAATAAATAAATATTGTATTCTACCACATAAATGATAGTACTTTTATACTGATAATTAAAGCAATTCATGCAAAATTATTCCCTAACCATTCCAAAATATCAAAAATGCACAACGTTAATATTCAAGTTTTCACTTCTGCCGGCACTCCCGGAGTGCAACCCGTCGTTTTTTTTTTGTTAACCATTATAATCCACGTAACTAGCAATCTTGTTAACCCCTCCAACTAAGTGTTTGGAGTGGGTTCACGGCAATAAACTAATGGGTGGGGTTGGAACCTACGACCTCTCGATCACAAGTCCGACACCTGATCCATTAGACTATCAACGTATTTGTACCAAACAAACATAGATTTTCCACCCAGAAAAAAAAAGGTACTTACCTTTTTTTTCTGGGTGGAAAATCATCAAATCACTCCTCCCGCTGTGGGTGAAGCGGAGTGTGAGACTTCCACTGACTAATAAATTAATAGTTTAAAAAAGACTAGAAAAACAAGCTTTTATAAATGCACGTAAAAACAAAAAAAATGTAACCGATAACGGATTTTCTTTAGGTTTGTTATAACCTTGAAACCTGCGGGCCTAGACAAAATCCATTTTCTGTAAGCGTTAACGCCAACGGAAAAATTAAATTGTATGGAGTTGACATTTGCTAACCACATGTCACGCGATTGTCACGTGTTAGTAAATGTCAACTCCATACAATTTAATTTTTCCGTTGGCGTTAACGCTTACAGAAAATGGATTTTGTCTAGGCCCGCTGATCGTGTTCAAATTCCATTACGTGGCCTTTCTCACAAGTGCAAACACGACTATGATACGATATTCCATCATGGAATGCCAGTGCCTATCTTCCGGCTTCATCATCAGATCTTGAAACGTAATCGTGGTCAAAGTTCATTACAAGACTTTTCTAAAAAATCGAAAACAGCTATGATACTATTTTCCATCATGAAATTCCAGCTTATATCTTCCGGCTCCATCATCAGATCAGTTTGACAGTACCATATTATTGTATTGTCATCAGAACTACATACAGCTGCCAATTTTCATTACGCTACGACCCTTGGAAGATGGTTAAATTAGTTACCTTAGATTCCATTACATAGTTACATACAGGTCGACCTAATAAAAGCATGTTAAAAACCCACCCTGTTCCTTCAGTTGCCCTTGCGTTCCGGGATAGACAGGTACCTACCACGCAACCTCTTCACCCCTTGATGACTTTGTACATATGGGTTGCATTCAGTTTAAATGTATTAACAAGTACCGAATAAATCTAAATATATATAACACAAAGGTGACTGACTGACTGACTGACTGACATAGTGATCTATCAACGCACAGCCCAAACCACTGGACGGATCGGGCTGAAATTTGGCATGCAGGTAGATGTTATGACGTAGGCATCCGCTAAGAAAGGATTTTGCGAAATTCCCACGGGATCGGGTTTTACACGGGAAAAACTTCCCACGCGGGCGAAGCCGCTGGCACAAGCTAGTATAATATAAACGTGGAACTTCTACTGTTCACCTGCACAGTGTTGTAAACTGGGGCCACATAGCGAAATACTATCGCTGGTTGGTCCCTATCGCCGATCTGCGGTACTGGTCGCATTGTCCGGTGCCCGCCTGCAACTGGTCTCGGCAGTAGCACCGCTAACACTCTGTTATTGAGAACATTTTTGATTATTATGATTTTATTTATTTTTAGTATAGTTGGAATGTGAGTTTTGATGATATATGTTGTGGTAATTCATATAAGTTCAGCTGGCTTAGTGGCATGTATTTACTACTAGTGGACCTAGTGAACTTCGTACAGCTATATTGTTTTTTTTTTCTGTTTATTGACTTGTGATCGAGAGATCGTGGGTTCGAACCCCACCCATTACACACACATTAAACATATTTAGCGTAGTTGGAGAAAGAAGATGGCTAGTTATGTGAATTCTATCCACATTGTAAGTTCTGTTTTAAAAGATTTATTGAACAAATCTTGCTCTGAAAATAATGAACACAAAACAAAGAATCATCCAATTTGGTGCAGTCGTTCGTAAGCGATGCGCATACATACATTTCAGCCATTCAGTTTCATTTAATTAGAAAGGGTTTATTTAAAAAATAAATAATAATCATTAATTATGCTCATATGAATTGATGAAGTGAAAAAAATGATCAAATTGAGCTCCAAAAAAATTGCCAACATCGGTATCAATTGGAAATGTGGCACTTTTCTATGCCACGGTGAAAACTAATTTTGTCTCAAGATGTATTGAAGCAGCTAATACATTTTACATAATCACCTTTTCAGTTTTTAGTACCTATTTCTTACATGGAAGGTGACCACCGGAACACTATCACTAAGCCTCCCTTGTCCGTCTCTCTGATAGCGTGATTATTATCTAGATCCCAAAAAATAGACAGGTGAAATTCCACGGAGTGTTTATTTCTATTGCAGCTGTTATCAAAGGACTGTAGAAGTAATATTAGGAAATAATGATGTTTCTTTTGCAAAAAGGATATATGTAAATAACACTTACACGTCTTTTTTTCGTAAATGATGAGATGAGGCCATTAAGTGGGTTTCAGTTTATAGTACGGAACATGAAAAGTATCTTTGGAATTGACATTATAATACACATATGAGCAAAAACCGCGCGAATTCGTAATTACATATTTGCGATGTACATTGTATATCTTCGCAGTTCAAGTCTAGTGCATGTCATTAACTGTTTTATAAACAGTTAATGACAGTCCAGTTAAATAATTATATCGACTTTTCTTTGATATTTTACATTAAAACACAATACTTTAATTGCATAACATTCCATAAAAACCAAGGTTACCAAACTATCATCGAAGTCCTTGCCTATATCTATTTTATATTCTATTTCGGAAATTCTACGTAACATTTTCCCCAAATATGAAAACAACTAGTAGAAAATACTACCTCAACATAAAATCAAAGTCGTTTGTCGCAATTGGCGGAAGATATCGATAAAGAAATTTACAAAAAAAAAGTCCAGTTAAGAACAAGTATTGAAAGAAGTTATATCGATTATAGAAGATTATCGAAGTCGGTTAAAAGTACGAAACAATAGTACAGAGTAGTTCTCGCTAAATTCTTTATCAAAACTTAATGCAGCATGATACGTTAGCTCTAATTTGTCTGTATTGCATTACATGGCGCTACTTTAGATAATCAAAAGTGATTGTAATGTGCGCATAGTGAGGCAATGATAGCGATGATCACGTGATTTGTGCCTGTAAAAATGTATTCTGGTACGTACGCACATAGATAAACAATTATCTGTTCTTAGTAAGTCAGTCTTTTTTTTTCCTGGGTGGGAAAATCAACAAATGACTCCTCTCGGAGGGGGAGCGGATGGGAGTTTCAAACGCCTACTGACACTCCTAATGTTGACTGACACTGATAATGTTCCTACTGCTGCAATACAGGCCTTCACATTATGAGGGGAAATGGGCCTTAATCCAGGACGCAGGCCTAGTTCGGGTTTGTGCATGTTGCATGTCTTCGGATAGGCCGTTTTCTTACATTGCTTTCCTTCACCGTTTTGATGTCATCACCATAGTGATGATGATGAATATTACACAGTGTGATGCACCTACCTAGGTTCAAACACAAGACCTAAAACGTATAAGTTGTGCCATTTTTTTATTACTTTTTTTAACAAACTATAAAGTATATCCATGCCTTGGAAAGCATGTTTAGCTGTAAGTGCATTCAATGCAGCAATGGATAGACAAGACGGCAGGTCCTAGCATAGTTAGGAAAATACTAAATTATGCTAGAAATTTATTGCGCAACTTTTTCTTCTCAGCAAAAATACGAGGAAGACGTCACGGGCGGATTTTATTGTTTTAAATCTTGATTTACGCAAAATAAACACAAACCAAAGCGATAGACCAGCACACACCAAAGAGTCTTTCAAACAGACAAATTGTGGCATTTGCGGATAATCCGCGGATAACCGCGGCCTTGGAACGCAAGGTCGAGATTACAAGAAGAAGAGACATTTAATTTTGGACGCGACGAAAGCATACCAGCTATAAAACTGAACTCAAAACACATAAATATATAAATTTTCTGGACTTGATTGATACTACAGATAAAAAGACAAAAAAATGTGCCAGTCAAAATATTACAGTAATCAATTTAGTTAACAACTTCCTGATCTCTAATTTACCAATTAGTTGATAAGATAAACATATAAAGTTTTAATGAACGTTGGTTTCTGAGAATGAATGTAGAATTAAGTAATAGATCAAGTATGCCTTGTTTTGGAACATCACTTTATAATTTTAATTGATTCGCATCTACATTTATCCATTTGTTCAGTCAGCCTAAGTGGCATTTCTCTGAATTTACTGTGGAAATTGGGTAGAGACTAATAATATATCAGCGTGAAATCATATCGCGGATTGGTAAGAATCTAATTCTTAACACTTCAAGTGTATATGAATATTTTATTGCTATTTATATTAATTTATTATGGACAAATAATGAAAAAAAAAAGGTTTTACTGCATGAGTTTACAAGTTGAACGAGAGTTCGCGAAGAGAGACGTTGTAGTGTGAAGCTGGCTACTAAGGTTGAACTGAACGACCACTCTACAGAAACTCTAGTATCTAAGAATGCTCTATAATATACATAAATCACATTTATAGTACAATGTTCTGTGTTAAATCCACCATTTTGGTATCCTCAAGGAAAAAGGAGGCGTGGCCGTAGGAAAATAAGTCAAGTACTTACTTGACAAAGAAGGTGGAGCAATGCAACATGCAAACAAAACCTACTCTCGACGGGTGTTTCGCCCCTCCGTGAAGCATCCGCTGGAGGTGTCGACCGGTCGGAGAGTGCATTCACTAGTTACGACGGATCAAGCTTCATGCTTGATCCGTTGTAACTAGTGTATTTTTTGGATTAAAACTAAATATTGTTCTATAACTTCAATCTGTTATTGATGTACGCAGAACAAAGCCTTATTCCAGTCTGATATTTTTTAATCATGATAGATTGGAGTTTGACCACTATTTTACCTGATGGTAAGCGAGATGTGGTTGAAGTAAACTCTACTTTTATATGTAGGTATTTTATTATTGTTTTATTTCCATTCGTTTCTAGTCATATATTGGCATTGTCTTTTTTACTAGAAACATTAATGAATAAATGTCATAAAATTGCTGCTGTCCATAGTTTGCCCAGTAGTCTTGTGCCGCGTATAAGTACGCATTAGCCGAACGGCACTGTCCGCAAGCAGTTACGTATCTCCCTGCAGCCGGTAGGGTTGACCACTTACTTTTTAACGTTTTGTCTTGTTTTAAAATATAATGTCTGATAATTATGTGTCTGATAGATGGTTTCTTATATTGAAATGATTTTTAATATTTTTATGACGCGGAAATAAACTCGAAATAGGTAAGTTAATAGACTTAGTTTCTATCTAGGTAATTCTGCCTTCACTTTATTTTAGAAGCATACCTACTACTACTACAAGTTCAAAGAAATCGTCGTGACTGCTGTTCATATAAAAAATATTCAAATCATATTTTCTGGTGCAGTATAAAACATTGATCCAAGTTAAATCAAAGCCCAACAAAACCGATTAAATCAGTTCACCCTTTCATTTAAATAATACTATCTAACTGTTTAAAAGTGCCCGTAAAATACATTTATAAAAACAACATTCCCACTAAATGCCAAAAAAACGATACACTAAAGCATAAACAAACAGAAAAAAAATGGCAACAAAATTCCAATACAGCACGGTAACGTCGGTAACCCTATCGGGACACCAGGCACTCGATACATTCTACCGCCTAATTAAAACGGTCCAAGGGACCCTTTTATCTACCGAAGATACGGTTACGGCCGAAAGACACGCGAACTCTCGCTACATTTCGGCGCGTTTCGGGAGCTTTCGGCTTGCGATTCGATTCGATTAAGTGCAGTGAATGACTGCGATTTTTTAATTCGAAATGCTTTAAAATTCGAACATGATTGAGAAAGTAGTTTTTTTTTTGGTGTGTAAACAGCAAGTCAAACTACATTTTTGAAGTTACAGCAGAAGGAATACGTAGTTGTAGTTAATGCAGAAGTTATACTAAGATTGCGATTTAAAATGGTTTAAAATTCGATCGTGATTAAGAAAGTTTTTGTTTTGTTTGGTGTGTAAATAGCAAGACAAACTACATTTGTGGGAATGTTCTAACGTGATACCGCGGCCAAGGAACGTAAGCAGTTAAGGAACAGCGCTTATAGTCAGAAAAAGTCTGACACCCTCTTCCGATCCACTCAGATCGGGAGGAGTCATTAGATGATTTTCCCTCGAAAAAAGGCAAACATAGACGAATACAAAAATGCCCGATGCTAAAGGAAAATAAAAATAAAATAAATAAAAATATATAAATAGGCAATATTGTCTTGAGTTTGCACAGTCATAGTTTCTGTTTACTCCCATAGTCCGATGCATCGGCAATCCGCCACAACCAGAGAGAAATTAGGTCTAAGGCCAACGGATTTTCGTGCTATTATCGTTAATCGAACTACTAATTCATTTACTTTTTTAAAGCACGAACACAGATTTCCAACCCGATTTTTACCGAGAAATCATCCAGAAAGAAATCATTAATTAAAAAACCTAATAACCCTTTTTCCGACCCATGTATTAAACCCAAGACTGCACGCGGTTTCTGATCAGTAGACCCAAGGCGGCAAACAGATAATGAATCTCCTAGTATATTCGTCGCTTTTGATTAAAATCATGACGATAACAGAAGATAATTTATTTAATTCATGCAAGAACTACTAATTAATTTACTTCTAAAGACAAATTTCACAAAGTGCTTTTAAACAAATACAAACTGCGCAATTTTGCATTTCGAGCAAGCTTTTTCCATAAAGTTTAATGACTTCTTCTGAGCAGTTCTTCTGAGATAGAAGATGCTCACCTCTAAACATAAAGAACTAAAGGAACATAATTTGGTTCTATATTTCTAAAAACATAGAAAACCGACTCTCATTCGAGAAAATAAAACTAATTGCATTATAACTTTTGAAGTTTTAATCAAGTTTTATGATTTGTACAGAATGCACCCAATAATCTATGTAGTGACGTCATTTCATCTTGGCCACTGCACATGTGTAGCTCTTTAAACTTTTAAACAAAGATTGTTGTTATTTTGCCATATCCAGCAGAAACCGTTCTTTTTTCCCAAATAAAAAGTATCCCTTGGAATCAAGCGATAGTGTAGCTTTTTATGACTAAAAACACAATGAACTTTAGCGACCCCATTGAGAAATAAAAACTTGGCCAAGTGCGAGTCAGACTCGCCCATGAAGGGTTCCGTAGTAACTATAATAATATAATATAATATGTATATTTATTTGACGAATAAAAAAAAACCTTAAAAATTTCTTAAGACTAGCTTATTTACATTTTTACAACTACGCTAAATAACTTTGTTTTTCATAGTGTTTGTATGAATTACAAAGTTATATTTGCGGTTTTAGAAAATATGCTGTATCTCAAAAAACTTTTATGAAACTTTAGACTTTATGAAAAAGCGGTTTTAGAAACCCTTATATCATTTTTAAACACCTGTCTATAGATACCACACACGCATAGGTTTCATGAAAAAAAAAATATTTTCAGTTCTAGTTCCATGTATGGGGACCCCCCTTTATATTAAATATTTTTTAATTTTTTTCTTAAATACGGAAAGCGGTTCACAGAATACATCTACCTACTAAGTTTCACATGTATAGTCTTAATAGTTTCGGAATAAAATGGCTGTGACATACGGACGGACGGACAGATAGACAGACAGACAGTCGGACAGACATATCGAAACTATAAGGGTTCCGTTTTTGCCATTCGGCTACGGAACCCTAAAAAAACACTTGAACTCTTTTTTATTAATTGGGATTTGACTTAAGTACTCAGTTCATAAAACCAACAATTTTGTATTACTTTCAGACGTGATCGTTACAGCGAGCCCTTTTAAATCCTACCTTTAAACTTATTTCTTTAAGACATAAACTTATAAAATTTATTAACTGTGTGTGTTAATAAATTTTGTAAGTTTATATCTTTAAGAAGTAGAGCACACACATGCTACGCACACGCACGATACGCACACGTGCAAATACATTTTTATATATTTACGAATATTCATAAATATTTTATTGCATTAAAATGTAAATAAGTAACGAAAATGGGAGAAGACACTGATTCCTGTAACACAGGTCACCTAGCTCAGGAATTAGGGCTCCAACGGTTAATGTACCAATTTTTTTATGACAATTAACATATTATTATTATTATTACTATATTATATATTATTATTATTACTTACATACCCCGGATTTTAGACAAAAATATCGAGGCATTACAATCGAGCGATTATTATCGAGCGTTTAATTTGTCCAACGATACAATTTAAAACGGTTCGCTGTATCCATCAGGTCTGAAAGTAATACGAACTTATCGGTTTTATGAACTGAGTTAGTCAAATCTCAATTACGAGATAATGTCCGTTTGACCATTTGTTAAACAGTTTTGTCTAGTCATTCGCCTTGATTTTCCTTTTTGAGGTTCCTAATATGTTAAATTGTATTAAACATCACAGAATTTAACAAATATAATAAAATGCTCAAATATAATAAATTCAATTCGCCAATTACGCTGCTCGAGGTTCGTTAAAACTTCGGTACCAAAACAAATGCCCACAATTCTGTGATGATACAATGTATATAGGACACATTGGCATATTAGGAACCTGAAAAAAGGAAAATAAAGTCATATGCCCAGATAATTTTTTCGATTAATGCCCACAGTGGCCAGTATTCCACACGACTGGTATAGTACTGCAGTCTCCACTTGCGTCGGCATTCAGGCTACAAACCAGTTTGGTTCCTTTATGCCGCAGACCGCCTATGCTGCAGCTTGCGTATATGCACCACACTTCTCAACAATATCCAAGGAATATTCTCATTACAAGACAAGGGAGCTTCAACATCTTTCTCCTTTCTTTTGACTCCTCCTGCTCTGAATTAAGTAGAAGGTACCGTTGAATGGGGAAGGGAGCTTCCATAGCTAAATAAAACAGGGATATGAATCAAAAGTACGACTTATGTAGAAGATAGTCCGCGGTTGGGTAACCATTCAGTTCACATTATATCATATGTCATATAAAATCACCGACAAGCATTAACTTAAAAATCAGTCCGCTAGGCTAGGGCTCCCTATCTGACTTGACCTTTTCTTTCCGGGTGGGAAAATTATCGAATGACTTCTCCTGCTCTGGGTTAAACGGAAGGGAGTGTCAGACTTCTACTGACTAAAAACCCACCCAATTCCTTCAGCTGCCCTTAAGTTCCGGATCCGTCGTATCTCGTTAGAACATTCCCGTAATCCCGGATCTGACCTGACCTGACGTTTCATTTAAAATACTGGTATTTAAGTTACCAAAGTAGGGTAGATTAATATATTCAACAGAATTGTTTTTTATAACTTTAAATTTAACATACATTTTAAACAATCTATCTACATATAGATAAAAACGGATCTACGAAATGTATGTAGGCCCATGACTTTGGAACGAACTTTGGAAATTGGATGGCTGATTTTTGTTGTGTCGTTATTTACAAGACAAGATTTGTATTGAAGAAAATTGCGGAAGCTAAGTACGAACGCAGATGATGACGCGGACAGATGCTAGTATTTTATCATTTAATTTTTCGGAATACTTTATAGAAATACACGTAATATAGGCGTCAATAGCCAAATGGCTAAAGTATCGGCCTTGTGATGCAGAGGTCGTAGGTTCGAACCCCACCCATTACATTACACTTTGTCATTTACCCACTCCAGAAACAATCATGTTTAGCTTATTTGCAGGGACAAACAAGATAGCTAGTAATGTGAAATCAGAGATTTCGAGTTTACTAGTTAAAGTTTTAAGCACGAAGCTTTTAAGTTTTCAATTATTATTTTAACTGCACTAATTTCAAGTCCTAACTTTCTTTGTGATCCTACCCATATACATCATGAAAGCTGGGGATATTTTTAGGGTTCCATAGCCGAATGGCAAAAAACGGAACCCATATAGTTTCGATATGTCTGTCCGTCTGTCTGTCTGTCTGTCCGTCCGTCCCTATGTCACAGCCATTTTAATCCGAAACTATTAAAACTATACATGTGAAACTTAGTAGGTAGATGTATTCTATGAACCGCTTTCCGATTTTAAGAAAAATATTATTATTATAAGGGGGGTCCCCATACATGGAACTAGAACTGAATTTTTTTTTTTTCATGAAACCTATGCGTGTGTGGCATCTATAGACAGGTCTTTAAAAATGATAGAAGGGTTTCTAAAACCACTTTTTCATAAAGTCAATCGTTTAAAAGATATAAGCTTCCAAAGTGGTAAAATGTGTGCCCCTCCCTCTCACTTCTATAATAATGGAGTGAAAAATCTAAAAAAAATATATGTCTGTAGATCTTAATGTAAACTTTCAATCAAAATAGTTTTAACGAATTTGGGTCAGCATTTTTTGAGATACAGCATATTTTCTAAAACCGCAAATATAACTTTGTAATTCATACAAACACTATGAAAAACAAAGTTATTTAGCGTAGTTGTAAAAATGTAAATAAGCTAGTTTTAAGAAATTTTTAAGGTTTTTTTTAATTCGTCAAATATATATACATATTATATTATATTATTATAGTTACTACGGAACCCTTCATGGGCGAGTCTGACTCGCACTTGGCCAATTTTTTCTCTTCAAGCGTGAAATCCAGACTCGACTCTAAAAGCTTCTCACACTTACATAGTTTGGTTTAGTCTTAATTTATTACAATATACCCTATGCATTATAATGTTTGTTATAATATACTAAATCATATCATTCATATCATATAAGCAGAAAAGTTTGTTTGTTTGTTTGTACGCGCTAATCTTAGAAACTACTATAGCAGTAGCTTGAAGCTTGAGGGAGGTTATAGGCTACTTTTTACTCGACTGCAAAAGAAGAAGGTTATGTTTCTATTGAGATAAATTCCACGGCAGCGAAGATCTGCGCGACTGCTACTATAATGCATGGAATTAATTAAATTAAATTAGTTGTTATGTCTTATTGTTTTACTGTTATGGTGTACAATCCTTACTAATATTATAAATGCGAAAGTAACTCTGTCTGTCTGTGTGTTACGCAATCACGCCTAAACTACTGAACCGATTTTAATGAAATTTGGTACGAACGTAGTCTAGAGCCTGAGAAAGGACATACGCTGCTTTTTAATGCGAAAAAAGGGCTGTAAGGGGTTGAAATAGGGGATGAAATTTTGTATGGAAATTACGTCATTTTTAAAGCTAGAAGCTTGAAACTTATTTTTTAGAATTTGTATTAGATATTAATAAATACGACATTCAAATTATGTATGAGTTTTATTTTTAAAATAATTAGCCTAAAAAATTAAAAATACTGCCGAAAGTCACTATTCCGCGCGGACGAAGTCGCGGGCACAGCTAGTAAAGAGTATATCTATCTATCTATCTTAATTATTTATTTCTTGTACACCCAGTGAAGATCGTTTAACCCAAAGACCACAGACAGACAGTGAGTGGAACAACAAAAACTACATTCAACATAAAAAATATTGAACTATAATATCGCAAACATTGCCACACTAGCCAGTCTTATACACGTATGAACTAATATAATGAATTGAAACAAACCATTTTCTCGAGCTAGGTTTAATGGCGGATCGAGCCGGCCTTCTATTATAATGCAAATAAAAATCTATACTACTACCTCAGAACCAGTGGAGTTAAATGGAATTGGGTTACAGAACATAAAACTTGCCTTATATGTTAAGTATAAGACTCACGACCAATAAAGCTTGGATTCCAATGAAGTGCAAATTGATTTTTAACCGACTTCTAAAAAAGGAGGAGGTTCTCAATTCGGATGTTTGTATATTTTTTTTTTATTTTTTTTTATGTTTGTCCGCGCATAACTCCATCGCTTGCCAACCGATTTGAAAAATTCTATTTTGTTAGAAAGGGTATACTTCCCAAATGGTCCCATGAAAATTTTATCGAAATCGGACAAGCCGTTTCTGAAAAATCAATAAAAGTCTAAAAAAATATTTACTTTGATGATCTTTTCGTTTACTCTACATTGCGTTTATTGTTCGCGCATAACTCCGTCATTTACGAACCGATTTGGAAAATTCACTGACCCACTAAAAAGCACGGAAATAAAAACTTTTTTGCAAAAAATAAAACCGACTTCTATATCAAAACACTACAAAGCCAAAAATAATTTTAATTTCGGAAGGCGGTGTGAAAAAAAAAAGAAAATATTAAACCAATAACACCGACTACCGAAATTAAAATTATTTTTGGCTTTGTAGTGTTTTGATATGGAAGTCGGTTTTTTGAGGAAATAATGCTTGTGTTGATGATTGAAGGCAATAGGCATTTCAAAAGAAACCAAACCTTTGAAATATGGGTGTTACTATTATATTATATAATATTTTATAATAGACGTTTATTAGGCATAAATTAATTATATTTACATTATGAGTACTGTCACGTAAACTAAAGCATCAATAGCTTATTGGCTAAAGTGCCGGATTTGTGATCGAGAGGTCACAGATTCT
Source organism: Tholera decimalis (assembly GCA_943138885.2). Classification (NCBI taxonomy): domain Eukaryota; kingdom Metazoa; phylum Arthropoda; class Insecta; order Lepidoptera; family Noctuidae; genus Tholera; species Tholera decimalis. The sequence continues at coordinate 24,554,198 of OW964567.2, read as the reverse complement.
AACCCCACCCATTACACTATTGCCGTGAACCCAATCCAGACACAAGCTTAGTTGGCGAGGTTAACAGGATTGCTAGTAATGTGAATTCTTCCCACATTGCTAGTACTCTTAAAAAAACTAGGTTTAGGTCTGCTGTAAGCAAAATTAACAAATAATTCGTGGTAGATCTATTTACAATATATTTACATAAATATATTATTAATAAACTTGATTTCGAATTGTTACACAAAACTACATCTACGTATACGTATATGTAGTTTTGTGCAACAATTCGTTATAATCAAATAAAGTAAGATTTAATAGTAAAAAATTAGATAATATAAAATTATAATAATGTAAAGTAGAATGATTGTACGAGACGTGTTATGATAGACGTTATATCTGATGTTATAATTTATTATATTGATTTTTCAATTCACTTCTGTGCTTTGAATGAAGAATGTGGTAAACCATGAAATTATATCCAAATCAAAATATGGTTCCTACTTTCAGTTAAGGAGTGGAATTTCCTGCCGGAATCTGTATTTCATGATACCTACTCGTATATTCTGGGGCTCTTCTAGGCAAACATGTTCTGTTATGAACCACTTGACATAAGTTGATTTACATAATTATGTATTTAGTGGTCAAATGCGAGCCTATCAATAACAAAACATATGACGTGTACATAATCGTGTATGTGACAGTGTAAGAAAATGTCTTAAAGTATCCTAGCGTCTACCAGAAACTCTTGGCCTTTTTGAATTGTGATCGAACTTCACACGAGCGGTGAAGTTCGATCACAATTCAAGAAGACCATCCCTGTCCCGAACAGAAATATCCTATCGACGAAACAGTCTACCCGTGTGTCAAGTTTCATCTAAACCCAGTTACTCCGTGAAGACGTGAAATGACGTGATATAAGTATCAAATCGCAAACCCGCTTTTTGCGACCATGGTGCGAGCTGAAAGTAGCAATTTGTAACTACTTTTGAAAGCTTTTGTTTGGTGCCACATATCCAACGAGAAATGGACAAACAAAAGAACCACATAATGAGTCTCATTTACTGAGCCAAAGTTGCTCCATTACTATCGAAGAGAATCTTTCTTTCCACACTTTCCTTAGTAGTTACTAAGGCAAGGGTTGTGTGGAAGGGAGACAGGGAGGCCATTGCCCAGTAGTGGGATGAAAGCCCACTTGATAAATAAATTTGTAACTGAGGACAAAGATCGTGACAATATTATAACGTTATTTTAAAGCCACGGCCTACAATGTAAACATCACCATGGCAGTCATTGCTGCCAACCTATTACTACGACAATACCCAAGTCAATTATTTATTCAAAACAGCCAAAAAATAGCCATTACAGCTCCCATTACAAAGTTCAAAAAAGGAAAATTAACAAAGAAAAACTCTCATTGTATTCTAATGAAATGGAAAATTAACAGCATCTCTTCTTTCTTTTTGAAATGTCCTATCTCTTTTCCACCGATTGAACCACAGTGTTTCTGTCCTTGTCTACAAACAATGGCATAGTGCGTCCAAAAAAGAATATGTCGAGATAGTGTATCGACAGTTTTAATCTTATGAAATATCGATATCTGTCAAGGCGTCGCATTTTATTATTTGTTTCTACGAGTTGTTCTGTGTAGAATTAAGTTTGATAGTTTGAGTCACAGGTTTTAAGTAGGTAAATACATAGGTATATTTTTAGAGCACTAAATGTTCTTAGGCTACAGGAACAGAACAGGTACTGATAAATCATAACATGACTAGACGCAACAAAAAACCTTGATCCGGGCACTATTTTATCTTCGATAGTTAACAGCCACAGAGACGTGTAGGTAAGCTATGATGTAGTAAAATTAACGATCCAAAAGAACAAAACTTAAATTGTCGTGAGCATTAGGTAATCAGTTCATTCCTGTCATGCATTCACCAGGCAACTATCAAGCACGATGACACTTAAAAGTGGTTGTTGAAAATCAGCGTTAGTTAAGGTGTAAATATAAAACAATCTCTGATTATTATTATTTTTATTGATAATAGGCTCGCGTTTGACCACCATCTCACATATTTCTAGAAAGAGGAGGTACTTAACCCGGTAGAGATGACTCTCTTTCTCAGAGTGAGCTAGCTACCAAGGGAGACGTGCACCGCCGCGGGCGTTGGGGATCCCGAGCCGCTCTCCGGCCACCGTAAGGTGCGAGCTTGCGAACTGCGAGCTGGGGTAGCTAAACGTTCGGTAAGGACTAGGGTCAAAGGCGTGTCGTAATCCACGAGCGCCTCAAATGCCGCCATTGCCCGCCGGGGTTGTGAGAATTTTCTAACGAGATACCGTGACCCAAAAAGAACAGGTTGGTTATTTAGTTATTTACACTCCTTACCGCTCCACCCAGAGCGGCAGGAGTCAAATGATAATTTTCTCACCACAAAAGAACCCTATTTTAAATCATGCTTATCAATTTAAATATAACAAAATAAACTTTATCGATAATTTTAACCCTTTTCGTATCGAGCAAAAAATCTATCGACTAACTCCCAACCCTTCCGAGCTACTGCCACAAAAAATATTTTATCGTGCGCGGGGCAGCCTAAAAAAAACAAATAGCCGGTAAGTCACTCGTCCTCTGACGGCCAGAGAGGAAAGTTTTTTTTTTTTTGTCACAGCGGACTGGGCGGCCGGTCGATGTATTGTGTTCGGCCTGAAGTTCTCAACTGTAGAAGTAAGAATACATCTTTTAAATTTCGAATTGTCACGGTCCAAATGACGAACGTGACTTAAACTTTGTTTTTTATAGACGTAAGTATCTCCCTGATTTACTTTTTAGGCTCAATATATTATTTAGTTGCAAACTGCAACTGTTTATCTAAAATAATAATATATTATAAATATAATAAAACAGCAAAGAAGTGTGTCTGTAAATTGAAAATGTTTACAAAAAAAAAATAACTCTATTTGTACATGATAATCACCTGAACTACTGACAGATTTGAATGGATTTTTTTATTATATAGCTATCTTAAGTTATAGCCTATAATTGATTTCGAAAACTGGAACACCTGATGCAGAATTATACATGAGAACGAAGACACAGGCTAGTCTCAAATGAATGGTTTGAGATTTACTTCTATTCCCCTTTATTGTGACATAGACATAAACCCAACCACTTCACTCTTCAGGTAGGTTTTAAGCTACTTTTTACCCGACTGCAAAAGAATGTTTTATGTTGGTAGCTAGTTGATTATGGTTTTCAACCGACGACAAAAAAGGAGGAGGTTTCGACGCGTATATATTTTATTTTATGTATAATCACTGATTACTCGAAGACGGCTGAACCGATTTGGAAAATTCGTTTTTGCTTGAAAGGGTATACTTAGAAATTGGTCCCATTGTCACCAAGTCAGGATCTGATGATGGGATCCTGGAGAAATCGAAGAACTCTTCAAATATCATAGGCACACCTATAGTGATTTGAGTATTTTTTATAGTAACTTGTGTAGTTGCATTCGAAAAGCACCATTTGTGAAGTGGACCTGATGATGAAGACCACAGATGGCCAGTGGAACTACTCAATATATAAGTAGGAATAATAAGTATTTCATGTGTTCCGCTTTGATTACTTGAATGTGGTTATTAAGCACAATATGCTAGTCACAATGAATATGGTGAAGTGAAGCTGACAGTGAAGTACCAGGAGAACTCCTCAACAATTAACGGCCCAACATTGGGAAAGGCAATATTTTGTAAATAAATATAAGTAGTTGACATTTAGGCACATTTAGGTAAATTAAAAATCGATCAACTAAAAAGAGTGAAATAAAAACTTTTTACCAAAAAAATAAACCGACTCCCAAAAAACACTGCAAAGTGAAAAATAACTTTAATTTCGGAAGTCGGTGCCAAAAACGAAAATACAAAACTAAAGACACCGATTACCGAAATTAAAGTTATTTTTCACTTTGCAGTGTTTTTTGGGAGTCGGTTTAATTTATTGGTAAAAAGTTTTATCGTGACAAAGTCCACGGAAGTGTGATATGTAATATTAGTCTCTTGGCAAACTTCGGTCTTCGATGAAATAATCACAAAGAGGTACCTAGTATCCATTTTCCAACTATGTAGGGGTTAGTTTCTAGCCAAATTGTTTAAATATTATATAGATCGATTTCCTATCTGACCAGCACACACCCTTAGCAAGACTGATAGAATACAAATCGCAAATATACTTTTAATACTTTTCCTTATAAAATATTAAAACGTTATTAAAACTCGTAGAAATGTTTTTTAAACGCACGTTATTATTCTTTCATAATGTCATAGCAACCTGTAATGGTCTGTGGTCTTTATCTTGTCAGTGATGGACTTACGTGGCTGTTAGAGGTACCTATGAAGCATGTTATTGAAAAATTATGAAGAACTAGCGTCAATAGCCTAATGGCTAAAGTGTCGGACTTGTAATCAAGAGGTCGGGGTTCGAACCCACTCCAGACACAAGCATATTTGGGTTAGTAACCCCTTCAGGTTAGCAAGATTTATTTGTTTACACTTTATGTACATATGTACAAAGGCGAATTTAATGCCGTAGGCATTTTCTACCAGTCAACTATGAGAAGATTGCAAGATTGCTAGTAATATGAATTCTACCCACGCTTTATAGTTCTCTTATAAAAAAGAGTTTGAAAATATGTAAAATATGTATATACAGCATGTTAACTAACAGAGGGCGTTCCCGTTAATATCATAAATACATTGCGACGTTGCCGTCCTTCAAGTACGCGTGTACATAGTGTTTCATTTACGTACAAATTATTTTTTTGTGAATATTTTAATATTAAAAAAAAACATTTTGTTTTCGAATGGTGATATTTATTTTCAACCGACGACCAAAAGAGGAGGTTATCAATTCGACGCGTATATTTTTTTTTTTTTTTTTTTATGTATGATCATCGAGTACTCGAAGACGGCTGAGCCGATTTGGAAAATTCTTTTTTTGTTCGAATGGGTATACTTCGAAATTGGTACCATTATCACCAAAGTCAGGATCTGATGATGGGATCCTGGAGAAATCGAGGGAACTCTTCAAATATTATAGGCACACCTATGGCGTTTTGGGTATTTCTTATACTAACTTATGCAGTTGCTCTCAAAAAGTACCATTTAGGGAAGTGGAACTGATGATGAAGACCACAGATGGCCGCCGAAACTACTCAATAATAAGTATTAAGTGAATTGCGATTCGATTACTTGAATATGGATGTTAAGCACTTTATGCTCGTCACAATGCATATGGTGATGTAGAGCTGATGGTGAAGTACCAGGAGAACTCCTCAACAATTAACGGCCCAGCATTGGGAAAAGCAATATTTTGTAAAAGGTTATAAGTAGTTGACATTTAGGCTCTTGTAACTAGGTAAATTAAAAATCATTCAACTAAAAAGAGTGAAAAAAAAAACTTTTTAACAAAAAATTAAACCGACTCCCAAAAAACACTGCAAAGTGAAAAATAACTTTAATTTCGGTAGTCGGTGCCAAAAACGAAAAAACAAAACTAAAGACACCGACTACCGAAATTAAAGTTATTTTTCACTTTGCAGTGTTTTTTGGGAGTCGGTTTAATTTTTTGTTAAAAAGTTTTTTTTATCATGTATGGATGCTATACTATTGCGGGTTAACGGGAATGCCCTCTGTTAGTTAACATACTGTATAATCTTGTGTAAAGAAAACTCTCTGGGATACAAACAACTGGCATTTTCTTATTTTTTATCTTTGACATTTTACCAATACATATTTTAAACTTCACTGGTAAGCGTTTTTTTTTTAGTAAAGTTATAGCTTAGTGCGAGTTGGACTCGTATAAACTACTCCATAGTACCGAACTAACTACATTATATTTGCGGCTTTAATTTTTAATTTAAAATGTGCAGTAATGCAGTAAGACATTTCAGTAAATGCAAAGCAATTAATAAATAATAATTCTTGCCAATTTCATGATAACTAGTACCCTGAAGTTTAGATTCTCTTGTAAAATCGCCAAATAGGTCATAATTATTTTGATCGCTTTGACTTGAAGTTAGATTTATTCACAACTGAAAAAGACCGTAGGTCCAAATATTACCCAAATATTTGATGTAGGTATTGACAGACATTCCGATAGATGGACGACCAAGGGTCCTGTAAAGGGTTCATTATTTTGGTTTTGGAGGTATGGAACCTCAGAGATAGCGCTTAGATGCTTACTCAAATAGTAACGTTTATCAGTCTAAAAAACTTATAGAATAAGGTTTATAATTGCGTTTTATTTTTCTAAACAAATAAATAATCTTTTCAACAAAACACTGACGATATTTTATCCCCTAAAAGTTTGACTAACACTGGAATGACGGAGAGCGCATATTTAAGCGTTCTTGAAATCCTATACAGGGCATTAAACAAATTTTTTAGACTGTACATCATAAAAAGTGGGATATATAGTAATAACTGGTTTATGACGGAATGTGATGTGTAAAAGACAGATAAAAAGATCTGAATTATGTTTGGTAGTTTTAGACTTACTCAGAAAGCTATGTATTTGTCACCAACTTGAAAAACTTAAGCAGTTTAAGCACATTTAGAAAAATTAACTATTGAGATAAGTTGCGTAGATCCCACGGAATATCAGCTTGTGTAAACGATGCTAAAGAGTTCTAAACATAATTATCCAAAAAATATGTGTGTATACTCTTTCACACAAAAACTACCGAGCGGATCTGAATAATAGGTAAGTAGATAGTTGACATTTGAGGAATAGAGTTGCCTCTCCCTCACGCGTTCAGCCTCCTCCTTCGCTAGCATGACTACTTCGCAGAAGGAAGCGACTGCATCCCATTCCCTCTCACTCCGCACCATGGTCTGAACCAGGGCCGGGCGCGAGAGGCCGCTGCCGCCGATCGCCTCAACGAGGACACGGCGAAGCTCTGCCCAAACGGGGCACACCGCCACCGTATGCTCCACCGTGTCCTCCGGGTGGTCCACACAATGACGACAGCCGGGTTTGTCCTCCCACTGAATTCGAAACAGGTATCTCCCGAAACAGCCGTGTCCGGTAAGCACCTGCGTCAGGCGGAAGGTGAGGACGCCGTGGCGTCTCTCCAGCCACTCCTCAAAGAGGGGACTTAGAGCCTTCGGCTGCGACAGCCGCTCTTTCCATGCTGCCGTGAGATGGCGCCAGAGCTCTGTCCGCTGAGCCGCGATTTGCCGCGGTAGCGGAGTTTCACCCCGGCTTAGCACCTCCGCGCGCCAATTGTGCACGCGCGCTAGAGCTACTGACTCCAGATCCCACGTCAGGAGGTTCGCCACCTGCCCAGAGATTGTGCGGTATCTCCAGATCATTGGGCTGGCCATGACTCGTTGAGACATTAAAATATACAGTGTAAATATATTTTTTATTTTTGACTTTTACTTGGATGTTGGACTTGGATGTTTTACAAATCAATGAAAGTCTGGCCGTTCTCTCGAAATGGTTCTCAGCTAATAATCTCGCACTTAATGCGAATAAGACAAAATGTCTCAAGTTTTCACTACCTAATGTACCACAAGCTGGACTCAATTTGATACTTTGACGGTAAATAAATTGATCTTACTACTGAAACGGTATTTTTGGGTGTAACTATTGACTCAAAGTTGCAATGGGGCCCTCACATTAGGACGCTTTCAGGTAAATTAAGCTCAGCTGCATATATGCAGTAAGAAAAGTAAGGCAATTGACTGAGATAGTGACAGCTCGGTTAGTTTATTTTGCTAATTTCCACAGTATTATGTCTTATGGTATTCGGTATTCTTGTGGTGATCCGCAGCTGACGTTGATTCAATCTTCATACTACAAAAGAGGGCAATCCGGGCAATTTATAAAATGGGTCCCCGCGAGTCCCGAAATGTATTTAAAGAAGTAAATATACTGACTCTGCCTTCTCTTTATATATTAGAAAGCATATTGCACGTACGCAAAAACATAGGATTTTTTAAGATTAGAAGCGATTTCCATACAATAAACACGCGCAATAAACATGAAATTGTTATACCCGAATGGAGATAAACAAGTCATTACTTATTAATAGCATACGCTTTTATAACAAGTTGCCAAAGTATGTGACAGATCTTAGCGAGGAAAAATTTAAAACCTATATTAAACGTGTCCTTTTGAAAAAAAAATTGGCCAAGTGCGAGTCGGACTCGCCCATGAAGGATTCCGTAGTAACTATAATAAATATAATATAGGTGTTCAAGACTACCATAGGCCAGTCAACGGTAACTGGGGTGTCCGAAACTTGTCCACGGTTCGTGGAGCCCTACCGTTGCTTTCAACAACAATAAACAAAAGGCTATAGCCTCTGAGGCTTTATAAATACCTTATTACCACTAACCTTCTGTGCTGGGTTCGCCAAGCTTCGACCTTCCTAGGTCACGCCCAAGTGTGGTATGTATGTAATTATGAGGTGAGTAATTGAAAAGTGTGATGTATGTCACGTGTTCTAGAACGTTCACAAGGCGCCAGTCTCCAGATGGCGCGGTCCTGATCAGCATCACAGCCCAACTTATTTCCAACAAATGCGCGTGCCACGCGGTGAGGCAATACGGCGATATGTTCCGAGAAATATCCCTGGGTTTTCGTCAATCCGGGATTACAACTTCAAACAGTAGTTAATCGCGACCCAATTATCGGTTGCAAACGGCGATTCCAAACGATATTTTATCAATTACAATTAAATCAAAGTCCCAAGAACGGACATTTTCCAACAAAGAAGCAAAGTCTATCTGTCAAGTGAAAAGGTTATGTCAAGTGTCAACATCAAAAAGACAATAGAATGTTTCCACACCAAAAAGATCGTTCAAAATACATTTGGGACGCAACATCTACCCCCCCCCCCCCCGGACGGGCCTACCCGTCCGCTAATCAATTGGAAGTCTTGACCAGGTTGCGAATTTAACACAGCTTCAATGCGGCCAAATACCGTAGCTAGTTCCTCAAAGGTGAGACCGGTGTCTCCCAACAATCTCCGCCAGCGTCCCTTTGCCGCTTTCACCGCGGCCCCAAAAATACCCCCCCAATGGGGGGCAGGCTGGCGGGTCAAACAACCAAGTGACCCCTCGGCGGGCCAAACTATTACCAATGTCAACTTGGCTCTCATTAATGAAGGCGTATACCTCCTTCAAATAGTTACTTGTACCCTTGTAATTCGTACCGCAATCAGACCTATTCAAAGAAGGTAACCCACGGCGAGACACAAATCTTTCCAAAGTCGCCTCAAAGGCCTCTGTCGAGAGGGAGGTTACCAGCTCCAAATGTACTGCCTTGGTTGACAGGCAGACAAACACACAAATAAGCCTTAAAAATCTTACTATTACGAAGGGTGGACGTCTTCAACAAAAGGGGACCAACAAATCCGTTACGACGCCAGCAAAGGGCCTCGCCTCATTGACGCGATCAGCCGACAAAATCCAAATTTCTCGCTGCAGAATGGCCAACAGCGCATTGCAACCGGCATGCGAGTTCTTAGTGTGACGATCAGTCACCAACAATTGAACCAAGTGGGCCTCCTTGGGCAACAAAAGGGGGTGACGGGCCCCATAAGGAAGGCTAGAGTACCTCAACCGTCCTCCAACAGGGTTTCGTCTCAAAAGTGGCTCGTCCCAACCAAGTTCAGTTATAACAAGGGCAGGAGCACCAATTTTAGGGTACGGACAACTCACAAGGGTGATTTCAAACCAGGTCCTTCCCTCAACAGTGGTGTCAGCTGGTTCGCCAATTCCCCAAATCTTACCTGAAAGGTCATTCACCTTCAGGCCAACCTGTCCCGCTAACCAAGACGACAAAAGGCAACCCTGGACTCCCGTGTCCAAAATGGCACAGACCACAATCGAGTCACCCAAGGGTCCCCAAACCTTGACCGAGGCCGTTGACAACAAATCCGTCTTGATCGGGGGGGGTCCTTTAGCGGGGCAGGCGTCAATCTCTTAGTGATGCCTGGGCGGCGACCGATCGCCGCATCCAGGCTGCCTTCGTTCACGACGAGGCCAACAATCAAAATATTCGTCTGCGCGGTGTCCCGAGCCGCTCGCCATCACTGGAGGGGCATATCCCACCGGATGCCCGAATGGCGGAGGGCGCGACTCCAGCCGGGGACGTTCCGCCAACGGAGGGGAAAGGCAGCGGCGCCGACCCGGCCACTGCTGCCTAGCAGCCAATGCGCGTTCTCCCTGACGAGGGGAGACCAAATGGCGCTCGCGGGGCTCCCGTTCAAATTGCGCTGGGGGTGGAGTGCAGCGTACAGAATTGCGGGTCTCAGCCCGGTGCTCGTCTCCGGGGTACCCCCCCCTGCGCGAACCCCCCTCAGAAGCTGGTCTGCTGGAGCGGTTCGCGTTGGCGCACAAAATCTCCAAGTGGGACCCTTTACAAATTCTACACGGGCGAGGGTCGGGGCAGTCCCGATGGAAGTGGGCCCCCAAGCACGAAAAGCACAAACGGCGTGCGTTGACAATACGGCGGCGGGCACTTACGTGCAAATTCAAAAGGTCCGGGCAACGCGCCATGACATGCCCCGTTGCCTTACAAAAGTCACAATGATGAGGACTCCGGGCACCAGCAAAATGGGGGGCGGGGCGATCATCAACAGGCCCCCTAGCCCGAGGACTCCGGGCGCCAGCAACACTGGGGGCGGGGCGATCATCAACAGGCCCCCTAGCCCGAGGACTCCGGGCGCCAGCAAAACGGGGGGCGGGGGGAACATCAACAGGCCCCCGAGCCCTAGTCCGTCCCTGGTCTCTAGGCTGAGAAGGTAGTGGGGGTGACCCGGTGGCGCCACGAGTGTTATCCGAAAACCGACACTCGTCTTCCAAAAATTTGAGGAGGTCGTCAAATGGGGGAAGATGGGTGGCACTGTCCCCACCATACTTCTGCTCAAAACGTGACCTCAACTCCGCGGGGAGCAACTGCAGCACTATGTGCACCAACAAGTAGGACCAATGTTCCACCGGTAACTCCAAGCGTCTCAAGGCGTTGGTCGCTGACCACCAACGGGTTCAGCAAGTCAGTGCGCAACGTCGACGTGCTGACAATGGCCGGTAGCCCCAAAATCTGGTCGATGTGCACATCAGCCAGGCAGCGCTTGTTCTGATACCGTCGGGAGAGAAGCTCCAGAGCGGCCGGGTAGGAGGAATCCGTCACCGGCAAGTGCTGCACCAAGGCTCTGGCTTCGCCCTCCAGGACAGACAATAAATAGGCCAGCTTCTGGGCAGGTCCGAGGTCCGAGCGTGCATCGACAAGACTCTCAAAGAGATTTAGGAAGCCCAGCCAGTGGTCCAAGCGACCGTCAAAATGTGGCAGCTCCGGGGTAGGCAGCCTACTCAATAGTCCAGGGCCTGCAACAACGGGGGTCTGCGGCTTGGCCGCATCAGGCACCCGACTCTTCAAAATTTCCCGCGCTCGTAGACATATGACATCCCCCAGGTGGACAATCTGGTCATAGTCACCCAAAATCTTATCGCGGGCTGTCTGATCCATCACCCCCAAATCCACGTCCATGATGTACTCGTTGAAGCGTGTGAGCGCAGCATCAGCTGACTTGATCCTCTCAATCACTTGCCCATACCGAGCAAGGGTGAGCTCTTCCAAATCTACACGCTCAACCGTTGCAGCTGCCGATGTGAACCATCTCAACTGTGAGGTCAATTCGGCAGCAGCCTCCCTGACTGCCCTTAATGAGGCCATTGCAACAATCAAATGTTAATACAACAGGCTAAAATTAACTAAACAAACAACAATGACTTGTTAGCTGACCAAATAATTTCACCAAAATAAAAACTCAAATTCAATTATTTCAAGTCCAAATCCGACCCTGTACTTATTCCAAGTATGAATCTAGCTTGGTACAGATGGCTAGTTACAAAATAAATAACAATTCAATGTATATATTGTGCAGGATCAACACCAATAAACATCAATAAACACAACAATTGACTGTATAATATTGAGCCGGAGAATCTCTATCAACACAGTCCAATAAGTACCACAAATGCAATAACCAATACACACAATTCAAGTCCTATTATGTTAGACTAACTGTGTAATTATTATTTAGATAACCCTTTAAATTCAGATCAGTGACATTCAATTATTAATTGCAACAAATACCAAACAACTTTTACAACAATATACCAAATGATGTACCAAATACAACCAATAATTCCTAATTTCACAAATAAATCTTACTTGTCAATTCAATACCAAGGGGCTAGCACTACAAATTACAGTACAAACTACAAGTACTATTTGAGCCCGGCTGACAAAGCAATATGTTCAAAACTTATTAAGTTATTTTCAACAATATTCAAAACTTCCAATTAAACCAGTGGATCTTATAAAACCACGCTCTGCTACCAAAATGTTCAAGACTACAATAGGCCAGCCAACGGTAACTGGGGTGTCCGAAACTTGTCCACGGTTCGCGGAGCCCTACCGTTGCTTTCAACAACAATAAACAAAAGGCTCTCCGACCGACAACAATCTATAGCCTCTGAGGCTTTATAAATACCTTATTACCACTAACCTTCTGTGCTGGGTTCGCCAAGCTTTGACCTTCCTAGGTCACGCCCAAGTGTGGTATGTATGTAATTATGAGGTGAGTAATTGAAAAGTGTGATGTAAGTCACGTGTTCTAGAACGTTCATAAGGCGCCAGTCTCCAGATGGCGCGGTCCTGATCAGCATCACAGCCCAACTTATTTCCAACAAATGCGCGTGCCACGCGGTGAGGCAATACGGCGATATGTTCCGAGAAATATCCCTGGGTTTTCGTCAATCCGGGATTACAACTTCAAACAGTAGTTAATCGCGACCCAATTATCGGTTGCAAACGGCGATTTCAAACGATATTTTATCAATTACAATTAAATCAAAGTCCCAAGAACGGACATTTTCCAACAAAGAAGCAAAGTCTATCTGTCAAGTGAAAAGGTTATGTCAAGTGTCAACATCAAAAAGACAATAGAATGTTGCCACACCAAAAAGATCGTTCAAAATACATTTGGGACGCAACAATAGGTACTTAATATATTTGAAAAAAAAAAAACAAAACCCTTACAAATTTCTTAAACCTAGCTTATTTACAATTTTTACAACTACGCCAAATAACTTTGTTTTTCATAGTATTTGTATGAATTACAAAGTTATATTTGCGGTTTTAGAAAATATACTGTATCTCAAAAACTACTGACTCGATCTCGTTGAAACCAATTTTGGTTGAAAGTTTACATTAATATCTACAACATATGGTTTTTTAGATTTTTCACTTCATTATTATAGAAGTTAGAGGGGGAGGGACACATATTTTACCACTTTGGAAGCGTATATCTTTTAAACGATTAACTTTATGATAAAGTCGTTTTAGAAATCTTAATGTCATTTTTAAAGACCTATCTATAGATACCACACACGTATAGGTTTCATGAAATAAAATATTTTCAGTTTCAGTTCCATGTATGGGGAGCCCCCTTTATTTTAAATATTTTTTAAATTTTCTCTTAAAATCGGAAAGCGGTTCACAGAATACATCTACCTACCAAGTTTTACATGTATAGTCCTAATAGTTTCGGAATAAAATGGCTGTGACATACGGACGGACTGACAGACAGACGGACAGACATGTCGAAACTATAAGGGTTCCGTTTTTTGCGATTCGGCTACGGAACCCTAAAAAGCATATTATAAGATTAAGGACTACGTTGAAGATAAGACTGCTCGGCAATGATTCCTTCTGCACATGTGGCTTCCCTGGCTTATTGTGACTGCGTTATTGTATAAAGGTCTATTAACAACCCCACTTTTTGTGTTGTTGTTGTTTTTATTTTATTTTACTTGTATATAATTTCTACTTTTATGTCATTTGCTTTAGTTTATTAGCTTTGTAAAGTTAATTTTTAATGTAAATGCGTGAACACTATAGACGAGATTCATTACTGATTAGTTATGTTACATTATATTATGTCAATTAGTCTATACTGTCCTCTCATACCAAAAAAATAAACAAAAAATTGTATCTGATTCTGTATTATGCAAAGATTGTGAAAATCAAGATTTTTTTTTAAAAGTGTAACCGTGGAGTTTCTTGTCGGTTCTTCTCCATAGGAAACGACAAATTTCGAACCGTGCACTAACTTCTGACGTTTGTCGGATGTGGGCCTATGTAAAATAAAATAATTTTGATTTGATTTGATTTGACTTTATTATTTTAAAAGTTAGAGAGGACACATTTTACTACTTTAGAAGTGAAATGACTGGATTTGAAGAAAAAATATTTTAGAAAACTTAATTTCATTTTCAAAGATCTATCTATAGACACTCGCACGTACAGGTTTGATGAACCAAATATTTTTTTAGTTCCATGTATGGGGAGCCTCCCCTTAATGTTTTTTTTTTTTCAAATATGTTTTTTTTCTTATTTAAATCGGAGTGCGGTTTGCAGATAACATCTATATGCCAAGTTTCAACTCGGTAATCTTAATAGTTTTGGACAGACAGACTTGACGAATCTTTAAAGGTTCCGTTTTTGCCATTCGACTATAGAACTCTAACAACATCGCAATCATTGAATAACTTCTCTCGCTCTAAGTGGAGCAGAAAGGAGTGTCAGACTTCTACGTGGGTTTTGAATTTGGAACGCAAGGGCAACTGAGGAGTTGCGCTTGCGTTCCAGGGCTGCGGTATCTCGTTAGCTCACTCCCGTGACTTCGAAAGATACCTTTGCAGGAAATTGTATCTTTAAAAAAATAAAAGGTAAATCTGTAGGTACCATGAAGATTCAAGGTATTAGTGCCGTTTGTCTAGCCGCTGGTCCAGTGAAAACTGTAGCAACTATGACATTGCTTCGAAGGTATTTTAATAAAAGTAATGACTTAGTTAGACCCTATATATTACCTACAATAAATAGGAATTGAATCCCTATTATAGGTGCACACGAAATTAAGAATCGTAAAATATAGACTACTAATACGCATTTCTAAACTGTATACATCAATGGAACTAACATAAAACAAAATGAATAAACTAACTATAAACTTTAAACTAAACGATGACATAAAAATGGGATAAACGAAACGACAACCTATCAAAATGACTTATTTAACTACACAGAAAGTAAAATAAAAAATAAAAAAATATTCAAATGTATAGATATAAAAATACACATCTGACGTACAAAAAGCTGAAACAATTTTACATAGGAAATGTCTTAACAAAGAAGTTGAAATTAAACTAAGTTTAGGTACCTACACTATCAGTGCGGTATCTATCGCGAAGTGCTAGGTATGTGAGTTATGCTCGACGCGCCGTGCATCCGCGCGCCGCCGTTTTGGTGAATAGCGTTGTTGAATAATTTTCAACCGACGACAAAAAGAGGAGGTTATCAATTCGACACGTATATTTTTTTTTTTTATGTATGATCATCGATTACTCGAAGACGGCTAAACCGATTTGGAAAATTCTTTTTTTAATTGAAAGGGTATACTTCGAAATTGGTCCCATTTTCATAAAAGTCAGGATCTGATGATGGGATCCTGGAGAAATCGAGGGAACTCTTCAAATATTATAGGCACACCTATTACGTTTTGGGTATTTATTATAGTAACTTGTGCAGTTGCTCTCAAAAAGTACCATTTGAGGAAGTGGAACTGATGATGAAGACCACAGATGGCCGCCGAACGTACTCAATAATAAGTATTTCGTGGATTGCGATTTGATTACTTGAATATGGATGTTAAGCACTTTATGTTTGTCACAATGCATATGGTGATGTAGAGCTGATGGTGAAGTCCCAGGAGAACTCCTCAACAATTAACGGCCCAGCATTGGGAAAAGCAATATTTTGTAAAAGGTTATAAGTAGTTGACATTTAGGCTCTTTTAACTAGGTAAATTAAAAATCGACCAATTAAAAAGAGTGAAATAAAAACTTTTTACCAAAAAATTAAACCCAAAAACACTGTAAAGTGAAAAATAACTTTAATTTCGGAAGTCGGTGCCTAAAACGCTAATACAAAACTAAAGACACCGACTACCGAAATTAAAGTTATTTTTCACTTTACAGTGTTTTTGGGAGTCGGTTTAATTTTTTTGGTAAAAAGTTTTTATAATTTTACATTTTCTCCTAAACTATAAGTCAAAATTACATATTGTAAGCGGAAAATTTATCTTCATAAAATTGTCTTGATGATGAAATTACTTTCACACGTACACAATAATAATACCACAAAGTCATGCCTAATTTTTTTAATATTTTCTTTACATAATTTGCCTTATTGTGGATTATTTTTAAAAGTTAGATATGTAGTACCTCCGACTTGTTTTTAGATCTACATAAATCCTAGATTTTTGTAGTACAAAAAGATAATGATGAATGATGAATAAAAATAAAGATCATGTACATGATCTTTGCGTATATCTCAGTATTTGGCCAGCGCACGCGATTATAGTAATTTAGCGGCGTATTTTCTTCCGACTTATTTCTCTAATACCCTTATTTTAGGAAAACCGAGAGCAGTAGCGTAATGCTTGCTATGCTATGCTAGCCTATACCCTTCCTCATGAAACTGCCTAACATAATCAGAAAAAAATTTTGAAATCCACCCAGTGCTATAGAAGATTAGCGTGTTCAAACAAACAAACAAACTTTTCCGCTTTATAATATTAGTATAGATATTACACCAATCGATATCATAATATTGTGGTATAAGAGAGGCATTTTTTTAAAAACATTGTTCTATTATTCTATTTTCAAAGTGGTCCATGTACTTAATATGTCCATAGATCCAAGTTTGAAGTACTGTGCAAGATAATGAGTTCCTTCCAAGTCAAAATTGATGCCGTTTGATTTAATTACCCATGTCATTAAACAAAAAAACGAACCACAACAAAACTCACTATCATTCTACCAAAAAAATTCTATCGAGCATCGAAAAAATCTTTTATAACCCGCTAACCTTGTCCCATCCATCAATCGTATCAGCCATCTTTGATACCCGGGGGATGATCACAGAGCATGCGCGGACGAGGCTCCGACCACCGTTGAGTGCCACGCCCCTAAGGGTGAGGGTCGAACGGGAGTCAGAGGTCGAGACGAAGGTATGGGGCGTTTAGGGGTCGTTTGAACCTATTTAGGGAGACAGCAAATTGGGTTATGTTTCAAGTAGTTCATAGGTTTCCTACTGCATAGGTACTATAGATAGAAGATATATCTGTGTGAAGATATAGCTACACCGTTAAATTGTACTTAAACTTGCAGATACATTCAGCTACAGAAATCTATCCTGTCTAGCCGCATACAGTTCGATAATAAATGTTAAATGTCCTTTTATTTTCTTTTGTAAAACTGTTTCTTTTTACTTAGATACTGAATTGTTCTCTGGTCTGGACTACAGTTGCACCATTCCTTTGGCAATACTGTCAAACACTCTTAATATTTTGGCATACACGTGTAAAATGAGCAAGCATTGCTTAAGCAAATAAGCTTTTTAAGTTTTTCTGTATAATTTTTGATGACCTGAGGAGATCCTCGCTTGCCGAGCTTAGTCAATAAATGGCTAACCATATTATGAATCAATTTTTCAAACTATATTATGGTCCATGTTACTTGCTGATAATCAAGGTTTATATTGGTGAAAGAATTTTCTAAATCAGCCCAGTAGTTTTTGAGTTTATCCATTACAAACAAAGTAAAGATTAGTGTGGATTTCCAAAAATCTTGAACTCAAAAAGTGACATGAAATTTATATTGGTATCGGACATTCCTCGTTCCTCGTCCCATCTTAGACCTCATCTATCGCTTACCATCAAGCGAAATCGAGGTCAAGAGTGGGTTCATCAGTAATAAATAAATAAAATAAATACCAATATATATCTTTACTTATTATAAATCGAAAACGTAGTAAAATCCTATTAATTCTGCAGTAGAACTATGGAATAGAACAAGTAGAAAGTAAAACACTGTTTAGTTAGCAGTTTTACAGTAGAAGTGGAATCGTGGGAAATAACCCTAATAAATACAAAAATTACAGTAATATTTTTTTAAACTACGAGTTGCATAGGCAAAATATTTGGAATTGACCGCTTAACATTATTAAATCTGTTTATTGACCGAATGTCAACGCTCTGAATGCTATGAACACAACGAGAAACATTCAATTTTGTAGAATTGCCAGTCATCATACCATGAAAGTGAAACAGTGACAGTGAAACTATTTTGCCAACAATAAGCAGGTGAATCTTTTTCGAGTTTTGACGAGAAACAATATTCAAACTGTCTTGACTTTTCTATCGTGGAAATGTTTGTTAGGTTTGACACATTCTTAAAACAAAATTTACAATTCGAAAATCGGTTTTTAGAGTTAGGATATAAGGACATAGTTTAACAACAGGCTGCAGAAGCTTGCCATCTATAATGTGTTGAAGCGAATTTTCTGATCTTATAGTATTCAACCTATCAATAATTATTCTTATTATACTTAGTAAGTATTCACTTAACGCATAAGTAATTAACAAAGTATGATAATGGTTTTTTGCACGTCAATTTCTTCTGTCTATTTTTAATTGTTCATAGACTCGCGTTTGAGCACCTGATGGTGGATAAAACATGCTTGCACCTATTCAAAGACCCATAGGTTATAACTATCATGAATCAGACTCCGGCAGGGAATTCCACTCCTAGCTGTACGTACAAAGAAAGTATTCCCAAAACGTATGGTTAGGATATTCCACCAAGTAACGATGGCGCATCGCCGCGCCGTTCATCTTATAGTCCGATGATGGAACGGGTTTGGTGGAGTTGAGACTTTGTGAAATTCCGTAAATTACATTCCGCCTGAAATGTAACCGATTGATCGATCTTTTAAAATAATAATTGTTTTGTTTATCCCCTGATCCACGAGCTGGCTTATTGTCTATACTAATATTAAAAATAGGAAAAGTTTATTTGTTCCTTTTACATCTTTTTTTTTTTTCTTTTTCTTTGCGTGGGAAAATCATCGAATGACTTCTCTCGCCCTGGGTGGAGCGGAAGGGAGTGTCAGACTTCTACTGACTAAAAACCCACCCTGTTCCTTCAGCTGCCCTTAAGTTCCGGGGCCGTAGTATCTCGTTAGAACATTCCCGCAACCCTTTTTACGGTTAGGTAAAAAGGGTAGGTCGGTTAGGTCTTTTTACATCTAGGCCCAAGAATGTATGAAAGTGTTTCCGTCTCCTTTGGTATGAAAGTAGCTTTTAGCATGAGGAAGGCCGTAAGCATTATACTCGACTGCAAAAAAGGTGGGTTGTGTTTTAATCGTGACAAAGTCCACGGGAGTGAAGCCCTGCGCGACTGCTATAAATATAATATTCCACATAATATTCACATAATATTCCACAACTTTTCACACAACGCCATCTAGTCCCAAACTAAGCAGAGCTGGTGGTATGGGTACTAGACAACTGATAAACATACATATATATTTCTAAATACATACATATTATAGATAAATAATGTTACTCCCTATTTGTAAAAAAAGATATATAATATATATACAACGTGTAATTTAAAGGGTATATACCTACATACCAAGTGCATGGCTTCGTTGGATGATAACAAACGATATGGCAAGGGTTTTGTAATCCTAAGTCTACGTGTGTAGAACTTATTACAAATACCAATACCAGAGCCCGAACTTTTCAAATTAAGAAGAACGAAGAGAATTATAGTGTTATTGGCAAGTGACGTAGAAAGTTATTGACCCTCGTAGTGCTGTGACACGTTTGTTATGATTGGTATTCAAGAAATATAAATGAAACCGATAATTTGGTATCAATTCTTTGAGTCAGTTCTTTTGAGCTGAAACTGTGCATAGAGACTCCATACCAGATGTTGTCTTCAGCCCTTTTGGATAGATATGGGGTTTCTGTTACACATTGTATATTTATTTAATGTATTATAATTAGTCTTTATGACTGTTTTTATTTATAATGTCTCATTAAGTTGCTTAACGTTTAAAGAAGTTATACTGGAATTATCATCTACACATCCTACATAAACATCAGTCAGTCTACATGTAACCCTACCAAAGCAATTCAAACTTTCATTTTACCGTGAAACACGAGGTCGCTGTAGGGTTGCCCATCAGAACCTGTGGGCGTTGAATTTCTTGCCGCTTCCTACGCAATCAAAGGACTTTACAAGCACTTACTACTGCAAACGACTTTCATCGCCGATGACTTCAGTTTCTGTCAGTTTATAAAGTAGTGAGCATACCGCTTGGACATGATAATAATTTGTTGATAATAAATGTTCATAGCAATGACGTATGGTTCATAGTACCTACTTATTTTTAGTATAAGACGTACGTAAAAAGAACAAGCTTGTGGCTTAAATTATAGCAGCGGTACAGCCGGGGCCGGATTAACCATTAGGCGGAGTAGGCAACTGCCTAGGGGCCCCACATCAACTAGGGGCCCAGGCCCAGTGCACGCACCAAGAAAACATGTTTCTTCGAACGAGAATTTGACGTGCGTGTGAACTTAGGGACCTCACTGTTATCTCACAAAATACAAATCGTTAGATTTAGTAGTAGAATTAAAACAATTTTAGAACAAATCTGGGAATAAGTAAACAAATATATTAAAAACCACCTCAGTTCACACACGATTTGGTCAGTCAAAGTAAGAAAAGGGGCCCCGAGAATGACATTGCCTTAGGGCCTCTGACATGGTTAATCCGGCTCTGGGTACAGCTCGATCGTCAAGGAAAGCTACGTTTGCTGAAACCAATTCGCGGATGGGTGACTATATTAAAATATCGAGATTTTCCTGTGTCTTGGAAAGTACACTAAGCCATTGATCCCGGCTGCTATTTGTACAGACGCCAGCACATGAAGCTACACGAAACTGTCAACTTTTCCCAATCAACCTTGAACCTAATTTCTTCAATATTAAAGTTTAAAATCTATTAAAGAAATTTGACAGATTGTTGTAGCTTGATGTGCTGGCGTCTGTACATCTTTGACAATCATGACAGTTACGGTCCGAAACCACAGATTACTAAATAGTTACTTCGTAACAGATACATCACTCTCATACAAAAGTGTAAATACCTACGCTTTAATAGCCTACAAAATCTTAATAATAATACCAGCTGTTTGCAGCGAGAAGAAATGTACCATAAGAACGTATACAGAGAGTTGAGATTGTTTTGCCCGCCGCGCGACCCACGTTATCAAGTGAACGTCCTAGGGTTGTATATGATGATATAGGTAATAAAACGAATATATAAAAACAATTATTTTTTATTTGTTGATCAAATATGTTTCAGTTTTTTTTTTAATTTAAAATAGGTTCGCGTTTGACCACCATCTCACCTGATGGTAAGTGATGATGTGGTCGAAGATGGAGCACGCTTACCTAAAAGTAACCTATTCACTCTTGACTTAAAGACTCCTAGGTTATAGCTATCGGGAAACACAGACTCCGGCAGGGAATTCCACTCCTTAGCCGTACGCACAATGAAGGTAGGTATTCCCAAAAACGTTTTGTGCGTATGGGCTCACCCATACGCACAAAACGTTTTTGGGAACGGCGAAGCGCCATCGTTACATGGTGGACATCTCAATGTCCACCATGTAACGATGGCGCTTCGCCGTTTGTCTCATAGTCCGATGATGGAACGGGCTTGGTGGAATTAGATTGTGTAATTCCATCGCACAGTTTAATAAAATGATAGATGCATTTTTTCCTTCCCTGAATTCCCGATTATTAAATTTCAGTGTCGAAAATATCCGAAACCGCGTAAATAATTTTAGTTTTAAACAAGGAAACAGGAGCAAAGCGGAGGAAAACCAATTGTTTTTAGGTCGATCCATTATGACGTAGTCGAAATTATTAAAAAAGGCTCAGGCAGGCGTGCGGCAGCCCACTGTCGGATGTACCGACGGCGATACGCGTAACGGTAGGCACATAACGCGTGGCCTTGAGTGAGTGACAGAAGCCTGCCGAAACTAAAACACCGTTTCCAGTCTTGGAAAGGTTAGGACCCAGTTTATGGGTTGTGGAAGTAAGATCCACAGTTACTCTTTGAGTAAAATGTTGAGTTTAAATAGGTTATACTAAAATCTGTTAATCATCTAAGTGTTTTTTCTGGGTGGGAAAATCCTCACCCTGCTCCCTCAGTTGCCCTTTCGTTCCGGGGCCGCAGTATCTTGTTCGAACAGTCCCGCTACCCCGGAATAATCTAAGGCTAGCTTTATTTATGGAGGAAGTCCTGTGTCAAGATAACCGAATAGTCGCTAAAATTTATTAAATAAAGTCAAATATGGAACATATTTTTAATGAAATTGTCTGCCAAGGAAGTTGACGGGAGCTTAATCGTAGGTGAAGAAGCTGACCCCAGACTTGTGAGTGGTGTTGTGGTAATATTCTAGCAGGCAGCTAGGAGCAGGGTGGGTTTGTAGTCATTAGAAGTCTAACAACACTCCGCTACGCTGCACCCACAGCGGAAGAAGTCATTTGATCATTTACCCACTCAGAAAAAAAAACTATATCTATTTTGCTGCTTTTCTATAAATAACACATTTACACGTAACTTTTTTATAAAACTGATTTATAACTTTTCTCACTAGTTGAGGAAAAGAGAATTCATGTTATTCTTCTCGTGAATATTAACAGTAGGTTAGGTTAAGATATGATGCATGTGTAACGTGACCAGACGTCCCGTTTTGAACGGGACTGTCCCTTTTTATAATTACGAGTCCCGGTGTCCCCGCAATGATCTCTGGGACGCAAAATTGTCCCGTTTTCTGAGACCGCGTCAACGGACTCATCGGTCGATGCGAATATAGTCGAGAATGGCCAAGACGTCGCTCGTCGCTCGCGCTTTGTTGACTATTTATTTGACAGATTTTTCGTTCGCCCACTTCTCGATATTTGTTTTGTTGTTGTTACGTGTTTTTTACGTAGTTTATATTTGACATTAACATTCATATCTGGAGTGAGGCTATCAAGAGGCACGGGGAAGAACTTGCTGTTTCCCTTGACATCTCTAAGGCCTTTGACAGGGTCTGGCACGATAGCCTTATTGCTGAGCTTCCTTCTTTCGGTTTACCCACTCAACTTTGCGTTTGGATTGAAGACTTCCTGAAGGATCGGTCCATTCGAATGGTCATTGATGGCTGCTCGTCTGGCCAATTGGCAATTAATGCCGGGGTCCCTCAGGGTTCTGTTCTCTCAGCAACTTTATTCTTGCTGCACATTAACGATCTGCGCCCAGTACCTTTGGGTATGCAGACGACAGCACAGTTTCAGAGAGATATGTGTCCAGCGCGTGAGCTGGTGGGTCACAGATCCAGTCTCTCCGTGAGGACATGGTTGGGCGCTTGAACTTGACCTTGAAGGCTGTCTCCGAATGGGGCGATGCCAACCTGGTCAAGTTTAATGCAGCTAAGACCCAGGCGTGTCTCTTCTCCGCAAAAAGGAGCCAATTCGAACCAGCTCCTACTTTCCGTGGTGTAATCGTGCCGATAACCGATCATATTGAGCTTCTTGGGGTGACTTTAACTTCCACATTCAATTTTGGCCCGTTTATCGAGGCTAAGGCTCAGTTGGCATAAAAAAAGTTGGGAATCCTAGCCAAGGTGAGACGGTACTTCACACCGGAACAGCTGCTCAATTTGTATCAAGTCCAGGTTCGGTCGTGTATGGAATACTGCTCTCATCTTTGGGATGGATCTGCGAAATACCAACTGGACGCGCTTGAGTCTATCGAGAAGCGGGCCAAGAGACTCATTGGCAACGATGCACTGGTCGAGTCAAAGCTCCAGAGCCTTGAACACCGACGGCGAGTTGCAAGTCTATCGGTTTTCTATCGGTTAAATTTCGGGGAGTGTGCGATGGAATTACACAATCTAATTCCGCCAAGCCCGTTCCATCATCGGACTACGAGACAAACGGCGAAGCGCTATCGTTACATGGTGGACATCCCACCCATACGCACAAAACGTTTTGGAAATACCTTCATTGTGCGTACGGCTAAGGAGTGGAATTACCTGCCGGAGTCTGTGTTTCCCGACAGCTACAACCTAGGAGTCTTTAAGTCCAGAGTGAATAGGTTACTTTTAGGTAAGCGTGCTCCATCTTCGATCACATCATCACTTACCATCAGGTGAGATGGTGGTCAAACGCGAACCTATTTTAAATTAAAAAAAAACTGAAACATATTTGATCAACAAATAAAAAATAATTGTTTTACCTATTATAAATAAAAAATAAATAAAAAATTGAAAAATGTCCCTTGTTACTAAAAAACGTTTTTGAAGATTCCACATCCAAACTGTAGCTTTATTTTTTACACGCTCAGTCAACAAGTTTTCATCAAGCTGTATTGAAACTTGAAGGTTAGACTACTACTACTCTTACCATAGAAATGTAGATATTTTATTGGGCTGATTTAAAAAAGGTCCCCGCATGGGAAATTGTTCAAAAATTGTAGACGTCTGAGAAAACCCAGTTACAAATTTCAGTTCTAACGGCGATGTTGATAATTAAGGTGATATACAAAAAAAAAACGTGCTAAGAATTTCATTCTTACTTAAAATCATCACCAGCTATATTAAAGCATATTTGTTCATCTTTCGTAACTTTTAAGCTAACTGACTACTCCTAAATAAAAAACAAAAAAAAAAATTTTTTTTTTTCATTGATAACCTTTTATTGACCTTAATAAACCAATGTCCCGTTTTGAGACAAAAAATAAATGGTCACGTTATGCATGTATCACTAACAACGAAGTATCAATTATAGTTCTGCCTGATTTTTCGTCATGTTTTTATGACTGTCATACCATTAATTAAGTCGATACTTGCGATTTTAAACCCACCTTATATTTACTTATAAGGGTGTTTCACCAATCTCTCTTTTACCAATCCCATCGTAGAAATTGTTCATAATGATGAGTAAAAGTAATTTGACACTGTTATTCAGTCACCCTGTATCTACATACTTGTATTATAAATCAGTACCTTCTCCAGTTTTAGTACCTACTATATTTTAAAACTATTGATTTAGTTATCACTGCCCACCGGCGCGCGGCGAAGCCAAGATGGTGAAATGAAAAAAGAAGTTTTGGGACAATCAAATTTTAATGACTGTCATACCCTGTATAACTTATATTTCTTGGCATGTCAATGGAAATCCATAAATATCAATACAATAAAATAAAAACTTTTTTGCAAAAAATAAAACCGGCTTCCATATCAAAACACTACAAAGCCAAAAATAATTTTAATTTCGGTAGTCGGTGTTATTGGTTTTGTATTTTCTTTTTTTTCACACCGCCTTCTGAAATTAAAATTATTTTTGGCTTTGTAGTGTTTTGATATGGAAGTCGGTTTTATTTTTTGCAAAAAAGTTTTTATTTTCGCGCTTTTTAGTGGGTCAGTTTGTAATTAATCTAATTACAAAAACCAAAATGTTCAACTACTTATCACCTTCACCAGCAGAGTAAACGAAAAGATCGTCAATGTAAATATTTTTTTCAGACTTTTGTCTATTTTTCAGAAACGGCTTGTCCGATTTCGATAAAATTTTCATGGGACCGTTTGGAAATTACCTATACACTTTCCAAAATAAAAAACAACTTTTCAAATCGGTTGGCAAGTGACGGAGCTATGCCCGAACAAACATAAAAAAAAAAACAAACAAACATCTGAATTGGGAACCTCCTCCTTTTTAAAAATATTATAAAAAAAACTTCACGAAACTATAACCATTCTGTGTCATCATAGACCCACACACACATACAAAACTAATCTGATGTAATATTGGCACGTACACTTCGGCCCAAAATTACTGCCCCTATCAATTCCGCAATAAGCCTACGCTACAGTTCGACTGTGCAAACAGCGATCCCTGTTTGTTTGCTGACACAAGCCGCTCTGTAATGAATCTGATTAAGTAGCCTCGCCTCGGAAATTGACTGACAACACAGATAAATTAAGTTGGGTAAGCGAATTGACGTAATTTCACAATGGCTGTGCGTAGTGAAACTGTTTGATTGGTAGTATCAAGTGATTATATTCTGTATCTGATTCAGAATTTATTTGCAATCGTTTTAATTCAGGCTGGCTACCATATTGGCTCGCCAAATAGGAAAGAAAATAAGAATAAATATTTTAATTCAGAATAGTGTTTAGTACCTAGGCATATCATTTAGTAAATAGTGTTTAATTTGTAGCACAAATAAGCCTTTTTCTAAGATATTCATCACAGATAATACATTTGTGCCATGCTTTTTGTACGTACTTACAAACAGTATTTATTGTAAAAAATATAAATTAATTCCTTGGGGTATTAAATACCAATATTAACACGACATTGGTTTTAGTTCTTTGCTGAGTAGTTCCCAAAACGACCTTATTTCGTGACGAAAATGTATGTGAAAAATTGTATAACTAAACATTAATCGTACGAATACTATAAAAATTAACCAATGACCTTTCACTTCCAAACTATCACACTTCGAACACAGAGGATCCGGACAATTTATAGCATTCGGTGCGGATAATGAAACCCGGTCGCCGGCGGGGCGAGCAAACACATAAAATCGAACGCAAAATTAGCCCAATAACGTGGCCAACAGTGTAATGATCCATTCCGCGCGAACTAATAAAAGTACTATTATTTTATTAATAGCGGATCACTGGACACGCTACTAAAATGTAGCTTTATTGTGTTCTGTTAAAATTTTAGTGCGGATTTTTACTGTAGATTTCTAGTTAGGTATCCCATTAGCGTTGGCGCGGTTGGTAAGTACGACTCCATATCCATATAATGTAGTCATCGGAAGCTTTCATTATAACGTATCCTGATTTTCTAAGGCTCGTGGTAAAATTGACACGAAGAGGGAACAATTTTTTTACGAATGAAGCTCTAAGCCCAATTTCTTAAAGGTTTGAATTACATTTCTCACGCAATTCCTTACGGTAAGTAATGTTAATATTAAATAATCTTACCAGATCTTACCAGGCAACAACATCCAAATAATAATAAAAAATAATACCTATGAGTACAATTCTAAACGTTAGTAACAATTTTACTTACCAACTACGTTGCTACCGACGACCTACTTAAATATTCTATTACAGGAATTGCTCAAGACGAATTGAGAACCTCCTCCTTTTTTTTGAAGTCGGTTAAAAATTGTAGACGTCAGTAAAAATTTTACTAACAAACTATGTTAGATTCATTATTTTTATTGACATTGTTAGTAGGTTTATGGTATTAACAATGTTAAAATGCGCGCACTGCCTTGCGGTGGCTGCAATTCCGGTAGTTCTACCGCACCGGCAGACTGACCGCAGTGCGCGCACTTCTATGACACTCCATACTTCACAAATTTTGCGTTTCCAAAACGCAACGCAGTGCGCGCACGGCCTAAGCAGTCTCTTATGTAATGGCAGTTTACCGACTTGTAGGTACCTATCGGAATATAGGTCCTAAGTACCTACTCCTACCAGCAGACGGGGTTGCGGGAAAGTTCTAACGAGATACCGCGGCCCCAGAAAGCAAGGGCAACCGGAGCAGCGTGGGTTTTTAGCACTCTTCCGGTCCACCCACAGCGGGAGCTTAGAATACAGAAAGAACTTCTGTCTGTATTCTGAGAGCGGGAGGAGATACCTATTTAATGATTTTCCTACCCAGAATAAAAAAGTACTGACTACTATCACTCAGCTCACCGATTAAGCTTACCTATGTGATTTCGGTGGCAATTATACTTACTTACCACAAGGCATCGCTTATACAATGTATCGCGGAAATAGCACATTATATTTTTATCATTTATTTCAGGTAAAAAAGCGAAGAAGGAGTTCCTGGCTGTACGATAACAGCCGCTTACCCTTCAAGATTCTTACGGATCTTATGAGTTACTCTTCAAGATTAACAAACGCTTGCTGACATTAATCCGTGGAAAGCACCTTAATACGTTTTTTCTGGCTGTCATTTGTATATATTTGT
This sequence comes from Tholera decimalis, assembly GCA_943138885.2. NCBI lineage: Eukaryota > Metazoa > Arthropoda > Insecta > Lepidoptera > Noctuidae > Tholera > Tholera decimalis. The sequence goes on along the minus strand of OW964567.2, from coordinate 24,526,167 downwards.
CAACAGTTACGGGTAGCTAGAAGCCATAAAATCTAACACTAGTATTGAGGGGTATCTCTACTAGGTTGTGCAGGTCAGATAGGCAGTCAGTATTCGGCTGTATTCGATTAAACTAGAAGCTCCAACATGATGAAGATTTCAAGTAAAAAAGTTCCGTTTTACTTAAATGAAATTTTTATTTTTCTGACCACGAAAATAAAAATTGTGTCAAACACATGAAATTAGGTGACATCTGTTGAACATAAGGTGAACTAGTCGAAGCAATCCAATATCGTTGTTCTATAATAGTGTTTGTATAAAGTAATAGGTGGCGCTAAACAACATATTCATTATTCTGTCAATTTCTACCATTGTTAACAAAACATAACTAAGTTCGATTTGGTAACACAAAAGTATTATATATAAATAGTTATGTGATAATATTCAATAAGCCACCATGTAATTATTATATTAATTAAATATAAAAAGATTGATAATGATTTTCTGCAGTCAGTGCCATCTCTTGTCATTTTGTGAAACTATGAGAAGCGCCATCTATTGTCGTCCATATTAACTCCAATGTACAAATCGATGACGGATCACAAACAGGTCACTGTAGTAACAACCCAGTTCAGTATTACGTATAAAGGTGGCGTTGATCTATTTTATACAGATAAATAGATTTAGTTTTTTGCGTTTTTAATGGAGCCAGTCAGATACAGTTCATAAAGTAAGTCAGCTCTAACTTAAGAAATAAGCCGATGTTTAGTAACTTCGTAATATCATGAAAGAAACATTGAAACTTAGAAAACCTAACCCAAAAGATAGGCATGTCTATACCAGACTTCATCTTTTTTTGATACAGCTCAGGGCAATTTAAAACCCTGCTTGGAGATATTTGCATTAGGGCAAGGTCATTTCAGATCTCATAACTTATTATTTTGATAAGCATTATTTGAATAAATTGCCTACCAGACACTACTATCTACTATGCACCTTTCTTTAGGACTAAGGAAGCAGTAGTTAGCGGTCAGTAAGGCCTTGTTTCTTCTGAGACTTAGCACATTTTGAAAAATATAGTTTTTCAAAATGTACTAAGGAAACACAGATTCCAGCAGGAAATTTTAATCCGCTAGTTGTACGCACAATGAAAATTGGCATCTAGAAGCTAGCTAACGAGTAGCATCGCGGGCGGAGACCGACCACGCGCAGGGCCGGATTAACCATTAGGCAAAGTAGGCAACTGCCTAGGCGCCCCGCATCCACTAGGGGCCTAGTGCACGCACCGAGAAAAATGTTTCATTGAACGCGAATTTTGATATGCGAGTGAACTTAGGGACCACACTGATATTGGTATCATACAAAATACAAATCGTTGGATTTAGTAGTAGAATTAAAACAATTTAAGAAAAGCTCCGGGAATTTGTAAGCAAATATAAAAAATACAGCTTTTAATGTGCGGTCCCTCGGTCCTTACCAGGAGACTGCACTAAGTGCTATAGTTTACAATAGGGCGTCCAATCCCGCAGCCTGAATTCAATCTCGGTATTTGCGGGACTACGAATATTCAATCCCGCGGGATCTCGCTATTTGCGGGATCCCGCATATTGAAAATATTCACATTTATACATGGCAAATAAAACAATGAATTAATCAACTAACTCCACGTTTATTTACGTATTACTATTAGTATGAGATCAATCAAATTACACCGTTTATTTATCACAAAAAAACAATGAATTAATCTACTAACTTCATATTTATTCCAGTATTACTACTAGTATGAGATCAATCAAATTACATCGTTTATTTATCACAAAAAAACAATGAATTAATCAATTAACCTCACATTTATTTACGTATTACTATTAGTATGAGATCAATCAAATTACACCGTTTTTTTTTTTCACAAAAAAAACAGTAACAAATACTGAATAAAATACTTTACTGATATTTTAGGCTACATACTTGGGCTACCACTGACTGAAATTCGGCTATATTAGGCTACATAAGCTAGGAAAAACGGGCGACATCGGCCCCGCGTTGTTTGCAACACTGCCGGCCGCCAGTCACCGCGACAGTGAACACGCTCGCGAGAGGTCATATGCATGCTTTTTTTCAGTCCCACAAATCCCGCGGATCCCGCGCCCGTAATCCCGCATCACGCGGGATTGGAAAATGACGCGGGATCCCGCAATACCGAGATCTCGGTATTCCGGGATTGGACGCCCTAGTTTACAATACGTATGTAGTCTACAAGTACAGTCTACAGTGTTTTAAGTGTACCTACTAAATCCTGGAATTTTTATTTTGTAAAATACCTGTGTTCACATGCACATGAATATTGTATCCTTTCTTAATAACAATAATAACTTCTTATTATTGATTTTTTTCGACGAACTAAATACTTCATACATGCAGAAAACTAATCTAATAAATCGGAACGCAGCCAGGAGGTCGGTGAGTACTGGACTTCATTCGCGTTGGGGAGCATAGGGGGAATCCCCGATTTGTTGAGTGCAGTTCGTAGCGTAGTTATATTTAATTTATAAAAAAAACTGTAATTGCGCTTTGTGAGATTTACGACCGTAAATATAACCAACAAACGTCGTGTTCTGTGTTTAAAAACTTACCAACTAGGAGTAGAGTAGAATACTAGATTGTTTTATAAACACTGCCTTGAAAAAATCGGCGAGAGAACGAGTGTAAAACTGAAACGATTACAAAACTGAAGTTATGAGATAGGTAACTATGATCATTTAAATTTACCTAAATGTATGGTTTATATTATGATTACTGAGGAAGGTTTAATTGTACCTATAATTCATTAAGATTTGTGATTATGTTAAAGAGGTCGCAAAAAATCTTGCCTCCCGACTCCGAGATATTTACTCGCGTACGCCGCGTAAGCCAGCAGAGATACATTAAAGTAATATAAGGTGGGTGACCCAAATAAAGCCTATGTCTCAATAAGGCCTACCTTTCAAATTTCCCGCTTCACGATTTCAAATGGCCGCCAATGTTTGTAGAAGTGTGCGTCTACATTAACTAACGCACACAAGCACAGCCAGCGGCCCGTGCCGCAAGCGTGTTGGAACCTGCAGTCGAAAACAACCACGACGCGGAGCGCACGCTTGTTTTTATAAAATTTTGGCATAGTAAACAGTAAGTATTTTTATTTTTATTCGTACACGGTGTGCTGTGTTTTGTCTATAGGATAATTATACGTTTAGCCATCTCCTTACATAAGTGAAAAACCTGTAATATCGGTATATTCCATATAATTGTTGTTTTGTTTACCCATGTGCCATGCCCTAATACAGCCAATAAAAATCATGTATAGGCCTTATAACGGAACAAGTACAGACCTTATTAGGACAATGTTTTATGTCAGTTAGAAAAGTATCACAGTAAAATAGTAAACCCTTGTTTTCAGTAACATCATGGAAAACGGATCACCAGCTTCTACCACAAGGGCGAGAAAAAGGCAAAAAAAAGGGCGCAATGGACTTCGCAACAGATGGAAAACGCTGTTAAAATGGTAGAAAGGGGTATATTATCTACATATGCTGCTGCAGCCAGATACAACATCCCAAGATGAACCCTACGCAACCATCTAAAGAGTGGTTCGACTACACGAAAGCTAGGTCGGTCGGCTACAGAACAAGAAGCTGGACTTGTCAGAAGAATCATACGTTTGGCTGATGTTGGAGTGCCGATGACTTCAAAGATGTTGCGCATACAGGCTTTCTCATTCTGTAAAGTTAAGAAAATTCCAAACACTTTCAATGATGCCAAACATACCGCGGGGAAGAAATGATTGAGGTTATTTCTCAAACGACACCCTGAATTAGCACGGCGTAAAGCACAGATGATGAATCCAGCTCGTGCTCAAAAATTAAAGAAAGATATTGTTGGGGACCACTTTTTCAAATACAAAAGCGTGCTGGATAGACTTGGAATAGAACATAAACCTGAAAGCATTTACAAAATCGATGAAAAAAATTGTCTTTACACCATCAGCAGGAAGTTCTGACAGCCAAAGGGAGAAAGAGAGTTCATCAAATAGCGAATGAGCATGCTGAAAGTGTGACTGTGGTAGGCAGCGGAAATGCTATAGGATCAGCTATTCCGCCAATGATACTGTTCAAAGGCAAGAGACTAAAGCCAGAGTTCGAAGATAATTTACCTCCAGGCTCTCTGGTGAAGATGACGCCTAAAGGAAGTATGACGACAGACACTTTCATAAAGTTAATTAATCATTTGGATAAATACAGAACATCAGGGCCATGTCTCCTCATATTTGATGGTGCAAAGTGCCACCTGGACTTTACTATTGTCGAGGAAGCTGAGAAATGTGGCATTACTTTATATTGTCTTCCGTCAAATACCACGCATGAATTACAGCCCATGGATAAATCTGTTTATCGTTCTTTTGAGCACCATTGGGACCAAGAGTTGATTAAATACGTCAGTCAGCATCCCGAACGAACCCTTAACAAGACAAGCTTCAATGTCATTCTCTCACAAGTATGGCCGAAATGTATAATATAATATCGAATATCTCGAATGGGTTTCGCGCTACAGGGTTGTATCCATATAACCCAGATGCTATTCCTGAAGAGGCGTTTGTGCCCTCTGCGTTGTCAGAACTTCCAAATCCCACAAACAGTGAGAATATTGCTGTCTTATCTGATGAATCGGTGGAACAAGAGATTTCAACTGCAAATGTGGAAGATTCAGATGGCTCAGGCACAGATACTGAGAATTTGCCACTGTCCTTGCTCTCAAAAAGCAATCCGAATGCTGAAACCCCACACAAGACAGACAATCAATCAACCACGTGTGAGATTCATGATTTTTTACCAACTCCTAAGTTTAAAGTTAAAGCGACTGCTCCACGCAAGAAGTCTCTGAATTACAGGGCTCAAGAGGTCACGAAAGATTTGTTTGGTGACAATGCTATGAATTCCATATCACAGATTACTGTACCAACGTTAAGAGTAGAAGATATTCCTGGCACTTCTTCCGTGATAAAGATTAACACAAAGACACCGAAATCAGCGTCAGTTACTGGCTGTATATCTGCACAACCTGCAGTTGCTGCAACGCGAAAGCGAATCGCAGTAAAGACTAGACTTCTTTGACAGCAGATAAGCTTACGGGATCTAAACCAAAAGGTCACAATAATAAACCTTCTTGGTACTGTCCAGCTTGTAAAGAAGATCGAGTTGACGATATGCGACAATGTCTTACTTGTGGCATTTGGTATCATGAGCTTTGTGTTGGACTCACACCCGCTGATAAAATATTTTACTGTTCAGGAAATTGTTTAAAAAAAAGATGAAAAAGGCTGATTAATATAGTACATTTACGTGATGAGAAACTCGTTAAGTCTGATTTAAAATGACCAAAAGTAATTAATAGGATCTCATTAGATTTAATATAAGAATTGACAACGTTTTGTATTAATTAAGAAGTTGAATGCTTACTTTTTTTTATTAAGGCTTTATTAAGACACAGGGTTCCCAATAAGGTCAAAGTGACATTTTAGTTATTTCTTATCACAAAAGTGTGATTTTTGTTTCTAAAGTAATTTTGTTTCATTTATTACAAAGTTTAATAAATAAATATAAGTATGTCAATTTACCAGTGCATTTTTATTATAAACCTGCTAGTTAGGTAATAAAAAAATTAAGGTAGGCTTTATTTCGTAACCTTACCTTACTACAGAATTGTAGATCTACAATAATGCTACAAAAAGTCCAACCATTGAACTTCGAATGGCAGTTGATCTTTTGAAATCGCTTTTAGATTTTTTGCTTTTACAGCGAGATTTATTTGGCAAATACGAGATGAAGGCAAATGAGAAAAGTGATACCGAATACAGTGATGAAAAGTGTACGAAGAAGGAAAAGACATCACGATGACGGACGGACCTGTAGAAGAAGTTGTACTCAGGTACCTACTAGACGTGCTGTATGCAGAATTATCACGGCGACTAGAAGCTTGACTTGAAGACGTGGAGTGAAATGAAGCGTGAAGCTCAAGACCGTACGCGATGGAGGACTACTGTGGATGCCCTCTGCCCCATCTAGGGGACATAGTAAAATAAGAGAGAAGCTTGTCGGGAAAAATAATTCTCTTTTGGATTTCTAACAGATTTCTTGAAAAAGTCCAACAACGATATTAAAGAGACTTGTACAAAATTTTGTGAACATTATTCCGAGGACATTGAACCTGAGTTTATAAAGGAGATGGTCCAGTTCAAGTACTTCGTATTACAATTAGAATTGCGGGAAAAGATGACATTCAATCTGCTGAGGAATCGTATAAATAGATTTTTGATGATTCTCGAGCAAAAGAACTATTAAAAATGTTATATTGGAAAAAGTTAACTTGGAAGATGTCTTGAACGACTTGGTATCTAAATAAGATAGAAAAAATAATATTTAAACTTACAAATAAAAGTACTTCACAAAACTTTTCTTTCATTCGTAATATTTTATTGTATTTGACTATATTAAATACAAAATAACCGCGTCGCGTTTCATTTTTTCCTGTTCCATAAGATTTATTCATTATGACCATTCCAGTGAAAGATAACTAAATTAGAATCATTTGGGACGTTTGGAATTCAGTTACGATGTCACAAACAAACGTAACGCGGCTTGTGTTAGGTACGGGTATAGATAACTGATATACTGCTTGTATACTTTTTTTAATTAAATATGCATTTTATTCATAGAAAACACCCTAAAGACTTGCAACATCAATGCCATATCAAGAAACGTACCCGTCCTGTATACGATTCGGAGTGGCAATAATTTTAAAAACACACGGTTTGGTCAGTCAAACTAAGAAAAGGGGCCCCGAGAATGCTATTGCCTAGCGCCCCTGACAGGGTTAATCCGGCTCTGTCCACGCGGTCTTTTCCTTCCACTTTTCTCACAAAGACCAACATGTCCAGTTTGTCTGCAACATGACCAAAGATACTAAGGGTTCTTTGGTAGTACCTACCTTCCTTAGGACTAAAAAAGCAGTAGGTAGTTAGCGGTCAGCAAGGCCTGAGAGTCTTAGCACGTTCAGAACATTTTGTTTATTGATAGTTTTTAAAAATACTGACTGACACTTGTCTAAAATGCAAACTAGCAGATAATTGTAAAATAATTACTTAACTGATCTAATGGATGCGGCCAGTATCTTGGTGTTATCTTATGTAAGTAAGTAGGTAGGTACAAACCTTAGAATAACATATTCTAAGGTACAAACATTGTTATGAAAACTAGATAATCCAAAAAGCCGGTACTGATGGCGAAGAATACCTACCGTTTTTTTAGTTGGTAATAGCTCAAGTTAGTAGGTTGAGTCAAGATTAAAATTTGTTCCCCCAACATTCAAATATACGTCTACAAAGTTAAATACAACACTTGATTGTCCCTATTCGGATAGTAGGTACCTAGATACCTATCAAAAAACATAGGCAAGTATATTTCAAAGTAAAAGATGGCTGGCGGCTACCAAAACTCATTCACCGGTACAAAATTGTGTTAAACCACCCCTCGGGAACTACGCTTTGGAGATAAAACAATCTGTGCTGAGCATGGGGAATTATAATGACATAAAATCCACATAGATTCAAAAGAATTTCAACTCTATGATCTTACCACAGAGTTGAATTTCATGCGCACAGATAATCTGGTATTTGATAGAAGCTCATATTTAGACTACAGTTGATTTGCACCTTTATGTCTAGAGGTATAAGGATTAAAGTCGTACGGTAGTGTAAGCAGCCTAAAAGCAAGGTAGTTATCAACGGTTACCTTTGAAGTGGCGCTTCTGCATGCAAATTTTTAGGGGTTGGCCCGTTTGGCAGGAATTGTCAATTTGTTTCGAAAAAGTTTGCTAAAGAGCAAAGTTGAATCGATTTACTTCGTCATAAGGAGTGATATTTTTTATAAATATTTAGGTATGCTATGTTTCTGTGAAAATCTTTAGTGGCGTCAGAATGGTAACTATAATTATGACAGCTGGGACCATCTTAATTCGTAAAGATAAAGATGGTCTCTCTTCCATGGTCCAAACTTAGCAACACTTCTGCTTCTTCTGCTATCTGTGGGGCTGCAAGTAGAAATATTGCTTGGTCTTAAATTATTTTAAGATTAAATGTCATCTGTAACCATCTGTAACGATTAAAACCTACATACTAAAACAGAACAACCTAATCGGCCTATATTTTTCCCAATACTGACACACAGGCCTCCTTCCTATGAGCACAGATTACTTAATAGTTACTACGACGTAACTATGAGAAGGAATGGGCTGTAACCGCTACACAGGCCCGGTACGGGTCGGTAGAAGACGCATGGCATCAGATTTTTAGTGGTTTTATAGTCTTTGCCGCGGCCGGCCGGTCGCCTTACTATTTTCCTTCACCGTATCGAGAGCAGTGGTAATGATCAGGACTTCCAATCCCGCAGCTTGAATTCAATCTTGGTATTTGCGGGACTACGAATTTGCAATCCCGCAGGATCTCGGTATTTGCGGGATCCCGCATATTGAAACTTACTTTTAGTATGAGATCAATCAAATTACACCGCTTTTTCTTCACAAAAACATTAACAAATACTGAATAAAAAACTTTACTGATATTTTAGGCTACATACGAGTACTTAGGCTACCACTGACTGAAATTCGGCTATATTAATTATTAGGCTACTTAAGCTGTGAAAAAACGGGCGACATCGGCCCCGGCGTTGTTTGCAACACTGCCGCCAGTCACCGAGCGATCGCGCTTGCGAGAGTTCGCATACATGCTTTTTTTCAGTCCCGCAAATCCCGCGGATCCCGCGCCTGTAATACCGCATCACGCGGGATTGGAAATAACGCAGGATCCCGCAATACCGAGATCTCGGTATTCCGGGATTGGAAGCCCTAGTAATGATGAAAATTAAAAAAGTAATGTGATTGCCTGCTTACAACCTGTTAGTCAATCGTTGTGCCACCAGTTCTTTGCATAAACATATCAATCTCTATACCCATAATGTGATCTACTAATAATCAAAGTGTCACTCTGTCGTTACGCGTAACACTGCGGGTGGCTATCGCATCGATTGCTGATAAGGCCGCATCTGTTTAAGCCCCATGACGTCACAGTTCTGATTTTCGTTATAAATGCAATTTAATACTTTGTAATACGCGCTCTATCAAACGGTTATCGACGCCCTGTTTGAATAAAGTGAGTGGATTTTAAATAGGTACTGATAGTCGTCTGTCTGGATGAGTGAAAAGCCGCCCCCACATAATTTTGGAATGGGATATAATTTAAAAAGCCATTTTTAAAGCTAATTTTAAATCTTTCTATTAAAGAAAGGTATATTTACTTCTTATAGATGTTTTTGTTTATCTTTAATAGGCTTGCCTTTGACCAGCGTCCCGCCTTATGGTCAACACTCTTGACTTAAACACTACCAATTTCTATCTAACTATCAGGAAACACAGATTTTATCAAGCAGTCTTTTCCCAATTACATCAAGTTCTGCTTGCAGTCTAACCATGTGCCGCTGAGTAGGTATTTCATATGGAGTGACTGACATCACCAAACGAGTAACTGTGTGATACGATATCTCCTATGTCAAAGACAACAGATTATTGCCGGTGTCGGGATGACAATGTTTGACGTGCTTTAGAATGCACGGAGGAATATCCATATGTTGGTGGTTAACCATCCTACAACTAGTATTGTGCCACTAATACAACAAAATCTACGTGAAGCATTCATATATTTTTAAAGCTAAAAGCATTCAAAATTAGAAACATTTGTCCGCTACTCAAGATTCCATAGTTGTACAAAAACTGACACAATTGTAGCATCCGAAGTTTCCTTCACAATCCATCACATAATCAATCATTATTTAAGATTTTCAACAGTGTGTTTACCAGACCCAATTTCTCAGTGATCTCTTGTACACTTTCGGACATTATCAAGTAGAAAATAAACAAGATATGAAGACACCCGAGTGACAGCTTATTGGTGAAGGATTAGGAGTATTTTACTACTATCTCTCAGAGCAATGAATGTATCTATATCTGTGTAAATAGAAAAGACAACTTTTCCCACACTAGTTGTGATAGTAACCTGTTTCTAAATTTTATTGATGTTATCGCAAAGGTATCTGCGGAGAAAGATTTCGGGATGATAGATGAAAATAAGTCGTAAAGTTAATACTAAGCCGTCATTGGTGCTATACAATTTACAATATGAAATGAGACAAACCATAGTCGCATTTCTGGACCTAAATGAAGTCAAATAACAATTTGGATTTGCTTTAGTTATTGTTATGATCTATTACTCTTCTGACTATTAGACACATAAGTTCACTCTCAGTTTCTTTCTACTTGATCCCCCTTTCTTTTTCTACATTTTTCGTGGGAGCGGAAGTGAGTGTCAAACTTTTACTGACTAAAAACCCACACTGTTCCTATAGTTGCCCCTGTGGTCCGTAGTCGCGGTATCTCGTGAGAACATTCCCGCTACCCCAGCAGGCAATGGCCCTATCGAACCCCGTCAATGGTGTCTGCTTGATACGTCTGAAGATCGTTGTTAGCATCTGCAGCGGATGATCTGACTTCACTGATTCCTATCCAACACCACTTTTACAGCTGTGTAGAATCAAAAGAACGGTGAGGTACCATTTGCTTGATAAGTCCACCTTATTGGTGAACGACCATACGATTACCAAAAGTAGATAAACACAGGAATCACCGTGATAACAAATTTTTGAAATTACAGATACATGTAAAGGTATGACCTGAAATATGAGAATGAATAAAAAATCCATTGAATTCTAAAGCCGATGGTGACAAGAGATGTCGATTCGATAAATTTAAGCATAAATAAATGAATCGACATAAGGAAAACAAATAAAGCAAAATACTGTGGTAGTCAGTAAGTCTACATACATAGTATCATAAACGATATTATCAAACGATGAATGTACTATGAAGTGAATCAATTCCCAGTAGGAAGTAGCTACTTCTTTTAGACTGGATTGAAGAACTGTTCAAATGATGAACATTCATACTGGTGATGTAATGCCTACTTATTATTCTGATATTTTGTAAGATAAAGTAAATGGAAAAGGGTCTGACTAAAAGACAATCAGTTTTAAGAAATAAAAAAAACAATAAGGTCATCACTGATACTGAAAAATTCGTCAGTGAAAATATCAGAGTGAGCTGTGATATCGAATGTCGATAACGCACCGTTCTAAGACGAAATAATGATTATGATAATGAGGTAGCCATGCGTAAGATAAGAAATTAGTAGGATTAGATTAACTTATAACTCACCAGTCCAGGATTTTTTAATATTAGTCTTTATTTCTTTTCTTGCCTGTGTAGAATATTATAACCTATATTATACAGGACGTGTGCTGTTTTTTTTTTATTACCACACCACAGCTTGGTTGTGCGCACAATAAATGTGGAGGAGAAGCGCTCGGTTCAGGACAGTATATCAACCAAGTGTGGGTGGTACTCAGCCGTGCGTCTGGTAGACCGGTAGTGAAAGGGATATGGAGGAATCAGGTCATGGAGCTCCTGCGCACACTCCCCGAAGTACAATCTGTAGAAAACCGACAGGCAAGCCACGGATCGCCGATGAGCCAGGCATCTTCAGGCATCATGTGGTATCTTAAATCGTCTTAAATAGACCAGCTGCCCAGCTTAACTTCGTTTCTCAAACAGAGAAGCTTGCGTTGGCTAGGGCATGTGCACAGGATGGAACCCTCCCAGCTACAAATTCGTGTTTTGCTTGCCAAAATAGCTAATGCCAAAAGAAACGTTGGAAAATCTCTGCTTGGTTACAAGGACTGTGCTAAGCGAGATATGGCTTCCTTCATAATTAGTAATCAGGGCTGGGAGATGCTAGCTGACAATTGGACGGATTGGCGCAAGTGTGTGGTGGAGGATACCAAGCATTACGACGATGCCTGGTTCAGGATACTCGCTGACAAGAGAGCAATACTAAATCGAGGTGGATCAATATCTACTACCGCAATCTTCACCCCGTGTACGTGTGTGTGCCGCTCCCGCATCGGCCTATATAGCCACCAAAACGCCACCTGGCAGACGTTGCCGTTAATCGTCTGCAATATTATACGTGAAGGCCTATATGTGTACCTACACCAAGTATCTGTACTTGGTGTAATTACTTTATGTGATAGTTTGGAGGAAGAAAATACAGTAAACTAATTCTCATAGACGATAACCAAACCTCTCGTGTTTTTACCGTCACCGGCAGGGTCAAACCACTTGACTGATAGCATAGTATGGCAGGTTCCCAAGGAAACTGAATGTCATCGGTAGCATGTTTGGACGTGTACATTTTAATATGTATTAAATATAATGCATGGTATGCTAATGCTTTGTATGTGTTTGTCAGTGGCGTGCCTAGGGTTTCAAAATAACGCAAGCCCAATAAAATTTTAACCGATTTCAAAAAAAGAAAGTTCAGTTTTCGACTGAGTATGTAGGTACCTACGTATGTATCATCGCAATTTTCTCATAAACTACTGGTTAGGTACAATAAATTAAAAGTGAATTCATCCATCTTCTTCTTTCCTCTTCTTTCTTCAATTTCACTCTTGCTTGTCGTGCGGTGAATGAGGTAACCAAAGCACACTGAAGGCATGCTAGTGCTAGATTGAATATAATAAACATATCAGCAATTGCATACCTCCGGTGGCTTTGAAAAAAGCCGTTTGGTTTGCTTCATTGCTTGAGGGGACAAAGTTATGGTAAGTAGTTGCTTCCTTCGTAACAGAACCCAGGTTACAGACAAAAAAAAAACAAAACAAAAAGTTACAAAACGAAAGTTAAAAAATAGCTAGATAGAATGTAATAAGGAATTTAAATAAATTATTTATATTCTAATTGGAATCGTCTATCTTTCTTAAGAAATGATTTAATTACATCAGAGTAAAATGTTGGTGATCGTTTTAATTCTACCAACAACTGTTTTTCAATAGCTATCATTGATAATTCGGAAAGACGCTCTTGACCTTGTGTATTTCTCAGATAGGTATGGATACGTTTAAGAGACGAAAAAGCACGTTCCGCGGAAGAACTTGTAGCCGGAATAGTTACAACAAGATACGCTAACTTTAACAGCTCGGGAAAGGCATCTTCGAGGTTATTCTCATGAATGAAATGATTGACTGATCTATTAAATTTTCGTTTATGCGATTTACTAGTCTGAGAAATACACAGATTAGGCGTCGGTTTTAATGAAGAAATTAACTGTTTTTTCTGAGCAAAGTTTAAAGATTTTACCTTATCTTCGCCAATCAAAACTTGAACGCATTTTAAATCCTCACAAGGTACAATTACCTCCATTGTTGTAGGTAAATCACCAAAACAATTGTATCACTGAGAAAATCTTAGACATAGAGTACTATAATACTACGGATCTTAGAAAACAAACAAAACCTTTTCTCAGCAAATGAAACTGAAGTTAGCTGCACTCTCGGTCGGGAACTACTCAAGTGTTGTCATTTAGGCAAAAAAAGTCGCCAGGTATATGAAAAATCTAGCTATTTTTTTTTTTATTTTTAAGATATTGCTTGAATACAGTCAAAATCTGTTATAACAACATCCAAGGGACCACTCATATTTGGTTGTAAAAACCGATAGTCGTAATAACCGGTGATGTTTTCAATATATGATATTATGATTTTGGTCTATATAACCGGTATGTTGTTCTAAATGATGTTGTTGTAAACGGTTTTGACTGTATTTAATTTCGTTATTTTAAAAGTCGCTAGTTTTTATTGTTGATAAATGTTAAAAAAGTTTCCAAACACGTTAAAAATCTCCAAGATCTTTCAACGTGTGGCTAAAACGGCAACACTGCAGAGTTGGCAAGCTGACAAGGTCACGCATACGCATGCAACTTCATACGAATGCCCGGCTTATATCTGCCATAGTGTTTGATTTGTTCTATGCCTAAGGCCTAACTCGTTATACGGCACATCGCTATAAGTGCGAAAGTGACAGATATAGTATTTGAAAGCCCGGTAAAAGCCGGTGCGTGTAAGCGAGATAGCAATATTTAGATCATTAGATGCTACAAATGCGAAACTCTGCGCGCGAACAATCGCGATGCGTAGTAGTTTAGTAGATTCATTGTGTTATTTTGATAAGAATTAAGCGCGCGAACTTTTAAATAGTTCGGGTTTGACATTGATTCTCTATCGAGCATTTTTTAGTAAGGCATGCCGGGCTTTTGGGCTTATATGAAGGTACCGCCACTGGTGTTTGTATAAAGCCTCGACTAGGGTTGGCAATCTTTCCAAGAATATCTGAATAGTATAATTAGTTGGTATACCTATATGCTTATATAGATAGTTAGACTTTTCCAGAGCATTTTTTGATTCTTGATCAATATTTAAATTATTTTGAAGGTCAACCATCAATATGGCATGAGTTTTAGACAGATACAAGTAAATTTTAATACTTGTACAGGTTATTCTTGAAAATAACAGAGAACTGTTTGTCTGGAAAATTTGTCAAAATTGTGAAGTTTCTTATAAGAAACATCCGCCATCATTCAGTATCAGGATATACATAATTTTTATTCATTTAAATTTTATACAAGACAAAGGTAAAAAGTTAATATCAATCAGTCAATTTAGAGTGGTGTATATGGCAGATGAATAAAGTATAAACGTAGCGTAGGACTGAGGATGGGCACGCCGCAATCGAGGCAATGAGTCCCCTCTTTGAGGAGTGGTTTGAGAGACGCGTCCTCACCTTCCGCCTGACGCAGGTATTGACCGGACATGATTGTTTCGGGAGGTACCTGTTTCAGATACAGCGGGAGGATACGCCCGGGTGCCGTCATTATGAGGATCACCCGGAGGACACGGTGGAGCACACGGACGAGGTGTGCCCTGCTTGGGTGGAGCACCGCCGTGTCCTCGTGGAGGCGATCGGTGGTGGCGACCTCTCGCGCCCGGCCCTGGTTCAGACCATGGTGCGGAGCGAGAGGGAATAGGATGCAGTCGCCTCCTTCTGAAAAGCAGTCATGCTAGCGAAGGAGGAAGCTGACGTCCCGGGCGTCGGGGATCACGAGCTGATCTCCGGCTACCATAGACGTGGGTCTGCGGACGGCGAGCAGGGGTAGTTCACCGTCCGGTAAGGACCAGACACAGGTCGGCGGCGCGTCACTCGTGTTCCGCGCTTGCCTCAAAGAGCAATCAGCAGCATTGACGGGGCCCGATAGGGTCATTGCCTTACGGGGGGAGCAGGGTAGGTTTTTAGTTAGTAGAAGTCTGACACTCCCTTCCGCTCCACACACAGCGGGAGGAGTCTAAAAAAAGGGTAGGATTGAGGAAGGCCATGAGTTCGATCTCATGCAGGCACATTACTTTTTGTAATTTTCATCATCACTACTCTCTAAAACCTGCGTTTTGCTCATAATGTGTTCGTTCACAGTTTGGACATGCAGATGTCCTACTACCGAAAACTTGAAGACGTGACACCCACCAACCCGACGACGACGGCCCGCGTGTTCGACTTTAGCCCATTCCTTCTTGAAAAAAAATTGTTTTACGTTATAACACAAGCATTCATTGTTTTGAAATTACTTGATTGAACAAAATAATGCAACCCAACACAGTATGGTAAGAGCAGGGAAAAACGAGATGGCTGCGCTCTTGCGTCTACAGTTAGCACAAAGTTCAAATGTGATTTGCTATATAAAATACTCAAGCACATTGTAGTGTCTTTTACTCCTACACCTCTCATAGAGAAGCTTGTGTCCCAAGAGTGGGGACGTTTTGAACTAAATATGGTTACAAAATTAGATACAGCAAAAGTTAACTTATATTATAATATGTAGGTAAATATGTAAATTTATTACTAGCAGTTGCGTGTCCGCTCTCTTGGACTTTATCACGATAAAAACATAACCACCTTCTTTTGAAGTCGGGTAAAATGTCTTCCAAATCCACCCAGAACTTACCAAGATCTCAGACCAATTATTTGGTCTGAGACCAAGATTAGCAAAAAAGAAGTATAATATAAACTCCGCTGCACTTATAATATTAGTAACAGATAGGTACCTACTTATCATACCAACACTACCAAAATAATACCTATATAAAAACTTATTACCAAAAATTAAACCGACTTCCAAAAAACACTGCAAAGTGAAAAATAACTTTAATTTCGGTAGTCAATGTCTTTAGTTTGGTATTTTCGTTTTTGGCACCGACTTCCGAAATTAAAGTTATTTTTCACTTTGCAGTGTTTTTTGGAAGTCGGTTTAATTTTTTGGTAAAAAGTTTTTATTTCACTCTTTTTGGTCGATTTATAATTTACCTAGTTACAAAAGCCTAAATCTCAACTACTTATAAACATTTACAAAATATTGCTTTTCCCAATGCTGGGCCGTTAATTGTTGAGGAGTTCTCCTGGTACTTCACCGTCAGCTTCACTTCACCATATGCATTGTGACGAGCATATTGTGCTTAATAACCATATTCAAGTAATCGAAGCGGACCCCATGAAATACTTATTATTCCTACTTATATATTGACTATTGTGTAGTTACAGTGGCCATCTGTGGTCTTCATCATCAGGTCCACTTCAAAAATGGTGCTTTTCGAATGCAAGTTACTATAAAAAATACTGAAATCACTATAAGTGTGCCTATAATATTTGAAGAGTTCCCTCGATTTCTCCAGGATCCCATCATCAGATCCTGACTTGGTGTCAATGGGACCAATTTCGGAGTATAGTATATATATACCCTTTCAAAATAAAAAATAATTTTCCAAATCGGTACAGCCGTCTTCGAGTTATCGGTGATCATACATAAAAAAAAGTATACGCGTCGAATTGATAACCTCCTTCTTTTTTTTTCGTCGGTTGATAAATATAAAGTACTGGAAAGGATTTTTTGAAGCGACTGTGTCATGTGCTGTGTTTGTATGAATACTCTCGCGAGTTACGACGCGTGTATCTTTTACTTTGACATGTCACATCTTTATTATCTTCAGGCTCCTGAATTATCATACCGCAAGTTACGCGGTGTATCGAACATAGCCCTACTGATTCACACGTCGGCTTATCAGTAAAATTATATCATTATCATCTCAAATATTTATCTAGTAATATCAACTCCTAGTTATTTTTCTTACGCGTGGGAATTAACCGAATTACCAGATACCTGTCGTTTAATCTACGCTTTTTATGGCTACCATTACGTGTGGGAATTTCGCAGTTGGTTTTTTTTTGTAGGGAGTTGTCGTCGGTATGTGAAAAGATTAATATTAATTCCCGGAGGACTGCTCAAAATATGAAAGTAGATATTCTTATTATAAATCTGGCTCTTGAAACGCGATTTCATTCGCGTGGAAATTTTTAGAAGTGTTTTTAAATCTTTTATTTTAGGGACTTTTATTCCAAGAACATGTCAGCCCCGTTTGATACACCCACTGGTTCTTACATACATAAGTTTTCCCGGGATAAAACCAGTTTATATTCTACAAGCTAGTAAAAACAATACTAGCTTCTACCCGCGGCTTTGCGCGCGTGAAAAGGTTTTGTTGTCAGCAGAATTGAAGTAACCTATGTCCCTCATAAAAAAATACAGCTTTCTATTGCTGAAAGATTTTTTTTAAATAGGTTCAGTAGAGGGATTACTTTCTAAACACTTAACCTCTTTGTGCCTACCTGGTATAATATTGGCATAGATTATTATAGGTATGCATTTTCTTACATAATAATAATATCCGACCAAGTGAGAGAGGGGCAACACAGCACCACCTTTTGTCAAAACTAGTGACAGTACAAACTGGTTGGTTTATACATGTTTCTGTCTGAAATTGAAATGACTGGTTATGGTGGACATGGTACATCAACATAGCTGGTATTGCTGATAATGCGGTTCTGCTGTAAAATAGTGATCACAAATCACTGCCTGACTCTTACAAGAAACTGCCTTCAAATTATGTTAAATGTAATTTTTTAAGATACATTCATTTCTTAACCGCTTCCTGCATACCTACCCAAGGTTAAGAATACAGATAGTAATAAAGTTTATAGCGATACAGTGTAATTACCAAAATCCGAGATTTTATGATCATTGACTTCTGTAATATTTGATATTGAGATGATAGCCAAATAGTCTGTAGGTACCTGATAACGCCACTCGCTTGAGAAATCACGTAAACCCGGTAGCAAAGTCATCTTATCAGGGGACTAGTAGGTATTATAGGGCTTATAATGGTTTTATTATTAACTAACACTTTGCCCGCGGTTTCTCCCGCGTAAGTTCCGTTCTCGTGGGAATATTGTGAAAAAATTTATTCTATGTGATATACTAGGACTGTAGCTATAAACATACTAAGTTTTATCGCAATCGGTTCAGTAGTTTTTGCGTGAAATAGTAACAAACATCCATACATATTCACAAACGTTTTGCTCGCAACGTCGTTCGCGTGGGAGTTTTTTCTCGCGTAATTCCCGATCTAGTGGGAATTCCGGGATAAAAACTATCCTATGTACTTCCCAGGGTGCTAACCTATTCCCATGCCAAATTTCATCTAAATCTGTTTAGCGGTTTAGGCGTGAAAAGGTAACATACAGACAGACAGAGTTACTTTCGCATTTATAATATTAGTATGGATTTGTAATCCTTGACATCCTTACATGTTATAAAACTAAGTCTATTGTGTGAATTAGCAGAATCAGACCGTGTGAGGCTGAGCCGGGACCGGGGACGCTACTAGTTCCTTAATTGTATTGTATGTGTTTGTCTTTTAAAACATTATTAACATAACAATACCTATATGTATATTGAAGTTAACTGTTCGATCTTGACTAATGAAGAATTTACCGTTTGCGATTAGAAAATTATGTGAATTTGACCATTCGCGACATTGATTAATCGCTATTTAGTAAGTTCGAGGTGTGGTACAAGTATAATTGTGATTTTGACGGTTTTACTTTTACAGTCACTTCACCGATTGCGAATTTGACCATACGCGATTACACGAGGGCAACTGAACACTGAACCTCTCCCAGGTTTTAGTCAGTACAAGTCTAACACTCGCTTCGGGTCCACTGAGAGCGGAAGCAGGTATTTGATGTTTTTTTTTTTTTTTTTTTTTTTTTTTTTTTTTTTTTTTTTTTTTTTAGGTAGGGCCACTTGTAGATCAGCACACTAAGGCTGTGAGTCTACTTAACCGGACTTTCCTGTGGTGACCTCTAATAAATTAAAGGCCCCCAGCCAGGGCTTACAAACTAAAATATACTTAAAAACTAATGACCGCACGCTAAGGGCACTCCCTGTGGAGTACGGGCCTCGGCATAGCGGGGTCATTTTGGGAGGGCAGCAAAGGGACAGGCTGGGTCATATTATTTTCGGGAGTATTTATTGCTACTGGCTCAGCATCGCGGGCTGGCTCGTTTGGCAAAGGTCGGGGAGGATTTTCATTACAAGTACGCGGACGTCGCGATGGGCCTCGTCGGCGAGGCCGGAATAAGGAACGCGTTCTGTGTTTGTGTTTTCTAAGAGTGCTGGTTTCCCTACTGCTCTCTTGTCGGATGGTGGTGGGGTCGTCAGGCTCGTCTAGGATGTTACGCGGGCGACGAACCCGAGAAATCTTGGAGGGTCTGTATCGGGCGGCCGATACGATCAGGGGGTTAGTGTGGGTCTCAGCAGAGGTGAAGTAACGCACTGACATGCGTTTCAACACTTGCTTTATGGTCGGGAGTTTGAGGTCTACGTGGAGATCCTCGTTCCTACAGAACCAGGGCGCGCCCGTGGCCTTTCGGAGAAAACGGTTCTGAACGACTTGCATCCTATGGATCTGATTGGGACTGGCATGAGCAAATACCGGACAGGCATACGTCATGATAGGACGTATGCATGTCGTGTATATTCGGATTTTACATTTAAGGGAGAGCTTGCTGTGTTTATTCAGCAGGGCGTGGAGCCTACCGAGAGCGAAAGCGGCTCGCGAGCGAACCGACTTTATGTGCTCACTGAAGTTGAGAAACTGGTCGAGGATCACACCTAAGTATTTGGCTCGCTTCTCCCAAGGGATTGGCTTGCCGAACATAGTGATCGGGCGTGGGGGGGTGAACTTTTTATGCTGGCGAGCCCTGCGAAACAGGACTGCTTGACTTTTGTCGGGATTTACCTCAATCCTCCATTTCCTAAACCAATCGCCTAGTGCGTTGGCTGAGGTCTGGAGGGTATGAGCGATGCTAACGGGATTATGTCCCGAGTAGTAGATGGCCGTGTCGTCGGCAAACAGGGATAACTCTACTGGGGGTTTTTTGGGGATATCGCTAGTGAATAGCGTGAAGAGTGGGGGGGAGAGCACGGCGCCCTGAGGGACGCCGGCTCTGATAGGGCGGGGAGTGGAAAGCGCTCCTTCGATACGATATCTGAAGGAGCGGTTTGACAGGAAGTCTCGAATGATGAGCACGAGACGGTCCGGCACACCTAGTTGGTAAAGCTTATAAATTAAGCCATTGTGCCAGACTTTGTCGAAAGCCTTTGCTATATCAAAGAATAGGGCCCCCGTCACCAGACCGCGTTGAAAACGGCCGCTAATGTGCTCTACGATGCGGTGGGCTTGGTGGACACTGGAATGATGGGCTCTAAAGCCAAACTGTTCGTTAGGGATTAGGCTCTTGGCCTCGACAAAGTCCTTGAGCCGATTAAGAATAATCCGCTCGTAGACCTTGCCGAGGGCGCTGAGCAGACTAATGGGTCTATAGCTAGTCGGGAGGTTCTTGGGCTTTTTGGGTTTTGGGATACCTATCACTATAGCCTCTTTCCAAGCTTGTGGAAACAAGTTGTTGGACAAGGCGCCATTGAAGATGGCAGTCAGTAGGACTAAGATCGTACGTGGGAGGAGTTTAAGTGCCCTAGTGGTCAGTCTGTCAGTCCCGGGAGCTTTCCTAGGTTT
The DNA here is from genome assembly GCA_943138885.2 of Tholera decimalis. Lineage (NCBI taxonomy): Eukaryota > Metazoa > Arthropoda > Insecta > Lepidoptera > Noctuidae > Tholera > Tholera decimalis. The sequence goes on along the minus strand of OW964567.2, from coordinate 24,505,195 downwards.
GAGTTTCTTGATGATCTCCTCCACCTCGTCCTCCGTGACGGGGGGGAGGGGAGCATCAGGGTCCTCGACAGGGGGTAGGGCAGATCTACGTTCGACCTCAGCATCCACGTGGGCAAGGTGGGCTGGGTCGACTGGTTGGGAGCTGGGAGAGCACTGTGCCTCCAGGCTGTCGGCTAGGCATTCGGCTTTGTCTTCGTCGTCGAAGGCAATGCTTTTGTCCGGGCGGATAAGGGGAGGCATTGAGGCAACCTCAGTGGCGCGCATATTCCGCTGAAGTTGCCAGAAGGCATGGTGGGTGGGTTCCAGTTCGCTCAGGGTCTTGTCCCAGCCGGCTTCACGCCACTCTCTGATGCTGTTACTTACTTTGCGCTGTAAGTACCGCATGAAAGTTTTGTTATTCTGGCAGGGGAAAGATCTGTAGGCACGGACTGCTGCGTTCTTCTCAGTCAGCAGGGCCCGTACATCGTCCGGGAGTTTCCGGCGCCAGTGCTCTGACACCGGAATCTCCTTTGAACAGTCGTTCAAGACAGATTGTACGTGCTCCGTGAGTGAGTCGATCGCAGCCGTCGTGTCGGCGGCGGACTGGATGTGGTCGGGGATCTTGTCCAGGTGAGGAGACGTGTTGGATTTCAGCAATTCGCCTACTTTCCTCCAGTCAGTGATCACCTGTGTGGGAGGGGGGCGGTTAGGGTCATAGGGACCCGATCTCGGAGTTAACTCCAAGATCACCGGTCTATGGTCAGAGTCAAGTTCGTCTACCGTCTCTAAAGAGTGCAAACGTAAGTTCACATTCTTCAGGAGGGCAATGTCGAGTACGTCGGGCAAGTGGGATGGCTCGAACGGATAATGAGTAGGCCGCATAGGACCTATGATATCTATGTGGAGAGGTGTGCAAAGGTCGTATAGTACCTTCCCACGGGGGTTGGTAATACGACTACACCATGCGGGATGTTTGGCATTGAGATCCCCCGCTATAAGGACGGAGTCACTCATGTCAAGAAGGGCTGTAAGGTCGCTTCGTAGTGAGGCGTTTATCGAAGAATTTGAATCTACGTCGCTGTGCGGTGGGAGATACGCGGATACTATTGTGATAGAGGGATGGCCCGTCATGCCTAGCCGGCAAACGGATACCTCTAAGTGGGCAAGGGGCGGCGGATCCATAGGGATGCAGTGCAGGGAGTTCCTATAATATATTAGAGTGCCACCTCTGTGGCATCTAGTCCTATCGTTCCTAACTAGCCGGTAGTTGGCTACCTTGGGATCCCTAAGGTGGGGTTTGAGGAAGGTCTCTTGGACCAGAAGGATGTCGAGACTATGATCGCGAAGGAAAGTCGCGATCTCGTCCCGTTGATTAGTGATGCCATTGGCATTGAAGTAACCTAACTTTAGGGATCGGGGCTTTAATCTTTTACTAGCCGTGTTATACATTATGGCTGTTTAAAGAGGTTGTCAAAATGGCTTTTTACATCAGAATACTTATAGTATACCTGAATCAGGGATTCAATGCTTTTGCAGGCCACGACCTCCTTTGCCATTTGGATGGCGCGGGGGGACTGGAAGAAACTGAATGTTTTCCCAAGGATGAGGAACGCATCGAGTTCCGGCTCATCCGAGCGAGGGAGTGACTGGGGAGGAGGTGGGGGCTGAGAAGCCACAACAACCGGAGCGGAGGGCATGATGGGTTGATCCATCAGCCCAGGGACTTTCGGCCTTAGTGCCGGGAAGTTTTGGGCGTGATTCGCCGCCGTCCAAGGAGTTGGACGCTGGGGACTGAGGGTCTGGGGGAGCTCAGACGAGAGTGTAGGACACTCTCGTCCCTGGCGTGCGCTAGCGCGCGTTGCCAGTTTAGGGGCGGAGGTTTTCGGGGCTTTCGGACAGCCTCGGTAGTTGGCGGGGTGGCCGGATTGCCCGCACAGCACGCAGCTGGGCGGGTCTGGGCACTGGGACCTATCTTTTGGGCGACTGCACTCCGCGGTGCCGTGATCGCCCAGGCACTTTACGCACCGGGGTTTGCCGAAGCAATTCCGTTGCGCGTGGCCGTATAACTGGCAACGGTGGCATTGGCCTACCGTGCCACTTTTGTGTGGCTTCTCAATTAAAATTCCTGAAAGACTGCATACAGTCTTCAGCGCAAAGATGGGGTGGGGACCTTCGGAGACGGGGTGGCAAATGACGAGGACGTTGTTAGACGCCCTGCCACCTCTGCCGTGCATACGGTGCACCTCAATCACCGGGATGTTCTGTGACTCTAGGTCGCAGACGATCTCGGTGGTGGGGATCTCACTGGGGATCCGGCAGAGGACCACCCGAACGGGCTTGCTCTCATGGAGCGTATAAGTGTGGTGGGGGATATTTCGAGCCTTGAGTAGCTTCGAAAGCGCGCGGTGGTCGTTAGCTGTCGCTAACCCTACTTTTATGCCGTTCTGGACGGCGCGGGCATTCGTGTAGGCGATGCGTTGCTCGCCACACGCTTTGGACACGTTTGTCCAAGCCCCCTTATCATGTATGAAGATGGGTGGGGGAGGGATGGTCTTGCGCACTGAGGCGCTGACGACTGGGGTTTGAGTAGGGCTGGGCCTAGTGGCCGAGGAAGTGGAGGGCTGGCTCTGCACTAAGCGTGCTGGCTCGGGAGGGGAGGGTTTCTTGGCCTTAGGGGCCTGGGTGGAGGACGAGGCCTGCGACCTCTTCTTCCTCTTTCCCTCGACGAGGATAAACTCGTCGGAGGAAGAGGTTTGATCGGAGGAGGAGTGCTCGGACTCCGCTCGCTCCGAGCGCTCAGAGTGTATGCTCTCTGCGCGCTCCGAGCGCTCGCCTTCCGAGCCCTCTTTTTCTTGTTCCTCCTCCTCAGAGTCCATTTCGACGTCTGGGGGGGAGGGGGACCTATCTGCGTTGGGCGCGGGGGTGGGACCTAAATCTGGCTGTGGGGCGGGAAACACCGCGGGGGGTAAGGAGTCAATCTCCTCCCCATATTTCCTTTGTAGGGCGGGGTTTTCAAATAGGATCTTTCCTAATATATCGGTTGTTCTATTTAACCGAGCCGATAGGGATTCGACTTTGGACATGAGATCCTCCATCTTGTCCTCCATATTGGAGGCGACAAAGGTGGGCATCCTAATCTCCTAACCCTAACATAAGCGCCTCGAGGAGACACGTCAAACGTGAGCTCCCCGAGCAGACGGTCCCCAAAGAGCCCTGCCCCGGAGTTTCTCCTAACACTTCGCTACCGAGAAGAGAAACCCAGACAAACTCGGTAGCTGTGTTGCCGTCTGATGTGGCCTGAGGGGCCCTATTTGCCTAACCCTCCGGGCGGGAATGACCCGGAGGTGAGTTCGCTCCCTGCGGGGATAGCAGGGAGGTGTGTGCCTAATGGTGAGCCCTAAGCTTGTAATCCGGTCGCCAATCTCAATGTGCGTACCGGGCCCTATTGGGTCTAGTGCGAAGGGGTAGATACACCCAACCGACACTAGGTGTGTATGCTGTGAAGAGAACTCAGTAACTAGGTTTGACTAGGAGATCCCCCAAGGCCAAAACCTAGCACTCGACTCCAATTGACTGCTTCACCCTGAAGGGGATCAGCGGGTGCGTCGGGTCAGCACCCCCTTGGTATTGTTGACACCGTGAGGTTTCCAACCAAGGACCACGAAACTGTGGTTTTACCCTGAAGGGGCCAAACCAATTTGTTTTGACAATCTCTGTTAGAGAAGCACGATATCCTTCACCGCCTCGAAAAAGGCGGATCCGGACCAGGCGTCGTAGTCGGCGACTACGAGTGACGTCACGGCGGGCGTGACGAACGGAGCGATGACTCAGGCACGGAACGATCGAGAGCGCGGAGCGGCACGACTGTCGCGGGCGAGCGTCGGAGCAGAATGGAGGTATTTGATGATTATCTAACTGAGCAAATATCATATATACTCCTCGTATATATGATATTTGCTCAGTTGAATTTTATAATTGGAGGAGTTCAGAAAGTAAACCTGATATCCTTGGTAATTGATCAAGGATATTCGATTTACTCTACTAGACTCTACTAAGGTAATGTCATGAAGACATGACGTAGCAAGAGTGTCATTTTGCGGCTGTGAGTTATTTTTTTCCAGACAATATTGTTATATTTTAACAGTAATAAAATAACATTAATGTTCAATGTCACCGGCAAAGTTACACAACACAATTGTTTTACAGCTTTGTCGTCTGAAGAGTCAGAACACAGCTTATGACACTAATTCAAGAACTGTGGTACGATTATAGTTCTTACTTCCATGAACAAGAGAGTAGAATTCCGTGAGCTTCATAATAGGATAGAATGTCTTATGTCATAGACTGTACACTATGGCGCGCTCCATCCACGCGCCAGGGCTGTAAAACAATATTCAAAAAATAATGGATGAATATAATAAATGACACAAAAATATGAGAATTCTTTACGAACGTTTTCGGAAGGTCCGAGAAGGCTAATAGTCCTTCTTGTTCAGTTTTTTTTTATAGATCACTAGGTTTTTGAAATTGTTTCCCAAGTTTTTGTTTCAGTTTTTAGGTACTACGAGTTTTGCGAGTCGGTAGGTACCTACTACTTACTCATAAAACTTTATTATTATTGCTGACATACGTCTGCAAATCTTTAAAGATCTGCTCGTAGATAGCGTTTCCCAAATTAAGTACCTATGCATTCAAACTTGTAATTAATTAAAAAAGGCATATCCACACATATCCATGTGTTATTTTATAAATTCTGTAGGTGAAAGCTAAATGACCTTAAGTCCATTTTTTGACATTTTTATATTTTAAATGATACTTATTCAGAATACCCCAATTGATCAAATTGTAAAAGCCATAAAGTCTTACAGCCGCTAATTTCGCAGATGTAAAATTATAAATAACATTAAGTCCCTAGACGAGAAAAGGTAAATGATCGTATGGTTACTTAAGATTGTTCACTATTTAAACAATAAATATAGATAAATGTTAAATGATTGTATGTGGGACTTACTGTTCTTTACCATTACGCTCGCGGGTTATATTTGCGCGGGTGCATCGTACGTACGATTCCCGCCGCGCCCCCGCGCATGCTCTCCCTCAGTTTAGTTTGATTTGTTTTTCGTGCAATACTAGACGGACTCGAAGACGTACTCGCGGCTGTAATCCCTCTCTCTCAAAGTGCACTTCAGCAATATCCAGGGTCTGCAAATCTCGTTGCAGTCCACCACAATCTCGAGACTGAAAAACCTGCTCTTTTGTTTCTTTCGGAGACGCAGATCAGAAGTCCGTCAGACGTGTCGTATCTTTCATACCCAGGGTTCCGACCACTGTCTGGTGAAGTCTGTATCCGTCTACCTCCCGCCCGATCCCAGCCTTAATGGCACACGGCGGGTATGGCGATATAAGTCAGTGGATTGGGATGGCATGCGATATTTCTTTGCATGTTATCCTTAGCAGCCTACTTGCTTCTCTTCAAATGATTCATCGTCGTGCGCAGACGCCGTGGCGGAGGTTTTGCGACAGGGGATGAAGTACTACATTCCGTTCTCTAACCTAACCTAACAATGTCCGGCAAAGCTCGATCGAAAGCTTGGTTTGGCGCCGAATGTGATCGCACTGAAGCGCTTAAACACGCGGCGTACCTAGCATGGGTCGATGCTCGAAACTGCAAAGCAAATGACGTGATTCAGAAGAAAAGAGCTTTCAACAGGGCTGCCAAGTCCTGTAAAAAGGTTTTGCGGAGGGCTCGGTTTGACCACGTTAGCCGAATCGGGAACAAACTTGCTTCATACCCTGCTGGCAGTAAAGCTTTTTGGTCCCTGGCAAAGTCGGTCGAATCGAACTTCTGTCGCCCCTCGCTACCACCACTGCTTAAACCTGACTGGTCTCTGGCCCACTCCACTGAGGAAAAATCAAACTTGTTTGCCGCTCTTTTTGCAGAGTCTTCACGTCTGGATAGTAGTGGCGCTCACCCTGCTGATGCTCTTATTGGATGCGGGTCGTGTATGTCGGACATTCGCATCCATCAGAAGGACGTCCGTAGAGTGTTGCGTAATCTTGACGTGAACAAAGCTAGTGGCCCCGACGGGATACCAGCAATTGTTCTTAGAACTTGTGCGCCTGAACTGTCTCTAATTTTCACGCGCCTGTTTCGCCTTTCGCTTGAGACTGGAAAGGTGCCGAAAGCATGCAAGCTGGCTAACGTGCAGCCTGTGCCTAAAAAGGGCAGTCGTGCTGACCCGGCCAACTACAGACCTATTTCAGTCAGTTGAGCGTGTACTCAATAGTAAGCTCCTGGCATACCTAGAAGCCAACGACATCCTCAGTGACCGACAATACGGCTTCCGAAAAAACCGGTCTACAGGGGAACTTCTAGCTTATGCTATTCATATCTGGAGTGAGGCCATCGAGAAGCACGAGGAAGCACTTGCTGTCTCCCTTGACATCTCTAAGGCCTTTGACAGGGTCTGACACGATAGCCTTATTGCTAAGCTACCTTCTTTCGGTTTACCCACCCAACTTTGCGTTTGGATTGAAGACTTCCTGAGAGATCGGTCCATTCGAGTGGTCATTGATGGCTGTCATCTGGCCAATTGACAATTAATGCCGGGGTCCCTCAGGGGTCGGTCCTCTCAGCAACTTTATTCTTGCTGCACATTAATGATCTGCTTATGCCCGGTACCTTTGGGTATGCAGACGACAGCACAGTTGCTGAGAGATATGTGTCCGACGCGCGTGCTGGTGGGCCACAGATCCAGTCTCTCCGTGAGGACATGGTTGGGCGCTTGAACTTGTCCTTGAAGGCTGTCTCCGAATGGGGCGATGCCAACTTGGTCAAGTTTAATGCAGCTAAGACCCAGGCGTGTCTCTTCTCCGCAAAAAGGAGTCAATTCAAACTGGCTCCTACTTTCCGAGGTGTAACCGTGTCGATAACCGATCATATCGAGCTTCTAGGGGTAACACTAACTTCTACCCTCAATTTTGGCCCGTTTATCGAGGCTACGGCTCAACTAGCATAAAAAAAGTTGGGAATCCTAGCAAAGGTGAGACGGTACTTCACACCCGAATAGCTGCTAAATCTCTATCAAGCCCAGGTTCGGTCGTGTATGGAGTACTGCTCTCATATTTGGGATGGATCTGCCAAGTACCAACTAGATGGACTTGAATTTATTGAGAAACGTGCCAAAAGACTAATTGGCAACGATACACTGGTCGAATCAAAGCTCCAGAGCCTTGAACATCGGCGATGAGTTGCTAGTCTATCGGTTTTCTATCGGTTACATTTCGAGGAGTGTGCGATGGAATTACACAAATTAATTCCGTCAAGCCCGTTCCATCATCGGACTACGCGACAAACGGCGATGCGCCATCGTTACATGGTGGACATCCCACCTATACGCACCTATAAACGTTTTGGGAATACCTTCATTGTGCGTACGGCTAAGGAGTGGAATTCCCTGCCGGAGTCTGTGTTTCTCGATAGCTATAACCTAGGGGTCTTTAAGTCAAGAGTGAATAGGTTACTTTTAGGTAAGCATGCTTCATCTTCGACCACATCATCACTTACCATCAGGTGAGATGGTGGTCAAACGCGAGCCTATTATAAATAAAAAATAAAAACAATAAATTAAATTTGAAAAAGAAGAGTATGGCACAATGAGTTACAAAACATCTTTTAATCAACAAGAATTCGAAAAGGTATCCTTAATAAGAAATAGAAGGAGATCCCTAAAAGACTTTGCCGTGCCTATATGCAGCCTATTCGATTAGGCCACAAACCTATAAGCACTAAAAAATTTCAGGATTCACAGAAAGCTCTGCAATGGATTCCACCCATTTTTCATAATTTTTATAATACATTAGCCCATGAGGGTACAGCATGTGACCAAAATAACATTAAGTGTTTTGTTTAATTTCATTTATTTTATTAAATATTTTAAAATACAAAGATTTTAACTTTTATTAAATAAAACATATTATGTATAATGTTATTTCTCATTAAAACTTTTTAATTAAATTTTCTATGATATTGTATCGTACCTAACTTATAAAATAATAAAATTGACTATACATTATTGATACAGGAGAGACGTAAGTACCGTCATACTATAAGATATCTAGTAAAGCTTCAAAGTTAAAGAACCTTAAGTCCGATAATACAGCCTTAAGGAACTATATTTGTTAAAAAAATATCTCAATATAATAGCTTAAGTACCCATCATAATCATACTTTTTATTCGACATTGATACGATAATTACTTTTTATACTCTGTCGATTTTAGTGTCAAATTTCGAGTATGGACATCTTTAATGAGCTCTACTGAATACTTTATAAAATGTGACTTAAGGCCCTTCACCTTTCACCTACAGAATTATTGTAATATTTACTTTTAACGTATATTAACGACGATGACCGTACGAGTACAAACCGCCAACAATATTAATTAAACATTTGTGTTTAATATACAAATCAACTCATTCTTTTAACAATATTGTGCTACATTTTTCTATGCCAATTTGACACATTAAGCATAGCACACTTATTAGTTCTTAAAAAACGACAAAAAATCTAAACAATTCTTTGAACGCTTTTGTATGTGGTTTCTCCACACCCAATAAAATATTAAATGCAATTATTGACAACACCAAAAAGAACACAAAGATTTACAAGTTGAAAAAAATGCAGAATCTTTTATTGTAAGATGCAGGTTTGCAATTCCTGGTAACTTTCCTTTTTTATTTTTTTTCTGATAAAGAAATACACGTTAGCCACGTGTCACGTAGTTTTGCGATTCTGGAATTTATTTCATCTTGAAAATAAAGAAAGAGAGGTAAAATTAATTTACATTTCATTAGTAGATTACTAAAAACGAACTCAATGTCTTTATTTAGTTTACGCTGTCCTCTCATGCTACGTAATACTGTAATTAATGGTAGAATTATTTTGTAAAGAATACCTATCCGTTGGGTTTGTTGCTGGTTCTTTCCAATTGAAAACAAGATATTTGAACATTGTTGCTGACATTTCATGATTTCTATCTGAAATATATGTTTTGTTATGTATTTATGTTTTTTTAAGCTTCGTCTGTACGAAGCTTAAAAAAACATAAATACTTATTTATTTATTTACGTAGCCTGAATTTTAGTAGTAACTACAGAGTTACAACTAAAATTCAGGCTACGCTATCCGTACTAACATTATAAATGTGGAAGTCTGTCTGTCTGTTTGTACGCTTTTACGGCTACACCACTGCACCGATTTGGATGAAATTCGGAGTGAGAATAGTTGAAGACCCAGGGTCAAATATAGGCTACTAGGGTTTTTTTTCAATAATCATCCCCAGAAGGTTTGAAATGGGGGATGAAAGTTTGTATTGTTGAGATTTTGATTAACTCGAGTGCAACCGCGAGTAATAGCTAGTATACGTGTAATACAAATAATTATGATGAGGGATCTGGGGATGAGCTTCGTGTAGATAAACGTGGTTCTTCGCTACGCTGCATATCATTCAAGGATGACGTATTTGATTTGATATTCATTCCTGATCTCCATGACAAACGAACCCATCTATTTGCTCTGATCAACTATGCCTGGAATAGGAGGCTCAGATTGTTCGCCTTGCCTAGGAGTCGTACCTAGGTAGGTATTAACGTTATTGTATTGGGTGATTATGACACGGAAATATCTGTTCTGTGAAATGTGACGTGGTCGCGGATGAATGGAAGAAGAAGAACAAAGAACATTTACTTTATATGCCTGGAGTACTGTGACAAGTGTATGACTAGGTACTGTTTCTCATTATTTAACATGTAATTGGCCCTCGAACGCTTGATATTGATGGAAGTAAATTTCAGAACTAAAAAAGGTACCTACTTTTTTAAATCTAAGTAGTTCCTAACTATTCACTCTTCAAGTAATCTCATTCAATAGACTATGTTTTCATTTAAATCATAAATTCGATGCCAACGTCCTATAGGTACCTGTATCTGATCAAATAACTATATCCTCTAAACCATGAAACTCCAAGCAAGACCTTACAATCTTCATGCCTACATAATCACAACGTACACACCATCAGCAGGGTGCACCTTACCATGACATTACTCGTGTTAAGCACAAAATCAGTGTTTGCGCACAGACAGACGGACAAACCATTAACGAACACATTAACACAAATAATACAAACAATAGCTGAACAATAGCTCACCCGTGTTCTTCTATTGTTTACTAAAGAAAACCATTAAACATTTATTGACGTTTAGATGCAAAACTTTTTTGTTGCAACCTACTTGGAATTTCAGTACGATTCTTCTTTTATAGATTGTTAATGAGAATTAGTTGTTATTAGTTGTTGATTTGTTTTATATTTTAAAGGTAAAATAGTAAGTTTTTTTTAGTTATGTAAAATCACGTAGTTTGTATATGCTTTTTGCGTGACCTTATTTTGTATTGTAAAATTTTAGAAACATGTCAAACACTCTCAAAAGTTCTTGGTTTTAATCTTTTCTTTATTTCTCTATTTGATCTAGATCTACAACCAGAATCATTGACGGACCTCTGTTATGGGCTTGACGTACCTTACTTGTGCATATATATTTTTTTTTTTATAACAAAGGTTGGACCAATTACACAAAATAAACAGCAAACACAAACAATGAAAATCAATGGATAAGTATTAATATTGTAAAATCACAAGTAGTGCCCACATATTGACGAATGTATGCATGCGAAAGTTAAAATGGATGGATGGATATACTTATAAATGTTTGTTACATACTCAATCACACCCACACCAAAGGCTATACGAAACTGGATGTAATATGGCAGAGAGTTAGTTTACTGTTTTTATCAGTGCACTGGCTAATTATGACCCTACGAAAAATTAAGAGTTTAATCCGACAGATTTATCCAAATCTCCACGCGAACGTAGTCGCGAGAAATAGCTAGTTGGTTATAAATAAGAAGCTACAATTCGTTCCCAGGCAGGGTTGATAGCAACACATTATTTTCAACCATCATGTTCAAGGTGCACACACTGTAACATTAGGAAATAAAATGCAATAAACCGGGAGATTTATAATTTGAAAATTCGTCCTACCGTTTTTACAGCCGCACCCTTTTGGTGTTTATCGTAAACATAATCGATTTGAGGACGTCCAATTTTTATTTCCAACGATTTGTTCCAAAAAGGTTTTACTTCAGGAGCCGAAAAACTTTATAGTTAGGATTTGCTTAAACACGTTTTGTCACTACACTTTTAAATGGTGAAAACGCTAATATTGATTGAGAAACAATCTAATTTGAACATTATCTCAATAATCCGAAGGTATTTTTTGAAAAACACAAAATTTTGAATTGACTTTAATGTAGTTCGACAGTACTTTGTAGTGTGGAGACCATTTTGAACCTTCTTCTAATAGCAAAAGGTTCACATTCCATATTCTTAGATCCAAAGTTAACATTGTCAAAATAGTGCAGGGTGTTCACATGATTGACATTTTACGAGTCGAAAAACTAAAATTTATAGTTGTAACAATTCGCGGAACCGTTTCCGTCATAAAACCCTTTAACGTAGGTGTTTTATTACACTTTGACTGCGTTAATTTTGTGCCGAATTCAAGTGACAGATGACAAACTCTGGTGCTTTTGTAGCGTCATATATAGTTTGTGTATTGTCAGTAGGTGAGTTTGATACCATTGTAAATCTTTTAAGGAGTTCCGCTAGTGTAGGACATGCCTTGCAATATTTATGGTTTATTCCATTTTTTTTATAATCTCGCGTACCACTACTACCTCAATTGATCATAAGACATACTATTGTTGTCGATGGAGCACGCTTGATATGGAAGCTTTGAAGCCAATTGCTTCTTTTGTTAGAGTTAAAAATTTCTCCTCTCGCTCTGGGTGGAATATAAGGGAGTATCAGACTTCTACTGGCTAAAAATCCACCCTGTTCTTTGTTCCTTCAATTGCTTTAGCGTTCTTGGAGCATACGAGTAATGGTATCTCGAAAGAACTTTCCTTGTAATCCAGGCAGGTTGAAGCCAATAATTAAATATACATTTTATTTTCGACCCATTTGTAATTATATATTCGTGAGAGAAAATTTGACGTTTTTAAAAAAGATACCAACATGTCTGTGCTGGTGTAGGTAATCCAAAACTCTTTTTTGCTAATATTCCTACGCGTGAATTTCACAATCCACTTTCTCGAAAAGATAAAAATATTACAAAAATAGCAAGAAAAATTTGGCAAAAACATGGCACATAATTAGTCTTTCTCAAACTTAGCAATACTTATCGCAATACACGAAAATAGTTAACACTCCCCCTGAGTGTTAAAAATACTTCGGTGTAGACAAAAAATAATCTTTCTTGAAACGTTTTCACTCCTTTATCGGTGCGCAAGAGGGTAACAAAATGAAGTGGGTGCAATACTAGATAGCTGGACAAAAACAGCATTTTCAGCCCCTCAGATCGAGGGGCGAAAAGCGCTGAAAGAGAACCAAAGTACTTCACGTTCTTTAAATTCGATTTTTATAATAATATTGTAATCAATGAATTTTGAAGATAGTCCTGTTTATCTACAAAAGTGCTCAATGGCTGGACCATTGAGCACTTTTATAGGTAAACAGCAGATATTGCAAACCAGCCCTTCAAGTTATAAGCATCATATCAGCAGGTCCTTGACCTGATACTTCTGTAACAGTTGCTAGAGCAACGATAATGTTTATATTAATGCCTGAGGCAAACCTTTGTAAGTAGGTACCTCTTTTCCGATAATACGCGTACGGGTATATCATACTCCTGGTGAAGGAGTGAATAATTCTTTTATGTTAAAACATTAAATTAACTATGGTCGACTTTTTCCTGTCTGTCTTTGTATGTAATTAACTATAAAACAGAGGAATTTCAAATACATTGTTGTTGTCGATTGTTTATTATTAGTACTATCTAAATTGTGCAGCGCTTAAGCCGCTAAAATATAGAAATACAGGGTTTCCTTAACATGGCACAGTGAGAGAATTTTATCTAATATCGTAAGTGAGGTCCTGATAACTTAATGGGAAGACGTTAACATGTGTTAGATGCTCAAGTAGTGATCATTATGTGCTACTCAAGTGGTTGTTTTGAAACGATCGTTCAAGCTTAAGGGTTGGGAATAAAACTTGATGTTTTGTTAACTTTGAAGTGTCTTAGTAAATTCTTCAGCTATCTATTTGTTTTTTGGTGAGAATATTTTTTCAACCTTTATGGAGTTTTAGGTTAGATAAACTATCAGCTATACCAACTTGATCGAAACCTATTGACACAACATTATGTAAGTAATGAAGCAGAGCAGGCGGTACATGGTGGTAATCAATGATAAATTAGTTTTCGTAAAATAATATTTAGTTGAAATAATTGCAGACTTACAAGACATTCGTATTCCTTGAAAAAATTCTTTGTAGGGTATTTCGGTCCACAAAATTGTGTAACTGTGCTACTTATAAATCCCCTGAGTTTGGAAGTTGGTGATGTAAACCCCCGTGCCTCGGAAACCGAGAGACAGTCTTTACTCGGAAATCATGTTAAATCGTTGGTCTTGTGCCTAATCTCTCTCCGGTCATGTCGGATTACCGTCCTATCAGGCTATGAGAGTAAAGAAACAAAGTTCTCCTTTACCTGCATAAAATTCAAATTCAAATATCTTTATTTCAAGCCACATAGCTCATATATGTAATTATGGTTAGTAAACAAAACCTTAAAAAACTAGGGTTAATACACAACACGATACGGAGACATATGCAATTGACAGCAGTGGACTATATATGGACAGTCCACTCTATCTGCGACCATCTTCAGAACCCTGTTGGGACTAGCCATGACACGAGCCACCAACGATGCTGCACGTTTGCGCATTATTGTGTGAAAACAATCAACACGCGCCGCTACAAACATCCCTGACGCACTGCAACGCCATGCCAACCCCAACAGTTTTCTGAAGGCATTATTGAATTGGACACAGAGGGCCCCATACGATGCCTGCGAATACCTCTCCCACAAGCTGCACGTGTAGAAGGTGGTACAGAATGCTCTAAAGAGCGTCACCTTTACTTCTGCAGTACAACGTGCAAACCTGCGGGCTATCATATTCGCACGCACGGACAGGTACTGGTGCTGTAATATCTCCTGCGCAGACATTGAGGTAATGCGCAGATGGCTTATCTCCGCTGATATTGGCTGCCGTGGCCGAAACCGGTCAGGAGGGTTATAATATTATATATAAATTACTATTGGAAATTTAATCACTTAAATAAAAACACAATTTTTTTCTTAATTGCAATAATTTATTGTTGCCACAGCCACGACATGCATTTGCCTTGTTTATGTTGTTTCCTTTTTCTTCGTAAATATCTAAATCTTTGTCCTTACGTACTAACATAATTATAAGTACCAATTACTAACTCTTAGGGAACTAAAATAAGTTTTTAATATTGTCAGCATGTCGTTTGTCTGTTGGCATTAAATACTTTTTTCTTTCAATAAGATTTACGGTTATACCGAGATGGTGGTCAAACGCGATACTATACATATATTCAATTTAAAAAAAAAACTCACACACACACCATATAATTAGTAGATTGTAAGTCCCTATAGCAATTATGTGACATGATGACTGATACTATTATCACAGTCAGGGCGGGAGCTGTTGATAAGCTGCCAGATGCCAGACATCCGCCCACCGATACAGTTACAATGGCTGTAAACTGACTCAGTTTATCATATCTCGACACCCTATGATTGCATCTTTAATAAAAGTGCTTTTTGATGATGTTGCTCATACTACATAAATGCGAAAAAGATATTGTTCGATTTTGGCCTATACAACGTGTAATTTAAAGGGTATATACATACCAAGTGCACGGCTTCTTTGGATGATAACAAACAATATGAAAAGGGTTTGGTAATCCTATGTCTTCATGTGTGGAACTAATTAGAAATTTCAATACATTGATACCAGAGACTGAATTTTTCAAATTAAGAAGATTGAAGAGAATTATAGTGTTATAGGCAAGTGACGTGGAGAGTTATTGACCCTCGTAGTGTTGTGACACGTTTGTTATGATTGGTATTCAAGAAACATATGAAACCAATAATTTCGTATCAATTCTTTGAGTCACTTATTTTGTGCTGAAACTGGGCATAGAGACTCCATACCAGATGTTGTCTTCAGCCCTTTTGGATAGATATAGGGTTTCCGTTACACGTTGTAAAACCGATGTGAATATAAATTACATGATAATTTTCATTTCTTTTTATACTACTTGAAACATATTTTAGTATTCCACGGACACTTTAAATAAATAAATTCAAAATAAAAAGTTGGGTCACGATGAACGAATACGTGGTGCCGTAAAAATGTCTATTGGCCAGATAGTTTTGCCAATTTACGGGATTTTCCCCGATTTCAGGAAATACGGACGGTTATCTGGATTAAATCAGAAATTGATAAAATTCGGACTATTTCGGGTATTTTCAACGTATAGATAGAAATAAAAATAATACTAAAATATTGAATGGGTTACCTACGTTATTAATTTAACTCTAGTAAATAATATATAATTGAGGACAGTAAATCCCCCATGCTTCTTCAGTCTGACGCTTTGTCTCATTCACTTAGTGAAGCTCACATTCGTTTGTTCAATTGACTGATTATTTCTGAAATTGAGTTGATCATATATAGGTACATAATAATATGAATTCAATAAATCAAATAGGCACTGTATCCTATTATTGACAATAAATAAATTAATATCTAATAAAAATATATATTGAAGACTGTACATTTAGGAATTGACTAGCTGGAGAAGAAAATATATTCCATAATTTTTTATCTGAAATCGGGAATTTCTGGCATGGCATTCGGGTATTATAGCTTTTCGTAATTGGCAACACTGGTGTGCTTATATTTCATTTCGTTTCAACTTTTATTGCAAAGTTCTTTTCTTTGCGATTTTCTATGCGTTTTATGGTTTTATTCTAACAACTTTGGCTTGATAACGGACTCTGGTCAGATTGTATACTTGGTAGACTCGGCTGTGTATAAAGGACTCTGTGAATCTTACTACCTGGTTATTTTCGGACTTGATTTCGATGAATTGATTATTTTTGTATCTTCTAGTGTCCGTTAGTAAAAATTGATTTACTATGATTCCATAAAATATTTAGAGTCTATCTAAGTCATTTTAGATTCAAACGATTCTTAGGCGTGACATGTATGGAGCCGGAACAATGTCCTTTACATAGATTTTTGGATGTTTGAATCTCGATCACTAATAATATATTACAATTCTCATGGAAATAATTGGTAATTAAAACTTATGGTTTCATTTTTTTGAATATACCTATAGCACTAGAAATCGCGGGGACTTCGCTCCCATAAACTTTATCACGTTAAAAACGTAACGCTCCTTCTTTAGCAGTCGGGTAAAATGTAGCTTATTACCTTCCTCAAGTTTCAAGCCACTCCCATACCAAATTCCATTCAAATCCAGTAGTTTCGTAGATTTTCGCGTTTAAACCAATAAACTTTTCCGCTTTCTAATATTAGTAGGTATTGATAGTACAGATTGGTGACCAAGAGAGAACTATGCTGACCAACCTTAAACAGACGTTTCATATATTTTTTATATATCTGTCGATAAATGTTCAAGCAAACATACATATGTCATTTAAGTATGTAATTACCGATGAGTAGCTCTTCGTAGAACTTTCAAAGCGATACGATATTGAGCATGAGTTGTATTCACATGTGTTAGTAATAAAAGATGACACATTTTAATATAGTAGAGCTATGAGTTACTGAGCAAATTACTAATCAATGAACATTCAATAAATAATCACTATCCCATTTGATAGTGATTATTGTTCAAAGAAAATTTCTACTAAACCATTTTTAGTTTACATTTTCCTTAACCATCTGAATCGTATAATCTTACATTGTATAATCTCATTTAGAAGAATAAATATATATAGTTACTAGCACCATAACGTTGGGTATGTATATATGCATTTGATGTGTTAAAATTGTATGAGAGAACTAAAAGAAACTCCAACTTACCCACCTACTTACATCATAAAGATTAAAAAGCGGATTCGTTCAGATTTTTTTAGTTAATACATTACACAATACCTTCACATTTTAATAAGTAGCCACTGCCGTAGTTGAAGGAAAGTGGTAACAAGATACCGTGGCCTGGAACAACAGGAACATTAGGAACAGGGTGGGTTTTAGTCAGGAAGAATCTGCCCCTTCTGCTCCAATCGGAGTGAGAGACGTCATTAAGTGTAGGATTTCCCACCGAATAGAAATCAATAGCCATCCACTACTGACATTCTGTAGTAAATATTTTCAGGAGCTCTATTTTAATAATTCTACCTATTTTTTTATTTAAATATGTATGCTGCAGCTATCTTTATTACGCAATTTGATACAGAAAAAAAGTCTCAGAATATGAAAACCTGGAAGCATTTCTCAAGGAGCCATCATTATGTATAAGTCACGGAGAATTAAGTTAACTTATAAGATCATAACTCAACAGTATCTTTTTGCTTCTCAAAGATTTCACACATCATATTTAAACCGTAAGATTAGCCACTAAAAACACCGTTTCGGTGAATTTCTCCGCAAAATCAAAACTGCCAAATGACTGACAAACGTGATACAGAAGTCGAAAGGCTCCAATTTCAACATGTCACATGTGGTTGTAATTTTTTACTAAGTCGCGTGTGTTCTCATGAATTTTAGACTTTTTTTGATGATTGGACTTAATTTTTGACATAAATCTTATGCATTACCCATCGAGTGTAAACATGTGTTAGACATTCCGAATGAAGTGAGCTCTTCAACGTTTAATATTTTCAAGTGTTAAGGCCACAGTTAAAGCTGATTAAGTGAAATTAATTAGAAACAGAACAGGACAAGCTGTAATTTGGTAAACCCAACAAAACCAAGCGCTATTGTCAGGTACTGTTAATCAAAGAGGCTGTGACGTTTTTGTGGACAGAAATAATATAAAAATCCAAATGACTTCACGCTTGAAAGTGAATATGAATCAGATATCCATTGTCCACTTGTCCTTCCTCTAATGTACTTTTAAAATAAACAGTACATTTAAACTGTACACGTTCACGCCTATCTGGTCTCGTATTGTCGTGACCCAACTCCCCGCTAAGCTACAGTTAAAAACTTTTCGTGCAATAATTACTTTGGTAACTTATTCTTTTCTATACTTATTGAAATGGTCAAAACACGAAGGCACGCTTACGTTCCACGCGCCATTGTCCGCCTCTTCCTCGCTGCATTTGACACCGCAGTTTGTCAAAATTTCGGTTTCCATTTCTAAGAACAAATCTATTCTTGGCACTTTGTAGCTTGTCATCTCTAGTTCAAGGCTCCGTTATACAACTTCTCCAAGTCTTACAGCGCACGCTTGGCGACAGTTAGAAGCTTATTTTTTGTTGACAATTTTATGGAAACCAATAAATATTTCAAAAGTGGAGCATTTTATAAGAGCAGACTTCCATAGTAGTTAATAACTGTTCTTACTTTCAACGAACTATTTGTTCCTTTGTTTATAAACATTGGATGAATTATGTCTTTGTTTGAAATCGAATAAAAAGTTTCGCTTTTAAAGGTCGAGACGAATTGAAATTCATATGACTAATATTTTTGTTTGGTAAACCGGAATAATTTCTTGTACTAAACTAGCACAGTGCGTTTAAGATTTGATGTCTTCTTATATTTTGCATACACAAATATATCATGACATTTGTGGGGTCTATAATAATTATGATTCTAATTTTAATAACCAATCGTTTGCTATTTATTATTATGTTTTACTACTTAATAACCGCATTAATTAATAGTAATTCAAAAAGGAACTGGATTCATTTATCTTCATAAATGAATCTTAGAAACATAATATTGTAAATATAACTTAAATTATTACAATATTATATAAAATTACCAAAGAAGCAATATTATATTTTATTTAGCATATTTTATTTTATATAATTCATTAATTATTAAGGCATGACTGCTATACATTCCATTCATACATATAATATAGTAAGCAATATTTTTGGAGTGTAGGAGCTGTATACGCTACTTAAAGACATGCGTTTTAAGTAATACATAGATATTACTATGATTTTATTCATTTAGTATTCTTATAATGTGATAACTTATGTTGTTACCCAATACTGAGGCAGTATTAGGTTAACCGTCCAGTCACTTGACGAGTTTTAACCGATTGCTATTGTATTAAATTTCTTCTTCCTTTCTTGATTGCGTGACAATACGTAGGTATGCATGTAGTATATAGTGTGTGGTTTCGGCTACATTGATTGCGTCACTTATGATTGTACTCACGTCAGTTTATAATGCAGAAACCGCATTAAATACAAGTGCATATAATTGGATAAGGTTTTTCAATGATCGATGAATTCTCATAACTACTTTCTTAATTATAATAACAAAGTTTTGTATATTTGAGATGTCTGGTACATCTATATGAAAAACACGTGTAAACAAAGAATATCGGCTTCTTGACTCTCTTAGAAAAAATTATTTCTAGAAAGCATAAATATAAAATGTCTCAGTGAAAGTAACAACCCTTTTCTAAAATGTCTCACATAATAAGCGTTGCGAATGCATCTAAATGTAAACGGGATTTCACTTTTACATCCTAATTACCCTTTATGAAACAAAAGGAAACTCTTTCATTTACCATAAAACAGAATTTATGGTTTTCACTGTTTCGCGCCAATGACAAAAGTCAAAGAAGACAATGGTTTTTGTATGTCCCAAATAAATGCAACTCTTCCTTTAACGCATAGCGGTTCCCTTTAACTGTTGTTCAATAAAATAACCGTTCAAACAAAACGGACTTAGTTACGGTAACGAAAAGGGTAAAATACTATTCACGTGTTTAACTGTTCACTAGGAAACAAATGGACGGAGTTTTATGAAAACTGAACTGTCTGTAGTTGCAATAGAATTTAAAATAATGTAAAGAAGTTTCAGGAGTTTTGCGTATAACCTTGGTAAACGTTTATTTCGCCGAAATTGCGAACGGGTAACGCGATTTTCAATTTTATTGCATGTTTTAATGTTTGCGACATTTTAGCGAACCCTTTGGCTGTAAAAGCTATTTTGACAACAGTTTTATTGTTTTTTCTAAATAACTGTTTATTTTTGTGTTTATTTTTTAATGTCTTTGTTGAGGTTTTTTGGCAATTGGTAATACTATTTGGCGAAAGAGTTGCAAAGGGTTTTAACAGTTATCTTTATGTATTTTTTTAGAAACTTGCCTGAATGTTATTAATGGCAAATGAAATGATGCAATTACCTTACAATAAGCAAGAGAAATGCAAAGAGGTCCAAATTCTTTTTATAAGTTTCAAAAGTTTCTTTCTTCTGTTTTTGCAAACCAGTCATTATTGATTTTTATTTGTTTTAGAAATCATTAGACAGTGTTTCTATTCAAATTATGTTCATAGTTATTATGATGTTTTTTTTTTTTAAATTAAGTACCTAACGTACAAATGTGCAAGTAGTTTGTTCATCTGGAATAAACATATCTACGAAATTGATATTTTTAAGTTTTGAATTTCGCTTGGATAATTTTATTATAAGCAATCATTTTAATTACCTACATTTAAAAATATACCATCAAGACTGAAAATTCTAAATCGAGACTGTCTGAATCCGACCTGTATAAAGAAAAGTAATGTTTTACAGTAAATATTACAAAAGAAAAGCCTCGTATTCGAGTTTTAATTGATGTTACAGTTGTTTGAATTATTTTTAGGGTTCCGTTTCCGTAGCCGAATGGCAAAAAACGGAACCCTTATAGTTTCGTCATGTCTGTCCGTCTGTCTGTCTGTCCGTCCGTCCGTCCGTCCGTATGTTACAGCAATTTTATTCCGAAACTATTAGAACTATACATGTGAAACTTAGTAGGTAGATGTATTCTATGAACCGCTTTCCGATTTTATGAAAAAAATTAAAAAAATATTTAAAATAAAGGGGGCTCCCCATACATGGAACTGAAACTGAAAATATTTTTTTTTCATGAAAAAAAATAATATGTGGTATTTATAGACAGACAGGTAGGTATTTAAAATGAAATTAAGGTTTCTAAAACCACTTTTTCATAAAGTTAATCGTTTAAAAGATATACGCTTTCAAAGTGGTAAAATGTGTGTCTCCCCCTTTAACTTCTATAATAATGGAGTGAAAAATTAAAAATATATATATATGCTGTTTCAAACAAAATTGGTTTGAACGAGATCAGCTCAGCAATTTTTGAGATACAGCATATTTTCTAAAACCGCAAATATAACTTTGTTATTCATACAAACACTATGAAAAACAAAGTTATTGGGCGTACTTGTAAAACATGTAAATAAGCTAGTTTTAAGAAATTTGTAAAGTTATTTTTTAATAAATATACATATTATATTATATTATTATAGTTCGGAACCCTTCATGGTTATCTGACTCGCACTTGGCCAATTTTTTATCTATCTATTTACACTAAAAGTTCATTATTATTTTTACGCTTTTGCAACAAAATCATTTGTTCACTTATATTTTGAATTTCGTTTCTTTCTCCTTTTTACGAAATATTTTTAACGGCCTCATAGGTGCTTTCTAAACTTTTTCTTTGGCTGAATTTCTCCACTTTCAACGTATTTAAGAATCAATCATACCAATGCAAAGGGCTTCTTCCTTTAATGTAATTTGCTAGTGGCAATTGTAAGTATGCTATCTGGTGATAACATACATACTACCCCCGCCCGGCGATTCTAGATTATAGAGTAAGTACATAGATTTAATTGATACAAAAAGATCAACTAATACAGGCAATGGCCTAAGTCATATGGAAAATAATTATATTTTAAGTTAAGAGTTCCATCAGTGGTCAAAAAATGTATTAACTGGTCTTATTTTTTCTATAAAAACTATATCTTACTTACTTATCCATTAGCGTATCTAGAGATATTTCCCAGGGGGGGCCTGGCCCCCAGTAGTAGAAGCGATGATCGCTTATCAAAGTTGCGTCAACTCTTAACGTACGAAATGAAAATTTTCACATAAATTAATTTAACATGTATCGCATAACGGACCCTTGCATGAGTGAGTCCGACTCGCACTTGGCCAGATTTTTAAATTTTTCAGCCATAATTGTTTGTTAGTAAAAATTCTTGGGTGGGCACCAGACCATTCTGGGGTGGGCGCGGCCCACCCGGTTTCCCCCCTTCCTACGCCTATGTACTTATCTAGAATCACTGAAGGTCAAATTGGCTGGCAGGCGGGCACGACATAACGACTCAATCAAAGTATAGTCATGCATTGGGACCTTCATAATCACTGCTCTCAAAATGGAGAAAGAAAACATTGTGAAGAAACCGGCATGATCTAGGAATGAAAGTTTGAAAAAATGTGATATCCGTACTACGCTCGTGTGATAATTTATAACAGCCTTATACTTGCTCCCTTCATATGAATAACTTTTATAAGTTTCATATATAAATAACTTTCAGTCATCATTATTTTTTTTTCTATGTTATACCAGTCTAACAGTTAACCAGGCGCGTGCTCAAGATTATGACAGGGTATGCGGCGGAGTAATCGCTCACAAAAACTTTTTCTTTTATAGACTTTTAGCATAGCCACAGCCACGCATCGTAGCATGGTGGCGATGCGTGGCTGTGATAAAAATAAAAATAATAAAAATCTATAAAAGAAAAAGTTTTTGTGAGCGATTACTCCGCCGCATACCCTGTCATAATCTTGAGCACGCGCCTGCAGTTAACATAACATCGTCTGCTCCTGCCAAAATCCTAATTAGAGTCTGAAATGTCTGGCAGACCTAGACGTCAGGACCAAGAACCTCTAAATGACATGGACAAAAAAGTACATTCCATGTACACATACATAGTAAATAATATTGTATATTAAAAATAGAAAAATTATTTAAAACGTAGTTCTTAACCTCTCTGACCTCGTCAGTGTTTATTTCAAAATAATTAGTAATCAAGATGAATTCAAAGTACCATTTGTCAACGTTCGCCATAATGGACCATAGAGTAAGATAAATATAATAATGGGTGTTCCACATCAAGCATACTACTTGCATATCGACGCTTTCCGCTACAAAGGGCGTAAAGACCATTTTGGCCAAATTGACTTTTTGATGCAGTCTTTCTTAGTTTTTCACGCTCTTTCTATCTGTATATTCAAAATTGCGCTACGTTGAAAAAAATGGTTTTTATTACCCAACATTTTCTTAACGCTAAACATCTCTTTTTCGAAAAACCAAGTCGTAAAACACATTTCTTTTTCATCACGACAGCAAACTTGCTGTATCTACAAATAAACATATTTTCCTGAAAAAAAAAACGGGGTAAAACACAGCAACAAAACAAAATGTGAGTTACGCCCTACATATATAGGATATTCGCATACATCAGAAGGACGTCCGTAGAGTGCTGCGTAATCTCGACGTGAACAAAGCTAGTGGCCCCGACGGGATACCAGCAATTGTTCTTAAGACTTGTGCGCCTGAACTGTCTCCGAAAGCATGGAAGCTGGCTAACGTGCAGCCTGTGCCCAAAAATGGCAGTCGTGCTGACCCGGCCAACTACAAGCCTATCTCAGTTACGTACTTAATAGCAAGCTCCTGGCATACCTAGAAGCCAACGACATCCTCAGTGACCGACAATACGGCTTTCGCAAAAACCGGTCAACTGGGGATCTTCTAGAGTTTGCCATTCACATCTGGAGTGAGGCCATTGAGAAGCACGGGGAAGCACTTGCTGTTTCTCTTGACATCTCCAAGGCCTTTGATAGGGTCTGGCACGATAGCTTTATTGCTAAACTTCCTTCTTTCGGTTTACTCACTCAACTTTGCGTTTGGATTGAAGACTTCCTTAGAGATCGGTCTATTCGAGTGGTTATTGATGGCTGCTCGTCTGGCCAATTGGCAATTAATGCCGGGGTCCCTCAGGGGTCGTTTCTCTCAGCAACTTCATTTTTGCTGCACATTAATGATCTGCTTATGCCCGGTACCTTTGGGTATGCAGACGACAGCAAAGTTGCTGAGAGATATGTGTCCAGCGCGCGTGATGGTGAGTCACAGATCCCGTCTCTCCATGAGGATGGTTGGGCGCTTGAACTTGTCCTTGAAGGCTGTCTCCGAAAGGGGGATTTCAACTTGGTCAAGTTTAATGCAGCTAAGACCCAGACGTTTCTTCTCCGCAAAAAGGAGCCAATTCCAACCGGCTCCTACTTTCCGCGATGTAACCGTGCCGATAACCGATCGTATTGAGCTTCTTGGGGTAACACTAACTTCTACCCTCAATTTTGGTTTATTTATCGAGGCTAAGGCAACTAGCAGCAAAAAAGTTGGGAATCCTAGCAAATGTGAGACGGTTCTTTAAACCGGAACAGATGCTTACTCACCCTTACTTACAAAACGTTTTGGGAATACGTTCATTGTACGTACGGCTAAGGAGTGGAATTCCCTGCCGGAGTCTGTGTTTCCTGGATCGCTATAACCTGGGGGTCTTTAAGTCAAGAGTGAATAGGTTACTTCTAGGCAAGCGTACTCCATCTTCAACCACAACATTGCTTACCATCAGATGAGATGCTGGTCAACGCGAGCCGATTCTGAATAAAATAATAAATAATAATAATAATTAGTGAATAAAATAATTGTGTTATCCAAAACCCAACTTACTCACGGCACCTGTAACTTCCAATTTGATTGCAATTGATATTACCAATTAACAATAAATATGTTTTTAGAACCGTTTATTTCATTTTTACTCAACTTATTACTATTTATATTAAAATTACCTACAACCCATCCTTATTAATTCAGTTATATTCATCCTTACTAATAAAATTGCCTACAGATTCATTGCTTTAGTATTAATTTCAGGGTGTATCTACATATTTTGCGAAAAAACATGGTCTTTATAACTACGTAAATTACCCTTGTATGTGCCTAACTAGTTTTTACCGCAGACGTTTGTTATCAAGTCATTTAATTAAGGGGTGTATATACATTTTTTTTTTCGTTTCCAGGGGTGTAACTCCATGCTAACTTCGTTAATAACTATCGTACATAACTGTAATTAAATGAGGCAAAAGTCAGCCAAAATTTAAGAACTTTCATCCTAGGACTCAATTTTATAAGTATAAAAATTAAAGAGATATTTGAGAAACTTTTTTTTTGTTTACTCTTTTGCTCATAGCCAAAACTATGGGTTTTGGAGTTACGCCCTTTGTAGCGGAAAGCATCGATATATCACATAGACGTGTGATATGGACGACAAAACGCTATTATTAAAAACATTTTATTTATACGAAACTGTCTTCGTTGGTATTTTTGGCATTTAATAAAATTATCTTTTCATAATTTTGATGCGTAAGATAGTTTTTAAATATTTCACACAAAAAAAAATCGAAAAACGGAACGCGTTACTTGTTTGACAATGTGTCATTGTCTATATCAAATGTCAATATTATGTTATTGCAGAATCAGATCATAGATGATACATATTAATTGCAGATTCTACATTGCGTCCTGTGTTTGTTTTTGCGATTATTCTCTAATATTTTTGACCCCTGCTTATTTCAACGTACTGATACCTTCTACCACCCGATTACCTTGCTCTTAATACTGGACTCTGATTTACATTGCGTTGTGGATTTGTTTTGTGGATCAATATGAGGTGCATCAACTGCGGAATAGCCATGCAAAGGTTGCAGAGGCATCTCATATCCTCGCTTTCTGCACACAATCAAACAAGACTTTCTCGTTGGATAACCAATGCCCAACCCAGGTAAGAAGTTGGACTAGAAAAAACTTAACCTGATTTATTTTTATATAGTTCTGGTATGCGAAATCTTACAGTGCATCTTATTTTCAGTTGCCTCTTGATACATTTATTTGTCATCCATGCTTATTATTATTAAACACCGAAACTGGTGAACAAGAGAGACTACTGGGGCATAACATGGTTTTCCGTTGCTGGCTGTTCTATTATCACAAAATACTAATTAAGTGGTAAGCATTTTGTTTTTCATTATTATAAATACCTAGTTGTATTAATCTATAAGAAAATGAGCTTTCATACTATGTATGTATGATTGTTACATCTGTGTTTTATGTATTTTTCATCTTTAACATAATATACTTGCCTAAAGTAGGCATGTGTAACATAGTACTGCTCATTTTACTATAACATAGTACTTGAAAACATAAAGAGATATTTAAAAAGATACTCTTGTTACTAAAAATTATATAAACATAAGAATTATCTAATGATTGAATTAATTTATTATTGTGTTTATTCTAACTGTGGTTTATTTTCAGCCTTCAAGAAACAACTATGTTTGCCATGTGTGTTGGATGCGAGCAAATAGACAGGCAGTGCATGACTCATCACGAGACATGCAAGAATTGGCTTTGGATAATGATGCAGCAGCCCCTAATGTTAGCCAAGTTGTTAGCCCACCAGAGCCACCACCGTTGCCGCCTGTTCAAAGAGTGCCATGGGAAAGTAATACCATATCATTACCTAATTACAAGCGAGCTTCGATTACATCTGTTCACAGTATATTTCAACAATGCAGAAACAGAATGGTACATTTGGTCTTGCAATCCCTCAAAAGAATGCTCTTGCAGGAACATAGTTTCTATGTTCCTCGCAGCTGTAGAGTGTGTGAAACACATTTGTACAGCGATCAATGGCATTTATTACCTCAAATGAATGAGACACATTCTACATTTAGTGCTATCCATATAGAAGACAATTAATATTATGAAGTCAAAAGCTAATATTTTGAACTTTGAAAATGTCTCAGAAATTCTCTCACGGAACAGTAATCACAATTATAAAATAATAATAAATAAATCTATGATTGTATTTTTTTTAACAAGTCTGGTTATGTTTAAAGCAGTTATTTATGTAATTACTGAAGCCCTATATTTACACTTAATCCAGGTTAGTGTATTGGTGAAATAAAAATGCTCTGTTCTATCCAAGCTGGTTGATTGACCTCCCTAGGTCTCTTTATTAACACTATCGCTGCATTGCTCTAATGTATATTATCTTCGTAAGCATTTAAGATATAATAATTATAATATGTCAAAATATTTTTGTTTATTTTCTCTAATAAGTAAATAAATAATAATTTTTACTCCTTTGTTTTATTCTGTGTTTCCCTCGTTGATCTAATGGTCGCAAGCGCTACTGCTGAGCATGAGGTCCTGAGTTCGATTCCCAGGTCGAGCAAAGTGATATTGGGTTTATTCATCAGGAATTTCTCAGTAGCAGCCAGGAGTCTAGATTTATGCCTGGTTAATAGAAACAGACTCGCCCCCTATTAAATGGTACTCAAAATAACTGGTGAAATCTGGGTGTACTATAGGTACACCTCTGCCCAACCCTTCGGGGAATACAGGCGCGATGTTATGTTAATGTTTGTTATTATTGTCACATTTTTTGAGACTATTACCCAGTTTAATAAAATGTTAGTCAGTATTCAGTTTAAAATCCTTACTTTGTTTATTGGTTAAATACTAAAAATATATCAGTTATACGCAATAATTCACAACTGTTCACTATTTTAAAGCGCCTTTAAGTGTTTAATACCGAAATTATAATCTAAACACCTTATTGCTAGCGATCTGATTAAAAGGTTTACTGTAACTGTTTTTTGTCTAGTCTGGTGTAATGCCAAGATTTCTGAGTTTTTTATTTATAGCAATTTAATGAGTCAATATTCACGAATATAAAACACCAAAAATCATTGGTGTACACTAAATTCGATAACTATGCCGACGTCCATAGTAAAATTGGCCATGTCCTTTGAATACAACGTCAAATTCGTGCTGCTGATAAAGTTATGCTTCACAAGTCATGTTTTCAAGTTTAAATCTGTATGTAAGTTAAATCTCTTACTATTATTTAGAATTTTAAGTATTTATTATTGTGGATTTTGTTGTCTCTCATAAAGAAAGATTATTATTATATTTCGGCGAAGAAAAGTAGTAGAAGTAACAGAAGACTTAATACTGTGTTAGTACAAACAATTCATTTGAAAATTTTGCAGGAAGTTAACACCGTATGCCCAGTGTATAAGAAACAATTTATACATTTTGTTAATTTATATTTATAGGATACCGATGGCGCGCCCCCCGCACCTTGACTAACATTGACGCAGCTTTTTGCCCGATGGTGGCTCAAAAGTTGTCAACATGTGCTTCCGCGAACATTTCTAAAGCACTACAGAAGTAAGTAAGTACTTTAAGTAAAAGAGTCGCTTGAATGGCGTGATCTAGTGGTGTATATTTATTTGCGATCACTGTAGGTGGCACATTTTTCTTCTATCAAGCGATTCTTTCTGGCGTCATCTAAGACAATTAGTCAACCTCTTTCTAGGCAGTAACATACAAACAATATTTCGAAAAGGATAAATATACCGGACCGTTTCTCAGCAGTCAGCACCCACTCAAGTTTGTTTTGTAAACACATAAACGGTAACATTGGCGGCGTCTTCAAAGAATAGTAATTGGACTAACGGAAAGAAAGTAGCCCGGTTATAAAAGTATTCAAACAGTTAAGTAATAAAATTACGACCTTTACTGTAAGTCCGTCACGTAATAACTAACTATACAGAAAGGATCCGGAGTGAGGAAGTAAAAGAATTTTTTAAATTATTGTAACTGTTACAACAATTGTGTTGGCGAAATTTCGTTTTATTGCATATTTTTAGTGTGGAATTTCTACGGTGTATACTTGTATAGAGTCTGTGACTGACGAAGCGAAGCTCGGCGGCTCACGAAACTTTCAAGCTTCGTGCAATTATAGGTACAACAAATGGAACGTAAACGTTATATATTCCGAAAAATTACAAGTACGTCTAATGTTATACCAATCTGATTAGTAATAATAATAAAAAAAAAAACTTAGACATTATTTTAGTAACTGTCATTTATTTAGATTGCGACATTGTATAAAAGTAGCAGATTAGAATATATTATTTTAATCAAATTACTTATGAAATAAGTTTAGGAGAGGGCTGAAACAAGGAATATGGCATTATTATTTCTTACTTTTCATAATTAGTCAGAGTTAATTATTATACTTAAAAGTAACTACGAATAGGTAAACCGTCGTAACTATAGACTTCTATCATCTAAGTATTATCTTTTAGTTACAACAGAAAGGTAAAGTTAAGTTTGAAGTGCCTAATAGAAAGTTAAGAAAATTACACATCTCATATTTTTTACATTTCTTCAAATATAATTCAATTGGCACATCAATACTATTGTGTAAAATTGTAGTAATTGTATGTATAGCATGTAATTTCTGATACTTAAGTATTATTCTAGACCAACAAAAATCCATCCACATGACATGTATTCGTCACGCGATATTTTTTCGCCGAAACCAAAACTTTTCAAGCGAACGAAGCCGCGGGCATAAGCTATAAGTTATATATTATTGGCAGAAATACAATATTAAGTAGCAAACAGAACTAAATACACCTGTTTTTATAGAACCAGAACCTGACTAACCAGTAAACTATATCGTAATAAAAATAATTTTAATCAGGGATTTACAACGTGTAACAGAATAAAAGCAATTCCTGAAAGTCGTTTGTTTAGAATCGGCTTCTGAATCGATTTCCGTCAAAAAAATAGATGTTAAATTTTAACGGAAAAATCTTTCATTAAAACTTAAAATGGAAACACAGTACCTATAATGACAAATTAATATAATCCTTAATTCAAGGAAATTCGCTCGTGTGCGTATCGGCCTCTAACATTGCATGAGTGTAGTATGCGTCTGCGTAAGGATTTTGTATGACGCACATACGTTTTGCGTTTAGTAAGGATAACTATTTTATAAAAAATGTCTAGGTTTGGTTTCAATTTATTTACCGACGGATGTTGTTTTAGACTTCTAATTTAATATTCTAATTGAATATGGTTAATATCTAAGGAGTCTGAGGTATTGCGAAATCTGTTAAATGTAATGTATTTTGGGTTCAGATAAATTTTAAAAATTGATTTACGTTAATTACAACCACTGATATATTACGATAAATGTTAATGAGACTATATAAATATATATAAAACAAAGATTCATTTTAATATCGAAATTGAGAAATTTGATTTATTATTATTTATTACAAAGGCACGTCTGAATTTGACACGTATTTGATATTTCTAACACCTAAAATACCTGCATAAATACAGCTAGATACCCAAAGTTTCACGTACTCTCATTAAGTAGTTACCGTTTAACTTTTAACTACTTTCTACAGTAAAAAATCTGTAACACATTTCTCCTGTTAAAGAAATGCATCCTCTAAAACTATAACGGTATCTTTATTACCGATTCTGGTGCCGTTTTTATCACAATTTCTCCAAGCAAACATTTTGCGCAATAAAAATTTCACCTAGTTAGACTGCAGTACTGGCTTTCGCGACCTTGTAATAAAAAGGTTTTTATGCAATTTTTAGGCTTTTTTTCGCAAAAACTTATAGAAGGCAAATATTAATGTTTTCTGAAATTTGTCTTTGGTGCACAGCCGCTAATGTCTGTTAGTAACATCGCTTTACAATTCAGAAGTTAACAATACTATCCAACAGTAGGATGAATTGCTTTATTGTAGGGAAAAAATGAACTTTATGAGCCGCCATTGTTCTTTATTCTTACTTAACTTTTGAAATAGTTAAAAGAAGCCGGCTTGCACGCTTCTTTGTATTTTTTTTTTCTATCTACATGCGCCAGTTTTTGTTCGTGTTATGCAAAATTTCTTAATGACTAGGATTTTGGATTTTATTACTTGTGCGCTTTTCGCTTGGTGGTCCGTAATCCTATGTAAACATGAATCGTAATTTAGGCGTCATCTTATCTTTACGAATTTTAAAAAAACTGTTTGGAGATAAAGAAAAGTGTTCTCATCAACATTGCCAAAAGGAAAAACCTATTTCTCAGCGTGTAATAATTATGTTCTTTTCAGGGGACCAAACTAACACGAAATATCCGGCCTACTAAAAGGGCCTTGTACATATTTTTTTCTGCCACCCCCCGAAGATCATTACTTCCCTACTCATAAGCGTATAATGGAACTAATTTGTTGTTCAAACAGGGGTACTCAATACACAAACATTGTAACTTTGATCCTGCCAAAATAACACGGCATTCCAGAAAATAGCACTCAACTCTTAAATCCTCAACATAAGTTTCAAAATCGAATGACAAGCTGAGATAATTACAGCTAAAGTTCTTGGTAATTGGTGACTGCAGGACATTTATTTGACACGTACCGAAGGCAATTGTCACTTTCAATGTGTCCTTTGAATGGAACTCAAAATTGCCACGGACATCGTGATTTTAGCTTGATGTATCGGATTTATTTTTATATTAATTAATATTTTGTAGGGCATTAAGTTATGCTTATAGTGTTTATGGCTTTCATTTTATAGGTAACTAGCCTTCCCCCGTGGTTTCATTCGCGTGAACTACACGACGTTATCCCGCAGTAATATGACGATTATCCAGTATAAAAAGTAGCAACGTTCTTTCCCAATGTCTACTCTATATCTGTACCAAATTTCATTCAAATTGGTTTAGTAGTTTAGGCGTGAAAACGTAGAAGACATACAGAGTAAGTTTCGCAGTTATAATATTAAAGTAGGTATGAAGTAGGGATGTAGAGCAAATACAAATGAAGAGGTCAAAGTGAACAGAAATTATATCTGTTTGACTTACTAATTTTCTCAAGATTACCTATTCTACAAATTTACATAATAATTATGAATACTTACTATAAGATTTCCTCACAGCCTTTCTTTTAAATCCCTCGCAATGTCCTAGATGCATCATTCCTTTAATTACTCACAAACACATAACGAAATAATTACACTTTTCACAAATCTTTTAATTTTAATTATGCATTTCCCAAGTAAAGAAACTTACTTTTAAATATTATTTAGTTTGAAACCAACTATCAAGCAAAATTATAATGTTTAATTTACGATGAGAGAGCTGGATCCCACGACACAAGGTCTAGTGGGGGATCTGGAGCTATTTTATTCTACTAAATACATAATTGAAAGCAGTGTTATAAAAAGGTAAGTTTAAATCTATATAAAAATAACGTTACTTGAACGAATTTAAACACTGGGGAAACTTTAATGAATTTCGTGTAGGATGTTATTTGCTTGATACACTTGATTTTGAGTTTGCTATAAATCTATACTAATATTATAAAGCGGAAAAGTTTGTTTGTTTGTTTGCTTGAACGCGCTAATCTTCGAAAGTACTGAGTGGATTTGGATGAAATTTGGTATGGAAGTAGCTTGAAGCTTGAGGAAGGTTATAGGCCATAGGTTTTACGCGACTGCAAAAAAGGAGAGTTATGTTTTTACCGTGATAGAATCCACGGGAGCGAAGCCCCGCGTGAGTACTAGTATTTCAATAAATGAAACAATTTCTTACAAAAACAAATCTATGACTGGCATAAAGTACTTTCGTTTCATAATAATTACCTATTACTCTCATATCAGATCGTAATTGATTACCAGATTGCTACAAT
This sequence comes from Tholera decimalis, assembly GCA_943138885.2. Lineage (NCBI taxonomy): Eukaryota > Metazoa > Arthropoda > Insecta > Lepidoptera > Noctuidae > Tholera > Tholera decimalis. The sequence continues at coordinate 24,472,536 of OW964567.2, read as the reverse complement.
CAAAAATGCACTTTAAAAGTTTACTTTTCCAGCTCACCGGACCAAATATCGAAAAAAAAAGTATCAAAAGTGTCAATAGTTCGATCAATTTGCGATACGGCAAACAATTTGTTAACACTTCAAATAACCGCATTCACACAAAATACGTTTCGATTGACATTCGATTGTCAATGAAATCGAAACCGTCAAATGCGCAATGGATGGTATAAAAGACCCAAGAGCATGTTGTCAGAAAACAAATCTTAATTTCATAACAGTAAGGCCGAAATTTGTTAGAGTTTTCGGTGTAATGGGGATAAATCATAGAAAAACGTATCATACGTTGTGTGGTCTATGTAACTGAGTAGCATTTTATTACAATAGGAGTCAAAATGGCGTGAAATTGCGTCACATTATGAGCGTTAATGCTTAGCAGAAATTGCGTTTTTGAAGTGGCAAAAGCATTCATATCGAGTGTCGTTACGCTTCTTAGTCTGCTGATGTGGAAGTGCCTTTGTGAGGACGTGAATGTTGGTTTACTTTGAGGGTACGGTACTTGACAAACGACAAAGCTATACAATAATATGAAAGTTGAAATTTCGATGATTGCCTAAAATGTTTAATTATTATTTTCTGGGGCGGAACAGAAGTTACTTATAGAATGCATTGTGAAATGGAGTAGGAATGTAACGCTTCAAGTTTTTCATGTTACCATAAAAAAAAGATTTTAAGTAGATACCTATTAAAGTTCAAACTTATAAATTACAGGTGATAACAAAAAGAATCCTTAATCCTTAAAAGACTAATTGAATCAACATGTCATATTTATTATCATCTGACACCACGTTATTCTTCTAAAACTAGCTGTTAAATATTCTATAAGGAAGCCCACTGACTTTAGCCCTGATAATTTTAGTTTGCGTCCGAGGACGAGACGTGGGATTTATAAGCCTTGAAATATTCATGCACGAATAAATTTCCAAAAGGATGTCCCTAAAACACAGTGGACAACTCAGTGCCACACTATTGACAGACAGACCTCTGGTCTGGTAGTTGTAAAAAGTGATTATTTTCACAGATCTTCGCTTCAAAATAAACTGTAGGCTAATCCGATGCGTGCAAAAACTTCTTCTTGGGTGGCCTTAAGTGGCGTCAGGCCGTGCTACATTCTGTGTGTTTTGGACGTATTTACGATACATCATACCCAAGATATTTTTTACCTTAAATCCAAACTCATAAAGTTTGTTTTTCAATGGTGAGGTGAATGTTTTTACTCAACATCGTAACCAAATATTTACTTTTGACTTGTCTTTATGAATGAAATTTCCAAACCCAAAGATGTAGGTAAACCTCGCGACATGATAGTGTTGTTGGACATTTAAAAATGAATGAGGAATAATGTCCAGTCAATAACTGGAATACCTACTTACATTTTTGTTTTCATTTGAGTCAACGCCTTTTAAAACAAAACTTACATTAGGGCAAGCAAAGGTTTTTGATCTTGCACTTGTAAATGTTGCTGCTTGACGGGATTAAAAATGAGGCGTCTACTGCTTACTGATTACCGCTTTAAAAAATGCAAAACTTAAACCCGTCCGCTCAAATAAGCTGAAATCCTTACTAATATTATAAATGCGAAAGTAACTCTGTCTGTCTGTGTGTTACGCAATCACGCCTAAACTACTGAACCGATTTTACTGAAATTTGGTACGGACTTAGTATAGAGTCTAAGAAAGGACATAGGCTAGGCTAGGCTTAAAAAATGCGAAAAAAGGGCTGTAAGGGGTTGAAATAGGAGATAAAAGTTTGTATGGAAACTACGTCATTTTTAAAGCTTGAAACTTCTGTTTTAGACTTTTGATTAGATATTAATAAATACGACATTCAAATTATGCATGAGTTTTGTTTTCAAAATAATTAGCCAAAAAAATTAAAAATGTTGTCGAAAGTCACTATTCCGCGTGGACGAAGTCGCAGGCACAGCTAGTAGCTTATAAAAAATTGGCCAAGTGCGAGTCGGACTCGCCCATGAATTTTCTGAAAATTCTGAAAATTTCTTAAAACTAGCTTATTTACAATTTTTACAACTACGCTAAATAACTTTGTTTTTCATAGTATTTGTATGAATTACAAAGTTATATTTGCGGTTTTAGAAAATATACTGTATCTCAAAAACTGCTGAATCGATCTCGTTCAAACCAATTTTGGTTGAAAGTTTATATTTAGTTCTATAAGATATGGTTTTTTTAGATTTTTCACTTCATTATTATGGAAGTTAGAGGGGGCGGGACACACATTTTACCACTTTGGAAGCGTATATCTTTGAAACAATTAACTTTATGAAAAAGTCATTTTAGAAACCTTAATGTCATTTTTAAAGACCTGTCTATGGATATCACACACGTATAGGTTTCATGAAAAAAAATATTTTCAGTTTCAGTTCCATGTATGGGGAGCCCCCTTTATTTTAAATATTTTTTTAAATATTCTCTTAAAATCGGAAAGCGGTTCACAGAATATATCTACCTACCAAGTTTTACTTTGGAAGCGTATATCTTTGAAACAATTAACTTTATGAAAAAGTCATTTTAGAAACCTTAATGTCATTTTTAAAGACCTGTCTATAGATATCACACACGTATAGGTTTCATGAAAAAAATAATTTTCAGTTTCAGTTCCATGTATGGGGAGCCCCCTTTATTTTAAATATTTTTTTAAATATTCTCTTAAAATCGGAAAGCGGTTCACAGAATATATCTACCTACCAAGTTTTACTTTGGAAGCGTATATCTTTGAAACAATTAACTTTATGAAAAAGTCATTTTAGAAACCTTAATGTCATTTTTAAAGACCTGTCTATAGATATCACACACGTATAGGTTTCATGAAAAAAAAATATTTTCAGTTTCAGTTCCATGTATGGGGAGCCCCTTTATTTTAAATATTTTTTTTAAATTTTCTCTTAAAATCGGAAAGCGGTTCACAGAATATATCTACCTACCAAGTTTTACATGTATAGTCGTAACAGATTCGGAATAAAATGGCTGTTACATACGGACGGACGGACAGACAGACAGACAGATGGACAGACATGTCGAAACTATAATTCCGTTTTTTGCCATTCGGCTACGGAACCCTAAAAATGAGGCGTTTACTGCTTACTGACCAGCGCTTCATAAATGCAAAACTGAAACCCGTACGCTCAAAGAAGCTGAAATAGCTTATAAAAATGGTTGTAGCGTGGAACATACGAGCGTTGCTAACACGCACAAATATGAAAAGTCAAGAAAGAAGTCTTCAAACGATTCTCATCATTATCCGCTTACCCTTTCCACAACTATGTCGGGGTTCAGAACCTACACAATTAGCTAGGTAACACGATACCCCTGAGCAAGACTGAAGTCAGATTTTCTTGCTTCTGTCTGACTATCTGTAACGACTATCAGACGTGCAAAATAGAGCTGGGACCAGCGTTTGTGTGTATTTTGAGGTACGGAGAAATCTTGTTATATTAAAATGTTTACCCATACACAGACAAACCTCGTCAAGTACTCTTTAACCTTGAAGATCGACTCAGGCGGCTGTTGACGATATTTAGATAGATAGGGCGCACGGGGCGGAGCTACGACGAGCGAGCGCCGGCCGGCACAACCACTGCGTCATCGTCCGCCTTACTAAACGCGCATTCTTGTCATTTCGCCATCTAATTTCTTTATTTGATATATCTGCTTGTTATAACCGTTCACGTTAAAATACAGTCCACTATAATTTTACCGGCGTTTTCGTCCTAGCACCACCACTAGGATATACCCCGTTCCTTTATAACATACAAAATAATACCTATATCTGGGTAGGTGTTCTAGGTAGTGTTAATGTTACAGTCAAATAACAAAACCGCGCTATAGATGACGACACTTTTACCTTGTGTTAGAGACCAGCAAATCACGATCAGTCGCTTCTTAGCGGAAGGCGCGATACACACTTTGAAATCTGACACGAAAGTATAATAAACAGCTCCTGAAAACAATGCTCAGTGTTGAACACAAGTAGGCCACTGAAGAGACCCATTCACGATTCTCCAACACGATGAAGTGTTGGGAATATTGTTTACAGAATGTGTAATTATGTTTCTTTGATATCACCGGTACGTATTATACTTGAGAATAATTGTAGCCACTCATAGCAAACTAAATACATATAGGAACTAGTATTTGCGTGTTGCGCGAGGTGCAAGCACCTCGCGTGCTTGTGAAAAAAAAAAAGTGGGGGGGGAGATGGGGGGGTTTAGTATTTGCGTGTTTCGCGAGGTGCAAGCACCTCGCGTGCTTGTGAAAAAAAAAACAAACAAAAAAAAAGAGGGGGGGTGATGGGGAGGGGGTTGCACAAGTATTTCGACTAAAGCATTGCCCCTCTAAATGAATCTGAAAAAAAACATGTTCCAAGTCTCTTAGATTCCGAGATCCGCCTAAAGGGGAGGAGAAGGGGGGCGGGGGGGGGACTTTGAAAAATGGTTTTTACTTTACCGAGCCTCCTCTATACGAATACGTAAAAAGAAAAAAATACGGGTCTCGTAGTTTCCGAGATACGATAGGGGGGGGGAGAAGGGGGGGAAAAGGGGAGGTTTGGCACTTTTCACGTAGGTTTGAGAGTTACTTGTTTACGAATCTGTCAAAATATACCCACCTCCCCATCCACCATCTGGGAGAACAATTATGTCAATGAGTGAGTGAGTCAGTGAGTGGTAATCTAGCTTTATATAGTATAACTAGTATTTGCGTGTTGCGCGAGGTGCAAGCACCTCGCGTGCTTGTGAACAAAACTAAAGCATTGCCCCTCTAAATCAAGTATTTGCGTGTTGCGCGAGGTGCAAGCACCTCGCGAGCTTGTGAAAAAAAAAAAAAAAAAAAGAGGGGGGAGGTGATGGGGGGGGAGGGGGTTGCACAAGTATTTCGACTAAAGCATTGCCCTTCTAAATGAATCTGAAAAAAAAAATGTTCCAAGTCTCTTAGATTCCGAGATCCGCCTAAAGGGGGGGAGAAGGGAGGCGGGGGGGGGGACTTTGAAAAATGGTTTTTACTTTACCGAGCCTCATCTATACGAATCCGTAAAAAGAAAAAAATACGGGTCTCGTAGTTTCCGAGATACGATGGGGGGGGGGAGAAGGGGGGGGAAAAGGGGAGGTTTGGCACTTTTCACGTAGGTTTGAGAGTTACTTGTTTACGAATCTGTCAAAATATACCCACCTCCCCATCCACCATCTGGGAGAACAATTATGTCAATGAGTGAGTGAGTCAGTGAGTGGTAATCTAGCTTTATATAGTATAACTAGTATTTGCGTGTTGCGCGAGGTGCAAGCACCTCGCGCGCTTGTGAAAAAAAAAAATTGGGGCGGGGTGATGGGGGGGGTTTAGTATTTGCGTGTTGCGCGAGGTGCAAGCACCTCGCGTGCTTGTGAAAAAAACTAAAGCATTGCCCCTCTAAATCAAGTATTTGCGTGTTGCGCGAGGTGCAAGCACCTCGCGTGCTTGTGAAAAAAAAAAAAGGGGGGGAGATGGGGGGGTTTAGTATTTGCGTGTTGCGCGAGGTGCAAGCACCTCGCGTGCTTGTGAAAAAATAAAAAATTGGGGCGGGGTGATGGGGGGGTTTAGTATTTGCGTGTTGCGCGAGGTGCAAGCACCTCGCGTGCTTGTGAAAAAAAAAAAAGGGGGGGTGATGTGGGGAGATGGGGGGGTTAGTATTTGCGTGTTGAACTAGGTGCAAGCACCTCGCGTGCTTGTGAAAAAAAAAAGGGGGGTTGATGGGGGGAGATGGGGGGGTTTAGTATTTGCGTGTTGCGCGAGGTGCAAGCACCTCGTGTGCTAGTGAAAAAAAAAAAAGTGGGGGGGGGGGGTGATGGGGGAGATGGGGGGGGTTTAGTATTTTCGTATTGCGCGAGGTGCAAGCACCTCGCGTGCTTGTGAAAAAAAAAAATGGGGGGGGGGGGGGTGATGGGGGGAGATGGGGGGTTTAGTATTTGCGTGTTGCGCGAGGTGCAAGCACCTCGCGTGCTTGTGAAAAAAAAAAAAAAAAAAAAAGGGGGGGGGGTGATGGGGGGGTTTAGTATTTGCGTGTTGCGCGAGGTGCAAGCACCTCGCGAGCTTGTGAAAAAAAAAAAAAAAAAAAAAAAGAGGGGGGGGGTGATGGGGGGGGGGTTGCACAAGTATTTCGACTAAAGCATTGCCCCTCTAAATGAATCTGAAAAAAAAAATGTTCCAAGTCTCTTAGATTCCGAGATCCGCCTAAAGGGGGGGAGAAGGGGGGCGGGGAGGGGGGACTTTGAAAAATGGTTTTTACTTTACCGAGCCTCCTCTATACGAATCCGTAAAAAAAAAAATACGTGTCTCGTAGTTTCCGAGATACGATAGGGAGGGGGGAGAAGGGGGGGGAAAAGGGGAGGTTTGGCACTTTTCCCGTAGGTTTCAGAGTTACTTGTTTACGAATCTGTCAAAATATACCCACCTCCCCATCCACCATCTGGGAGAACAATTATGTCAGTGAGTCAGTGAGTGGTAATTTAGCTTTATATAGTATAATAACTAGTATTTGCGTGTTGCGCGAGGTGCAAGCACCTCGCGAGATTGTGAAAAAAAAAAAAAAAAAATGGGGGGGGTGATGGGGGGGTTTAGTATTTGCGTGTTGCGCGAGGTGCAAGCACCTCGCGTGCTTGTGAAAAAAAAAAAAAGAGGGGGTGGGTGATGGGGGGGGGGGGGTTGCACAAGTATTTCGACTAAAGCATTGCCCCTCTAAATGAATCTGAAAAAAAAAAATGTTCCAAGTCTCTTAGATTCCGAGATCCGCCTAAAGGGGGGGAGAAGGGGGGCGGGGGGGGGGACTTTGAAAAATGGTTTTTACTTTACCGAGCCTCCTCTATACGAATCCGTAAAAAACAAAAAATACGGGTCTCGTAGTTTCCGAGATACGATAGGGAGGGGGGAGAAGGGGGGTGAAAAGGGGAGGTTTGGCACTTTTCCCGTAGGTTTGAGAGTTACTTGTTTACGAATCTGTCAAAATATACCCACCTCCCCATCCACCATCTGGGAGAACAATTATGTCAATGAGTGAGTCAGTCAGTCAGTCAGTCAGTGAGTGGTAATTTAGCTTTATATAATATAATAACTAGTATTTGCGTGTTGCGCGAGGTGCAAGCACCTCGCGTGCTTGTGAAAAAAAAAAGTATTTGCGTGTTGCGCGAGGTGCAAGCACCTCGCGAGATTGTGAAAAAAAAAGGGGGGGGTGATGGGGGGGTTTAGTATTTGCGTGTTGCGCGAGGTGCAAGCACCTCGCGTGCTTGTGAAAAAAAAAAAAAGAGGTGGTGGGTGATGGGGGGGGGGGGTTGCACAAGTATTTCGACTAAAGCATTGCCCCTCTAAATGAATCTGAAAAAAAAAATGTTCCAAGTCTCTTAGATTCCGAGATCCGCCTAAAGGGGGGGAGAAGGGGGGCGGGGGGGGGACTTTGAAAAATGGTTTTTACTTTACCGAGCCTCCTCTATACGAATCCGTAAAAAACAAAAAATACGGGTCTCGTAGTTTCCGAGATACGATAGGGAGGGGGGAGAAGGGGGGTGAAAAGGGGAGGTTTGGCACTTTTCCCGTAGGTTTGAGAGTTACTTGTTTACGAATCTGTCAAAATATACCCACCTCCCACCATCCATCATAATCCACCATCTGGGAGAACAATTATGTCAATGAGTCAGTCAGTCAGTGAGTGAGTGAGTGAGTGGTAATTTAGCTTTATATAATATAATAATCTTATGTGGCTGTCAAAATATTCCTGCCCTTGTATATTAGTATATTGCCCATATACTGTTTATTTATTTACTAACAGCTGTGCCCTGTGATTTCGCACGCGTTAATTTGAGGAAAAAACAAAATTCATTAAAACTTTCATCCTCTATTTCACCCCTTTAATTTAAAAAAAGTAACCTATATCTGTGTCTGCTGGCCCTGCTAACCCTTTTTTTTTCTGGGTGGGAAAATCATCGAATAACTTCTCCCGCTCTGAGTTAAGCGGAAGGGAGTGTCAGACTTCTACTGACTAAAAACCCACCCTGTTCCTTCAGCTGCCCTTAAGTTCCTGGGCCGCGGTATCTTGTTAGAATATTTCCGCAACCCCGGCGGGCAATGGCCTTATGAGGCCCCGTCATTGGTGCTGACAGCTCTTTGAGGCGCGCGTGGAACACGACGCGCCGCCGCCGACCTGCTACCCCTAGGCCCGGCTTTTTCACCTATGTTCATTCCATACTTCATGAAAAACGGTGCGGCCGTGAAAGCGTCATATGCAGACTACCCATCTGTCTGTCTGTCTGTCTGTAATGCGTTCACAGCTTTCGACTTTGTAATATTATTATGGATTAAGATGGAAGACTTACAGCTCAAAAAAAAAACAGATCAAAATCAGTATAATATATATGTATTATGATGATACTTATAGGTAATAACAAGTATTCGCGTATAAAAACAAACTTTTTAATATAAAATAATGAGAGGACAACAAAGTAATTAGGGTCAGCATAAAGTTAATGAATAAAATCTCGCATCTGTGTGTGTGTGTGGATTTTTCTATGAGTCTGGACAAGAAGCAGTCGGAAAAGTGTTGAAAAACATGACATGGCCACCCCAAAGCCCCGATCTTAACCCTATAGAGCTTTTGTGGGAAGAGCTTGACCGAAACGTTCGGGAACAATGTCCTTCTTCACAGCACAAAATTGAGCGAAATTTGCAACTGAAGGCTTTTTCAAGCTTTATGGAGACCATTTCCTTTACTTTCTTCAGTTTGTAGGTACTGCCTGAAAATTGTAATGCACTGTAATGTCATACGACTCTGTTTCACAGAAACGACTGGCTTCACAGCCTGGTTTAGCAACGAAACGTTTGCCCGTTGGTTTTCTGCATACTGTACTTCGGAGAGTATGCGCAGGAGATCCATGACCTAATCCCTTCATTTCCCTTTCACTACCGGTCTAACAGACGTACTGCAGGGTTCCATCTACACTTGATCGAAATAACTTCTTACCCTCTTCTCCTCTACATTTTATATGCGCATAGCCAAGATAGAACTCTCTGCCGTGCCGGTTTCTGTGTTCCCTGCCACATAGGTATGATCCGTCATTTAAAGTAAGAATGGATAGGCACCTTCGGGCTACCTCGTTCCATCGTAGACCTCATCTAGCGTGTATCGTGATCAAAATTGGGCTCATCCGTAATAAAAAAATCACCCCACATACCAATATTTGTCACTTAGCGAACAACGCAGAACAAAATGTTATACGAGTTTATGAAAACTGTCTTTGCTTATCGAGAAAAAATAGAATTTTCTGTTCTTGAATTTTGGCCAGTCACATATTATAGTTAGTCTACACAGACGTTACGGTAGTGATTTATATCAACGCTGCGTCCATTAAATTAATTTATTTTAATTTAAATTTTTATTTACAAAATTAAACTCCCTCGAAAGAATGAATAAGGGATTTTTAAAATCTCAATATCTTTGACTATTTGAAACGATGCACAAGTAACTTATGAAAATATAAAAGTTACCCTGTAGCTTCTCCTTTTCTCTACATCAGACAGGCATGTCTAGCCATTTTATAACCATGTTGCTCTGTTTACAGTCGTATCAAATGCAGCCGAACTTAATTTTAACTGAAGGGTAATTCCTATCTGACCTTCACAACCCAGTTACTGGGTAACGTGGTACCCCTTCCTGAGACCCAGTAATCAATATAAGGTGTTTAACAATTTGACATACATATGTACATAACATTTGCAGTGCCCTTACATGCTGTATGTCTTACTATACATATATTGGGTCATGAAATTCAATACATAACTTAATTTAAATTCAATACTAACCGTTTTTTGATACACAAATGATTTAATAAGATCAACCCATGGAGCTGTTAATTTTGCCCACGAGCTCTTCCAACTTCTATTCTGTCATAGCTCATGGTTATTCGTTTCAGTCGAGTCACGGCATAATCTCCGGAACAAGCTAATCCATCGTTAAAACATCATGAAATGCATTAGCCATGATAACGCCAATTATAATTGACACATTAGGTACCGAGTGCCCACTTCGGTAGTGAGCGGTTTACTTCAAAAGTGTTAGGAAGTTTACACATTTACTGAAATGGTGGACAATAAAACTAACAGTAATTTTCGACTGAAACCCTTTTATAGATTGGTTCTAAAATCAAATATGAATTATTGTATGCATTGTATGTCATCAAATTTGAGCTTATTAAGCAAATAAAATTACAGTATAGAACATACTTCATATTGGAACTCAAGTCTGAAGTCAAAAGCTATTTAAAAATACTTAGTAGATAATAATATTATACTCAAGATCCCAGTTTTTGTATTTTAATTGTGTAAACTATCAGTGGTGGCCCAATGGTTACTGGCACAATTTATGTGTTGTGATTGTGAGCTTGAACCTAGGTTGGCACAATACTTTGTTCAATTTTCATGTCACTGCCGGTCTACCAGACGCACGGCTGGGTACCATCCACACTAGATTGATATACCGTCTTGTCGTGCCAAGCTTACGTAGTACATATTCTCCTCCATGTTTATTGTGCGCACGGCCAAGTTGTGGAATTCTCTGCCGGCTTCTGTGTTCCCTGACACTTATCACCAGGGCTCGGAAACCGGTTAAAATTCTTAACCGGTTACGGTCATTGACCCCAAACCGAAATCGATTTAGGTTAAGGTTGCAAAACCGGTTTTTGCGGGAAACCGGTTTTATGTGAAAATTAACCGGTTAAAAACAAATTGAAAAAAAAGTAAGCAGCGACTGGCGTAGGTATGCTCGACGCTTTGTTTGCGGGTGCGCAAAGAACTAAGCTCGAACTAAGTAAGTGGAAACATGAATCTACGCGCACCTAACATCTTTTTTCCTAATGTTTTCTGGGGTACTAATGTCACTATAACTTGTTGAAAATATTTACGAATTACGCAATTAACCGGTTAATATGGGTGTCAAAACCGTTTGTGCTTATGTAACCGGTAACCTTTATCATTTTGGTTACATAAAGTAAGGTCCTTGGACAACCGGTATCTTTTTACAAATTTTCGATCACTTAGATCGAAAGCCGGATCACTCTTCCTCGCCAATACGTTCAGCCGCCTTGCCTCAGCACGAGCTACGGCTACGTCGTCCGCGTAAGCACATTCTAGTAGGTCTAAATATAACATTCTTACAGCAAACACAATAAAACAAACAAATATCACACGAAAACACCGTGAAACGTTCGAGCAACGTTTGAGAAAAAGTAGCTTTATTTCAACTGTTCCACAAACGCGCACTTGCGTTCCGTCTGCGTTCCAACTTCGTTTGAACTAATTGTCAAAACGACACCGCGATACGAAATCGTGTAACGTTTGAACTTCGTTCGTGTTTCATTTGCGTTTCATTTGATAAAAATTACCGCAATTCGGGCCCAGTTCACTTGTTTAACCGGTTAATGAAGGAACGATATATTTACCGGTATTTAATCGAAATTAACCGTTCTTTTGAAACCGGTTCAGAGCCCTGCTTATCACCTTTCAGCCTTTAAAGCAATCTATCGCTTACCATCAGGCGAGATTGAGATCAAGAGTGAGCTCATCCGTAATAAAAAAAAATACGCCATCGATCGCTCGCTAAATGGTGGAGAAAACATTGTAAGGAAACTGACGACCAAAAAATGTTGTTGTGTCGACATGCGACATCCACCAAACCGCATTAGGTGTTGTGACTTATGGCCTACTTCTTGTCATAATAAGGAGGTGTGTCAAAGCAGTGGGATCTCTATTGGCCAACTGTGCCTCAGGTTGATTCCCGCACCTGGGCAAACTTTTGTATGGCCTTCGAATAGTTTTTCCGAGTCTGGGTAATTGAACATGCGCCGACGATACAGGAGAAACTTTTAGAGTGGGACAATGTTTAAAAAATATGTATGTTTTAGTCTGTTTAATTACAACAATTATTCTATTTCAAATATTTAGATTTTTTACATAATTTATTTTAAAAAATAATGAAAAAACGTACACACACCTTTACAGTAACTGATAGCGTACTGAAAAGCACTTCTGACTTTAATACGCTGATTACAGCCGAGGTTCCATTATGTTACAGCGCTGACACATTATCCGCTGCTATAAGCTGACGTGCTGCAAGTTAGAGGCAGAAGCGATGGGAGGATAGTAGTACTAACTCAGTACTAAGGTAGTTGACTAGGTGAAATCGAAGTAGAAAAGTAGTTGTAACATAGGACGATAACAACAGGTAACTCAATATGTCTTTTTTAGGGTTCCGTAGTCAACAAGGAACCCTTATAGTTTCGCCATGTCCGTCTGTCTGTCCGTCTGTCCGCGGTTTAGCTCAAAAACTATTGGTACTAGAATGTTGTAATTTGGCATGAGTATGTACACGTTAATGACGCCAAAAAAGTGGTAAAATAAAATTTTCAAAAAAAACAATTATTTAGGGTACCTCCCATACATGTAAAGTGAGATGATAATTTTTTATTTTCGTTCTTCCCATATTGTTGGATAGGTCTTTCAAAAATATTAGGGGTTTGCGAAGACCGTTTTTTGTTTAAGTAAACCGTTCGTGACTTATCAAGCTTTAAAGTACCAATTTTCGTTAGAGTCAAGTGTCCCCCCCCTCTATCGACTAAACGGTTGTAGTTAGAAATTCAAATGTCACGGCAGTAGTACCTATATATAACGAAGTTTAAAGGAAAACTATCACACATAAGTGGGCTTTACAAGTTTACGAGTAATAGTCGACCAATTATATTTGACTCGAAAATTTCGAACAACTCCATAGAAATGTCGATAGATGGCGCTAAGCGTCAGTTCTATCGCGCTAGTTTCTTGTGACGATTGAGTAGTGTAGCTTGTCCTGTATTTAAATTCAAAACACCGGCTATGACAAGTTTTATACAAATCTCTAAAAAAAAATTAAAACTTTCCGTGCAAAATTGTCGGATCAGGTGAGGATTTGTATTGGAAGTCAAATTAGTTAGGTAGTCATGTTTGGCTTTTAGTTAGAGCATGGTACGAAACGATCAGTCAGCGAATACGACACGCACTTGGCTGTTATAAAAACTACGGAACCCTACACTGCGTGTGGCCCGACACGCACTTGACCGGTTTTTTACTTAGGGGTTTTGAACGGACTTACATTTTGTCAGCCAATCCAAATGACAAAATTCCATATTTATATATGTGGTTTTACCAAATGACGTGATATTTCGACAGTATTTGTCACTCCTAAAGATTCTTGACGTTTTTTACATCGCATTGGCCACGCTTCTATATGGTCTGCATCTGCGCCAAAACGAGCCAAGCGAAGCGCAAGGGCACTACCTACCTTTTCTCGAAGTGTTTCGTTGTTTTTTTGAACCCTCATAGAGTTGGTTTCCGATGTAGGTACCAGATAGTTCATATTCTCAGGATATGATGTCAATAATAGATTAAGTAAACATACAAAGTCTCAATTGAATAGCTCTAATACTTTAGATTTTATTGATATCTAAAATACACCGATTTCGTCACTGACACACTCACTGATACACTGACACACTGATGATCATCAAAATGTTTGGCTACTTCCTGAAGTGCTAGAATGCTGAAATTTGGTATGTGATCTAAGTTTAGTATACAACCAACAAAAAATTCATAAACTTATAACTTTCGCCCCATCCCCTAAAATGGGGTGGTGGAAGTTTGTATGAGACTTCAAAATGTTAGGGTACTTCTTGAAGTGCTAGAAAGCTGAAATTTGTTATATAAACAAAGTTAACTATACAAAAAAATACTGCCGTGCCCCCAGATAAACTTATAACTTTCGCTCCCCATCCCCTAAAATTGGGGGGCGGATGGAAGTTTGAATGAGACTCACCAATTTTATGAATTAGGACATGAAAGTTTATACGGAACCGGAGACAGTAACTAAAAACCTATTAATAAGTACTTACAAGAACCTCCGCCTTAATCAAGAGTCTCATGGCAGGCCTCAGTTATTTACGCCCTTTGACGACGAGGTGAGCAAATCAACTGTCTTACTTAATTAATACGATAGAATATAATACTAAAGTTAGGTGTATAATTCTCGCGAGTGCATTGAAAAGTAAGAGGAGGATTCTTCTATGACAGCAGGCTTAGAAAAAATTATAGTTATTAAAAAAGGAGTGAAAGTTATTCTTAAACGAAATATTGACGTTTCTTTGGGTCTTATCAATGGTGCTATAGGCATTGTTGATAAAGTAGAATGGGACTACGGGGACAACGGGAATACACCATTTGAACGACAAGAAGAAGGCAAGGAGAGTTGTCGTCTTTTTTATAATGGTCTTAAACATGAACTAGCTCCTGTAAAATCTAAATTTGAAATTATCAATAGAGCATTATTCACCGTGAACAGTTTCCACTGTGTCGCTTACGCTATTACTATACATAAGAGTCAAGGTCTAAGTTTGAATTATTGGGTCATCCACTTTCTCTTGTGGGCAGGCTTATGTAGCACTCTCTAGAGTGACCAATTTACAAGGTGTCCACCTTATAAATATAGACTTTGCTAGTATTAAAGTAGGGGAGCAGGTTCCTAGTTGTCTCAAAATTTAAATAAACATTTTTAATTCAGAGAAATAAAATAAAACTAACAATTTTTCTTCATTAATCATATATTTGGTATTTCAGCCTTCATTAATTGCTGTTACATCTTAAAAAATAACAAAATTTGGACGAATAATTTGACAATAAAATAATAAAGTCGAGTGTGACAAATTACCCCCGACACGGGGTAGGTTGTCTCAGATGAACGTCCTCGTTGTCACAGATCACTATTAACATCACTGTCATCGTCTGAGGCACAATTTACGCAGCAATAAAATAAATGTTTGTTCCCACCACATTTTTCATGCTCCCACATTTTGCATTTTGTGCACTGAACCCATTCTTCATTAGGCTTGCTGCTTGACCAGGTTTCAAAACATATCAAACATGACGTATCATCCAAATCGTCATCTTCTTCGCTACTCACTGGCTTTTGTTTCTTATTTTTCTTCTTCGTAGGTACCTTTGGCTTGGTTTTTCTCATTTTTTGTTACTCTGGTAACGCATTCTTAACCGGGGTTTCTGTCACAATTGCGGTAGTCCTTTTTCTGGATTGGAAGTCGTTTTCTTAGCTGGAACTTTCGTAAATGGTCGTAAAATTTCAGGCGTTGGTAAATCTAATGTTGGAGGAGTAGCTGCACTGGTTCCAGGAATTGGGGAGGGTGTCCCACAAGAAACTGGGGTTTTGTTCCAAACATGGAATATGTTCCATGTTTGGAACAAAACCACCTTCGCTCTGTATAGCCTGATCGATTTCCTGGTCAACTTCAGGTCTATCGGTTACATAAGATGGTGCAAAGTCTATGTCAGTGAAGGTATTACGATTATAGGGCCATATGCTACTCACTGAAAAGCCAGACATTATGTTCTGGGGAGTTATGGCTGGTGGTAAACTAATTATGATTTCTAGGCATACTTTCTACATGAAACAAAAAATATAATATTTGTTAGAATAATTAAATGTTTCCCGGGGTTTGTTGTCACAGTGACAACTAGCCCCAAAAACATTGAGACAACATGTACCGGAGATAAAAAAATATAAACACACAAATAATAAACTCTAAATGTTCACAAATGAAAACATTTTTGATGTTATATTAAAATTTACTATTTTCTTAGTCAAAATATATGAGAAACAACGTAATACATAACTAAACATAGTCAATAACTAAGTTCCAAGTATAGAGTAAAATTTACTCACCAAACGTATTTTTATAAATTTCACAACACACAGCGATGCAATAGACTAGCGGTCATGACACTTTCTAATGTTGGAAGCACTGGGATGCGTTCCAGTTTGTCAATATTCGCGTTCCTTAAATCCTTTTACTTTATTAAATATTGGGCTTGTGACAACTAGTACTTGAGACAACGAGGACACTCTTCCCCTACAACAGTTAGCTATAGTTGAGAGCGAAATATCGCCCTGATTTATCGCTTATGGTAATCAGTAAACCATCAAAGAAAAAGGCAAATACAGAGAATGGTTGGTTGGTTGGTTTCCTAGTGCCTGGAAACAGGCACATATAATACCTGTTCCCAAAATAAACAATCCATCGACCTTGTCTCACTTCAGACCCATCTCCATTTTACCTTTCCTTTCTAAAGTTCTCGAACATATTGTTCATGGCCAAGTTTCTAGATACCTTACAGCACACAACCTAATTTCCCCTTTCCAATCTGGATTTCGTACTGGTCACAGCACAGTAACTGCACTTCTGAAAGTCACCGACGATATCCGCTGGGCTATGGACAATAAATCACTCACCGTATTAGTCCTACTTGACTTCAGTTGTGCGTTCAACTCAGTGGATTTTGACATACTTCTTGGAGTACTTCGTTCATTTAACTTTTCTCCTTCTGCACTATCCTGGTTTGACTCTTATCTTCGGGGTCGCTCTCAGTGTGTCCGCCTTGATGAAAAATTTTCTGATTGGTGTGATCTCACTGCTGGTGTGCCTCAGGGTGGCGTTCTTTCTCCTCTTCTTTTCTCTATCTTTATTAATACAGTTACTCAGATTATCACCTCGCACTTCCATCTCTATGCAGACGATTTGCAGCTTTACCGACACTTCTTGCTGGCTGACGCGGACTCGGCGATTAGTGCCATGAATGTGACTTGGAGAATATTAGTCAGTGGGCTAAATCATACGGATTACAGATTAATCCCTCCAAGTCCCAGGCTATGATCTTGGGTAGTCGATACTATCGCTCTGCACTTGACACTTCCTCTTTGAGGCCATTATCCCTTAACAGCTCGGTCATTGCGTACACGGATGTGGCAAAGAATCTCGGTGTATTACTTGACAGCAATCTTTCTTGGCGAGCGCAAGTAAGTGAGGTTAGTCGAAAGGTGCACTTTTCCTTCCACTCTTTAAAATCCCTTCAAAGCTTCTTGCCTTTCAAAACTAAAATCTCTTTAGCTCAAACTTTAATCCAGCCGATTACTGATTATGCCGATGCCTGCTATTTGGATGCCACTGAGGAGCTCTTATGTAAGCTTGAGCGCTTGCAAAACTTGTGTATTCGCTTTGTTTTTGGTCTGAGGAAATACGATCATGTCTCTCAGTTTCGCAAGGATCTCAAGTGGCTCCCTATCCGTCTTCGCAGGAACACTCGAATATTATTCCTTCTGTACAACATCCTATTCAACCCTGCATATCCTAACTACCTGCGTGATCGATTTTCATTCACTTGTCCTACTGATGCACTTTGTAGATCCCACCTTAAACTCCATCTCAATTTCCCATCCCATAAAACCCGTTTCTATTCCCACTCCTTCTCCTTTCATGCAGTACGACTGTGGAACTCACTTCCCGCTAAAATCCGGGAAGCTAAATCCATTAATATTTTCAAAAAGCTGGTCAAAGATCATTACCTATCCAACATCCCGTAATTTTATATATGTATTATAGGTATATATTTTTATAGCATTAATATAAATATGTATTTTAATTCTATGTATGTATATATTTGTTTATTATATCATTATAGTTTAATTGTATAGCTAAGTATATTTTATTTATCGTAACTAGTATTTATACACACTGTGTCTATCATCTCCTCTTGAACTCTCCTGTCGCAGGTCTGCTGGGAGAAATTTCTTGGGAAATAAGCAGCACCTTTGTGCTCTTTTGTCTGTATTTATTTTTATTTTTTTTAAAGGTGTCATGTGTGTACATAAATAAATAAATAAATGGTCTATGAAAACCGGAACTGCTGATGTGCAAGAAATACAACCCAAAAAAAGAAGAAAAAAATAAACACTAAAAAGACTGCCTAGCAACTTACAAAAAAAAAACTGAAATTCCACCAAAAACATTTGATGTCAAATGTTGCCAAGATGACCACATACGGTTTGCCATGTGAAAAAGATATCAGATCTCATGTAGAGCCAAGCTTCTGAATCTACACGGCCTAACTCTACCGAACCTAACTTCACAAATTCTACATATCAGTAAAAATGTATGGGACCGTTTAAGTATTACGTAAGCACTATAAGGGGGCGTGGAGGTCTTTGATTTGCTTATTTTTGATGACATGGGGGTGGGGGATCTAGATGGTGATTACGTCAGCAGTAATTATTTAATTTTTTACACATATAGCAACACACATTGTCTGTGCTTCAAAACGAAATGCATTTTCGGGGATTCCTACAAATAATGTTTTGTTGAATTCCGTGTCAGTAAAGTTTATTTAAATGAATATTATGTGCGTTACAGACTTCTATTCCAAACCTATTCCTTATTTCTAGATTTATAACTGCTGCTCATGAATCAATCAATTATACCAATGTTTTTACGTACACACAAGCATGGGGGGGAGGGGTAAAAGCTTTGCTTACTTTTGCTGACGAGGGGGAGGGGTGGGTTAATAATTGCAAAAAATGTGCTTACGTAATACTTAAACGGCCCCTATGGCTTGGCTGTTTCGTTACTTTCTTCAGAAACTAAATATTCGCATCACCTCCACGACGGTAGCGAAACGGCGAAGCCATACATTTTTACTGATATGTAGAATTTGTGAAGTTAAGGTCGATAGAGTTAGGCTGTGTAGATTCAAAGCTTGGCTCTACATGAGATGTGATATCTTTTTCACAGGGCAATCCTTATGTGGTCATCTTGGCAACATTTTACATGAAATGTTTTTGGTGGGATTCAAACTTTTAAGAACTGCTGAAAATCCGACTATGTATTAAGAGGAGAGATAGTCTTTTGCACCTACGGAAATATGTTCTGAACTTAGTAGGTAACTTTTGGCCATGGACGAGTGAATTTCAGATTGCATTTGGTAAAATTTTACTTTTTATACATAACTACACATTTAAGTAGTGTGTTGAAACAATGTGCAACTGTGCGAATTGGATGTCACAAATTGAGGTACCTATTGCGCCTCTAATGACAGCAATACCACTGTGCACAAACATGTCTTTTTTTCTGATTTAAGACTGTACATATTTTCAGCCTCATATTAGCTTTCTCGCTACTCTTACAACTTGAACCACCTTCCAATATCGTTGATAGACGTACTGATAAAACTGTCATAATATACATGTCACACGGCTGCTATTTTAACACCACATTTTAACTACTCTACATAATAATATACGAAGAAAATAGATCGATAAAAATAAACATAGGTTATCAAACCAATCGTTAGCTTTAATTGGCACGGTGCAGACAGTAAGAAATTTTATAATCTGTATTGTGAATCATTGATATACCTTAAAGCGTGCTCGTTAATGAATGCGTCAACAATTGAAATTGGATCAAGGAGAAATTCTTTTGCCGATTAGAATTTGCATATTATTTCTATTGGACTTGCATTGGCGTGTTCGCAATCTCACGATTTTCGGAATACAACTCTTTATGTATTTTTATTTCAGAGTAGCAGTTCAGTTTCGCTTCCGTGGACTTTATCACTATAAAAACGTAACCCTCCTTCTTTTACAGTCGGGTAAATAGCCTATAAACTTCCTCAAGCTCAAACTACTTCCGACAACCAAATCCATATAAATGAAATATACAAGGTCTAACGGAAACCCCATAGGTATCTATCCAAAAGGGCTGAAGACAACATCTAGTATGGAGTCTCTATGCACAGTTTCAGCTCAAAATAACTGACTCAAAGAATGGATACCAAATTATCGGTTTCATATATTTCTTGAATACCAATCATAACAAACGTGTCACAGCACTACGAGGGCCTATAACTTTCCACGTCACTTGCCAATAACACGATAATTCTCTTCGTTCTTCTTAATTTGAAAAAATCGGTCTCTGGTATCAGTGTATTGGTATTTTTAATCAGTTCTACACACGTAGACTTAGGATTACAAAACCCTTGCCATATCGTTTGTTATCATCCAAAGAAGCCATGCACTTGGTATGTAACGGGTCTTCCAATAGGTACGTCCGAACTTTGACAGTTAGTAGCGGCCATCTTGTTGAAGCTACATCTGTCAAATTGGTTGTCATTTATTCATTCTGTTTTGCCAAATCATCATGGATAGCTATAGCATTCAACAACACGTGCAAATGATCAAATTGTTTTATCAAAATGAGTGTTCTGTTCGGGCAACGCACCGCGCGCTTCGCCCATTTTACGGTCGCCATAATCGTCCTACCGAGAGGACTATTCGTCGTGTGGTGGATAAATTTGAGTCCACTGGGTCGGTAAATGATCGACTAACACCCGTACGTCAACGAAACGCAAGGTCTGCCAAAAACATCGCCGCTGTCCGTGAGAGTGTGCAGGAGAATCCGAGGCAGTCGATTTCGCGTCGCTCACAAGAACTCGGCCTTTCACAGACCACAACTTGGCGAATTTTGCGTCGTGACTTGGGCCTGCCCTAGGGTTGCCAACTTTTATTAGAAGAATTAGAGTATATCTGATTTCGAAGCAGGTAAATAAAGAGTACAGATTTATAACAAAGAGAACCATTTACTATAAAAGGCATTTTGGTACTTTTTGCAAGACATAACAAATTTACATTTATTTTAAAAGAATTGTAAGTACGACTCCAAACATTCTGAATCTAAGTTTACATAGATCAGGAGCTCATTTTTAATAAATTTCATTTAAATTTAAGTACAATATGCTTCACTGGCACTAGTATAGTAAACATTGTGTAAAAGAGTATTTTAGCGTCCTCTATTAGTGTTATAGATTATAGAGTACACCTACATTAGAGTACAATACTCTATTTTAGAGTACGGTTGGCAACCCTGGCCTGCACCCGTATAAAATTCAACTCACCCAGGAATTGAAGGTAAACGATCATAGACAACGACGTGTGTTCGCTGAATGGGCACTGGAGCAGTTAGCAACTGACCGTAATTTTTATA
This sequence comes from Tholera decimalis, assembly GCA_943138885.2. Lineage (NCBI taxonomy): Eukaryota > Metazoa > Arthropoda > Insecta > Lepidoptera > Noctuidae > Tholera > Tholera decimalis. Next base: position 24,451,565 of record OW964567.2, on the reverse strand, counting down.
GAAAATTCGTAATCTTGTGACTTAACCCCGCTAGACCTTTTCTTGTGGGGTTTTCTTAAGTCGCAGGTCTATGCGAATAAACCACAAACCACAGCGGCCCTCAAAGCCAACATAACCAATGCCATAAGTAGTAGTGATTTGCCGGTTCTGGCGCACCAATCCCGTGGCTCACCGGTTCTGGCGCACCACCGCTTCTGGCGCAATCGCGGTCCAGGGCGTTTCAAACCTAAAAAAAAAAAAAAAAATAAAAAAAAAAAAAAAAAATAAAAAAAGGTTTTGGGGTCCGCTGATCACGTTTCTGCAATCCTTTTTTGCGTAGGATGCATGGTTCCGGAGATACAGAAATCAATTAACAACAATCTGTTTCATTTCCGGTGACCCGAAACCCTCATTATCGACTTTCATTGTTCGCCTTTTCTTATCTATTGTCCGTGCGTCCGGCCGCTCACCCTCATTAGGATTGCATTGACGTTTCTATGTATTACTCATTGTTACTGCTACTGCTATTGTATACTTTTATTGTTCATAGACCATTGCTTACTTTGCTATTCGGAATCATCAAAACGGAATCAATAAAACACATGCGTCATTAACAAATTTTATTTTTATCTACAAAATATGAGCGGAACATCTCATCCACTAAAATATCGTTGTACAGTGTGTTCCCTGTAAATATGTTTGTAAAACTATGCATTGAACATCCCTGAAACTTATATAGCAAATACATTAAGCAATATTCACCACAAACTGAAGTCCAATCATTCTGAATCCTATCAATACTCCAGCCCCATCTTTTACAATTCCTTTTCAAAAACTCGAGATGATATCGCGCAGGTGTTCGCCCATACGAATCAAAATATTGACCGATGCCATTCGTATCGATATGTACAGCTACCCAGTGTGAACCTGGCTTATCATCCGCATCCAAATTGCATATTATATACGTTGGTGCATGGGTATACATAGGGAGTCTATTAGCAGCATAAACATTATTTTCTAGACTGGGATGAATCTTTTTCAGATGTTTTTGTACTTCTAGTGTATCCATGATATAGCATATTATTACACTACCAATCTATTCAATGGTTGTCATAGGAATGTTCAATTATAGTGATTTGTAAATATTAAATCGCATTATTTTGTAGCACTCACAAAACAGGTTGATGCCAGCAATGTGAGATAAGTTTGTTGACTCATAGAGTTACTATCAGTTTCCGGAGGAACGTGAGATAATTTTGGTGATTCATAGAGTTACAATCAGTTTCGTTGTATTTAGGAATTTGTTTTAGATAAGAATAGTGCTATATAAGATCGTACCATTGCCGTCATGCAGTCAGTCTATGGTCGTTTGACCGCAGTGGATTGTATACGTCTACCAATACTACGTTTGTGTTACTTCAACGCATCAATGGCCATGGAGGTAAGTGTTTATTCTATTGACAAACTTACTTGTATTCTTGTTGTTGTTTCCTAACGTGTGTGATTAAGTGTAAACAAATTGATATTAACATGATAACTGTCTTGTTGCAGAAATCATTCAACTTCGATGAAAATACCTATAAACAGTATTACTACTCACCGCTCTCCCCTCAACATGAAGAAGAGAACGATGACATCGTTATTAATAACACATGTGATGGTGGAAAAAGGAAATCACAACCGATTGATCATTTTTTTGAAGTCGCACCAAAAATAAAAAAGAAGAAACTGTTATCGTCAACCGTGGCACGAGCCGCTAGAGATGGTGTATCATACATTTCTAGTAATTCTGATGACGGAGACCAAGCGACGCATCTCATAAAAATTGAAATGTACGATATGAAGAAGCTATGTAAGATTCCAACTACTGATCATTGGAAACACGCTACCACGAGGATTAAATATTATGTAAAGAATAATAAGGATAGCATCTACGACAGCACAAACGGGCTCGTATACAACATTACAAAGACAATAGCAGAAAGTGAAAAAGTTAAAAAATACTTTTTTAACAATGACACCCATTAGTTGATTAGTGAATGTGATTCTGTTTACTTAAATTACTTCTGTGTACTCATTAGATTCTACCTGACTTTTTAATCCTTTGTTAGACTCTATATAATGAACATTATTTGAAATCTTGAATATTATTTGAAATTGGGTATCAGTTGGTCTACTAACACTTAACTGTTACTTACTGTGCTACCTAATTTCTTCTTTGCTATAAAGATGGAAAACTTCAGTGAAGTGTGTACCAGTGCTTTCTTTTCCGCACCCATGGAAGAGAATATGGAACTATTCATTAACGAATTCGATCAGGAGCTGCCTAAAGTTTGTGATGAAATGGAGAAGTGTGAACTGTTTGATTCATCGTATGATGATGAGTTGTATAATCACTGTGAGATGGTTGAAACAGCGTTGATGTAAGTATTAGAAGTACAAACTCAATAAGAAAGATTATTGTTGTATTGCTTTATTTTAAGATTTGTCTTATAATTTTCTTGCTGTTTTGTTACAGTCAACCACAAGTTGGAAGAGGTATCAAACGAGGTATCACTACTGACGAAAATAAGGTTCCCAAGAAAGTAAAATTTGATGAAGGAGCTTCTACATCATCGACTGAAACAAATAACGTGGAGAACAATAAGGTGGAATGTGACACATGTCATGTTTTTATTAATAAAAGGTATCTAAATAACCATTTAAAAAGCAATGTTCACAAAAATAATCTTTTAAAATCACATAATTCACTAGCAAATGTTACAGTTGTTGAAACCGCTTTTGGCAACCGAATTTTAACATATAGAATTAATAGTAAAACAATTCAATCGGGACAATATTTTGAAACACCGGAATCGTTTTTAAATTCATTAAAAATTGATATCTTATTTTTAATCAATGAATGTATTCAACAACATACAATTTTTAAAATAAACTTCATATTGCATGCTGATTTCATACAACAAACTAAAGATATTAAAAATACATTTGATTTTCAAACGTTTAATTATATAATTTGTCAGGGTGATGACTTAAATATTTTTTTTTCATCATTAATAGACACTATTGTTGGTAAAATTTGTCAATTTGAAAAAAAAGATAGTGGTTGGAGTCTTAATCAAATTAAATACATAGATATGAATGTTAACAAATTCAACCCCTTACGTGGTAGTTCATATATCGATCTTCCTCAGGATATTAAATTAAAAAAAGCTGTAATCAATGTTAAAAATAATGATAATATGTGTTTCAAATGGGCATTACTCTCCGGTTTATATCCTGTATGTAAAAGTGTAGATCGCGTAACATCATACGCAATTCATGAAAATAAACTAAAATTTACTGGTATTTCTTTTCCGGTTAAAATTGTAGATATATCAAAAGTAGAGAAATTAAACAATATTAGTATAAATGTTTTTGGTTTAGAGTATAATAAAGAAAAAAAGTGTAATTCAGTTGTAGGTCCTTTATATTTAACAAAATGTCGTACACCTAATCATATCAACCTACTATATTTATCGAATGGTACTAACAATCATTACTGTTATATTAAAAAGTTATCGCGGTTAGTTAGCTCACAAATCTCGAGTAATCATCACGCAGTTTATATATGCGATTCATGTTTACTTCATTTCCCATCAGAGGAAAGACTTAATAACCATCAACAATATGATTGCGCTCATATTTGTACGGAATTACCAAACGGTAAGGATTCCAAAAAGGATTGGTTCGGTAAAGCAACATCAAATAATAAAATAAAATTTGATAAATTCGTGAAAAAGTTGGAAATGCCTTTTGTGGTTTATGCAGACTTTGAAGCATTTTTGAACCCGATAGAATCATGTAGTAACGATCCATCCAAGCCTAGTACAATTAGTATTCAAAAACATGAAGTGTATAGTTTCGGATATTACATTAAATGTTCATATGATGACAGATTATCAAAATATGAGACGTATAGTGGGCCAAACTGTGCACAAGTGTTTATGAATCGCCTTTGTGAAGATGTGAAAACAATAGTTAAAAAAAATTGTTTCCAAAAATGTCCCGTTCCATTATCAGATGAAGATAAAATTAAAATTTCAAATTCAAACATTTGTCATATTTGTGAAACTCAATTAAATGAAGATCCTTTTTACGATTTTGATTGGTACACTGGCAGTTTTAGGGGTGTTGCACATCAAGTGTGTAGTTCTAAGTACAGAACCCCTCGTTATGTTCCAATATTTTTACATAACCTCGGTCACTACGATGCTCATTTTATTGTCCATGCATTAAACCTCGATGATGGCAAAGTTGAAGTTATTCCACAAAATAAAGAACGATACATATCATTTTCAAAACAGTTAACAATAAATAATCAACCTGTAAGCTTAAGATTCGTAGATTCATTGAAATTTTTATCATGTAGTTTAGATCAGCTAGCTAAAAATCTTAATGACGATCAGTTTAAAGAACTAAAAAGAAACTATCCTAATAATGAAGATTTTTTACGTTTAAGACGGAAAGGTATTTATCCTTATGAATTTATGCGTAATAGTGATTGCTTGAAACATCCGTTACTTCCTGATCAACACCAGTTTTATAGTTCACTCACAGATTCAAATATTTCAAATGATGATTATAATCATGCAAAAGATATTTGGCAACATTTTAAGTGTAGTAGTATGTCTGATTATTCCGATTTGTATTTAAAAACTGATGCTTTACTTTTGACCGATGTATTCGAAAACTTCAGAAAGCTATGTATTAAAACTTATGGATTAGATCCTGCCCATTACTATACTGCTCCAGGTTTAAGTTGGGATGCAATGTTAAAATTTACGAAAATAGAATTAGAATTATTAACGGACTATGACAAAATTGCTTTTTTTAAAGCTGGTATTAGAGGGGGTGTATCTCAATGTAGCAATCGTTTTGCTAGAGCAAATAATAAATTCATGGAGGATTATGATGGTGAAAAACCTAATTCATATCTAACATATTTTGATGCGAATAATTTATATGGTTGGGCAATGTCCCAATCCCTTCCTGTTGGTGGTTTCGAATGGATAAATTGTAATACTGATTATAATGTGTTGGATGCGTCTGATTTTGGTTATGTTTTAGAAGTTGATTTGGAATATCCTGATGAACTTCATAATTTGCATTCTGACTTTCCATTATGTCCTGAAAACATATGTGTGGGTAATACTAAAGAAACTAAATTAGTTCCTAATTTAAATAATAAAAATAAATACATCATTCACTACAGGAATTTAAAACAATGCATTGAAATGGGAATTAAATTAATTAAAGTACATAGAATTTTAAAATTTAAACAGAGTTCTTGGCTAAAGAAATACATAGACTTAAATACTAGTTTGAGAACGTTAGCTAAATCAAACTTTGAAAAAGACTTTTTTAAATTAATGAACAATTCTGTCTTCGGTAAGACAATGGAAAATATTGAAAAAAGAGTAAACGTTAAACTACTAACTCACTGGGATAATCGTGGTAAAGTTTTAGGTGCTCAGGAATTGATTGCAAAACCAGAATTCCATAGTTTATCAATATTTTCAGAACATTTAGTCGCAATACAATTACGAAAAACAAAATTAATTTATGATAAGCCAATTTATTTAGGATTTTGTATTTTAGATATATCTAAGACCCTTATGTACGAATTTCATTATAACTACATGGTTAAAAAGTTTAATAACAAAATTAAGTTATTGTACACCGATACCGATAGTTTGATATATCAAATTTTTACAGATAATTTGTATGAGGATATAAAACCTGACCTACTTCACTATTTTGATACATCAGACTATCCAGAAAATAATATTTACGATTATCCAAAAATAAATAAAAAGAAGTTAGGTTTTTTTAAAGACGAGAATAATGGTAAAGTGTTGAAGGAATTTGTAGGGTTGCGATCAAAAATGTATGCCTTGGAAGTAGAAGATAAATTTATAGCAAAGGCAAAAGGGGTTAACAAAAGTGTTACCAAAAAAATGAATATGGAAAATTACAAATCATGTTTGTTTAATAAAAATGTACAATATTGTAGTATGCTTCGGTTTAAGTCAATCAAGCACACTATTTTTACACAAAAAATAAATAAAGCATCTTTATCATATAATGATAGCAAACGATGTATTATGGACAACAACATTGATACATTGGCTTGGGGACATTATAAATTACGTTAAGTGTTGACACTTTTTACTTTTACTTCTGTACTATACAAAATTTATATTGATTGTAAAATTATGTTATTACTATAATGTTATATAATAGTTTATTACATACTTAAAATTTAATGTTTGATTGTAAATAATGTAAGATAATTGTGGTTTTTATTTGTAGGTTTAAATTTGAGATTGTAAAATTCTGATGTACTAATTGTGTTAGTTTTAATTATTCGATTGTAAATAATGATATCTAAGTAATAATAAAACGGTGAACATACATTTGAGAAGATTGTAAAGTTCTGATAAGTAATAATTGTGTTAGAAATAGTATACAGATCAGTCTGTTTTTCATCAGTTACATGTTTTTTGTAATTTTAGCAATATATATATATTTAATTTTTACAACATAATTTTCATTTTTTATTTCATCCCTTTGAACTCTAGACGTGTGAAATGTTTCACTTTATCCATCCGTTTACTGCTATTGTGGCAGGGCCAAGTGGATGTGGGAAGTCAAATTTTGTAACAAATTTCATAAAATCAGTTAAAGAAATATGTAATTGTGATTTTAATCAGATCACATGGTGCTTTGATGAAATGCAACCTTTATATAATTTACCAAATGTTAACTATCATCAAGGAATTCCAAATCTTAATATGTTTGATGGTGAAAACCCACATCTTGTTATTATTGATGATCTAATGAGAGAGTCTGATGGAAGAATTGTGGATATATTTACAAAAGGTAGTCATCACAGGAATCTGAGTGTATTTTATTTAACACAAAATTTATTTCATCAGGGTAAAGGTCAAAGAGACATTTCTTTAAACTCAAGTTATATAATATATTTTAAAAACCCTCGAGATAAAACTCAAATAAGATATTTAGCACGACAAGTGTCACCAGACAACCCAAAATTCATTGAAGATGCCTATAGGGATGCAACTTTAGAAGCGCATGGATATTTAATGGTTGATTTAAAACAGAATACCAATGATTTTTGTCGTATCAAGACAAATGTCTTCCCATTTAATGGACACTGTACAGTCTACGTCCCCACAAAAGAGTTTAAATACACCAAGAATCAAACAATTCAAATCATTTCTAAATGATGCATCGTCGACTCACAACGCATAAACATTTGCTAAGCGCTTTGCATACGCTTAAACCAAAATATCAAAGAGCGTTACTTAAAACATGTGATGAAGAAGAAATAAACTGTATTTGTGAATGTATTCATAACGTTTTACAAGGAAAGGTACCTCTTAAAGATCAAGATAAACAAAAATTGAATAAACACAAAAATATACTCCGTAAACTGGTGCATAAGTGTAAACATAAACTAAGAAAAAATATAATCATACAAAAAGGAGGGGCTTTCTTACCAATAATATTAGGTGCAATATTGAGTGGATTAGTAAGTGGACTAGCCAGTTAACATGGAAAATGCAAAGAAAATGATACTTATTGAACCTGGATTGATTGAAAAATTAAAACAAGAAAATAAGGTTAATAGTAATTTGTCTCGATTAGATATTGAAATGCAAAATATTATGAATAGTAAGACGGAAGACCGCAAGAAGTGGATGTTATATTTACAAACACTACAAAGATACCTTCACTTTACCGAAGAGGATCGTCAACCACTCAGATTACCAATTTATTCTGATACATCTAATGAAGATTCAAATGAATCTAAAATTGGTTTTAAAAATAAAGATAGAGATCTAAAAAGTTCAGTTGATGCTGAATCTTTGTTGGATGAGAAAGGATCCATTAAAAGTAAAGAAAATGACACAAATCCACTTTACACACCAACTCAAATACTCAGTTTAATACCAAAAACTTATAATAAAAAAGGTGAGTCATTATTAAACTTAATTGGAACAAGTAAAAGTAAAATACATTGGGATAATGAAGGCACAGTCATAATTGATAATGAAAAAATTCCTGGAAGTAATATTGTTGATTTAATAAATGATTCACTAAGACCCTTAAAAAGAAGTGATCCGATAGGGTGGGATAGATTTGCTAAAGCATTAAAAGATATTAAAGTACCACTTACTTATATTGGAAATCCAAAGAGATGTGAGTTTATTAACCAACTTCAAGCAAAAGATCTGAACAAAACCTCTGAGATTGAAGTTCAAGAGTTTTCTACACCGAGCAGTGGAGATAAAAGATCTATAACTAAAATACGTAAAAAGCTCGATTGGGAAAAATGGACCCCGTACTAGAAGAAATTAACAGGATTTATTATGATCCATCTAACCCCGCTGGTTTTGGTAGTATTGATAAATTATCAAAAGCCATGAAGGGTAAAATGGATAAAAAGCAAGTAAAGGAATGGTTACAATCACAAGAAACATATACATTACATAAACCCACTCGGAAAAAATTTCCACGTAATAGGTACATTCTATCAAATATTAATGAACTGTGGCAAGCTGATTTAAGTGATATGCGAACTTATTCTCAATATAATGATGGTTTCAACTATATACTTTGTGTTATTGATGTATTTAGTAAATATGCTTTTGCAAGACCAATGAAAAAGAAAAACTCAGAAACTACTAAAGAATGTTTTGAAAGTATATTTACTGAAAGTAATTCCACACCTACTCACATACAATCTGATAAAGGTACAGAATTTGTTTCAAAAGATGTACAAAAATACTTTAAATCCAAAAAGATAAATTACTATACCACTAACAATCCTGATATTAAGGCTAGTATTGTTGAACGATTTCAAAGAACTCTAAAAATGAAAATGTGGCGTTATTTCACTCATAACAATACTTATAGATACATAGATGTTTTACAGGATTTAATATACTCTTATAATCACAGCATTCACTCTAGTATTAAGATGTGCCCATGTGATGTAAGTTCCGCCAATATTATGACAGTTTGGACTAATCTTTATAATAGAGGATCAAACAAACTTTCTTTAGAAAATCCAAAACCAAATTTCAATGTGGGTGATTATGTTCGAATAACTAAATATAAACATGTTTTCCAAAAAGGATATGAATCAAATTGGAGTGATGAAATATTTATTATATCTTCAATAATTGATAGATCTCCATGGGTTGTTTATACAATAACAGATTTACAAGATGAAGCAATAGTTGGTACTTTTTATGAAAAAGAATTACAGAAGGTCACTTACAACCCCACCTCACAATATAAAATAGATAAAATAATTGGTACTCGTTATTCGGGTAACAGAAAAGAAGTATTAGTGAAGTGGAAAGGTTATCCAGATAAATTTAACAGTTGGATTTTAGCTTCTAGTTTAAAAGAAATATGAATAAAGAAAGTTTTTATTTAACTTTGCTCAGCAATAGTTCAATGGAATACTTTCCTGATAACAAGACCACAAATTTTTCGACAAAATTACCAAAAGTTATGAAATTAGAAGGCGAATGGTCGGTTGGAGTTGTCGAGTTTCAATATCCATGCACCATGTTTACTGTTCAAGATCATGAAAATGTTGTGTACATTACAAAAACCATGTTAATGCCTAATGAAGATAAACCATCAACAGTGTACTACAAAAAACATATTCCGGCTACCAACTATGATAACGTTGAACATATTTTAAGAGCGTTAAATGGTATCAGAGAGAACTTAAAATTTCGTTATGATGAAATAACAAAATTTGTGTCTATTTCTGTTTTGGATAAAAATATAACATCCGTAACATTATCACCCAAATTAAGTTTACAACTAGGTTATGAACCAAATACAAATCTTCTAGACAGAAATTTTGGGAAGTGTCCTGCTAATTTACACTTAGGGTTACCATCTCAACTATTTCTATATTGTGACATTATCGATCCTCAGATTGTGGGTGATGTTATGACTCCGCTATTAAGAGTCATTTCATTAGATCCTTCAAAATACATTTATGGTGCGAATAAAATGCACGTTTTCTCTCCACCTCACTACTTACCTGTTATGCGAAGAGAGTTCGATACGCTGGAAATAGATATAAGATCGAGCACAGGACAAAAAATACCATTCCAGTTCGGAACCGTGTGTATCAAACTACATTTCCACAAATTATAATAATGTATTCTCCTCATGATCATCATAAATGTCCATATGAAAATTATTATTCACATCAAGCTGGATCAGGAGTTGGTGTAATTTATAAGGGTTCACCATACCAACGCGGTCATGGTATTGGGAGCTTCTTAGGAGGGTTATTTAGATCAGTTTTACCTTTACTTTCAAGTGGTGTTCGAGTGGTTGGTAAGGAGGCATTAAACGCTGGAGTAGGACTTTTATCGGATATGGTTCAAGCGCGTCCTATGGAAGCCTCAATAAAAGATCGTCTTAAACAAGTTAGTACGAACTTAAAACGAAAGGCTGATAACAAAATTGATCGATTTAACATGACAGGATCTGGATATATAACTAAAAGAAAACGATTGGCATCGTTCATTCCACCACTAACTGCTAAAGTGAAAGCTACGAAAAAACTTGGTCTAAAACCAAAAAACATCGAAGATATATTTTCAAATTAAATATGTCTTTCCTTCATAATCATTCTTGTGAGTGCGTTAAGTCAGAATTAGATTTATTTGCATTACCGTCTACACAAACAAGCATTGAAAATGGATTGTGGATTCACTATAAACCAATTTCATCTCTTGCTGATGATGGACCTATCGAGTTTCAAGTTCCTGGAACAGGCGATGACTACATAGATTTGTCTCATACATTACTCCAGATAAAGGCAAAAGTATTAAATCAAGATTCATCAAACTTGATATCAGCTACAGCAGTAGCACCTGTAAATAATTGGCTGCATTCACTTTTTAGTCAACTTGATGTTTATTTAAACCAAAAACTTGTATCACCACCTAATAATACCTATGCCTATCGAGCATACATGGAAACTCTTTTAAACTATGCTCCTGCTGCTAAACAATCTCATCTTACTTGTAGCCTTTGGTATGAGGATACAGCAGGAAAAATGGATTCCACAGATGGTAAAAACATAGGATTTGTTAAAAGACAGGAATTAGTTAATGAAAGTAGGGAAATAGAAATGATTGGTCATCTTCATGGTGACATTTTCAATCAAGATAAATTTTTAATGAATGGCGTTGAAATGAGTGTAAAATTAGTTCGATCAAGAGAGAGTTTTAATTTAATTGCTGGGTCAAATGATGTAAAGTTTAAAGTTTGCATTACAGACGCAACTCTTATTGTTCGAAGAGCACGAATTAATCCAAGTGTATTACTCGCACATCAGAAAGTTTTAGCTTCTACCACTGCTAAATATCCTATTACTCGTGCTGAAGTTAAAGTTTTAACAATTCCATCAGGTGTTCAAGGAAAAACTCTTGATAATATATTCTTAGGACAGGTACCCAAAAGATGTATTATTGGATTTGTAAACAATTCTGCATTTAATGGTTCGCTTACTAAAAATCCATTTAACTTTGAAAACTATGGTATTAACTCTTTCAGCTTATATATTGATGGTCAACAAATACCTTCAAAAGCTTTGCAACCATCTTTTAATAATAATATATTTACATCAGCATATCATACTCTATTCTCGGGAACTGGTATTCACTTTCTAAATGAAGGAAATGCAATCTCTCGTGAACAGTATGCTAAAGGTTACTGTCTTTTAGCATTTGATTTAACTCCTGATTTATCAGCTAACTCATCAGCTCATTGGAATCTCATAAAGCATGGTAGTGTAAGATTAGAAGTACGATTTGAATCCTCACTAATACAAACAATTAACTGTATTGTTTATGCTGAGTTTGATAATATTATTGAAATAGATAAAAATAGAAATGTTACTGTAGACTATAGTAGTTAAGGTTATGTGTATGTAACTAAAGGAAAAATTATAAAATTTAATAAAACAAATTATATGCAATATACTATTTTTTTATTTCTTTATAAACACCCTATTCAATCTTATACAGAACACTGATCGAGTTTAAACTTTACATAAGCACACTGACTAAACCACTGAACATGCTGCTGCCAAGGATCATCATCATCTTCCCAATCTTTCAAACCGCCACCACAATGGAAACACTTGGTCCTGTCTTCATGACCAGTATAAAAGAAACCGGCTTCTGCAAGATCTTCAGGCTTCTGTTTCATAACGAGTGGCCAGTCTCCGAAACTGAACAACCGTCTAGATTTTGAACTGAAAAATGGATATTCAGCTCTTGGGTACTGCATATTCTTCACTTTTTCATCTCCAATCAGTTTTGTAGTTTTGCTTTTCAATGAAGTGATCTGTTCACGTATGCCACACTCATCTCTTCCTTCTAATCTTGTTTTTCTCTCAGCACCACAAGACGACACCTCCTTGGATCTAATGAATACACAGAAGTAATTTAAGTAAACAGAATCACATTCACTAATCGACTAATGTCATTGTTAAAAAAGTATTTTTTAACTTTTTCACTTTCTGCTATTGTCTTTGTAATATTGTATACGAGGCCGTTTGTGCTGTCATAGATGCTATCCTTATTATTCTTTACATAATATTTAATCCTCGTGGTAGTGTGTTTCCAATTATCAGTAGTTGGAATCTTACATAGCTTCTTCATATCGTACATTTCAATTTTTATGAGATGCATCGCTTGGTCTCCATAGTCAGAATTAGTAGAAATGTATGATACACCATCTCTAGCGGCTTATGCCAAGGTTGACGATAACAGTTTCTTCTTTTTTATTTTTTTGGTGTCACTTCAAAAAAAAATGATCAATCGGTTGTGATTTCCTTTTTCCACCATCGCATGTGTTATTAATGACGAGTCAGGTAGAATCTAATGAGTACACAGAAGTAATTTAAGTAAACAGAATCACATTCACTAATCAACTAATGGGTGTCATTGTTAAAAAAGTATTTTTTAACTTTTTCACTTTCTGCTATTGTCTTTGTAATGTTGTATACGAGCCCGTTTGTGCTGTCGTAGATGCTATCCTTATTATTCTTTACATAATATTTAATCCTCGTGGTAGCGTGTTTCCAATGATCAGTAGTTGGAATCTTACATAGCTTCTTCATATCGTACATTTCAATTTTTATGAGATGCGTCGCTTGGTCTCCGTCATCAGAATTACTAGAAATGTATGATACACCATCTCTAGCGGCTCGTGCCACGGTTGACGATAACAGTTTCTTCTTTTTTATTTTTGGTGCGACTTCAAAAAAATGATCAATCGGTTGTGATTTCCTTTTTCCACCATCACATGTGTTATTAATAACGATGTCATCGTTCTCTTCTTCATGTTGAGGGGAGAGCGGTGAGTAGTAATACTGTTTATAGGTATTTTCATCGAAGTTGAATGATTTCTGCAACAAGACAGTTATCATGTTAATATCAATTTGTTTACACTTAATCACACACGTTAGGAAACAACAACAAGAATACAAGTAAGTTTGTCAATAGAATAAACACTTACCTCCATGGCCATTGATGCGTTGAAGTAACACAAACGTAGTATTGGTAGACGTATACAATCCACTGCGGTCAAACGACCATAGACTGACTGCATGACGGCAATGGTACGATCTTATATAGCACTATTCTTATCTAAAACAAATTCCTAAATACAACGAAACTGATTGTAACTCTATGAATCACCAAAATTATCTCACGTTCCTCCGGAAACTGATAGTAACTCTATGAGTCAACAAACTTATCTCACATTGCTGGCATCAACCTGTTTTGTGAGTGCTACAAAATAATGCGATTTAATATTTACAAATCACTATAATTGAACATTCCTATGACAACCATTGAATAGATTGGTAGTGTAATAATATGCTATATCATGGATACACTAGAAGTACAAAAACATCTGAAAAAGATTCATCCCAGTCTAGAAAATAATGTTTATGCTGCTAATAGACTCCCTATGTATACCCATGCACCAACGTATATAATATGCAATTTGGATGCGGATGATAAGCCAGGTTCACACTGGGTAGCTGTACATATCGATACGAATGGCATCGGTCAATATTTTGATTCGTATGGGCGAACACCTGCGCGATATCATCTCGAGTTTTTGAAAAGGAATTGTAAAAGATGGGGCTGGAGTATTGATAGGATTCAGAATGATTGGACTTCAGTTTGTGGTGAATATTGCTTAATGTATTTGCTATATAAGTTTCAGGGATGTTCAATGCATAGTTTTACAAACATATTTACAGGGAACACACTGTACAACGATATTTTAGTGGATGAGATGTTCCGCTCATATTTTGTAGATAAAAATAAAATTTGTTAATGACGCATGTGTTTTATTGATTCCGTTTTGATGATTCCGAATAGCAAAGTAAGCAATGGTCTATGAACAATAAAAGTATACAATAGCAGTAGCAGTAACAATGAGTAATACATAGAAACGTCAATGCAATCCTAATGAGGGTGAGCGGCCGGACGCACGGACAATAGATAAGAAAAGGCGAACAATGAAAGTCGATAATGAGGGTTTCGGGTCACCGGAAATGAAACAGATTGTTGTTAATTGATTTCTGTATCTCCGGAACCATGCATCCTACGCAAAAAAGGATTGCAGAAACGTGATCAGCGGACCCCAAAACCTTTTTTTTTTTTTTTTTTTTTTTTTTTTTTTTTTTTTTTTTTTTTTTAGGTTTGAAACGCCCTGGACCGCGATTGCGCCAGAAGCGGTGGTGCACCAGAACCGGTGAGCCACGGGATTGGTGCGCCAGAACCGGCAAATCACTACTACTGCCATAGGTCGAATTCAGCCTGATTTATGCGGAAAAGTCATGGAAAATTGGATATCTCGCATGCGCTCCACCCAGAGAAGCCGTGGCGGACACTTGAATGATGTCATATTCCACACATAATGGCATCACTACATCTTTCAAATAAATAAATAATTTCGATAATATCTCACACACACTTTGTTTTATTTAAATTTAAAGATAGGACACGCTTAATGAAAGACCCTGTATATACCCTTTAAATTACACGTTGTATATATTTTCCAGAAAATGGCGTTTCTTGATTTGAAAACATATACCTAGCTATATCCATCCAAGCCGAATAATATTACCCTCTTAACTACCTAGTACCAAAATAATCTTATCGCCCACTTTCCCTCGCCATTCACATCCTTCTGGAAATTACCTACACTATCATAGTACTTCCTTTACAAAACAATATCTAGGTACGTAGTGGCAAATATGAGTGTGACGCGATATCAGATCAAAGGGAGCCGCCATTGATAATGACACTTCTGAAGAACCGACATGCCACAGTAGCCGGTCGAATGTATAATAATATAGATTATTGCCAAACCTTTGATGTTTGCCGGTAGATAATGTACTAAGCAGGGGTTAGCGGCTTTTAGCCACTTCTTTATGTGTTCGAGAAATCAGACCGTTTTTTATACTTATATTTATCGGTTCGTCAATCGTTATACGAAATTGTAACGAGGATGTTTTGGTTCGATATTGTGCATTTTAATATTTTCGCTTCAAAATATATTCCGACTTTTTGGTACGAATTTTCAGACCAACTTTAATCCTATACCTACTTTAGCTGCATAACGGTTGATCTATTTTTGAAGTACCCTATAATCGACCCCAGCTATATCCATGCCTAATTTCATTAAAATCGGTTAACCCGTGACAGAGTAAACGACAGACATACAGTGTGGATAAACAAACCATGTCAAGAACCTCCAACTTAAATTAACTTTCAAGTTCTCAGAATGGATGCATCTAAAGATCAAAATTATCTAAGTCAAGTGACGTCTAAAAGTGTTATTTATAACCCATTTACAAAATAAATATTTCATTTCATTTCAGCGGCCTACAATGAATAAATATATTCCCGAGCTTGGTGTATACTAGTACCTAATTCAAGGTTGCGAGAAAACCGCTGGAATGTAAAGGATTCTTTAATAGGCTGTTGTTGTAGAGGTGCTTCACTAGAATTAAATTACTGTAGTAGACCCCAAGTCGACGTGTTACATGCGCACCTCAAAGGCAATCAGCAGAAATAATGGGTCTCGGCAGGGCCAAAGCCTGTTGGGGCTGCAGCCAATGATATTATAAGTAAAATAATATCATTGGCTGCAGCAATGTTTTACTGAGATACCGCGGTCCGCGAACGTAATGGCAATTGAAACAAAAGGGTGAGTTTTCAGTCAGTAGAAGCCTGAAACTCACATCCTCTCATTAAAGACATGATGAAAAAGACTGATAACTTTATTGGAATTTCATTATTGACAAATTCAAAGAATAGCTTATTCGATGACTAACCAGAGATGTCGCACACTTTTAATAATTACTGAAGTATTCGTTTTTTTTTAGGAACTCGTGGCTAATATAGTAAGAGCTGTAGGCTAGCTTTGCTGAGGTCAGTTTGTAAATGATTAACATCTTAATACTAGGAAAGCATGCCGGCTGCCATTAGTATGTCTTTGCCACTCGTTGAGGGTTGAAGCCAAAAATATGATACCAATCTTGCAAACGGGAACCGTGTCACTCCGTACAGATTTTTCAAAGTGTATTCTTATCACGATTATTACGGCCAGACCTCGTTGGTCAAGTGGTTGCAAATTCCCAGGTCGCGCAGAAAGTGCTATTGGGTTTCTGTAAGAAATTGCTCGGTTGTCGACCGGAGTTTAGTAGTTGGCGGTGTGTTGGCTGTGATTTGAATATATTTGACAGTCATTACGGTAAGTCAGAACCGGAAAATCTGTCACCGCTCTGACCAAGGGGTATCGTATTACCCAGGTCCAAGTCAAATCGGCAGTCGCTCCATGTAAAATACTAATACCCAGCTGTATCCGGTTAGATCAGAAGCTGACCCCTACTGTAGTTAGGAAGATGATGATATTTTTATCACGGTTGATTTTCTGCCAACCAATATAGACGCAGCAATCTATCTACCTAAACTTCAGTTTTATTAGGGTTCCGTAGCCGGCAAAAAATGGAACCCTTATAATTTTGTTATGTCTGTCTGTCGGTCTGTCTGTCCGTCCGTATGTCACAGCCATTTTATTTCGAAACTATTAGGACTACACATGTGAAACTTGGTATGTAGATGTATTCTGTTAACTGCTTTCCGATTTTTATTAAAAATTAAAATAAAACCCATACATAGAACTAAATCAAAAAAAAAAAAATTTTTTCATCAAACTTTACGTGTGTGGTATCTATAGACAGGTCTTTAAAAATGACATTAAGGTTTCTAAAACCACTTTTTCTTAAAGTCAATCGTTTAAAAGATATACGCTTCCAAAGTGGTAAAATGTGTGTACCCTCTCAACTTCTATAATAATAGAGTGAAAAATCTAAAAAAAAAATACATGCTGTAGATCTTAATAAAAACTTTCAACGAAAATTAGTTTGAACGAGATCGGGTTAGTAGTTTTTGAGATATAGCACATTGTCTAAAACTGCAAATATAACTTTGTATTTCATACAAACACTATGAAAAACAAAGGTATTGGGCGTAGTTACTACGGAACCGTTCATGGGCGAGTCTGACTCGCACTTGTCCAATTTTTTGATACTCCAAAGCTTGATTCGTACTTATCAAATTATAATTCTAGTTCCGTGCTCTCTAAATGAATAAGTACATCGAATGACTCGTGATATCAATCTGATCGATATTAAAGTATCAATGTTTGGAAGGAAATTATACAGATAACTACCGTTCCGATTTCTGATTAAATAATAATGCAGTAATATCCAGTTGATTCATATTTTCGTGCAATTATTATTAGATCATTTCTTGATCGAAAGCATTGTTCATAATCTTATATTATTTCCTGTTTTGAATATTAAGTGTTACACTGATTTTATGTTTTTGTAATACAAAGAACTGCGAATTAGTTTACAGTAAGATTACAATAATCTCCCGTTTTATTGTTCATCCTTAACAAGACTAATTTATTTGTAACATTATTCTGGTAAATATTCTGGTTTCATTTTCTCAATTTAAATAATGATGACAAATTCAAAAGAAAATACGAAATACTGGCAGCCAAGACAAACGTTCGGCAAATTTTTAATGATAAAAAAAAAAAACTAGTACGAGGTACTCGATATACATTAAAATTAATCAAAACGGGTAAAGCCATATAGTCACGAGTTCAATGAGATACACACAGACACGCGAGTTATACGTGTTTCATATGTGTAGTTATGAAACATCACTCTCAAAACAATATCTGCTTAGTCTTTTCCTACAAAATCTAGACCAATTTTTTACCTTTCCTTTAACATGCATGTGTGCGTAAAATGCCTAGATATAATCATACTAATATCTTCAATTTTCACTAAGTATTTCCAGGAAGGAAATAGCAATTAAAGATTACAATCGTGATGTAGGTTTAAAAGGACAGATAGCGATATAGTTAGTAGATAAGTTTAACAGTTGTACGAAGGATATCACTTAAATACATTAAAAAATATGTTTTGTAGTTGCTGGAACTTATCATTGAACTCATTTTGGAATTAAAATATTTTGATATTTTAGTGTTGAGTTAGTGTTTAGATACAAAATTATTCATTAATTCATAATGATTCATGCGTTGTTCAAGTTTGAAAAAAAATAAGTAAAAAAAAATAAAAATATCATTTATATTTTTATTATTAAATGATTATATTTATATTTTATTTATATTTTTAAATGATTATGTTTATTATTTTTATTTCTATTTTTCAATAGCCTAATGGTTAAGGTGTCGGACTTGTGATCGAGAGGTCGCGGGTTCTAACCCCACCCATTACACTATTGCTGTGAACCCACTTCAGACACAAGCATATTTAGCTTAGTTGGACGGGTTAACAGAATTGGTAGTAATGTGAATTCTACCCACATTGCCAATCTTAAAAAAAAAGTATGGTTTATGACTTATTTTTTTATTGATAATAGGCTCGCGTTTGACCACCATCTCACCTGATGGTAAGTGATGATGTGGATGGAGTGGATGGATGTATGTCCTCCGCCTCGGGGTAGACGGAGGAATCTGTCGACTCCTACTGACTAAAACCATTTAGTGTTTCTCTTCGTCACTACTTGCTGGGGGGTCAGGACACGTTAGCATTCTCATAATCACCGCAGGAGTGACAGTTTACAGCCGCAAATCCCATGTCAGACGAGGGGAGAGTAAGCAGCTCCTCACCTTGTCCTAACCTTGCGCGCGTAAGTACCACGCTATACCTACTAGGGCCCCGGCCTACATGATGGGATGACCGACTTCCCCAAATGCAGCCACTGCAGGCCACAATAAGGGCGTCGGAAGGTGGCATTAATCGCTGGCTCAACTGCAGCAACGTTGCCAACCAGACGATATTTTCAACAAATGAAGCAATGTGTTTGGAACTGCAGCAATGCTGGCCCAGTGGTTAAAGGTACGACTTACAAGTTGTAGGTTGTAGATTCGAGTTGTAGGTTCGAATCCAAACAGGCCTTTTCATCATCACCTCTGCTCTCGAAACGGTAAAGAAAAACATCGTGAAGTAACCAGCAAGCCCTCTTTTTTTTAGGATGGGCAATCATCCAATGACTCCCTTCCGATCTAGGCGAAGCGGGAGGGTGTGTCAGACTTTTACTGACTAACAACCATCCGTATTCCATCATATTATTATGCCCTTCGTGTTCCGAGGCCGCGGTAACTCTTTAGAACAATTCCGCAATCCCGGCAGGCAACGGCCCCCTTATGCCCATATACTCCATATGCTCCCAACTATTTGCTGACACTCTTTGAGGCGCGCGTGGAACACGACGCGCCGTCTACACGCGCCTGGTTTTAGTCGGGCGGCGAGCTACTTCATTGCTCGCAGCCCGCAGGCCCGCGCCTTCGATGACTGAAAGTCACCCTGTGACTCCTGAGCGTCTCCTGCGGCGGCTGGGGCGTGAGGGCTGTGAGGGCGTGAGGGCTCTCCATCGCGCGTTCCGCCACCTCCTTCTCTTGCATAACTGCTTCGCAGAAAGAGGTGATTGCTTCCCATGCCTCCTCGGGCATGCCCTAAGACTTAAACATCGGAACATGCGATATCTATCAATGCGCATTGGGTCCGCATAGATGATTATGGCTCATTCCCTCTCATATAGAGGAGCCCTGTGTCCCAATAGCGGGAGCATTGTAGGCTTGTTACGATTTGGAACTCCTTTCAATTATGAATTGCTCTGTCATTTTATGAATTAAGCAAACAGGGTACTGAATTTAAGACTGTAAGATGGCCAGCCCACTACATCAATATATTTACCTATCTAACATCCCGTAAATTTTATATATTTATTATAAGTATATATTTTTATAGCATTAATATAAATATGTATTTTAACTCTATGTATGTATATATTTGTTTATTATATCATTATAATTTAGTTTATTAGCTAAGTATGTTTTATTTATCGTAATTAGTATTTATACACACTGTGTCTATCATCTCTTCTTCAACTCTCCTGTCGCAGGTCTGCTGGAAGAAATTTCTTAGGAAATAAGCAGCACCTTTGTGCTCTTTTGTCTGTATTTATATTCTTTTCTTTTGTAAGTGTCATGTGTGTAGGTACATAAACAAATAAATAAATAAATATTTATCTTTGCAAATGATATGTGGCGCGTCATTTAAATTTTCTTCGGCTTAATCTTCAATCTTAGGCTTTGTTTAAATATAGAACAAACTTTGTTTTCAAATATGCTGCGCATTATTTTGTATTCATATCAGCTCTATTGACATATAGGCTATCATTACCATTTCATTAGCCTTTACCCAACTATGTTGGGTTAGACTTCCAGTCTAACCAGATGCCTAGCTGACCTCCACAATCCAGTAGGTCAGGTCCCCTTAGCTAGACCAGTGACTACCCGTAACAACTGATAAAGATGTCCCAACGCCAGTCGGGACAAGGGTTGCCATACGACCGGAATTTTCCGAACATGTCCGGTAATATAATCCGGAATTTCTAAAATTGAATGAAAGAGTGAAACATAAAAAAGATATTATGTTTTTATTTCAAATTAAGGAAAGTCAGGAATTTTCATCAAATGTCCGGAATTTTCTCTGGATTTTCGATTTTTTGATCTGGCAACCCTAGTCGGGACCA
Source organism: Tholera decimalis (assembly GCA_943138885.2). Taxonomy (NCBI): domain Eukaryota; kingdom Metazoa; phylum Arthropoda; class Insecta; order Lepidoptera; family Noctuidae; genus Tholera; species Tholera decimalis. The sequence goes on along the minus strand of OW964567.2, from coordinate 24,430,305 downwards.
ACGACTTAACGTGCTTTCTTTGACACGGGGTTACCGCACCGCCAACTTCCAAACTTCGGGCTACTACTGAGCAATTTCTTACAGAAAAACCCTTACACACATACCCTATACAACGTGTAATTTAAAGGGTATATACATACCGAGTGGTTTTCTAATCCTATGTGTACATGTGTGGAGCATATTAGAAATTTCAATACATTGATACCAGAGACCGATTTTTTCAAATTAAAAAGAACGAAGAGAATTATTTTTTTAGTGGCAAGTGACGTGGAAAGTGATGACCCTCATAGTGCTGTGACACGTTTGTTATTACTGGTATTCAAGAAACATATGAAACCAATAATTTGGGGTCAATTCTGTGAGTCACTTATTTTGAGCTGAAACTTAGCATAGAGACTCCATACCAGATGTTGTATTTAGTCCTTTTGGATAGATATGGGGTTTCCGTTACACATTGTAGACTTATAGGTACTACTACTTATAGGTACTTCTTTATATTATGATACATATATGACATAACATAGCAACTGATTCACACATACCTACTTAAGTTAACCCACCATTAACACCTACTAATAGTTTTATCGTCAATCTTTTAATGGATTAAAGTAATTCCATTGTCTAACATATTAACAAACATAATCTTTTATCTTAATGTTGTCATACTAATTGATTTTACGGATTAATATCACTGACATTGTTAACCGAATGCAATGCTAAACGAAATTAATTGCTTCTCGGTAATTTAATTAATTGTATTGTAGTATTTTACTCAGCGTATTGTTATGTTGCTTATGCTATGTAATGCAACAAGTTGAATTAAAAATAACTCAAGGAGGATTTTTTAATACTCCTTAAGGAGGGTGAAGGGGAAGAAACCACAGGGCTTCAAAAATTATGACCAATGATAAGTCAATGGGATACCCAAGTGCCCTAGACACTGGCAGCATTGCCATCTTGAATGGCAATGCTGATTCTTTGGCCCAAGAAAAGTCCAGCGCTCTGACATTTTTTTATAAGCTTGTATAATTAATGTTATGAAATACCTACTGTATATATATATCAATTTGACAATAAATTGAACAAAATTCTACTGCGACGAACTTGTTAACTAAGACATAGGTAGCTACTTAGTTTATTTAGCTAATTTTGTTTGATAATAAAGTCTCGACATGGCAAAATAACTTACTCTAAATATTATACCGACAGAACCTTGAGTCAGCAAAATTGACCCAATTTCAACAGATCAAAAAAGCCGCCAAAACAAAAGAACAAAAATATACCGACTGCGCCTGCGCACAAAAGCGTTCGCTATTTGTTTACAATACACATAATAGAATTAAGGCGTCTTACTTGCCACTGTTACCTTTGATGTGCCGACTTACCTGGCTTATCAGTACTTAGTTTTAAGTTACATACTGCTGGCTTACTGACTGATAAATAACAAAGGATCGTTATGCACTTCGTATGACCTATTCTTAGAACGATAAAGGATTTTTGGAATATGTTACCATTCGCGCTCAGAAATGCGTAGGTATAGGAGGTTTTGTTCCTTTTTCTTCTATATGTTTTCAAGGGCAGAGCAAGAGTTACGAGAACAAATTTAGTATATTTTGTGGTAGAAAAATGGTTCGCCTGTAGGTAAGTAGGTACCTACGGATCTACCATTCCTAAAACTTTCAAAGAATACCTTCTTATTAATTTTTTAATTAAGCTGTACGTGAACAGTAGAATATAAAGTACAGTGGGATATTTCTTAAATATCTATCAAGTCCCTCCGTTCGATTACCAAAAATATTAGACATGTATTTTTTCTTTTGTCACGTAAATAATAATAAAAAAGTAAATGAAGACGATACAGAGCGTTGAAATGTTTCGTAACACACCTTGAATCGGATTTTACTAAAACGTGACGTCACAAGCCCGCACCACGGAAAGAATGTCGACCGAAAAGATGGTATGACCACCATCTCATCTGATTGTATTGTAAGCTATGATGTGGTCGAAGATGAAACAAGCTTGCCTAGAAGTAACCAGAATAAGTAATACTTCTTACTTCATTACTTCTTCGTGCTTACTCTTGACTTTTTGACCCAAGGTTATAGCAAACAGGAAACTCAGTATCTATCAGGGAAATTCACTCCTTAGCCGTACGCACAATGAAAGTTTCCCAAGACGTTTTGTGCAGCTGGGTGGGATGTCCCACTGACTTGGAAACCTATAGGTACTTTTCCTATCTCTATGGGATGTCCACCATCCATGTCCACCATCAATGTCCACCATGACGCATCGACGTTCGTCTAGGAGTCCGATGATGGAACGAGCTCGGTGAATTTTGATACTTGTAAGTAACATCCAAATCACGTGAATCAATGACGTTTCTACAAACCTCTATAGTTACAAAATCCTCATCTCAAAGTATAATCTATTTTTTATCGCTGAAACAAGGTCTTATAATCCAGCCAATTAGGAATTTGACTTGTTTACATGAACGCGCGCACTAAGATTATTACAGTAATTAGTAGTTGTATGATAATTGTCATAGTTTTTATTGCCTCTGTGCAAATTAAGAAGTTTATTGGCGGTATTATGTGACGACTGTAATTTTATGAATACATATTTTTAATGGTTTGTTTGGTTATTAAGAGCTGGTTTAAGGACATCTTTTATGTTTTTATTTGGTTGTGGCAATGTAGCCATTTTATAGTCATCATCCTTAACCTAACTACGCTTAGCCTTAGGCTTTTCCTTCCTACGTCGGGGTCGCTTCCTGATAGCTATAACCTGTGGGTCTTTAAGTCAAGAGTGAATAGCATACCACATGTTGACAGATGTTGGTCAAACGGGAGCCTATTATCAATGACTGAATGAAAAAGATGCAGCTGAGTACTCACCAAAAATTCGTCATAATAATATTCAAATATGATTGAATGAGATTGAATGTCTGGGGAAGAGGAATAATATGCACCCGTGAGACACTTTTTATTAGTACGGGGGATAGGGTGCATTGTTCTAAGAATATCAAACTCATAATTATGAGTACTCAATACTATAATTGTCATTACATTCCTAAGTAAATAATTATTTATACTGTTAATTAAAAATACAGCAAAAATACAAGTGTTTTACATGCAGCGTTTGTCTATCTAACCTCCACGACCCAGTAGCTGGGATCACGTCATATTCCTTGGCTATACTGGTGTCAGTTTTGCTGCCTATCCGTAATGATTTTTGAAGATGTACAGATCACAATCGGGAGCTCTTCTGATCCTTCACATTTACTTCAATTGTTCTCTTAAGGTGTGTCCAAACATCAAGCGGCAATCGAGAGCGGCGGCCGCGCGCGGCCTGCTCGCTGCCCTGTGTTTAGACGACTGCCGCGCAAATTAGTCGGCTTTATCTTAACAAGAGCGCGGCAGAAACGTGTCCTAGAAATGCCGCGTGTTGCTGCCGCGCTCTTGCTGCTCAATGTTTGGACACACCTTTACTGAATTTTAATTACTCCGTATTTCAAATCATACACAAAGTTTTTAAAGAAGAAATTGCATTGATTTTGATACCGATGACAGCTTTCAACCGAACGAATGATTTCTAATTTCTGAAACATCAATTTTGTCGATCTATTGCACGATTTCGACCTTCGAAGTGTCGAGACTTGATTAGTATGACATCTTGTTCTTCTCACGATTTGTTTCATAATTCAATAAACGTATAGATCATACGTTCGCGTAACATAAAAATGCATTTATTATTTATTATAAATTATATTCATACATTTCGTAACTGAAAAAAAAAAAACTGGTATGTACTGGTATCCCAGCTATCCCGTATTGAACCCACGTGGTTTAAGCTACGCCCATTCCTTATTATAGAGAGGGGGCCCAGGTCTCAGCAGAAGGAACATAATAGACCGATAATAGCTATGTATAGGCCATTAAATAATCTTAAGGGAATGAACATTCATAATAAAAACTGCACCTACGTCATGTGCTTTTCGTCAAGGACTTCCTGTACGCAGCAAATAAGTATAGACTTAAAACGTCATGAACTAAGAGACAAACAGACAGAATTACTTTCACATTCCAAGTATGAATTGACAACGTCATTTATGAAAAACGTAGAATTGTTATGATTCATCCGAAATAAAGAAAAAAATTTTTTGCAAAAAATAAAACCGACTTCCATATCAAAACACTACAAAGCCAAAAATAACTTTAATTTCGGTAGTCGGTGTTATTGGTTTTGTATTTACTTTTTTGTCACACCGCCTTCCGAAATTAAAGTTATTTTTAGCTTTGTAGTGTTTTGATATGGAAGTCGTTTTATTTTTTTGCAAAAACAGTTTTTTTTTCACGCTCTTTAGTGGGTTGGTTTGTAATTTACCTATCTAGTTAAAAAAGCCAAAATGCCAACTGCTTAGCACTTTTTACAAAATATTGCTTTTTCCGATACAGAGCCGTTAATTTTTGAGGAGTTCTCCTGATACTCCACCATCAGCTCTACTTCACCATATGCATTATGACGAGCATAAAGTGCTTAACATCCATATTCAAGTAATCGAATCGCAATCCACGAAATACTTAGTATTGAGTAGTTTCGGTGGCCATCTGTGGACTTCATCATCAGTTCCACTTCCCCAAATGGTGCTTTTCGAGAGCAACTGCACAAGTCACTATAAGAAATACTCAAAACGCTATAGGTGTGTCTATAACATTTGAAGAGTTCCCTTGATTTCTCCATGATTCCATCATCAGATCCTAACGTGATGACAATGAAACCAATTAAAAAGTATACCCTTTCAAACTAAAAAAGTATTTTCCAAATCGGACCAGCCGTCTTCGAGATACGAGGTAATATACATAAAAAAAAGTTCAAGATGAACTGAGAACCTCCTCCTTTTTTTGAAGTCAGTTAAAAATACGTGTTGTACTTTAAATAATTATATCCACAAGCTGATAAATGAAATTATAAAGGTCGGTAATTACATTAATTAACGTTTGAGACTTTGTAATAAGATTACCCAATTATGTTTCAGGCGTTTTATTTTATTTATTGATACACAAACCTAATCAAGACATAAAAAAGAATACATATTCAGACAAAAGATCACAAAGGTGATGTTTATTTAATTTCTTCCAGCCAAAACTGCGATAGGAGACAGACAGTCGTTCTTGGTTTTGCGGGAATTTTACAATAACAGTGTATCTTCTTATTCTTAGCGTGTGGATAACAATCTAAATGGAAATCCGTTTTGATCGAGTGGCCCAAAACTGGGTAGCGGGTTTGGCAATTTAGGAAGCGTCCATCAATTCCTGCAGTGAGCAATGGGCAGGACATACAGGACATTTGTAATTCAGGGCAGAGTCATCAATAAATCTTCACGTTGGCAGGTTTTCTTTGCTAATTTAAGAACGAATCTGGAAAAAAGCGTTGTTGAATATAACGCTGAGATATGATGGAAAAGTTGTGGAATAATTTTATGAATGTCTGAAAAATTATATTACCATATTAAAGAACGACGCCAACCCCTAATTCGTTCATATACATAAGTGTAACATGATGCTGCCAAACAGTAATAGTAAATAGTATTACCGTAAAAAAATACGTTTGAAAATCAAAGAATCGACTCTAACAAAGACCCTATGAATAAATTACTGTAGTGTACTCCCCAAAGCCAGTTCTAAGGTGGTCCGAAATAATCACTTGTATACTCTTGCCCTCTCACATGGCTGTCATTCGAAGCGACATGTCATGTCATCATGTCGAAGCGTGACCTGGGGATTTCACATTACGTTTTTAATAACCATGTTTTGTAAACACTTCATCGACAAGCAGTCATCTCAGTTTATTTGAAACTGCTCAGCATTAGAACGCATAAGTAAGTTACAGTGCCTGCCTACATAGTCAACGCACATTCTATTATTAAATTATTATTATTATTAAATAAAAATAAAAAAAATATTATGGATATTGTAAAACATGCAATATTAACATTAATGGTACCTATTACTAAACCAAAATTAGATGTTAATGTTAATAAAAATAAATGAATGATAATAATAATTAATAAATACAATATAAAGCACAGATATAATACATAATTATACACAACAATAATTAATTTTAAATAAATCTTTTCTATTTTGGAAATCAAACAAAGCGCTCTTCCTCTCTCGTATCTATTTTAAATTTTGCTGTGCCCGACAGGGTCCATAATTGTTTCTTCTAATTTTATTCCACCTTTATGTGTATATTATGGATTAAAATAAATACTTGAATGTTATTTCAAGCTTTCTATCCATTGCTTATTGAATCTTTCCTCACTCTTGAGCACGATATTTTGATCTACTGACCTGTTTCTAATTTTATTTTAAAAAAAAAAGTTTATATGCGTGTAAAAGAAAAAATCCTGAGTAAATATATCTAAAAATGTGCTGACGAAAATTCCTATAAATCACTGTCGTCTGGAAATGTACCGAAAGGAAGGCGGAGTGAATCTACATCTACCCCTTCACCACTCTTAAGGCACTACGTCTGATTTTTGCCTATGTGCCTTAATTGTAAATAAATAAATAAATGACAGTGGTCCATGCAAAGTAAATAACAGTTTTTAAATACTTAGTATGTATTTTTATTTAAAAATATGTAACTGATCAGCATTCGACAATAAAAATTATATTTGCATATCTTGTCCATAGTTAAGTTGTTGAACTCGAATTATAAATTCGAGTTTCCTTTCATATCGTTTAGATTGTATCAAATGATACGCTCTTTATTCTAACCGGGCCCTTTGGTGCAGATAATATTATTTGGTTTATAATTTAAATTGCAATTCTATAACAATAATAACAGCCTTTACATACGCTATGATTGTGGAACACTCAGTGAAACACGACAAAAATTGTCTGGTAACATTTAATTAACAGAAGCTAGATATGCTATTACTTTTGTATATGTGTACAAAGTTTGATACAGACAGACAGATAAATTATCCGGTATTATGTACAATAAATTAAGTGTTTGTATTATTATCATCGACAGCCCATCTTCACCCTCTGCTGAGCTTAGGCCATTCTTGTCAATTGCCAATCCCTACCCATGTTTTTTTCTCCTGGTGAAAATCTTCATGGGTGTGCTTCGTCCTAGGGCAGGCAAAGGGGTCTGTCAGACTCTGACTGACTAAATCCACCCCGTGTTCCCTTGCACTGGAGGCTTCGGGAACACATAATTAATCTTCAATGCGGCGGCCTCTGATTGATCCCGCCGCCCGTCTCTGCTGGCCCTGTCTGTGTTTCCACGTACCTATGTCCAACTTCCTTGATTTTATCAGCGATGGGATCAATAACGTCAGCCCATCTCCTTACTCTTCTTATCGTCATTAATGGCGTTACAATAGGGTGCTAGCCTAATAGTGAGAAAAAGAAGACGGAGATATGCCACGGACCTACAGCTAGAAGCTGAGGGCCGGTCGCAAAAATCTTTAAATACTTTTTTTTTTTTTTTTTTTTTTTTTTAACGTGGTAAAATTATCAACTAAGTCCTCCCACTCCGGGCAGGGTGGGAGGGACTGTCAGACTTTTACTGACTAAAATCCACGGTGTTCCTTCAATAACCCTTTACATACCGGGGCCACGGTAACGGGATGAGTCCCACGACCCCGGCAGGCTTCGGCCCTCTGCAGAGGGGGCCTCGTCATGTTGCTGACGCTCTTTGAGGCGCGCGTGGAACACGACGCGCCGTCGACCCGGGCATGGTCCATGGTCGGACAGCGAGTTGCCCTTTACTCGCTGTCCGCATGCCCATGGTACCTACTCAAGTTAAACAAAATAATATCGGGATTTCTGTCCAACCAACGCTCTTTACATTAAAAGTTACTAAATATAAACTAATTTCGTTGTTGTATAAGAATTTGTAGGTTTGTAGGGAGGGCTTCATTCACTAAATTGGCCACGGACATCAGTATAGTTACGCCACTGTGACCTGTATCTACCTTTATTTGAATTTCATAATTTTCCGATGTCAGAAATCATCGTACCTACGTCTTCATCTCGACATTTAGTAAATATTCAGTCTAGGTATTAGCCGTTAGTCAAGCATAAAGCGCTGTAGATATTGATATTTCAAATCGTTTCACAAATAGTTTAGATCATGAAAATGTCATTGAACCCATTCGGTATATAAAATTTATAGAGCGTTACGCACAGACAACGGGTTAAGTCTATAAAACAATAATACTTTGTCTACTACTTTTTGATTATAATGTGATATTACCTATTGTATAAAACGTGTTCCTTCAACGTCATATCCAACATCAAAATCCCCAACGATAAAAAACGAGAGCATTTACTACTACAAAATCTATGTAATAAATTACGTACTGTCTATTACTTTTATCTTTACAATAACACACACATATACAAAGATTTGAATAACATTTTCTCTGATATCACATAGTATATTATGTTGAAATCTTTTTTATATGTGTTAGACAAATATTTTCAGTCTTGAAACAGAAGTCAACTGTAAACAATTTAATTAAAGTCATAAAGTGTTTTTAAAGATAATATAATAATATACTGACTAGACATTTTGTTTATTTTAATTTGGTTAGCTAACTTGTTTTTGTTTAAAGTATTTTAACAAAAGTTTCATCTCAAGGATAGTTATAGTAGAAACTATAACTATGGATCTGACTAAGTGAATTAAAGTCTATCTCAAGTAGAATTAACACTTTTTGTTTTAGCGAAAATAATTACAATTTTCCATTCTGCTAACTAGCAGAATGGAAAATTGTAATTATTTTCGTATGATTTGTAGACCTGCCTACCCAACTGGGTAGGCAGGTCTACAAATCATGTAAGAATATGGTTGAAAAATGCATCAAAATTTAGTTATGGGTACAGTAAAACAAAAATATTTGCAACAATTTTTGATAGCTATTCCATAATATTGCCTATGTACATCCTATCCACTACTATGAGTTTCTTAATTCAACAAAATATTTTATTTACAAAACCGGCGGATAGATGTTGGATATTTCGTATACTTTGTGAAAAGTTAAAATAATAACTTTAATTTTGTCTATAATTGCTTATTTTTGGGATATCTATTCCTTATAGGTGATAGTTGCCTAACTCGTATAAATTAGGTTTGAGTTAGATGGCTCATCAAAAAACAGGATATCTATCCCGCAAAATCTGCTTGCCCTTTTCCCAACAATGTTTGGGTTGGTTACCAGTCTAACAGGATGCATCTGAGTATTAGGCTGGAAACAGTGCTCGACCGACGGTCAGCGCTGACCGTCAGTCAGTAGCTATACCAAATCACGCGCGTACCGTCAGCGTAGCTGAGTGCGTTTTCATAGGCTTGCATAGATATAGCTACGCCGACTGACGGTCAGCGCTGACCGTACATTTTGACCGTCAGCGCTGACCGTCGCGTCGGTCGTGAAAATCGTCAGCGTAGCTGAGTGCGCATTCATAGGCTTGCATAGATATAGCTACGCCAACTGACGGTCAGCGCTGACCGTCGGTCGAGCACTGTTTCCAGCCTTAGTGTTATACATGGAGTCATTGCCTATCTGGTAACCAACCCAGAAGCTGGGTAACACGATACCCTTTGGCCAGACCAGTGTCAGATTTTCAGGCACCTGACTACCCGTAACGACTTAAAGATGTTCAAATAACAGCTGGGACCAACGGCTTAAAATGCTTTCTGAGGTATAGATGTAGCGAGTAGGCTAAGAAACAGGGGTATCACATCGCCAATTTCTAAACTCCGGGCTACTACTGAGAAATATTACTTACGTACATAGAAAAAAGAAAGAAAGAAAAAGTATTTATTGCCAACAGACAAACGACATACTAACAAGAGGTATTCCTCGAAGCGCTACCATTTTGAAGCGCACCTAATGAAGCGCTCCTTTTTAGGGTTCCGTAGCCGAATGGCAAAAAACGGAACCCTTATAGTTTCGATATGTCTGTCCGTCTGTCTGTCTGTCCGTCCGTCTGTATGTCACAGCCATTTTATTCCGAAACTATTAGGACTATACATGTAAAACTTGGTAGGTAGATGTATTCTGTGAACCGCTTTCCGATTTTAAGAGAAAATTTAAAAAATATTTAAAATGAAGGGGGCTCTCCATACATGGAACTGAAACTGAAAATATTTTCTTTCATGAAACCTATACGTGTGTGGTATCTATAGACAGGTCTTTAAAAATGACATTAAGGTTTCTAAAATGACTTTTTCATAAAGTTAATCGTTTAAATGATATACGATTCCAAAGTGGTAAAATGTGTGTCCCCCCCCTCTAACTTCTATAATAATGAAGTGAAAAATCTAAAGAAACCATATGTTGTAGATCTTAATGTAAACTTTTAACCAAAATTGGTTTGAACGAGATCGAGTTAGCAGTTTTTGAGATACAGTATATTTTATAAAACCGCAAATATAACTTTGTAATTCATACAAATACTATGAAAAACAAAGTTATTTGGCGTAGTTGTAAAAATTGTAAATAATCTAGTTTTAAGAAATTTGTAAGGTTTTTTGTTTTTTTTTTCTTATAAATATATTAAGTATATTATATTTATTATAGTTACTACGGATTACGGAACCCTTCATGGGCGAGTCTGACTCGCACTTGGCCAATTTTTTATTCCTCGCAGCGCTCCTTTTCCGATAACATGGTATCGGGAGCGCTACTAAAAGGAACACACATTGTCTATGCTTCAAAATAAAATGCATTTTCGGGGATTCCTACAAATAATAAATTGTTGAATTCCGTGTCAGTAAAGTTTATTTTAATGAATATTATGTGCGTTACATACTTCTTTCCAGACCTATTCCTTAGTTCTAGATTTATAACTGCTGTTCATGAATCAGTCAATTGTACCAATGTTTACGTAAGTATGGAGGGGAGGGGTAAGAGCTTTGCTTACTTTTGCTGACGAGGGGGAGGGGTGGGTTAAAATTGCAAAAAATGTGCTTACGTAATACTTGAACGGCCCCTAATGTTTTAATAAACAATTTCTTCTCACTAAAATTACATTTTACTGTAGTGTTAATTGTGTACCTTACCTTCTTCCTTTTGACGGCGACACCGGAGTTAGATTTTACCGCCCCCTTAGTGGCTGCGATTGAATATACACTCCGATAGATAAATAAAATAGCAAGCGATTCGTCGGCGAAATTAAACACATTAAAATCGGGGCATTCGTATGTTTCACTGAGACATATATCCTGGTTTGTTTTGAATCATCTAACATAATATTCATAGTACTTACTAGCTTTATGACGAAGAAGACTGAATTAATAAAAAAGTAATGCAATAAATCTCGGTGAATAGACTACTTACCTATATGTGGATGTGGTGTAGCCAGATGTCTTCCTGGTTTTATAACCTACTTAATTTACCATACTTAGTGATACAACATACTGCTTTAATATTGGTAAAATGAGCTCTATAGTTTATAGTACAACCATTCTACTTTAAACAAGTTATCCAACTCATTACGTACATAAGCCATGATTGTTCACACCATTACTTAACCGACACGAACTAACACCGAATTCTAGACTCAACAAGGTGTCTAGTGGCTTTACCACACTTTCCTCTAAAACATTCCAACTACCAACGTTACACAAATAATTTCCAACCACAAAAACCTTGCTTTAAAGTCCAAAACATCTTGTCATCGCTCTAAAAATATATTAATACTAATTATGAACTTTATGGTTTCGAATTTAAAGTTCAAATTGATTTGCCAGGTGGTTAAGTTACGTCAGTTAAATTTGAACGCTAACTTGTTTGAGTCGGCGCCTTTGATATCTGGTACAAAGGGCGCCCGCTGAGTGTCGTGTGTCCATCGCCCACCTGACCGGTGTTTGCCTGCGCTTCGAAATAGTCGCTTACGATGTAGGTACCTTATGCCGCGTTTATGTTAGTGTATTTGGAAGTTTAGACGGACTTTGCCTTAAGTTCTGAGTATTCAAACTTTGCTAGAAGATTCTAGCTCTGAAGAGAATGGCAAAATCATGGCATTTTATTTCAAACGCTTTGAATTTGAGCATCTAAAGCCCATTGTGCAGTTATTAGGTAGGTTATGGGTCCAGACTCCAATCTTAGTTGTCGTATATGCGCGCTATATAAGGTAATTTTGGTTTTTGTTATTTACTTAATAGTGAATGCTTTAAAAGAATTACAGAAAACAATGCAACGAACAAAGTCAGCATGATTGCCTTAATATGATAAAATAGATTATAACTTCTGCTCGCTTCTTCGCTCCCATAAAAAAAAATTATTCAGGCAAAAAAGCAACTTGTATCACTCTCCAGTCCTTCAACTATCTTCACACCAAGAATCACATCGATACTGGATTGATGTGATTTTTGGCGTGACAACTAACATAAGACTTTCGCATTTATAATTTTAGAATAGATCATGTGACCTATAAGAGCGAGTATTAGATAGGTACTTATACAAATAATTAATGTCTTTAGCCGAGCTCAATTTAATTTTTATAAAAAAGAGTTCAAAGAGAATCTGTTATGTATTATAAAAAATATCATATAGAACAATATCCTACAATACTTTAAAACCCTAAGCCAAGTGCGACCAAGTCGGACACGCGCACGAAGGGTTCCGTACCATTATCTATAAAAACGGCATCTAAAAAATCATGTCTGTTGTATGGGAGCCCCTCTTAAATATTTGTTTTAATTTAATTATTTATTTTTAAGTGTAATATATAACTAAATATTATGTGAATATTTCAAGCGTCTATCTGTTGCCTTTATCATTATCGAGCAAAAAAATCACGTTTTTTGTATGGGGCTCCCATACAATTCCCTTAAATATTTTTTGTCTGTTTTTTAGTATTTGTTGTTATAGCGGCAACAGAAATACATCACCCGTGAAAATTTCAACTGTCTAACTATCACGGCAGACAGACGGACGAACAGGGGATTCTTAGTAATAGGGACCCGTTTTACCCTTTGGGTACGGAACCCTAAAAACTACTGAATGAATAAACTCACGCCTTTTATTATTGATGTAAGTATGCAAAATCTACAGATCGTCTCTCAATACTTACAACAATATACCGAGTGATAGACTCGTAAAACTCGTATTATGATAATGTTTTGGTGTTAACCTATAAATTAAATACCTATTATCATTATAAATGTGTAAGTTAAGATCTATGACTGGATTTTTATTACTCCATGATGCCAAAATGGTGGAACGAATCTGATTGAAATTTAGATACAGAGATAGATAATAGTCTGGAACAGCATATACCTAGGCTGCTTTTCATCATGAGAAAATTTGCGGAATTTCCATGCTAATGAAATCGCGGGTAACAGGTAGCAAAGCATAGAAACATTTGGATACAGACAAGATTGGGTACCTACCTAACATACTTAGACTTACATTGGGTAACTAACTACCTACTCATTACGGGTGTGTGATACCAGTAGGTACTTAGTAGTAATAAATCTTATGTTCATAGTTATGACGTTAACTATCCTACATTGTTAATGCAAACAAAAGTAGATATTGCTCACAATATCGACCATGTAACCATAAGAATTTTAACAATGGTATGCTATGAGATATTTTTCGGAAAAGTGGGTAAGTTCCTGCATATGTAAAATTCTAAGAAAATATTTGCTTGTTAGGGCGGCCATGTGAATAGGGTTTCGTTGAAAAATTAATGGTTAGGAAAGGAAAAGGAAAGGTATAAAGTACGAAAAAAATCTGCTAATTTGATGTTTTTATTAAATGAATGTGCAAAGAACTTATAGATAGGTACATGTTCCGTTGTTATTTTCAGTTGGATGTATGAAAATGGTGATGATGATAGTGAGACAGTCGATTTCGGCCGCAGTAACTGCAATCCCGTTAATTGATGTGTTCGTGACTGATATAAGTACCTATACAATTTTAGAAGTAAACGTGTGAGCTCAATGATGTGAGCACTCCGTTCACGTAATTGTAGGTGATGTTAGACGGCGGTTTTAATTAGGTGTAGTTGGTTTTCGGTTGGAAAACGATCCATCGTACGCCATTATAATAAAAGCTACAGGAAATGTGCAAATTTTCCTTTATAACTTAGAATAATTTTTTGTGTTGAATATATTTCTGTTCATTAATAAATAGGTATTTTTAGTGGGTATGTTTGTTGGTAGTTGCTTTAATAAGTACCTACTGTCCGAAGCGTTTTTGTATCTAATGCAGCGTTGACCAAAATTGGTTTAAGGTAGGTAAATGAGCTTCCATATATTTGCATTCTAGACTTTAAATAGCTATTCAACATTACCAATTAGGCAGATATAATTAGATCTATGTATTAATTGGTTATTAAAAGCTACTGTCTTAATTTCGCAGAAGCTGATGCGTTAAGTTATTAATTGGAATGACTAATATCACCTTTTATAATCACTATAAGCTATATCTACTTATGTGGTAAATTTATTAATTAAAATGTCAATGACTCGCTTAGTTATGGTGAATTTTCCATATTTTGAGATTAGTGTCGTGACTCGTGGGACAACTATTTCAAGTATTTTATTAATGAAGACTGATGAAATAAAAAGTAGGTAAAAATTGGGATTTATTATCTATTCACATTAATAAAGTCTTTAAAAAAATTAAACACTAAATTATGTTAGGTGCATAAAATGCTATAAGACTCGAAAGAAAGCTTTAATTAAATTCAATAGCACTTAAATAGGTACCTGTGAGTATAATGCAATAACAACATCAAAGGGACAAAGCGAAGTCGTGCATATTCAGATATAAGGACATAAACAATTCAATCTTAACGTCTGAGCTTTCACTAGCTCTTCAAAACAGTGCACAAAGCCCCATGTAATACGTACCTAATCTCAATACAGATACAAATTACAACAACCGTACAAAGACATACGACAATCAAACACAAAGCCTTGCCTACAAAACTAAATTACCAGAGCAATCCGCTCACCTAATAGCTTCAACGGGACGCCGTGTCACCAAAAATTTGCATTGCCAAACAAACTCAATTACGAAACGATACAAAACCTTTGACTATTAACTTCGACACAGTTCTAAAATCCTATGTAGAGTACAGAGAATAGAACTTATTCGAAGTTAGTGAGGGTTTTGTTGGAGCAATTCGCGACTGTTACCGATCGATTCCGAAGGCAGAACTCGGTAGGCCCCGCCTATTGGGAGGTGCAGCTGCCTCGGGAGCCAGCACAGGCGCCGGACGGAGCGGCACGTTTGATCTGCCCTCCTCCCCGCCGCGCGCTGGCGCAGGCCCCGATAACGAACGCACACAAACTCATAACGCTCCGCGCGCTCTCACAAGCCGGTTGTCAGTACAAACCAGTTTTGCAGTGACGACACAGCTACAGTGATACCAAAGTGAGCCCGAGAGGACAGTGCCCTAGTGTTTAGTTATATGGACAATTGATTTGTGGAAATGGAAGATAAGCCGTACAGTGTTGACAGTTCTGACGATATCAATATTGAAGAGGAGGAAGAACATATTGAGGAAAATCACAGTAAGTTTCTAGTGTTGTTTTTTTTTTTTGAAGCGCACGTTTGTTTTTGTTTGGCTAATATTTTTAAAGATGATGATAGGGAAGAACTAGCTATTAATAATTATGTATTAACATCTAAAGATGCGGATGTTGTTTGAGGATTTAAAGTATCAGATAAAAAAAAATGTAAACATGATTTGGATTTTTTGCTTGAATGCTGGTGTTGTTTGTGTGTTTAGTAAATTTACATATCACCCAGCATAACGAAAAAAAGTTCATAAGATGACATGGGATAAGTTTCCAGCGCCTGGATATTTTTGCAAAAAAAAATCTTCGTGAATTTGTCAGCATAAAAGCTCAACATGCTAACAAAACATTTATTACTTCCCCAGGCTACCCACCAGACTTCCCGATCGAAGCTTTAGTAAAGCTCGAGCGGCCGTCACCCCCTTTGCCAACACCGCCGCACACGCCCACCGACGACACGCCCCCAGCCGTCGTCATCTCGCGGCACCAGCCGTGGACGCCACCCGCGCAACCCTACACATACCCCCGACCAGCCATGCAGACCCCTTACCCCTACGAGAAGGTCCCAGTGCAGAACTATTCACACCCCATGTCGGCCTACGTGCAAGCTCAAGTCGCAACGCTCCCACCGTCGGCCCCGTACCACGCCATGCTCGTCAACCAATGGATCAGAAACGCAGCTTTCTACCACCACTCATTGAGATACCCGGGTGTCATGGCTCAGAGAATGCCAGGAAGAAACCCGCCACCAATGCGAGCACCAGGCGTCCCTGGAACAAGACCTAAGAAGCAGTTTATTTGCAAATACTGCAACCGCCAGTTCACAAAATCCTACAACTTGCTCATCCATGAGAGGACTCACACCGATGAGAGGCCTTACTCGTGTGATATCTGCGGGAAGGCTTTCCGCCGGCAAGACCACCTCAGAGACCATAGGTATGTATCACCGTTTTTATCCACATTTAACATGTTTATGTCTCTTGTTATTAAGTTTCATGTTATATGATAGTCCGTATCAACACACTAAAGTACGTTTTAACGCTACATTATCTGAACTACTAAAATTTAATGTTATATCTTTCTTTAGTGTTTTAAAGTTCATCACCGTCATTTTATTTGCCGTTACATTATTAATATAAGTAGTAGATCTACTGTAAATGACAATATATTTACCTCCTTTCTATCTATACTAATATTATAAAGCTGAAGAGTTTGTTTGTTTGTTTGTTTGTTCGTTTGTTTGTTTGTTTGTTCGTTTGTTTGTTTGTTTGTTTGCTTGAACGCGCTAATCTCAGGAACTACCGTTCTGATTTGAAAAATTCTTTCAGTGTTAGATAGCCCATTTATCGAGGAAGGCTATAGGCTATATATCATCACGCTAACACCAATGGGAGCGGAGCAGTAATGAAGAATGTTTCAAAATCGGGGGATTTTTTTTTCCACGGGGACGAAGTCGCGGGCGGAAGCTAGTATCTTATAAATCAATTAAATCTAGTTAATAAACGCGTGTTAGAAACAAAACCACTTTCACTAGCTAAAGGATTATCCAATGTTGGTAATCAATTTTATCTGGGAGACTCCTAATTTAATTTAATGTTTCCCTCGAAATACCAACAACGTGATTTAGGACGTGTTTCACCGAGGCATTGTTGACGATAAGAGTAGAAAAAAAAATTAAAAGTGTAAACCTTTTTGTGAGGTCGCGAGGCGGCGGGCGCACGCGCGCCCTCGCCAACCGGTTTCGTTCTTTACGATCACCATATCTGTCTTGCTCCGCCGTCGAACAAATTACACGTTATATTTCTTCGCTTTTACGAGACCACAAGTTTTTTTTCTCATATCATACCGTATATATTAACAGTCTAATGTGTCCGTAATGTAGAATCACTTCAATTTTCATTCAAAGCTCTTATTTCGTCGCCTATTGAGCCATAAAGATGTAGATGTTTGTTTACATTGTGTACTTGGCTAGAAGTGAAAGTTGAGCTTGAGCCTAATTTCTGTTCTCTATTTTCCAGGTATATACATTCAAAAGAGAAGCCGTTCAAGTGCACAGAATGTGGAAAAGGATTCTGCCAGTCAAGGACGCTGGCTGTACACAAGATTTTGCATATGGAAGAATCTCCCCACAAGTGTCCAGTTTGCAACAAGAGCTTCAACCAAAGATCTAACTTGAAGACGCACCTGCTGACGCACAGCGATGCAAACAAGCATCATTTAGAGCATTTGGAAGGTTGTCAAGAAGTATCTTCAACCAGTCAGTCTGAGAACTCTCTATTGGACCTCTCACACAAGCCTTCGCCACCTTTACCGCAACAAGTTCAACCACTAGTGAGTCCCCACCAGTCTCCAGTTGAAGGACCTAAAAGAGCTCTAGGTTTTTCTATTGAAGACATTATGAAACGTTGATTATCATAAGTGTAAATATTTATTGTTAGCTCTCACCGCGTTCTACGGTACCTGTTTAAATTGGCTTGAGGCTTACTTTTAGGGATTTGAAGTTTATTTTAGTTAATTTATAATTGCCAAAGATGTATCATTGACTGATTAATAAGGGTTCTTATCATTGTGCATCCGTTTATCCTGTTTCACTCATCGGCACTGATAGAAATTCATTTCTTTGTAATGTCATCATCATTTATTTGCCACCAACATTCTTGTAATGGCCGAAACTCGGATCTTTTATCACTTGGAAGACTGAAATTATTTTAATATTGTTATTGTTTGTTTAGAGGTTTATTTATTGTGATAGATTAACTTAGATAAGTCTATGGTTGACTAAAGTTACCGAAAAGTATTACCTTCGTTTATAAGTTCGTTTCGTTCCAAAATTGTGGCTATGACATCATTGAAACCATGTTCAAAAATTAGATATACATTGTATGTATTTATAGAACTTAGAAATAATATTAGTGCATGTAAATTCTGCTGTAAATATGTAAATTAAGTATTATAGGTAAGTCGAGGAGGCTACTATTAGAAGTATAATGGTAATAAAAGAAAATAGTAATGAACATTACTGCATTGTTTTATTTCTTCTGCGTGTTTATCTACGTTATAATCTCGTATTGCTTCGATTGGAGATAACGTAATTTATAAGTTTATAACGCTTGAAGTACTCTATAATATGCTCAAACATAAATTCATATAACTTCTGAAATAGGTTTTACTGTTTTAAAGCTACCATTCTAATGTTATAGGCGTTAGTAGATTGCTTGTTGCATTGGATGACAGTTACACTAGCCAAAAAATGTTTCAAATAGAACGATTTATTTTATTTTAAATTCATGACCTTAAACCAACAAAATGACTCAATAGTTTCCTATATAGCTATCTTCTATATAAAAATAAATATTTTGTTCTTTAGTCTCAATAAAACTAGAAAACGGCTGGACTGATTTCTTTAATTCTTTTTGTTTTATGTTCCCTCTCAAACAGGGAAAGTTTAAAAGGTCAGAACAAGGTCTGTCGGATCAGCTAGATTGTTAATAAATATGAGATCTTTTCATAGGTATATTATCGTAGTTGATTAAAATTTTGCATGCTTTTTTC
The DNA here is from genome assembly GCA_943138885.2 of Tholera decimalis. Taxonomy (NCBI): domain Eukaryota; kingdom Metazoa; phylum Arthropoda; class Insecta; order Lepidoptera; family Noctuidae; genus Tholera; species Tholera decimalis. The sequence continues at coordinate 24,411,195 of OW964567.2, read as the reverse complement.
AGAGCATCTTCAAAAGCCTTGTTGGCTTTACCACAATTTTTCAAGCAAGCTGTTTGAAAACTCTTAGCTAATTACATAGCTTCCCTTGCTTTTACGTTTCTCATGATAATTATTGATCTCATAGTATGCATAGTCACTCACATAAATGTTAGTCATGTTGTTATGGCAAAAACTAAAAAGAATTTTCACATTTAGTACAAAAACTCATGTAACGGTTCTGTAGCGTGTCTGTTTGCCCATTAACAAGTGGCCTATGGGCTAGTGATAGGGTTACCACTGCTGAAGATTTTCTTATATGGTTTAAGACCAAAGTATTTTTGACTACTTTGTCATGTTTACTACTGATCATACACGTCTGAAAATTTGCTCTTTTTAATGTTATAAGTATACATGACGTCAGTCCCCCAAAACACACACCCGTCACTCGTCACACAAACTCCCCAGCAACACATTTTTCTGTTATGTTAGAAGAAATTGAATATACTTATACAATACCTAGTATATTATAATCTAGAAATGCTAAATTTTAGTGAATAAATTATATAATTATTAATCTAGAAAATTACATGAAATGAAACGCTACATTGACAAGGTTTGGGTCGCAACCCAGGCAGGTGGGGTTGCGGTAATGTTCTAATGTAATATCACAGCCCTGGAATGCAAGGGTAACTGAAGAAACAGAATGGGCTAATAATATATAGTTAAGCTTTGTTTTCCTAGGATAGCGGTGCCGTCATATAGCGACCGTAATACAGCGGTGAATGACGTCACTAGAACGTTGTCTATATAAACAAAATGGCGCGGTTTCCTAGAGAGCGGTAACTGACACCGTAACGTTAAAAAGCGGTGCCGCCATTTGCATGACGGCCGTCTTGTCGGTGACAGATGGTTTTGTGAACGTTTCATTGATAGCGATGAAGCAGACTGTGTTAAAACGGCCGTGGAACTTTCCACATGTCGTCACCGTAAAGACGGCCGCCTTTTTGCGTCCGTAATATTACGGCCGCTATATGATGGTACCGCTTTCCTAGGAAACCAAAGCTTTAGTGCAAGTCTGACACCGCTACACCCAGAGCTGGAAAAGCCATTCGATGATTTCCTCTCCGAAAAAAGGCATATAATATATGTCGTGCCTGCTTGAATTACCTACAACGCTAAACCCACCAGTCATTACATATTATGTAGCTTTTTTTAAATTTCGCTAGTATCATAATTCATACATAGTTTCATTAAAAATATATGTAGTTGTCATGGATACAAACAAACAACTAAGTAGCGGTTTCGGCTAACTTTTCTATGCGACTTGCTTTGTCTGTGTTTTTTACTTTTTCTCAGGAGAAAATGTTACGCTTCCGTGCTCTTAGATGATAGCAAATCTTATATATGGTGAAAATAAGCGAAAGCTTAGGAGTGGAACTTCTATGTGTAAAACATAGCTAGGTACATAAATAATCTTGATGAAGGCAGCAACCCTACGCATCACACATCGTGCAATACCATCGCAATCATTATAGTAATATAATGAAATTAATTATAATTACAGGTGAGAGCTAGTCGAGAGCTATTTTCTACCAACCCGTTTTAAGTAATGATCATCTTTGCCAACAAAAAATCGTGATGAAATTCACTTGGACGTTTCAATTGAAATTTTGGACGTTACAATAATATTTTCATAGATTTGGCATAACAAAATATTAGTTATTATGATTATATATGTACATGTTTTTTAATTGGAATTCTACAGGGAATTAACATTGGCCTAATTACTTATTATCTCGGGTTTGTGTAGCCTGTCGTGATGAAAGAATATTTTATCAACTATGCTATAAATTGTATTTGCATATCCGAATTAAGGTTAAGAGTATTTTAATAAGTATGATATACCCTAAATTCCAATTCAAGAGCTGGGGCTTTACCTATTAATATTGAGAGTTAAATGTTATTACAACAAATTACTCCCAAGTCATGATTCCAGAATTATTATGTTTTTTAGTTATTTAAATATTACTGTGATACTTACTTTAGCACCTTAGAATTATTATTCTAAGTTTAGCTCGCTTACTTTACTAATTTCTACTCTAACATCATACAACATACTGATACCTACTTTACTAAGTTCTAGAGTAGAAGTAGAACTTAGAGATATAGAAAAATTCAATGTGGCCATAAAATTGTCATATTCAATTTATTTGTAGGTATATACCAAAAAATCTTAGTAGGTACCACTTAATATGCTAACTATTTGATAAGTGCTTACCTACTAATTGTGTAGTTATAATGCTATAAGTATTAATTAGGATTAATACCTGCGTCATACATACTGCAAGGACGAACAAATTTCTTAGCAGTTTATGTTAAGTAAAATGTTGAATTTTTGACCCTACATAAATAGATCATCAACAGCTAAAAGAAAACCTCCTGCTCCACAGAAAGATGACTCATAAGCTTTAAACTAAGTTACTGACAAGATTATGAAGCCCATATCACATTCCATCCTTTAATGTGAATTATAATGTAATAATATAGATTCCGTACACATTACTGTATTAAAGTAAGAGCGTTTTACGAAGCACTATAATTTTCAGATGCCTTAGCATTCTCTCATGGAATTATTAAATTCCTTGATAATGGCCGTCTCTTGGTCGCGGTAATCGTTGCGCCATCTAGTTGATAGCTGCGGAACTACGAAATGTCATTTGTCACCATGCGATGTCGCTACGCGTAGATTTCATTGGTTCTACTGAATATTTTATTTTTTTAAATCCCCCTGATTCCTTTCTTTGCTGGCAAATAACACACATTTTATTATTGATTATTCAATGTTTTAAACTAAATATTTATGTAGAACACCCATAATATACATTTAATTTTAAAAAAATTATAAAAAATTACATAGTTTACAACATTTATATAAGTCGGAGTATTAATGAATTATAATTTATTACTTCATCTCTTGTTGAATTCACTTAAGCTATAAAGGTTCTCAATTTTTTCAAGTAATTATCCCGTTAAATGTCCCGAAACTACAGAATAATAGAAGCTTTATAAAAAGAAGATTATGACCGCAGGATCTAAACGGACAACAGTTCGCCGGATTAGATCAAGAAGGCTTATTTCTATTCGTTTTGTAATACGGATTATCGGATTTAAAACAAAAACGTAGATTCACTTCTAAATATAGAATTAAAAGAAAGATCAGACCAATTTCCTCGCATCGACGTGTGATTGATGATTGAGCACTAAACTTACATCTGCAATTTGCCAGTCAATGAAAATTGCAACAAATCCCGTCTGATTGGGCTCTAATCGCATCGCAATCGCGCATTTTTACCCGAAATCACCGCGAATTCCCATGACTATTCCATTTATCCCATTCCAATAATTGGTTCTGTTGTTTTGAGCCAATTAAAAGCAATTCGGAAGGGATTAAAGTCGAATTTGGGGGAAAATGGGGCGATAATTCAAACGATTTGGACTGCCATGGCGGCGAACGCAAGCGCAACCTGACTGACGTAGTTGATTTATGAATGTATCGTACTGATTTATTGATAGTAATACAAGCAGTTCTATTCAATTAGTTACGATCGATATAACTAATTAATGAGCTGTGAAACTATAGATTGTGTTGTGGTTACCTACCAATTCGATTACCACTTTATTAAGTTTGATTGTTAACGTTATTTTTGCTTTGTTGTTCGTAACCAGGGTACCTACAGGCTTAGGTGTATTACGTAGTATATTGCTGTTTTATATCAAGAACGCTGTCGTCTATAATTCTCTATGAGAGCGAATGGGCGGTAATTTACAGGGCGGCCATAGGTTTGAAGATGTCACATGGTCACACGCTTGCTTCAACATTTTTGCCTTCACCGTTTCCATGATGCATGATGGAAATTACACAAAGTAATGTACCTACCTTAATCTGAACCCATGGCCTGCAACTAAAAAGCCATGCCTGTAATAACTGGGTCACCATTCCTCCTTTTCCGTTTTATGGTCATCCTACTGAATTAATAATTTGCCTATGCTCTACAAATAAGAGGTTGATTCAGCTCTGCGTGATTATAAAATGCACTCACGACACGACTCGCTAGTAATTCTTACTGTGGGGAAATGTCGTAATTTTATATACCTACCATAGTTATATATTTTTATATAATGTTTTAATTTACATAATTAGAATTTATTAAATACACATTGTGTAAATCTCACATCTTAATCAACTCTCCTGTAGCAGGTTTGCTGGAAAATTTATCTTATGAAATAAGCAGCCCCCTTGTGCTCTTTTGTTTGTACTTGTTTTACTCTTTTAAATGTCATGTGTGTACATAAATAAATAAATAGTAATAAGTATAAAAAGGTGTACTGTATTCATCTTCATTGAAACATAGGTACATCAGTAATGAGTGGATTATGTTTACTAGTAGTATAATAGGTATTTTTTATTTAGTCATGGGTATAGTATGCTTACCATTTAAAAAAAATTAATAATAGGTTCGCGTTTGACCACCATTTCACCTGATGGTAAGTGATGATGTGGTCGAAGATGGAGCACGCTTGCCTAAAAGTAACCTATTCACTCTTGACTTAAATACCCCTAGGTTATAGCTATCGGGAAAAACAGACACAAGCAGGGAATTTTTTTACCACGTAAAAAAAAAGCAGGGAATTCTACTCCATAGCCGTACGCATAATAGAAGTATTCCCAAAACGTTTAGGGCGTATGGGTGGGATATCCACCATTTGTTTGTACTTTGGTTTTTTATCCCAAAATATAATAACTTAAGACAACTCGTTTAAAAATTCAATATTTATTTTTTAACTTAGTAGTGAAGTGTACAGTAACAAAATCTTCGTGCAAACAATTGCTATTATTTAGTTGATCTTTAAAACAGTGTTTTGTGACCCTTCGGCCTCACACACCATATCGCGTGGTTCAAAAATCTAATGAAGATTGCATTCACCCTCAGGCTTGAAGTAACGTAACGACCACCTGAAGTAGCCTATTGGTAACTTTAGGAAATTATATATAGATTTATTACTACTTACTTCATATTTCTGATCTTTTTTGAGGATGATTTATTTATAGCTTTAAGCGTTTCGACTGTTATTTTATTTTTGAAGGATTAAAATGGCTTGATTTATTGTTAAATAGGTTAAGGTTTGATTCGTGAGTTTTGTCGGATTTTGGCCTGAGGGTGCAAGGTGTTGGGCTTTGGGCTTTGGCTGCTGGTTTAGGTATTGTTTATGTCTGCAGATTTGTTTTATTTTCATCAATCTAATCAAGAGTTAAAAGCGATGAATATAATAATAAGAAACCATCTATTTTCAGGAGCAAGACGCATAGATATACAACCCATGCGCGTGCACAGGATTATGACAGGGTATGCGGCGGAGTAATCGGTCACAAAAACTTTTTCTTTTATAGATTTTTAGCATAGCCACAGCCACGCATCGCCACCATGCTACGATGCGTGGCTGTGGCTATGCTAAAAATCTATAAAAGGCAATTTTTTTGTGACCGATTACTCCGCCGCATACCCTGTCATAATCCTGTGAACGCCCCTGATACAACCTTAAACATGTATACTTTTTTATTTATTTAGTTAATTTTATTCATATGGCAGAGGTGTACTTAATATAAACTCGCCAAAATTTTGAGTTTTAAGGATAGGTGATTTTTATATAACAAGGGAGTACCGTATGCAAAACTACGTAAGTAAAACTATTTCCCACGAAGTCACTGTGTCTTGTTGCGTTGCGTGGTGTCGAGAAGCCTTCCGCGGCATCACCGATACACGATATCCTTCGGCATAGACTCTTCCTCGAGGAAGATGTCAATATGATGAGTCAAAACCAAAGACTATATAACCAACCGGATTGGGTCCGTCTTTTTCCATTACTGTATTACCTACAAGATATACAACACCCAAAAAAGATAAAACCAACCGTATTGAATCAATCTACTCCGTCAGCCAAAATATATCCTTTATAAAAACTTTTTACTAAAAAATTAAACCGACTCCCAAAAAACACTGCAAAGTGAAAAATAACTTTAATTTCGGTACTCGGTGTCTTTAGTTTTGTATTTTCGTTTTTGGCACCGACTTCCGAAATTAAAGTTATTTTTCACTTTGCAGTGTTGTTGGGAGTCGGTTTAATTTTTTGGAAAAAAGTTTTTATTTCACTCTTTTTAGTTGGTCTATTTTAAGTAGTTGATATTTAGGATCTTGTAATGTAACTACAAGAGCCTAAATGTCAACTACTTATAACCGTTTACAAAATATTGCTTTTCCCAATGCTGGGCCGTTAATTGTTGAGGAGTTCTCCTGGTACTTCACCATCAGCTCTACATCACCATATGCATTGTGACGAGCATAAAGTGCTTAACATCCATATTCAAGTAATTGAATCGCAATCCACTCAATACTTATTATTGAGTAGTTTCGGCGGCCATCTGTGGTCTTCATCAGCAGTTCCACTTCCTCAAATGGTACTTTTTGAGAGCAACTGCACAAGTTACTATAATAAATACCCAAAACGTCATAGGTGTGCCTATAATATTTGAAGAGTTCCCTCGATTTCTCCAGGATCCCATCATCAGATCCTGACTTGGTGACAATGGGACCATTTTCAAAGTATATCCTTTCAATCAAAAAAAGTATACGCGTCGAATTGATAACCTCCTCTTTTTGTCGTCGGTTGAAAATACGAGTACCACACATATTTCCGATTCCTACAAAAGCTTCGAAATTCGAATAGAATGCTAGTATTTTAAACGCACACCCAACGAATCGAACGCATCGCACGCGCCACCTGGCGGCATCCACACGCGATCCTGATTGGCAGCTGTCAATCACCATGTATCAAAACGCATAATAGGTTTCATTTCAGCCAATTAGATATCTGATGCATCACGCACCCACTGCCGATGAAATGTAAAAACCTACACAATAGCTAATGTAGGTAATATGATGTAAAGTGATCGACCAGTGGTTGCTGTCGACCATTTTGTGCATTGGTCGAGAATGATAGTTTATTTTTTATTTGTTTAGTCACAGTTATTAAAATTGAAAAGTAAAGCATGTTTAATTGACAATATCTGTTGATGGGTTTGGGATCTGGCCTAACTAAATATTATATAAATAAAGTAAATTAGTATATTTTTGGTATTTTTTGTTCTACGTGCTTGACTTTGATTCTCGGCGCGGTAACAACTCTCTTGAACGCCTGGTTGTGCAGGGCAAGGTTGAAGGCACCAGAGCTCGTGGGCGATCTCCGATGAGATGGACAGACCAGGTTAAAGCGGACACTGGCAACACCATGCACGAGTGCCGCAGGAAGCCATATGTCTGGGAAGAATGGCGGCGGGTGATAGAGCGGATCACTAAACATAAAGATACCACGCGACGACCCCGACCACTCTTCAAAAGTGAAGCGACTGAGAAGAAGAAGTATAGGTATTTTTTGTTATACGCGTTTGCAGGTAATTAGCGAATGGAAAAAAATATCAAACCTTGCAAAACACTTCCTCATTTTTTGCGATTTTTATTGTTTTGCTGCATTTTGAGGTACGTATAAATCTATTTTCTTGAATTGTTTCCTGATGTATCGATCAATTATACACACGGAAGTACGGAAGTAACTACGATTGTTGTAATAATTCCGGATTCTTTTATTTTCTTAGAGAACGGTCAAGGTTTTGGATTTGCATCAAGAGTGAGTTTTCGGTTAATATCGAATGAGCCGTGTGTATATAAAATGAGCCGTGGCCATGAAAGCCTATAAAACAACTGATTATATTTTTAGAGCTGTCCTCTACAGTAGAGATATATTTTAAATTATTTCTAGGATATAATTAATTATGGTACTTTTGAACTTACCTGTTGTTGGAGTTAATGTTATTGTTGTTGCTTACCATGTTGTGCGATTACGCTTTTTTAGAGGGAAAATCATCAAATGACTCCTCCCGGTCTGTGTGGAGTTGGGAGTGTGAGACTTCTGAGTACTGATTTAAAACCCACTATGCTCTTTAGTTTGCCTCGCGTTCCTGGGCGCGGTTTCTCGATAGAAACTTTTCGCAAACCCCAGCAGGCAAACCCGTCATTTCTGCTGATGTGATAAAAACCATGTACTTACATACAACATATGAATTTGCTTTTATAATACGATTTTAACCTATAATAATTGCCAAATGAATAAATAAATAAAAACTAAAAAGGAACCATTTACCTACTTCAATTTTTCTCGCAACCTATCAAAAAAATCTCGCTTTTTACTGAACTATAAAAAGAATGATTGACAAGCGAGAAACCGCATTTTAAGCACAAAAATTAAGAACACTTATTTTACGGCAAGCTTGTATTAATCAGTGGTATATGATTATGGGTAACCGTTTCACGTCAAAAATAGATTCTTGATTGACATTTTGGTATTTTTTGTTTCGTCTTGTTGAAAAGTATAATTATAAATTATTAAAGAATATGATATCGAAATGTTAGTCACACATTATCTCTCTCTCTCAGAAGGTTCTGGTGGAATGCAAATCTTTTTTTTTGGGTTCAATCTGCAATCAGGAATTTTACTATAAACTCCAGCGTATCTCGAGTCGTGAATTAAGATTAAATAAAGATGTCTTTCCTATTCAGCCATTTTGTGTAAATTCGTATTGAATGCAAATCTGGTACAAACAAACTGTCTACATGGATTCCTGTCAATTGCAATATTGGCGAGAGTGGAAAGTTTTGGATATGCCTAGATTCTTAATTGGTCAGACTATCCGGTTGATCAGAAGCCTCTGGGTCTTTTCTACTCTGTGTTCCAATGGTCAACTTTTGATATCATCAGTCATATACGGTACAATTTATTGAAATTCAGTACTTACTTATCATAAACTGCTTAGAATTTTCCCAACTAAGACCGGGTTTAATTCCAGTTTAACTAAATGTAGCTGAGTACCTACTAATGTTTTGCTTGACGCAGCTGCCTATTTGACCTCCATAACCCAGTATCGTGTCAGACACACACACACATACCCACAAACTCTCACTCTCACACACACCTAAACAAAAGCATACTGTACTTAGTTATTTTTTAGTTTTTAGTTTTTCAAATTTAATTTAATTCTTCATTTTAACTTATATTTTTTAATTTGTTATAATATTTTAACCATCTTAAATACATATTGCTCAATTAATAACCATAATCTGTACTAAGTAAAAGACAGAAGCCTCTATTTTTGATAAGTGTAAATAACCTCTCTGCTGGTCTGATAGCTGTCTCCCAACATACAGGCTTCAGCCTAGTTTGGGAAACAGTATCTCAGTACCTTTTGGTAATACACCATAATATAATACATGTAAAAATTTGTCTGAAGCGCAGGAATGCCAAATTGTGTATGTCTTTACTCTGTGTAAAATATTTTTTTTTGCTTTTTTTTTTAGATTTTCTATCCTTTGGCTACCTGTAGCGACTTGCAAAGATGTACAGACGCCAGCACATGAAGCTACCCGAAACTGTCAAATTTTCCCAATCAACCTTGAACCTAATTTCCTTAATAATAAAGTTGAAAATCTATTAAAGAAATTTGACAGATTGGTGTAGCTTGATGTGCTGGCGTCTGTACAAATGATAGCCGGGACCAACAGATTAGCTCCCCGTCCGATCACCATGTACGGCAAAGCAATCCCTTGGGAAAAACAAGCCAAATACTTGGGCGTGGTCCTCGATAGACACCTCTCCTTCGCTGAGGACATAAAACAGGCACGTTCGCGCGCCGCTTTCGCTCCAGGTAGGCTCCACTTCATTCTTAGCTCCCGCAGCAAATTATCACTTAGGTACAAGCTGCGTATTTTCACCGCGGTCATCCCATCATGACCTACGCCTGCGCGAAAACAAGCACACTCAAAGCCCCACCTCCTCTCCAAGATGCAGACCCTCCAAAACTGATTCCTCCGTAGAGTCACGGGAGCCCCCTTTTATGTTCGAAATGAGCTTCTTCATGTAGACCACAAGATGCCCACCATCCAGCAGTTCATGAAACGCGTCTACAAGCGTTTCTTTGATACTGCAATCACACATAGGAATCCCCCTATCGCATCGGCCGCCCGATACGAACCTTCGCGCATCTCTAAGATTCGCCCACGAAGGCATAGTCACTCCCGATGGCCCAATCACCCTGCTCCAAGAGAGCCGTAGGGAAATCAGCACAGTTTACAAAAACAAAAACCGACCATCCTTCCGTCCTCGTTGGCGAGGCCCACCGCGACGTTCCCGTAACTGTCCGCCCCGACCCTTGCCAGAGCCAGGCCGTGACACTGAGCTTTAAATTCCCTTATTAATAATAATAATGATATGATCCAGCCTGTCCCTAGCTGCCCTCCCCTACGACGCTTTAAGCCGAGGTCCGTACCCCACAGGGGGTGTCCTTAGCGTGTAGTCGCCTAGTTTGTAAGTTTTATAATAAACCCTGGCTGGAGGCTTTAATTAATTTATTAATTAAGGCAACCACAGGCAAGCCCGGTTAAGCAGCCGACAACCTCAGAGGTTGACCTGCGAGATGCCTCACACAAAAAAAAATCAGATTAGCCTATTTTCCGGGGCAGGGTGCGATGACTAAAATGGACACATATCTACGGACAGACCTCGACGAGCGTTGCTTAACCCTGAAGCTGGGTCATCTTCAAGGTGCGGCGGTTATTATTTAGCTACGAGCTCCTCAAAAGTGAAGACATTTAGTAAACATCATACACATTAGAATCTCAATAATGTTTACTACCTAAATGTTTTCACTATATCTTAAATGACCTGGTTCAAAAATTATACACCTAAACTAACCATAAATTAAGTCAAATTATCGCTCATGTTCAACTAATTATTTTAATTTAGAAGCTGTTGACTGCGGCATCCTTTTTTGCGGGTTAAGTTTTGATAAAGCATAGTAGATACCTAGCTATTATCGTAATTATACATGCTTCCAATAATTATCACTATATTTAAACTGGCCAATTAAATCCTAGAATAAAAGGGTAAAATACTCAATCGAAACTAACCTTCAAACTAGTATCTTAAATAAAACACTGTAGGATAACAAAAAAAAATGAAAATTGACGCTCGAAAATACAGATATATAATTATAAAAGATCAAAATGTGAGTTGGCCAAACGGCCCGGTTATTAAACGAATTTAGGGGCAAATGTGGTTATAATTGTCCGAAATCGTTTCCAATGATACTGGAATAGAATATAATTTTATTGTGACTAAAAAAAGGCCACGTTTCATAGTTTTGCGGTCACCAGTCCTGAGGGACGTGCCTTCCGTTCTGTGCCCTGTCATTTCGCAAATTAACGGGCATTGTATAAAAGGGACGATTTTATTTCTTTAATGAATGGTTTTTGTCATTTTGATGTCATCTTAATTGATGTGATGCAGAGATTTATGAGTGTGTTCGAACTGACAAAATTATAAAAAATGTGATGCAATTTATCTATCGTTCTTTGTTTGAAATTTTAATGACATTGCTACTATGTCGTATTATACAACGTGTAATTTAAAGGGTATATACATACCACTTGGTATCAAGTGCACAGCTTCTTTGGATGATAACAAACGATATAGCAAGGGTTTTGTAATCCTATGTCTACATGTGTGGAGCTTATTAGAAATTTCAATACATTGATACCAGAGGCCGAATTTTTCAAATTAAGAAGAAGGAAGACAATTATCATTTTATTGATAAGTGACGTGGAAAGTGATGACCCTCATAGTGCTGTGACACGTTTGTTATTATTGGTATTCAAGAAACATATGAAACCGATAATTTGGCCTCAATTCTGTGAGTCACTTATTTTGAGCTGAAACTTTGCATAGAGACTCCATACCAGATGTTGTTTTCAGCCCTTTTGGATAGATATGGGGTTTCCGTTACACGTTGTATAAGGTCTTTACAATATTCTATGTATGTTCACTTGGAACTCGTGCCTAAATAGTACGAGTCGCATGGGTCGATCTTCCAGGTTCCAGGTCTTTGGATGGGTGACCTTAGCAGGTTGAGATTCCGTTGGTTTATAAATCACATGAAGCCGTTGGTCCCAGCTCTCATTTGTATACTTTTGACAATCGTTACAGGTAGAAGCCAGAAGTTCTGATAGGTACTGCTCTTACCTAGTATAGTGTTACCCAACTTGTAGGTTGTAGAAATAGATAAACAGTCGCTCCATGTAGGGTTGCCATCACCAAATTTGCCGGCCCCAGACAAAGACTTATAAAGCATACATTTGGGAAAAATCACAGTTTTTCCCCGGACACCGTTGAAAAATATTTTGAAATTGAAACTAAAAAGAACGATGTTTAATTATGGTTTTTATTTACTGATAAAGTGATGACATTGTAGAGCTTTAGAACTTTTTTAATAACAGTGTCTTCCTTTACATTTAATCAAAGTAACATAAACAATGAGATGAAATACCATAGGAAAATAATAATAGAGATCGTCCATTTTGGTACCCGTAAGACCAATGCGTGTCCGGGTTTTACCCGGACGCTTATTGGGAAAATCCCCCCGGACGCTCTACAAACTAGGACAAATCGGGGAAAACCCGGACGGATGGCAACCCTAGCTCCATGTAAAACACTAGAACTCAGCTGCATGCGGTTAGACTTAAGCCCAATGTTCTATATAAAATAATAAATAAAGAATCTTTCAACAATGTGTTTTGTACGAGTGAACTACATAATCATAAAACATTATTGATTGGCTCACCAATATACATCGTCCCGAAAGTAGCAGTAAATATGTAGGTAATAATGTGTTTATAAAACAAATGAAAAATGGAATGTATAAACGGTTCCGTCTCATTGATTCTCACACCCAGAACTTCAGTGGAATAGTTCTATTAGAGACTTCAAAGAACTGATCCAATTTCAGGACCAGCTGATTCATGTAGCAAGGTTTAATCCCCTACCAAAACAAATTTGCTGAAACATCGAAAACCCAATTTGTACAAATCACAAAGCAAAACGAATTAGATCTACCGCACATCTATTTGGAATCACCAAGAAATTAAAAAAATAGACACTTAATTCGCTAAATAATAAGTCTTCCCTACAAAGTAAAGCCGACGTTTCAGTAAGTAATGACTGATTCATTGGCGCCACCGCGGTTGTCGGCGCCAACCTTTACTCTGCGCTCACCATTCACTAGTTACCACAAACTAATCAAACAACGTATCATTATACCGTCATTTTTGGAAATGATCATCCGTGGGATAGGCTATGAAAATGAGTAAAAGCTGGGTGCAGGGATAAGGACGTTTCGGAATAGGAGAGATTTTTGCCCATAGTTTGGAAGCCTTTCAGAGGTTATTATAGAAAAGCATTGATTCCTTTGAGGTGCTCTTTAGGACTAACATAACTACTCTAGATTGTTATTCACTTTTGAAATAAAATGAATGCGTTTCTATAATAATTTCTTCTATACACAACTGCTATGTAACCTATGATGATAGGTATAATAGAATACCTTCTATTTATTATGTACAACATATGATTAAACTAAATTGATTGAAATGAGTAGTTCTTCCAATAACAAAATAGACTAATGTATTAAGGACTAAAAATGAAGACTTATCTGATGATAGCCTACCATACCAATTAGTAAACGGTGAGACATGTCTGTGAGCTCAATTTTATTTTTTACTCTTTGTTAAAATTATAAGGTGTTTACGTTCGACATGTCAAAAATTATGGCGTCTTTTATTTGCGGTGTGGGTTCTGCCGAACACCTATTATTATAACGAGGGCGATATTTCAGTTTTTGTGCCATTTCGTGAATGGACTCCTATGGTTTCGGTTGCGAATTTATTTTTTTGCAATACAAAGTAACTTTAATGGGACTGTAATTTGTAGTATAATATTTGGATATTAACATTAGTCATTTTGTATAGTTGCTACTTAAATGCATTAAGTTTAAGACTGTGTCATATCAATGCATTTCTCATGTGTTTTTTTGTACTCTTTGAGGCAATATGACAAAAGTTGACGCTGGTATTGCAATTTGTCTACAACTGATGAGAAACCTATGGTAGTCAGTCACATCTTGTAGTGCAAGGAATCATTAATATTTTTTATTTATTATCACCAGTTGATCATACCTTGCCGGGCTTTTTTTTTTCAAAAGTGCCTCGACTTTAGAAAAAAATCCCAGGAGATGTGAAGTAGTTACCACACTAAAAACTTCCCGGATAACCTATCTTTCCTCTCCCTCTAAAATGACCACTTCGGAGTCCCCTTGGTGCAACGCCTGTTACGACACATCATTGGCCGGGTATCGCAAATGTATAATATAACTAGATAATGATGTCTAATATCCATAATTATAAATCTTCAATAACTAGATAATGATGACTAATATCCATAATTATAATTTTCTAGAACATCATGTAATTTAATATAGACTGAAAAATTTACCGTCTAAAGATCCTGGATGGATTTCTAAACAGTTTTATAAAGATGCCCAGCATTATTCCTAAGTACCTAGCAACGGGTATTTACGTCACGATTGTTTAATTTAAAATGTCACATTTGACCATCATGTACTAAAATATGATGCATCTGTATCTCGCGTCATATTAATGTGACTGATAAATTGTGAAGATAGTGCACATAGGTGGCCTTAACTACTGGTTAACTGGCTGATAAAACAGAGGACGTGCGAGATAGCGATAGTGACCAAGTACAATATTTTTATATAAAAGCCGAGAAATAAAACTCTGTCGTAATATCTTTTAGGGTCCTCTATGTCAAAAACGGAACTCGTATAAGGTCATTTCGTTGTGTCTCTTCTACTCAAGAATGCGTAAAATCAAACTGATTCGATTAATATCAGATACAAAAATATTAACTTGTAAGTCAATGCGATTAAATATATGACTATGTCGCATATTATGCGATTTCATAAGGGAATTCAAAACTTACTATATTTTTAGTTGACTTACAATCATGAAATTTGGCACGTAATAATGTGAAAAATGAATATGGGATGTCTAAATGTTTTTGGTTCGGCACTATTAAACTTATACATAGCGTATACCTAATTAGATAAGATTGTTCGTTGTTTTGTAAGTTTTTTGTTTGTATCCTCACCTTGGTGTGCGACTCGACTTGGCTAGTTATTTTGCAATAATAAATAATTATAAAATACTTTATTTTCAGACCAAAGTCCATATGGAGACACATTTACACATAAACAAAAAATAAACACACAAATTTAAAATAAATATAAAATACAATAATAACAAGACAAATTAGAAGAAATATTATTAAATACACTTAAAAAAGTAATTACTTAATGTATGTGAATGACGCTCTGTGAGTCGTCATCCAGTGCCACATTATTGGACTATTCATCCTGTCGGCGACGACAGCTATCAGGCTATTGGAGCTATCGCGCACTCGCCGCATCAAGGATGCTATACGCGACCGTATTAATGCAAAAAAATCAGGCACACCTGCCTTTATATTTATTTTATATTTACAAAATAGAAACAGAGTGACAGAGACTGTGAAATAAGGTAATATATGTACTAATATATGTCACCAATGACTGCAAGATACGTGGAAATTGCAATTGGATTAAAAAAATTAACATAAAAACAGCTTTTTGTCATAAATTAGAAAACCGTAAAAGATTGTATTATCCCGAATACCTACCTAAGCGTGTATGCTAAGAAAAACTGTGACTATAATTGTCATTCTCCAAAATCTATCGAACGTATCCCGTCTGCAGACACCTGTGAAACAAAATCACGATCCACAAAAGCCAAGGCCCAAACGCCACCTTACATTTAAAACCCATACAGCAAACAGACGATCCTAGATTACCTCCGACCCAAAAACAAAAGCAAACTCACCTGCGAGTAGGTAACACCCAAAACATTAGCCTTGCCTTCACGACTTGCCTGCAGCGAACATGCTTATTAGGGCTGCAACGCACCTGTGTGAATATTTTCATAATCTCACTAATTAGAGGTTCGCGATTCTTCCCAAAGACGCCGAACATTCGGGTTTTACTGCGGAGGCAATAAATTCATCGACATTTGACCCTGTGGAGTTTTTAGGGAATTCTTCCTGAGGCTGTAGCTGTACCATTGCCGTATAGAGTAGGGTATCAAGTTTTGTTTATGTCGACCGTTTGTTCATATTAAATATCAGTTACGTGGGACCAACACTGTTGATTTGTTTAGTGAGTTTAAGTTTCGATTTGTTTATGTTAAGATTAGTTTGTGTTTCCTACTTCATAAACTTAGATTTAAACTACCACACTCTAATTTCAAACGTTATGTGGTATATTACCGAGAAGCCATATATTAAGCAAACTATTTTCACTTAAATTACAATTTCGCTCGACTTGAAGCAAAGTGTATGTGTGCAGTGCAAAATGATTTTGCATTGATCAGGAAATTGCACTTTACATTATATTTTGTTTACATTATATATTGAACTTAAACATTATAAATTGCGTTTCCACTTTCTAAACAATAATCTCTCGTCCCTTCGCTGCTCTGTGCACTAATGTTAAATATATTTATCGTGGTAATCGTCAACCGCGTTGCGGATTGCCTCAAGGCACCCCGCCTCGGCTTTGCGTCTTTCCCACGTGCTCCGAATGCTTAGATTGCGTGCGACCTCCTCACCAAGCATACTCGTTCACACTACGAACACTTCATCAACTGACATGCCACATATAATCTTAACACCTCTACTATTATATTCAACTTTTCCAGTATCATCATCCAAACATTCGATATTTTGTTCCTCTGTGGCTTTTTCATCAACGTCGTCGGCTATATTTGTGATATCACAAACGGACGCCATGGCTGCTTCAGAGGATCTACCGTTTGCTTCAGGCTACATTTCTTGGGTCTCACCTTCGACTTTTAAGACCGTGGGATTTTGGGCAAGGCTTTTCGAGATTAATAATGATAAGTGAAATTTTTTGTAGGAGCACTGTTGTAATGTATAGGTAGGTTACTGGTGAAATCTTAGTAAATTAATGACATTCGTGTAGGCTGATTAATCTACCTAACCTACCTTAAGGATTTAAAGGCCCGGATGTGTTCACGGTAAAATTTTAATTATATTATATGATATAATTAGATTTTGTTTTTCTTCATTTAATTTTGAAAACTTAAAACCTGCATTCAGATATACTGCATTTCGACCCATACATACCTAGTTAAGGAAAAGCTAGGCAGATTATAATAGCTATATTTCTTCCTCATTTATTAATAATTAATTGACGATATTAAACGAAAGTGTTATGTAGTGTTGTAGAAAGTGAATGCCATAAGACATACGAGTATATATATAATTATCACTTGCAGTCATTTCCAGTTTCATTAATCATAAATGCGGATCTTGTATTTTTTGCACAAATAATATAATTTGAATAAATGGCTCCAATTCTGAACCTATTCATCAAAAGTATAGGTAATTTAAATATTGACACTAAAATATTACCATTTAACTCCGTACATCATGCAAGCTTGTAAAACTAAGCACAAAAAAGGCGTTGATTGTTTTGTTACTATTAAAAAAAATAAGAATATGGCACATAAGATTGGCGCAGTGGTTATAAGATTGGCTGATGCTACAAATGTGTCGTATGACCTACAAATACTTCTTCTGCGTCTGAGTGTTTGTAAAATACACAATACAGGAGAAATAATAATGTTTAATTTTTTTTTAATGTCATTATTTCGTTTCATAATCCAATTTTTCTTTGAGTATCACTTTGTTCATATACGCTACTATTTTTCAATGAGCCGCTTATAGACTCTCCTACCACTTTATAGTAAACGTTCTCAATTCGCAAGCTTACTCCATAAAATTAAATGACTTGAATTGAATATGTGAAATTGTTATATTTAAATCACATAATGACAAAAATAAAATAAAAGAAAAACGAAATACTCATGACATGACCGATTTTTCATTAAAAGAAGAACATAAAGAAACAGCAATGTTTTAGCTGCACGTAATAGCGGCGTTCACCATAATCACCATGGTAAAGCAGAGGCGATTACATGCCGAAGCATTTACCGAATGATTCGGTAATCGAAAGTAATATTGAAAACATCTGAGGATCTGAGGAATTTCCTCAGGAACTGAGAAAGAAAAGAATCGTCGTAAAGAATTATGTAAGTATAGTATTTAGCCGAGTTATGTTAATGTGTTGATGGCTGAGTAAGTAGGGAGGGAGGTCTAAGGAATGTTATGGATTACGATTATATAGAATTTAGTAATTAGTTGAGAGCAGGACCCGGATAAGAACAGAAGATAATTATGTATTTGGAGTTGATTCCTGATAATTTACTTGGTTCCATTATTAGAAACTTTAAGTGGTGTGACTTTTCCACATTCTTAAAGCCAAGTTTTATTTAAAAATCCTTTAATCTGCAACGTTTTTAAGTCTTCAAGAGCAAAATTAATTAAATCCCCATCATAATCAGCTGCCACAAAACTGAGTGCTAAAACACAGAGTAGATAATATTTCTTTATCCTCCCTAAGGATCATCCAAATCTCAATTTCCAAAGAAAGGCCATCAGATCACGAGTTTACTTCGACTCGTTTAAGGTTGTGGCCTACCGCCAATTAGCCACAATTTTCGGCTAGCACAAAGGCCCCATGTCCTCCTAAAGACCGTTGGTTGGTAATTAAAACAAATAGGGTCAAAAGCACCCCGCCCGAGGCGCCACAGGGCGGCATCCGACGCGACCTGACGTCGCCGAAGGCACTACAACCCCCTCATTACAAGCTTAATCTAATTATTGAATTCGTAAGGTCTTGTGTTTACATTTTTTTTTTCTAATTTGCCCCACTATACTTAAGAATGGACGAGTAAGCGCTAAATGGCACGTTTAAGGTAATATATCATAAGGATCGAGTCACTGCAACTTTGAACGATGTTTTCTCACGGTTTTTTGGCTAACTTTTTGATGTTAGGTCCACTGTAGATTAAGGCGGCGCATAAGATTATTATAAGGCGTTTAAGGTTTTGCCTCTAGATGATTGTCACGATTTTATTGCATTCCGTCTTTCGGTGGTACTTTCGTTTTTTTCCTATGTTTTGTTTATAGTTTTTATGAGCGTAACAGTCTGTTACGTTCATACTATGGACACTGAGACTGATTTCCATGTGTAAGGTAATATTGAGAATACGGCTGCAGCACTATCGACCCTATAAAACTATCAGGTAAAATGAAATCCTAAAAATCGACTCTCGAGTCTATGCAGGAGTTATTTTTTCTGAATACGTATGCAATATACATACACACAGAATCCTACTAAAATTCATGAAAATGTTACGTACTAAAGATGACTAGAATAACTTTTACCTTCGCCTACCAGCAATATAATTTTAAATTAACCGCAACTTATTATTGACAACTCATTTAAATAGCTAAAACGCTCGAGATAGTTTAAGCGCCTCGGGGACCGGGGTAAATCTGCTATCTCCGGCGCGCTTCGGCGCTCCTCGGCTCTATTCGGTCAAGATCGTGTGATCCCATCCATCATAGACGGTAACGATCTCTATGCAAAACGCTGACGTTCCTGTCATCTTTGAATAAGTTATGATACTGTTGTTGGGTGTGATAGTGTAGGTTTTGCTGTGTCGAAATTTAAAATCAGCTGACATTCCATAATGTCATATTTCTGAAATGTAGTTTTAATCATTTCTGTATTTCATTTATTAATTTTATTTTATTATGTTTGGAAAACTTACAGCTAGACAGAGACAACAGTAATGATGATAAATAGAATATGTCCAATTAAAGCTATATAAACATGTATTATTATTTGGGGACCTGGATTTGATGCCCAGCCCAGGCAAAATGGGCAAAAATGTTCGCTTATAATGGATAATCATGGTTTTTTTTTTTGGTTAAGGATATCTCATTAGCCAGTCAGAGTTTACTTAGAGATACTCATTCCGCAAAATTATTAGTATTTGAAAGTAGAAGGTAATTCTTATTTATGGATTCATGAAAAATCCCTTAGAATTTTCTTTACTTTTTTACATGTTTGTGGTGGTGTTATATATAAATTGTCGGCTTACTGTAAATTGGTACCTCTGATATTGTTTCGGTCTTTCTTGTCAGAATAAAGCTAGGAAACAACGGCCTAATTTAGTTTAAAATGACACAAAATATTGCCATGTAGAAGTGTTATAGTGTTTTAAGTTAAATATCACATACAAATACATTTACAAATGATAACAGAAGATCATCATCGACCTGATCTACGGTATGAGAATGAGATGTCTACGTTTATGCCAGCTCTCAATATAATTAAGACTACACGGCATAATGCTAACTAAATTGACCATTGAAATTGGAGGATTTCAAGCTGATCCTGAATTAACCTTAGGCACTTATTGTGTTACAGGCAAGTCTATAAAATGTTTTTTGAATTATAGTTAAATACAGTTTTTTTAAGTCTTTATCCATAATCAGTTATAAAATTAGGAGTTAAACAAATTATTTATATAATATAATTATTTTTGTCCTCTTTATAAATTCAAAAAAGGTAAATAATATCCAGACATCGGTATCAACAGCTCAGTATAGATACCGTCCCAACTTTTATGATTTCATTTCATAATTTATACATACGCTGGGGATCATTATTTACTGTTTCGCCCGGGGACACAGGCCGGGTCAAAAGATGCCACCACAAAAAACCTATACACGACCGTTTAATGGAGCGCCTTTGTATAGAAGTATGGGAACAGAACGTAATTACTTATATACGTTTATTTGTGACAGCGCATTTCTTAACATACTGTGATTGGAAAATTCCAATGGGTATTGAGAAAACCGCATTACTTAAATTAAATAAAACCTATAAAAAAATTATAAGTGCTTCTTAAATATCAGCTGTAGTATTTTCATTATCAAGGAATTTTAGATAAGTGACAGTATTTGAATACATGTATTTTCATAAAGATGACATGGTTGGCGCAATGATTGAGCGATTGGCTAATGCATTGCGTGTCGCAGGCTCGATTCCCACACCGAAAAGAATGTATGTATGGCCCACATATAGTTTTTCCCGGTCTGGTTGGTTCAAGTGAATTTAACCGCACTCACGATATAGGAGAAATAACTACTGTCAAGCAACGTTTTAATTTAAGGAAAAAAGTAAGTTATTTTTCTTCAAAGTACCGCAGAAAATTCGAAAATACTTAGGACTTTAAGTAGTGTAGCTTTCTAAATTACTGTAATAATATTACCCTATTATAAACCAAAACATCAGTAAAACGCGCCATATACGCCGAGCCCCCTGCACAAACTGGTAAATAAATCAAAAAAATTCGTTATGCATTCCTGAATTTTTCAAAATGGGATCATAAATATTTCAAATGAAGAATGAAGACACGGTCTGGACTTCGTTCATTAATGCTCATTTGGTTGGATATTTACACACCAATTACGATATGGTCTCGCTTATTTATAAGTGCGTTTGCGCAGTTGATTCATTGCACCTTAGTGCCGCGTCGTTAGTGTCAAACGAACGTATATTTCAGGGGCAAATATTAAAGGTATTACGATTATATTTAAGTTTATTGTAGATGAGGAATTTTCGCTTTGTGTCTATAGAAATATGACATAGGTTTACTGAGATGCATTAACAGTGAAGGTTTTGTGTTCAAAGACGGATGCTAATCAGTCAAATAAAAAGCAACCGGTTTTGGCTATTTGAAGTGAATTAAAGACTTACTACTTAGCCGCTTGTTTGTACTGTTCATATACCCGTTCGTTCAAGATATCTGTCAAAAAATCGTATTGTATTGAACGCATAGTTAGGTTTTAATTGCCATTAGTAACTGAATCCTTCGGCAGGTATAAAACGCCATTTAACTGCTAGGTGGGTTTTTAGTCAGTAGAAGTCTGACAGTCCGTTCCACTCCGCCCAGAGCGGGAGAAGTCATTCGATGATTTTGCCACCCAGAAAAAAAGGTATTTGTAGATCTTATGCCATGTTGGAAATTTCACTGATTATTTTCCGCTTTTATTTTATTTTTTTCTCAGTATTGGTATATCGATTCTATTTACCTACACTCCTTCAGTTGCTCTTGCATTCCGGGCCGCGGTATCTCGTTAGAACATTCCCGCAACCCCAGCACGCCATTGCCTTACTGTTGACTGATCTTTAAGGCTCCGTGGAACATGACGCGCCTTACCTACACACTTTAAGAGATAACAAACCTAATGGCCATGTAAAACGCCAAGAAAATATATTCACGGTACTTCAACTTCTTGGCGCAACTTTCCACAGATCTAGATTGTCTTGATACGGCAGTGCTCCCGTCACAGCGGCTAGACGCAGTAACGAGGGGAAACGTGTAACATTTCACTGGTCAGAAACGCCCACTTAGCATCTGATTAGATAGCATTTCTAGTAACTACATTTAAATATAAAACACTATGTGCATGTTTAAAGCAAGTATGTTAGAACTGAAACTCTGACAGATTTATTTTTAAATTAGGAACGTGACCTATGTATGAGATAAACCTACTATTGAGTGACAGGAGTTAATCTTTATAAATCCGTTTACATAATGCGTTGCCCACTTTGCTTTCAAGGAAACACAAACGTATAGATAGGACCTTGGCATTTTGTGTCTGTATAGTTCTGACACCGATAATGTCGTGTATATTATGTTCAAGTATAAAATAAGTTAAGCTATTATTGCTGATACGACGTTTCATATGTTCACATGTTGCTAGCAATACGTGGTGACCTGTAATTAGCTGTCAAATTCTCACATTGTTTTTAGATTGCTGTTTTTAGCTGTCAGTCTCCAATTTAAATAAATATATATCTTTTGAAATTGCCCACCATTTCATAAAATCTAAGCTTGGCAATGGAGATCGCACCACGATTGGCTTCGCAGGGTTGTTTAACACCTTACATACGAGTATATGGGACGATGGGCCGACCTTTCGTCATCCAATTTCAACCTCAGCTATCGAAAACTGGGTGCCCTATATCAAAAACAATGTAATGGTTTTCGATGTGGTAGTCCTCATGAATATCTTTTACCCTTTTAATTATTATTTTTCTATAGGAAAATCATCTACTGACTCTTCTCGCTCTGTGTGGAGCGGAAGGGAATTTCAGGCTTCTACCGAGTAAAAACCCTGTTCCTTCACAGCTGTTACCTTCCGCGGTCGTGGTATCTCATTAGAACATTCAAGCCCCGGATATGTTCTACATAGGAGTGACGCTGGGATCTGCCAGACCCGTCTGTCTTTCGGTGCATTATTTAAAACAAACACATGAGAATACAACTCATTAAACTTCTTTCTATACAGTGTCACAAAGGTTTAAGACAAAAGGTTTAGCAAGCATACTCATCTATCTCTTTAATAAGGCACAATTTTTTAGGGTTCCGTAGCCGAAGGGCAAAAAACGGTACCCTTATAATTTCGTCATGTCTGTCTGTGTGTCTGTCCGTCCGTCCGGATGTCACAGCCATTTTATTCCGAAACTACTAAGACTACACATGTGAAACTAGATGTACTCTGTATACCGTTTTCCGATTGTTAGACAAAAATTATAAAATATACAAAATTAAGGGGGCTCCCCATACATGAAACTGAAAATATTTTTTTTCATGAAACTTATGCGTGTG
The DNA here is from genome assembly GCA_943138885.2 of Tholera decimalis. NCBI lineage: Eukaryota > Metazoa > Arthropoda > Insecta > Lepidoptera > Noctuidae > Tholera > Tholera decimalis. The sequence continues at coordinate 24,387,496 of OW964567.2, read as the reverse complement.
TGTTATCTATAGAAAGGCCTAATAAAATAATATTGAAATTTCTAAAGCCACTTTTTCAAAAGCTTTAAAAGATATACGCTATAACTTCTACAATAATGGAGTGAAAAATCTAAAAAAGTATATGCTGTAGGTCTTATTGAAAACTTTCAACGAAAATTAGTTTGAACGATTTTCAACCGACGACAAAAAAAGGAGGTTATCAATTCGACGCGTATATATATATTTTTTTTTAATGTATGGTCATCGATTACTCGAAGACGGCTGAACCGATTTGGAAAATTCTTCTTTTGATCGAAGGGGTACTTCGAAATTGGTCCCATTTTTATAAAAGTCAGGATCTGATGATGGGATCCTGGAGAAATCGAGGGAACTCTTCAAATATTATAGACGTTTTGGGTATTTATTATAGTAACTTGTGCAGTTCCTCTCAAAAAGTACCATTTGAGGAAGTGGAACTGATGATGAAGACCACAGATGGCCGCCGAAACTACTCAATAATAAGTATTGAGTGGATTGCGATTCGATAACTTGAATATGGATGTTAAGCACTTTATGCTCGTCACAATGCATATGGTGATGTAGAGCTGATGGTGAAGTACCAGGAGAACTCCTCAACAATTAATGGCCCAGCATTGGGAAAAGCAATATTTTGTAAAAGGTTACAAGTAGTTGACATTTAGACTCTTGTAACTAGGTAAATTAAAAATAGACCAACTAAAAAGAGTGAAATAAAAACTTTTTACCAAAAAATTAAACCGACTCCCAAAAAACACTGCAAAGTGAAAAATAACTTTAATTTCGGAAGTCGGTGCCAAAAACGAAAATACAAAACTAAAGACACCGACTACCGAAATTAAAGTTATTTTTCACTTTGCAGTGTTTTTTGGGAGTCGGTTTAATTTTTTGGTAAAAAGTTTTTATTACTGTTGGACTGTTCACAGGAACGGGTTAGGTAGCAGTTTTTGATATGGCACATTTTTTAAAACCGCAAATATAAGTTTGTACTTAATACAAACACTATGAAAAACAAAGTTATTAGGCGTAATTACTACGGAACCCATCATGGGCAAGTTTAACTCGCCCTTGGCCAATTTTTTAAGTTCTTCTCTTAGTCACATCTCAAAAATTAGTAGCCTAAACCTCGAAACATTCAATCGAAAGCGACAAATTACACACCCAATAAAGAAATCATACACATAAAAAAGGAATAAGAATAAGGCTCAAAATGTTATTCGTAACACACGGACCATGGGAACTTAGTTCGGGACACGACCTTACAAATTATACGTCAGATGATGAACGTGCGCGCTTGACAGCAATTTTCATTTCATACGAAGATGTCACGTCGTATGTAATAGGTCACTTCGGAACATCTCATTTGGTAATTGCATGTAAAATGGACGTAAGTAATGTGAGTATTTCTATTGTTATTGGGACATTGTATGAAGATAGGGTCTGTTGCTTATAGAATTTACTGTCTCTAAATCAAAGTAACGATACGATAGCACTGTGGTTGAGCGACTGACTGCTCCGCTGCCTGACACGCATTTGATTCCCGCACCAGAACAATTGTTTAAATGACTTACAAACATTCTTACAAATAGTTGATTCGGGTCTGGGTTTTTGAATGATACAAAAGAAATTTCTAGTGTGAGACAAAGATTTTACTTAAAAAAGTTAAAGGTCAAAAACAACTACAAAAATAATTAAATTTAAATTCTTTTAATAGGTCCTCATAATGTATCGGCCATATTCTTGACTAAAAATATCGTATGGCATTATGATTTCCGGGGTTGCGGAAATGTAGTAACAAGATACCGCGGCCCTGGAACTTACGGGCAGCTGAAGGGACAGGGTGGGTTTTTAGTCAGTAGAAGTCTGACACTCCCTTCCGCTTAACCCAGAGCGGGAAAAGTTATTCGATGATTTTTCCACCCAGAAAAAAAAATAAAAATAAAATGGCATTATGATTTCGAATAGTTTAATCTACGATCAACAATTTTACTAAGTATTGTTGTAAGAAGAGTTCATTTGTTCAAATGAAGTTAAAATTACCTATACTAATAAACTTGAGTATTGCATTGCTTAACACTTAATATACCTAACTTAGCGCAAATGCCATTTCAGAGATAACAATGAGAAGTGTCATTTAAGTAGATGTTATGGTTGCTAAGCATTTTATGTTTGATTACATACTAACATATGTCGAAATATAGGTACATATGTCCTACCATGTAGAAATTTTAATTCTAATGATTAAAATATTTATAACAGAACTTAGATAACAAAGGAGAAGGGGACTTCTGGGCCCAGCTGGTTAACTAGTTGAAATGTGTATTAAAAAAACCGTTATATTTTTCTAAAGGAAATCACAAAGTATGGTACCATGCTTCTACCTAGAAAGCGAGAAAATTTAAATTAAGTTAATGAAAATAAATAATCGATTAAATAATGCCTTAATGATCGATTATGAATAAATCTGTAAAATCTGAGAATATGTATGAAAATCGAGTGACAAGCGCATATCAAGCTTTCGTGGAATCGATTGAATCGATTCATAGTGAATTTTTTCTTCTGACAACACTTGTGCCTGACATCCGTCAGTCACTGACTGACAGATGCACTTCTTAGTTAGTTTCAAAGAGTAAAGTAATATACAGGTTAGTTTTCTTTCGTTCTGAGTGCGCACGTATTTTCCTTGTTTTATTGTTTAACCCTACGACCTCGGCTTTGTATATTATAACGGACTATTTGATGGATCTTGCTACTCTAAATTACCTGGCTCTTTATTTTGGACAACTGTTTACGCCTATCGATTGGATATTGACGACATGAATCGCTGTGTAAATTGTACGATGGCGACTGGTCGCAGTAACTATATTGGTAGAAGAGTCTTGGAAGATGAGGCGATTTTATCAGTTATTCGTCAGTGGCGTGCATCTCAGCCTGTAAGTTTTTACTCATTTTTTTACCTATCAAGTCCTTTTCTACCTATCTTGTTTTTAGCCTATCAAGCAGAGGCGTGCGCTCCTTGAAGGCATAAATGCAGTGCTTTACTTGCCATTCACAGATATTTTAATAAAACGTTCGTACGTTTTAGATGACTTTAATTAATAGTAAATAAATGATTAAACAAAATATAATAACTTAAAAACGCCTAATATTTTATAAATAGCACCCACACAAACATTATGTTTGCCAGGCGCTGCGAATTAATGTACCTAATTCCCAAGTAATGCCGCGGATTCACGCAGGAGATTTGTTTGCATGTGTGACGTAATTTTAGTGTCCGTACAAGTTCGCAAACGCACACACCCATGAATTTCTAAAGCCGCCGGTCATGCGGCAGGATACCACAGACTACATAGAGATACTGCGTTCCGAGTAAAAATAATAGACAGAATAGGCTATTTGACTGGTTTCTAAAAACCATCTCATATTATTTATTGGTGTATAAGGACCCTACAAATAATATTTATTTTCATATTTTATAAATATTTCGTTTATAAAAAGCATTACAAAATATAGTGATTAAGATTATATAAGCTGTCACCGCTAGGAGTATCTGTGTTCTGTGGTCACACGTTTGTATATCAACATTGGAGCAGTCAAAGTCAAATCGAGAGTTTTGTCTTTTTATGTAGTTTAATAGAGTTTCTGGCTGTAATTTACTGGAAAAAATGAGTTATAAATGGTGTACCAGGTGCACAAATACAACGATAAAGTAATAATAAAGAAAGAGAAGCCATTTATAACCGTTCCAAAAAATGTTAAAGTTCGTAATAGTACAACTTGCACGCAGAAATACTAAAGAAATGAAGGATAGTTCGGTAATTTTCTTCTGTCAGGATCATTTTGATGTAAGTAAACATGTTATTATTACTAACTTAAAACATTTTTACAATATAGTTATTCTACTGTTTTAAGGTTAGATAACCGAGATGTTTTTTGTATTATACCTGAATAGCCACAAATATTTCAATATTCAATGATATTTATTACCACTAAATACATCAACATTTATAGCTTTAAAACAACATTTAAAAATATTTCAGATTGAGAAAGATATGGCTATCAATATAATATGGGATTAAGCAAGAGGATAATCATGGTAGATGGAGTTGTGCTTACAAAATTTTATTGCCAGGAAGACCCCAGAAAAAGGATGAGTGATGCTAGTACTTCTAGACATGTATTTGTTAAAAAACAAAGAACCCAACTCATTCAAGAGTGCCAAGACACACTGATGCAGGAAGTGTTAAGTGAACCCGGCCCATCTAGCACCCAACCGACTACAACACCTGTGCAAGAAGTAGTTTTAATGACAACAGGTATGTAGACGTACATCATTTTCGTCAAAAATAGTTGGCAACGCTAGCCGCATTACTAGTGTCATAATCCTGTGCTCGCCCCTGGTGTAAGGTAACCCTAGAGTCCTGATGAGACCATTTCGGTCTCGGCTGGGACATAGAGATTCGGTTGAACATGCACTAGAATTTGTAATAAGCTTGTTTATGGTTGAACAAGATTTAAATAGTTATCTTATTTCAGGTAACCAGAGCACTATGCATGCCAAGCATGTTGGGACTTGGCTCAAGATGTGGTTCTTGGGAGACGTGCGATCGATGCACCAACCCAAGTTGGCCATTCCAGTGTTTGTGTCCGCTGCGGTCGTTCACTGTTAGCACAGCAGATCAGCCACCTTCTTCATAATGATTCTGCTCGTGAATCTGCGATATATAATAAAATATCGTACCTCCTGCACAATTTTTAGATGATATTCTCATAATTATTGAAGGCGAATAATACATGTTTTATACACATATTGGTGTTATATTTTACTTCCTATTCTACCTTTTTAGTTTTTAAAAGGTTGGTGCCTACTACTTCTAGGTTATAGGATATTGGTTGTAGAAACTTGTCTTCGAATGTAGCGTCTGTCCAGGGCGCGGGAGACCCAAACGTGTCAGATCTTCGACACGTCACACGCTCCATGCATAAAACCATTACACAATCGGAGCCATTCAAAGTATTTCGTAAATAACATAAAACACTACAATGTGACACAGACAGAACCTCACTTTAACTATAATTATAATTCACTAGCTTCTGCCCGCGACTTCGTCCGCGTAGAAGTCAAAAATATTCCACGGAATCCCGTCCCCGACTTGCTTGACAAAGATTATAATAGCTCGGCTAATATGCATGATATAAAGATAATTTATAGCCTATAGCACTCAGGGATAATGCAGCTACATGTAAGTGAAAGAATTTTCAAAATCGGTTCAGTAGTTTCAGAGATTACTCCATACATACAAACTTACAATTTACAAACTTACAAATTTTACATCTTTATAATATTAGTATAGATATAACTTGGTTCCTGGATAGCCAAATTTCACCAAATTTTCAGTGAGGCCTTGTTATTATATTCTCTTACAAATAAGGCTAGTTTGATTCAGTTAACACCTGGGCCCAGGAATCTATGGGGTCATTCCCTTCTCCTTTACAAAGCTCTAAAAATAAAACATAAGTGATAATATTGACAAATTTAAACATTTTCAACATCGCTATCAAAGGGAAAAGTGCCCAGAACACTGGCTGCATTGCCACGTTGAATGGCAATGCTGATTCTTTGCCCGAAGAAAAAGTCAGCCCTCTGGTCACTTGAGGAGTCGACTAATCGTTTACCGATGTCAAATTCTAATTACCTATTTAATAACGATATTGTTTGAACGTTCTAAGGAGATACTGCGGCTCCGAAGCGCAATGGCAATTGAGAGAATAGGGAGGGTTCTTAGTCTGTACTAGTCTGACCCCAACCACTCCACCCAGAGCGGGAGTAGTCATTTTGACGATATTCCACCCGAAAAAGAATTGGGTTATACTATCTAGTTCGACGACGGAGCCCTAGTACAGTCACCAGCACAGCAAGCTATCCAAATCTGTCAAATTTACCCAATTGAGCTTCAACCATATCATGTTGTAATAAAGTTGTAAATCTATTAAATTATTTTGACAGATTGGAGTAGGTTGATGTGCTGGCCACCGTACAACAAACTAGACGGCAAGCAAATGTGGGGAAACTCATAAATATCTATTGGTTATACAATATAATCCTAGATTACTGGCAAAGTAACGAAGGTGCCGTTTCCAACCAATCTATACATCTTCTACACATACAAATAAAACAGATTTTCTTACACAAAATTTAAACACAAACTTATAGTGTGTCTGCCTGTCTTTCCGTTTATTTGGGGTAATCTCTGGAACGAACGAGCCGATTTAAATGGAACTTTTACTGGATACACGCGGGTATGCGGCACCAAATACAACTACTACTCTTTGTGTCCCAAAATTCTCACGGGACCGGGATTTTCACGGAGAAAACTATTGACTATCGCTACGATACTCCCACGCAAACGATGTCACGGCTAAAGGTAGTATAAGGTAGAAACCAGCCTAGCTGAACTACAACTTCACTCACTTGTAAGTAAATCGTCTTATCTAGACCAAGTCTGCATTACAAATCGTGTATAACCACATGCGAATACACTGCAACCTACTTCGCGTAACTTTGATCTGCATACAAGGCATTATGTACCTACTCGGTCGAGTAAAACAATAGTCTCTATCTATTACATTTGGATCACCGTTCACACATGTTCGTGCGATATCATTTGCGTCATCGCTGAACGTTTGTACCATGGGGAGGAATTCATTTAAAGTAGCTTTACGCATGTTTTTCTTTGACGAAGAAAAAGTTGAAAGATGGTAATTAACATGAAATTAAAATTAGCCTTTTCTATGTCATCAAGTCTGTGGTAAGCAAGAGTGCTTTTAAATTTAAAACAATAATGGTTGAAAAATTTATTTTACAAAATTGAAAACGATTCTTATAAGAAAATAGTATAGTTCGTTCGATGAAATAATGATGTTTGAAATAATGATGTTTATTTTGCAAATCTATATATATAAAAAAAGTCGTGTTAGTTACACCACTTATAACTCAAGAACGGCAGAACAGATTTGGGTGAAAATTGGTATGGAGGTAGCTTAGAGCCAGGAGACGGACATAGGATTTAGTTTTTATCCCGGAATTCTCACGGGATCGGGATTTAAGCGGGAAAAACACTCCCACGCGAACGAAGAAGAAATAGAGAGTAGGGTAGGGGTAGGGTTGGTGTAGGGTAGGGGAAGTGTAGGGGTATGGGGTAGGGGTAGGGTAGGGTGTAAGGTAGGGTAGGGGTAGGGTAGGGGTAGGGTGGGGTTTGGTAGGGGTGGTAGGGTAGTGGTAGGGTAGGATAGTGGTAGGGTAGGGGTAGGGTAGGGGTAGGGTAGGGGTAGGGTAGGGGTAGGGTAGGGTTTAGGTAGGGGTAGGGTAGGGTTAGGGTAGGGGTAGGGTAGGGTAGGGGTAGCGGTAGGGGTAGGGTAGGGTTGGGGTATGGTAGGGGTAGGGTAGGGGTAGGGTAGGGGTAGGGTGGGGTAGGGTTGGGGTAGGGGTAGGGTAGGGTAGGGTAGGGGTAGGGTAGGGTAGGGTAGGGGTAGGGGGGGTAGGGGTAGGGTAGGGGTAGGGTAGGGGTAGGTTAGGGGGTAGGGAGGGTAGGGGTAGGGTAGGGGGTAGGGTAGGGGTAGGCGTAGGGTAGGGTAGGGGTAGGGTAGGGGTAGGCAGGGGTAGGGTAGGGGTCGGGTAGGGGTAGGGTAGGGTAGGGTAGGGAGGGTAGGGGTAGGGTAGGGTAGGGTAGGGGTAGGTAGGGTAGGGTCGGGGTAGGGTAGGGGTAGGGTAGGGGTTGGGTAGGGGTAGGGTTAGGGGTAGGGTAGGGGGTAGGGTTTAGGGTAGGGTAGGGTAGGGTAGGGTAGGTAGGGTAGGGGTAGGGGTAGGGTTGGGGTAGGGTAGGGGGGTAGGGGTAGGGGTAGGGTAGGGGTAGGGGTAGGGGGTAAGGGTAGGGGTAGGGTACGGGGTAGGGGGTAGGGGTAGGGTAGGGGTAGGGTAGGGGTAGGGTAGGTGTAGGTAGGTTAGGGTAGGGGTAGGGTAGGGCTAGGGTAGGGCTAGGGGTAGGAGTAGAGGTAGGGTTAGGGTAGGGGAAGGGTAGGGGTAGGGTAGGGGTAGGGTAGGAGTATAAATAACACTTTCACACGTCTTTTTTTCGTAAATGTAAACTAGATGAGGCCAGATGAGGCACATTGGAAAAGCCAAATAGAGTAGTATGGTACATATTAAGTATGGATTTATATTGGGCCCGCTTTTGTCTCTAAACTGACTCATTCCAGTCCGGGTGGAGCAGAAGGCAGTGTCAAACTCATACTGACTAAAAACCTATCCTGCGCCTTTAGATGCTCTTGCATTTCAGGGCCGCAGTATCTTGTGACTCCAGCAGGCATTGACCCTATCGGGCCCCATCAATGGCGCTGGCTAATCTTTGGAGGAGGCGCGCGTAGAACACGACGAGGCTTCGACTTGGTGTCATTTTTTTCAATTGATAATAGGCTCGCGTTTGACCACCATCTCACCTGATGGTAAGTGATGATGTGGTCGAGATGGAGCACGCTTGCCTAGAAGTAACCTATTAACTCTTGACTTAAAGGACTCCCAGGTTATAGCGATCAGGAAACACAGACTCCAGCAGGGAATTCCACTCCTTAGTCGTACGCACAATGAAAGTAATCCCAAAACGTTTTGTGCGTGTGGGTGGCATGACCATGTAACGATGGCGCATCGCCGTTTGTCTTGTCCGATGATGGAACGGGCTTGGCAGAATTAAATTATGTAATTCTATCGCACACTCCCCGAAATGTAACCGATAGAAAACCGATAGACTTGCAACTCGTCGTCGATGTTCAAGTCTCTGGAGCTATGATTCGACCGGTTGAATCGTTGCCAATGAGTCTCTTGGCCTTTTTCTCGATAAACTCAAGCGCGTCCAGTTGGTATTTGGCAGATCCATCCCAAAGATGAGAGCAGTACTCCATACACGACCGAACCTGGGCTTGATAGAGATTGAGCATCTGTTCCGGTGTGAAGTACCGTCTCACTTTCATTGCTAAAAAGCAGACAACAAATATGATATTAGGTTTCAGAAACAAAATCGAACCTACACCTTTTGACCAGTTCAAATCCCAGTTCTACATCAACCACAGTGCCACAGAAAATGCATAATCCGTTTTATACGTAACCACCACGATCAAGATACCGTTGCATCTACCGGCAGGCGTGGCCATGGGCGGGCACATTCTAATTCAAATTGCCAGTTGTATGTCACGCGAACTAAAAACAGTTGCGTTTCTGATAAAAACACGCCAGATATCATGCAACTGACTGATTTGTGACCTAGATTTTTGGTGAAGGGATTGGCTTTAACTGGCTCAATAGGGGTGACTTAGTTGCAAGTCACGGCTAATGGAACACTCCATATACATTGTGTGAGTACGGAAACAGCATTAAATGTATTTGCATACATACAACGTGTAACGGAAACCCCATATCTATCGAAAAGGGCTGAAGACAACATCTGGTATGGAGTCTCTATACACAGTTTCAGCACAAAATAACTGATAATCAAATAATTGATACCAAATTATTGGTTTCATATATTTCTTGAATACCAATCATAACAAACGTGTCACAGTACTACGAGGGTCAATAACTTTCCACGTCACTTGCCAATAACACAATAATTCTTTTCGTTCTTCTTAATTTGAAATATTCGGTCTCTGGTATCAGTGTATTGGAATTTGTAATAAGTTCTACACACGTAGACTTAGGATTACAAAACCCTTGCCATATCGTTTGTTATCATACAAAGAAGCCATGCACTTGGTATGTATATACCCTTTAAATTACACGTTGTATATGCACTGTATAATCCACCAACCCTCATTGGGCCCGTGTGGGGAACTTTATATATAGGCTGATTAATGACGCGTATCTATTTACTGTACCCACTTATTTTCTTGTGGTTTATCACAGCTTTAAAATAAGGTTTCATAAATTCACAAATTTCTCACCCATTATTCTATACTACTGTGCATTAGATTAAAAAGCAAATTCAGTGTCATTGTTCATAACAGTAGTACCATTCTGAACACAGCATTCAGTAGTATGCGTGATTCTCACCTTTGCATTTTTTTGCAAAGCGTTAAATACAAGTTACAAGATTCTATAGGGTAAAAGCCGGATAGTTGCCACACTTTTTAAAAAAGCTCTTTTATTAAAAATGTGTACCAATAATTTTTTTATTCAAAGTGTATTCTTAAACATAGTTTATTAATCTTCTAACATAGCCTATTTTTTCAAATATAAATATTATTAGTTTTGAGTAAATCCTGTTTTATGAGACCTCTAAAAAAGGGGATAGTTGCCTACTATGGCGGATAGTAGCCTAACGTTAAAAATGGTTCGGGGGATACTTGCCTAATGTGAGGATAGTTGCCTATTTGTTTTTTTTTTTTTAAATAGAAATGAACTTATATTAATTTAAGTAATCAGTTTTTATTATTGAATACAATCTTTTATTAAGTATTAATTAAAGTTAAATTACAACAAAAATAGACTCCAAAATGGTAATTAGGTATCCAAAATAATATTGAAACATTATTATTTATTTTAAAGATAGAACAATAAACAAAATAAGAATTAACTTTGGCATTAGCATCTGTTAAGTAAGTATTCAGTCCTTATTACTTACTGAGATCCTTTATTAAGTACTAAGAGAAGTTAAATTATTACCTAATCAATACTTAAAAATACTAAGGTTTTTTTATCTTAAATATTAAAAATATGGTAATCAACTTTGGCCTTAGCATTGATTATCACCAGAAGCCAAGGTTTTCAACTTGCCACATCTCAGGCAATGGTTTTTGAATGTTGTACAAGTTTCATGCAACCACATTCGACACATGTCACATTTAATCCAATCTGATTTCGATTTAGTTAATTTATAATTTTCAAAACATTCTGCACAATAATTATCAACTGAAACTTCTTTATTGGTATTTTCTATTTTTGAATTAGCATTTTTTACTTTTAATATATTTTCAGTGTCTCTAATAGACGTTTTGTTTTTTTTGCCTTTGATTGGTAGCCCTTTAGTTGCTTTTCCTTTAGATGTTTTTGAACTTGTAACATTTTCTTCATTTTCACTGTTAGAACTGTAGATACGAATTTTTCTTTTCTTTAAAGCCCGTCCTTTAGTTAGATCAATAAAATCTGTGCTATCTGATTCTGATTCACTGCTGGTAATATCTCTATATTGTTTTGATTTTTTATCTTTTTGTGGTCGCCCTCTTTTCTTCGTAATCCTTTCTTTGCTACCAACTGGTTTGGTTTTAGTTTCTTTCGTTTGTTTCATTATGCTTCTTTCCTTTGCTTTTTCAGTTTTATTCTTCTTCTCGATTATTTTATCATTCGAGTTTAAAATTTCTGCTGATTGTTTAGCCCTTTTAGACATACTCAGCGGAATTTTTGGTATAGGAGATGATTGATGTAAAAATTTCGATGGTGTTTCTTTTTGTAGATCTTTGTTCTGTGACTCATTTAAAGATATCAGCGATGGTAATGATAGTTCAGTATTATCTAAAATGTAATTTTCAATTTCGCCATCTCCTAGGGCTAAACAATCATGAGAAAGAGCCAAAAGACTCGAGGACGGCCTAGGTGGCGTGTAATTTTGGTTCACGCTATTCTTCTCAGTTTCATTTACGATAGTTCCTGGATTATGTTTATCACAGTAGCTTGGGACTTGATCGTCTTGTAGAGTCACTTCGTTCTGTCGACTTAGTACATTACCTCGGTCATATTCAGATTCCTGTATGCGCTCACGTAACGCTAGTTCTCCAGAAGCGCCTGGTACTTGATCATTTATAGTTTCAGACTCTTGTTCCTGCGTAAGCTCCTCCAATGCAATATCTGATATAGCAAATTCAGCATCAGACAGAGCATTTGGATTGACTGGATAGATTCCGCTGCCGCGAAAACCACTTATTGCATTGGCAGGTGTAGTTGCTCGAATCCACGCCCTTGCTATCAGTTGACCAGAATTGTACCGGTTCAGTTTTTTTTGTGGATTGGTGCGAATAAAATTGTTTGTCTCCGCATAATAGTATTTTTTAAACGGTCCGAATACAGATACGTCTAAAGGTTATAAAGCAGAAGTAGTATGACTAGGTAAACAAAGCAGTATCACATCATTGTCACGAGAAGTTTCTAGCATATTGACAGCACTGGAATGTGATGAATGACCATCTAAAATTAGTAATACCTTTCCTGGAGGCTTGTGGGGTATAAAATGTTCAGTCAGCCACTTGTAAAAAAGTTCTGAGGAAATATATGCTGATTTCTTTTGCATATAAACTTTGGAACCAAGAGGAAGTCCTTCTTCAAATTCTGGCTTTTTATTTACCCCCTTGATAATCAGAACAGGTGGGAGAAAATTGCCGAAAGCGTTTCAACAAGCAATAACGGTAATTGTTTCACCTTTTTCACCGGAAGTAAGTGATTTCACTGCTCTAGTACCTTTCTTGGCTAATACCTTGCCAGGTTTATTGTTGAGTTGGACACCGCATTCATCCATATTGAAAATTCGCTCCGGCTTATCCAGTAAATCATTATTAGTTAAGACGGTTATGAGAAGATCAAAAAATTTGGCTACTTCGGCCCTGCTTAGACCCTTCGCTCTTTGAATTGATAAGCCCTCAGCTTGCCTCACAACTATTTCGGGATTTCTTTCAAGGAAACTTTTCAACCATTGCGGTCCAGCCATCTTAGTTTCATTATTAAAATTGTGCTTCAATCCTAGTTTTTCGGCAAACTGATAGGCTAATTGGCGAATTAAACTCCTTTCAGGAGGAAATCCTGCGTCTCCGAGCTTCAGTATATGGGATACTAGTCTTTTTTCATTTTCAAAGCCAAGGACCGGGTATTTTCCTAAAAATGTTAAAAATACAATTAGATAAGTAGGTAGGTATGTAAATAGATTATTTTATTTATAAGCTAAATATAGAATTTTAAATCCTTGACATACCTTGGGTTACCAGTAGCTGGTTTCTCTTTTCATACCGTCTTCTTAAGGTTCGAGAGGATATGCCATAAATCCGGGATATTTCGTTGATACTTTTTTGTTTTTTATTTAGTTCTTCGAACGCAAGTGCTAAACTATCTTCTGTCCAGTTGATGTGGCGCGGCACCACGCCTGACTTTCGTTTATACTTGCGAGGCATTTTGCTGTTGAATATTTATTTTATTTAATATAAACTTTAATGAAAACAAATAAAAAAAAATCACCAAGAAAAAATAGTAAAACCAAATGAAAAAATAACTAAGAAAAAAATCTGTCTTTGCTCGTTAAAAATGTATAGTTACGGATAGTTGCCCTAGGGCAACTATCCGCAAAAGACAGATAGGCAACTATCCTTTTTGATACGGATACTTGCCCTTTTTATTTACGAAATAAATAAAAAATATTTAACAATAAAACGTAATAAACAGTGCAATTTGAACTCTAATGCATTCAAAGAAATATTTTTTTTACGAAAATCGCAATCAGTTATAAAAATATTTAACAGAGATTACTTACCAATATAATTCTGACGCTCGTCGCGGAAGATTTTTACTCACACGGACAAAACACGTGCGCCTACTTCAACGGCTTACGCAGCACTGAGGCCTGCGCGGGGGGCGCTTTCAATTATAACCGAAAAGAAACACTGTCAATACGTCTAAAGCCTGCAATACATGTTGGCCGAGCGTTGTCGAGTGAAGGCCAATACCAACATCTAGACAGTATATTTGCCTTGTCTTGCTATTGCTCGGTGTCACTTGCCTAGTTGGCTAAGTGAAGGCCAACGCCAACGTGTATAGAGATCATTTGGTGCAACTTGTCTTTGCTTGCCGTTGCTCGTGATCACTTGCCTCACTTCGGATCGGTGTCGGTTTTTGGTTACAAATCAAAGGCGCTCGCCTGCGCTCGGCCAACGTGTGAGCAGCTCTACAGACCCTCTTCTCCATTGGTCGTCTGCATTGGCGTTCGACGAACTGTCGAACGTGTGGACATTATTTTTTGCCTTATACCTATTTGCCGACGCTCGCGTTGGCCTACGCTCGGCCAACATGTATTGCAGGCTTAACATAGAGCATTTGAAACTGAGGCATGTATCCGTCCGAGGCAACTATCCGGCTTTTACCCTAAGTGCTACTTATGCTACAATATTAAAATTAGTATGCGTTCAAAATCAAGACAAAATGCTGCTGCAGATTGTTTTCATAGATTTTTCTAAAACAAGGCAATGCAATATTTTATATGTTACACCACTTTAGATCGACAACTACTATCGCTTGATGCTTAGCACAACTGTACTCATTTTAATCCTTTTGAATACGACACTACAAGAGTATATATAACTCTAATAATAATGTACAAAGACTTAAAGTCTGTGAGGTTATAGGAAGTACCTAATCTCTGCATCTACCAAAGTGATTTTAAAAATTCTTTAACGAATGGAAAGCTACATTATTCCTTTAGTGACATAGTCTAATATTAAAGTATTTTTCAGCGACAATTTGTCGCTGAAAAATACTTTCCAGTTCGCTGCATTTGACTCGGTTGTACGCAAAGCTAAAAGGCGACGAGGTGTTGGCAGACAAGCTTCACAGTCAGTTTAAACTTAAAACTTTTGATTTTTTTACGCTTTATTTTCTTAAATTGTGTATCTTCGCAAAAATAGGTATTAAGTAATTATAAAATTAAAATTATATTTAAATAATCAATTATTATTCATAAACTTTTTTTCCCAATGCTAGGAGTATAATATATTATAATACAGAAATAAATTTCTCACATTAATCGCAATTTGTTTACAACAGAATTAAAAGCGTTGGAGTCAAGAGATCGCGTGTTTGTGCCCACTTAATAAACGCTACCATTTACTTGGCTTAAGGTACGTGATTGTTTTAAACGATCATTATTGAAAATTAAATTAGATTTCTATTGAGAATTAACCTCTATTTTGAAATCTGTATATTAAACACTTACTATAAATTTCCTCAGGTGGTTTCTTTTTTGTCTAAAAATCATTTACCGCAAGTGATGAATGATGAGGTTACACCATACGTAGGACCTTAACTAAAATATATGCATTCGTTTTAAGCAAGGCTTTTCTTATATAGTAACAATAAAGATGATAACAAGATGATAAGATGATCTGTGTCCTTATCTACTAACACAATTATAAGTACCAATTACTAATTCTAGTCTTAAGGAACTAAAATAAGTTTTTAATATTGTTAGCATGTCGTTTGTCTGTTGGCAATAAATAATTTTCTTCCTTTTTTCTTTTATAACCAGTTTGCAATTATAATTAGGCACTGGTAAAGCTAAGATTGGGTTTTCATATACAAGGTGTAACAGATTAAGCGCAATACCTCAGACACCTCAATTAGAATATTAAATTATAGTCTAATATCAATTTATTTAGTTACGGATGTTGTTTTAACATCCGTAACTAAATAAATTGAAACCAAACCTAGACATTTTTTTATAAAATAGTTATCCTTACTAAACGCAAAACGTATGTGCGTCATACAATATCCTTACGCAGACGCATTACACTCATGCAATATTAGCGGCTGACACGCACACGAGCGCATTTCCTTGAATTAAGGATTATATTAATTTACTAGCTTTTGCCCGCGACTTCGTCCGCGTGAAATAGTTACTTTGGGCTAACGTTAAATTTAACCCCGATTTTAAAGCATTCTTCATTGGCACTCCGCTCCTATTGGCCTTGGCGTAATGATATATAGCCTATAGCCTTTCTCTATAAATTGACTATTTAATTAAAAAAATATTTTTTTAATTCTAACCAGTAGTTCCTGAGATTATCGCGTTCAAACAAACAAACAAACTCTTCAGCCTTATATTATTAGTATAGATAGCTGTTGCCCGCGACTTCGTCCGCGTTTCCGTCGTTTTTCATAAAAAAAAGTAGCCTATGTCCTTCCTCACGGTTCAGTGATTTTGATGTAACAGACAGATTAACTTTCGTAATTTAGTAGGGAAATATAATATGTCAATCTATAATACTGTTCAAAAATATCGCAATACGGAACCTTACAATATTATTGTGAATAGCTGTGCCCGCGACTCTGTCAGCGTGTAACTCCTTGTGTATTATTAAGTTAATGTTGTTTAGATCACGTTCGCATGGGGCTTAAGTACCTATAGAACGAAATTTTATACCTTCGGCCGCGAGACGCGTCGAGCGCGGCGACCGATTCTCAAAAATAATCCTTATAGCATAATTCAGTATTCACGCGCGATGGCTTATTATTAGCGTATTTCATGTATAACTTTGGTGTTTCTATACCGATTTATATGATTCTTTTTTATGGAATAGTTAATAATGTTAACTTTTTCAATTAGGGGTGACTGAGAGTGTTATAAACGTAAGAGTAGACAAACATTATAATCAGAAAGCTTCGAACTGCTAAGCTATCGGGAGTTACACGTGTTATTGTGAGTCAACCATAAAAGATAGACATATGCTGTCGTGCGATATTTTTTATATAATTTTAAGGAGAATATTTCCGTCATGAAATTTTTCTGTGTAGCTTTAACCATTAAGGTTGCACACGCGACGGAAGCTAAAAAAATGGAGTAACTTCTCCCGTTTTCCCAACATTTCCCTTCACTGCTCTGCTCCTATTCCACAACTTTTTTTATTTTTTTTTTCACACAACGGGTCTAGTCCCAAACTAAGCAGAGCTTGTGATATGGATACTAGACAACTGATAAACATACATATATATTTCTAAATATATACATATTATAGATAAATTACACCCAGACAAAGAACAAATGACCGTGCTCATCACACAAACATTTGTCCTAGGTGGGAATCGAACCCACGACCTTGCGCATAGCAGTCAGGACCACTGACCACTATACCAACGGGCCTGTCAGAAGCCGATTCTGAACCAACTACTTTCAGGAATTGCGATTATTCTGTTACACGTTGTATATTATTAGATATCTGAAGACATGCGACATCCACCAACCCACACTAGGCTGGCGTGGTGGATTACGACCCATCCCCTTTCATAGAGAGGAGACATGTAACGCAGCAGCAGGAATTATCAGACTTTTTTTCCGAGTAGTAAAATCATCGGATGATATCTCCCGCTCTGGGCGGAGCGGAAGGGGGTTCAGACTTCCACTGACTAAAAACTCATCCTGTTCCTTCAGCTGCTCAGAGTCCAAGTCAAGTCCCAGAGCCGCGGTATCTCGTTAGAATATTCCCGCAACCCTGGCGAGCAATGGCCCTACGAGGCCCCATCACTAGCGCTGACGACTCTGAAGCGTGCGTGAACAGGGTAAAGTGGAACGAAGAGAAACTTTTGCCCTGCAGTGGGACCACAGGTTAAAAAAGCTTTATTCTCTGCTCGCATCTTCACATTCGTGTAAATCAAGCACGTTCCTTAAGGATATCTCAATCGTTCTCCCAATAAATTGATTGGCTTAATAAACTTCATTAGTCTTTGAAAGTTGTGTTTAAATCACTCGACAGTTGCGTGTTGCGGACGCTACTCGTGTTTGCACGCAACGCGTCTCGTCGCGTTATGGCTCTGGGCGAATTTTGAGTACGATGTTTTACTTGATGTATGTCGCGATTATGTGAAAAGGATTGTGTTGAAATTGCAGCTTGTTGTTATATTATCCGTTTTGCTTTTTTTGAAAGCATTGTTCTGCCAAATATGACTTAAATCTCGCAGAAATACAAGTTAAGGAAAAGCTGACTCGGTAGTCAGCTTTTCCTTAACTTGTATTACTGAGAATAAATCAATTCCATTACCCATCTTCTCAGTTCATCATGTTGTGGTGATGCTCCCGCTGCGGCTGCAAAAAAAATATCAAGCTGCGTAAATATAGAAAACACTCGGAACTCTTGGGTATGTTACAAGCCCAAAGCATCGAGGACAGATTTTTAACTTTTTAGGTGAGTTAAAATCGACTACAACAAAGTTTTACGCTTTCTGAAACTTATCTAGAAGGAATGAAATTATTCATGAAAATTAACATCTCCTTTAGGCATCAAAACGACAGTTTCTGCCACCAGTAGATCAAATAGTACGCGTGTCAGAAAACCCTCTCATTCGCGTGATTCATTTACTTTTAAAGACGATTCCGAAATAAACATGATTTATCTTTGTTTATTTCGGAATCGTCTTTACATATAAAATCAAAAAACCGCAAGCAACAGCTAAGCCAAAATAACAACAAACAAAGTTCTCAAACAATAACAACTCGATAACAAAACGAAAATAAATCATAATGCTCTTAATGACAGCGTACTGCAGTGGGAAAATGATAAAAATGATATTGATTGTAGCGCAATCGGCAGCCATTAAAATAGTCCGATTGATTGAATTTCTCATGGAGCTTGGGTACAGTTGTGAGAAACAAGCTAATCGGTAGCCATTATGTAGGATAAACGGTCCTGTTGCCTTCTTGTTTTACAATAATGGCTATCATTTTACGTGATTGTATGCACTGAGATCCGTCTGCATGACTGAGCACCTGAGATATGCCTATTCTATAGGCAAGCAAAGTGGATTCCAATCATCTCATTTTGCCGATATCTAATACTTGATATTTAAATTGACATTTCGTATATTTAAAAAGGCTTTCATATGACAATTTGGAAGCAAACATGTCAGAAGTACGAACCATTTATTAGTAGGTATTTAGAACTAGCTATGCCCGCGACTTCAATCACATGGGAATTTCAGGATGAAATATGCCTTTACGCCACCTATAACGTCCTTTATCTTCAAGTAAAGGCCCCATTAAAGTCATTTCTGCCATTCCAGAGATAAGCCTGGACAAACATACCGACGGACAGATTAAATAAGAAAGTTCAAGAACGTTTGTGTTTTATTGTCGTGTTCAAGCGCTTAAAAAACCGATATTTTAAATGTATAGAAGATATATAAATGTTCACAATTCATACGCCTTGAAAAATATTCTAAGACTTCTTAACTCAAGATGGTGATATCCGCTTACATTTGAAGATTCTCACCGTCAAGTCGTTAAAAATTTAATCAACAATTAATTAGACAGAAAAAACTGTAAAGAATGGAATTATGCGTTACTTTGCGGAAATCCATACCGAACTAATACTTTTGGAAATTTTCTAGTGTTAATTCTGCCATTGCCAATGCCACTGGCGGAGTTAACACTAGATATTTTCCTGAAGTATTAGTAGAATACTGTTTCTACTTACTGGTTTTAATTGCGGAATCGACACAGTTGTGTGTGACGGAAAAGACATGTCCATCCAAAACTAATACATGTTGTATTCTAGTACGGTAGGTACCCAACAGTTGCTTTTACCTCACCGTTTAAGGCTTATTGAAATCATAATCTTCGGTGAATCGCAGATCGTAATAGCCGCGATTAATATGCAGGTAAGTACTTGTTTTGCAATTTTGATTCGATTTGGATACGTGCAGCGTGATTATAGTTATGTAGGTTTGTAGTTTCAATAGTAATGACTGGCACTGCCTAGCTAATGGTTTGTGTGAGAATTGATATTGATCTATAATTTTTATGTACATTTTTGATACTGAGTGTCTACATAAAAGTTAAAGCGATTAGGTACTGAAGATCAGCTGAAGGATTTTTTTTTTAATTCACAATAGCGTAAGGTGGCAGATTTGCAAAATAAGTACATACCTTTTTCTTTGTTATCAAAGAGAAACCTTCACAAGGCATCTGGACTTTAGGGGGAAGATTAGAGAGTGTAGGATTTTCACAGCACTAAAACCGCGCTAGTGACAACCTTGTGAATGGCAAATGGGGGGATTAGCCCTCAAAGGACTACTCCGGAGTTCCCTCTGTGCAACTTAAGTACCTACCTACATATGGCGATACGATTGGCGTAGTGGTTAAGGGATTGGCTGCTGAGCTAACCGTGGTGAGTTCGAATTCCGCACGGAAAAAAAATATTTATACGGCCCATAGATGGTTGCTGTGGGTCTAGGTGTATGTGCATATGCGTTTATTGACCGACTTCAAAAAAGGTGATTCTGTACAGGAGTAAATAATTTAGAGTCGGACTGAGTTTAAAAAAAAAATATATTAAGAACTCCTGGCTATAAGGATCTACAATTCATTAACCAAAGATTATGATTTTACAAATCCTTAAATGATGTTGTAAAAACAACTGATACTTATTGTAATAGATATGTAAGACACGAATTAGTTTTTGATGGTCGCGTCTTGCCCGTGTACACAACCGTGTAGAAACCGCATTTAAAACAGTTTTGATCGGGGTTGGGGTGAGATAATTATAATTGAATTATTACAGATAAAGATAAACACGGATAAAAGTTTATAAAAATCACAATATTCCAAGTATACAATGAAAAGATTAAGAAGGATGAGACGAAAAATGGTATATTATATGTTATTCACGTGCATGTTAGGATGTCAAACGATGAACTAAACTATAGCACATTATTGAAAGAAAATTAAGCAGATGTATTTTTTTTTTAATAATTACTCATTTTCATACAGGCGAAGCCGCGAGCAGAAGCTAGTACCTTTCTATGTATTTCATATGTATATTAATACATGAAATAAAAAGCTTATAAAAAATACGCGGTAGGGTATGAAATTTGGCATTATTTGGGGTTATTAAGTTAATGTATTGGTAATATTGTTTAGATCACGTTCACATGAGGCTTAAGTACCTATAGAACTTACTTCTTCACATTCCTTCTCACCGCACCGGGTTTCTATCTAATTCTTACGCTATTTCTACTATTAAACTCTGGAATTTGCTACCCCTTGACATCAAGAAGGCTGAGTCAAAATTTTCTTTTAAGCGCAAAATTAAAAACCACTACTTAAGGGGCTGTCATTCTTAGTTTGGTCTTCGTCTAATTATTATGAGCTCTCTTATTCAGAAAGAATATTATAAAGCACCGTATCAATTAGTTTGTCATTATAGCATATATGTGTATTATATTAGTATTATTATATATTAGTATTATATTTATTAGTATTCAATATATTATTTCATTCCATTTTCTTGTACACCTACCACAGTGTGTTTTTTTTAACCCAAAGGTTGACTGGTAGAGAATGCCTTGCTGCAATAAGTCCGCCCATGTAACACAATTGTACATAAAGTTTAAATAAATAAATACTTCAGCGCAAAGCTTCCGGGTAAACTATGTTGAAAGTTGACCCGTCCGGCACGTGAACATAAAGATTTCTAGAACTGCTAACCCGGGAAAGAGCGACGTACAACTGACCATGCCAGAAACAACTGACACCGAGATCTACTCCAGCAACACGAAAAGTCTGCCCTTGAGCCTTATTAATTCTCATTGCATAACACACCGATACTGGGATTCGCGTTCTTTTAAATTGGAAAGGAAAATTATTTGGTATTATGGGAATTCTGGGAATAAAGACGGTTTCTCCTGCACCGCAACCTGTTAAAATTTGAACCTCGATTATATTTTGTTGCAACTGGGTTACTTTTAGCCGAGTTCCATTGCAAAATTGTGGTGGTTTTAAATTTCGGAGCAGAATAATAATCAGAAAGCTTCGAACTGCTAAGCTATCGGGAGTTACACGTGTTATTGTGAGTCAACCATAAAAGATAGATATATGCTGTCGTGGGATATTTTTTATATAATTTTAAGGAGAACATTTCCGTCATAAATGATTTCTGTGTAGCTTTAACCATTAAGGTTGCACACGCGACGGAAGCTTAAAAAATGGAGTAACTTCTCCCGTTTTCCCAACATTTCCCTTCACTGCTCTGCTCCTATTGATTGTAGCGTGATGAAAAGTATACTATAACCAGCTCAGAAGTATGAAAAATAAATTGTACCAAGTTTCGTTAAAATCCGTCGAGTAGTTTTTGTTTCTATAACGGTTATACAGACAGACAGACAGACAGACAGACAAAAATTTTACCTATTGCATTTTTGGCATGAGTATCGATCCTTAATCACCCCCTGATAGTTATTTTGGAAATATATTTCATGTACAGAATTGACCTCTCTACAGATTTATTATAAGTATAGAAGATAATGTTCAAAGTTATTTATAATTATGAATTATAGTCAAACTTCGACCACTGGGCGATCACTTTTCTTGTGAAATATTTTTTTTTTTTTTTTGGTGATAACAACAGATTCCAACTCTTAACTAGGTACTTATGTAAGATTACATGAGCAGCCAATAATATTTATCGACGGCAGATACATAGGGTGAATGAAAATGTTATTTATAGTCTTAATCTTCTAATATATAAAATTCTCGTGTCACAATGTTAGTTACCTTACTCCTCCGAAACGGCTTTACTGATTTTTACCAAATTTTATATGCATATTCAGTAGGTCTGAGAATCGGCTACTATCTACTTTTTATCCCGGAATTCCCACGGGATCGGGATTTACGCGGGAAATCCTCCCACGCGAACGAAGTTGCGGGCAGCAGCTAGTATTGATATAAAAGATGATTGGGCAACTTTGAAAAGTTCAGTATATCATAATTGTAAAATATGAAATATATTCGAGGCTATAAACCTTTACGAATGTCCTTTTCACAATTAACAAATTTTAATACATACATTTTCGTTGTAATAAATTATGTATAACAGCCGAAAAAAACTTAGATAATCATAAGGCAGATCTATATAACTTCTTTGCATTTATTCCGTTGGGCTTGCGCACGCGCTTCTAGGTGGATTTTTTCACGTTTCCCTGCGATTAGGATAGTAAACTCCCATCAGTATGCTTTTTATTGTACCGACATTGTACACACGAACCGCACTTCAGTGTCATAAAGCATAGTAAGATGGAACGATAGCTCTATTTAAATAATTTTGGTTGCTACCCAAACGTTTAAAAGTTAGATTTGAAAAATTATGCAACACGCAATTTCCAGGCACCTTACATCTGAAAAATTGCTGACTTTATAATTGGTTGCAATACAAAAAAACAACACTACCTTAGAGAAAAAAGTAAATAGATAACGCTTCGGAAACATACAAATCGATTTTTTACATAAATGTATTTATATTTATTTCAAAGCGTCAATAGCCTAATGGATAAGGTGTCGTGACTTATGATCGAGAGGTCGCGAGTTCGGATCCCACCCATTACACTATCGCCGTGAACCCATTTCAGACACAAGCATATTTAGCTTAGTTGGAGGGATTAACAAGATTGCTAGTAATGTGAATTCTACCCACATTGCTAGTTATCTTTATAAAAAAAAATAAGGTCGCAACAAGTCTAAGATAAGTTTTATTTATAATGATGGTAATCATATAAATAAAGCTTATCGAAAGCCTGCAATACATGTTGGCCGAGCGTTGTCGAGTGAAGGCCAATACCAACGTGTAGACGGTATATTTGCCTTGTCTTGCTATGGCTCGGTGTCACTTACCTAGTTGGCCGAGTAAAGGCCAGCGCCAACGTGTATAGAGCTCATTTGGTGCAACATGTCTTCGCTTGCTGTTGCTCGTCATCACTTGCCTTACTTCGGATCGGTGTCGGTTTTAAGTCACAAATCAAAGGCGCTCGCCTGCGCTCGGCCAACGTGTGGGCAGCTCTACAGACCCTCTTCTACATTGGTCCTCTGCATTGGCGTTCGACGAACTTGTCGAACGTGTGGACATTATTTCTTGCCTATGCCAATACTCGTGTTGGCCTACGTTCGGCCAACATGTACCTATTGCAGGCTTAAGACCCATTGCACCTGCCAGGGCTGCGGAAATTTTCTTAAAAGATATCGCGGCTACGACACGCAAAGGCAACTGAAGGAACCGAGTGGGGTTTAATCAGTAGAAGTCTGACTCTCCCTTCTGCTCCTTCCAGACTAGAAGAAGTTATTTGATGATTTTCCCTCCGCAAAGTAACGAAGCCTTATGGCATTCCACAATCTTTTCCTGACATCCAAGAATGAATAGAGTCATTTCGTCTACTTAGGATTGTTTTCCCTACAGACGGAATCTGGAACCAACATCCTAACTAAATACTGTTCTCTTATTGGACAGATTTAGACAGATGTATTTTTGGGAATGTTTACCCCGCATTAGGTGTCAAAAGCTGCATGTACATATTGCACATATTTATGTACATATTTACATATGTACATATTTTGCCGCAATAAACCACTGCTACACAGTACACCTTTCTATACAGTTCTACTTGAACATCTGGAGTTTTCCTGTAATACCCTAAGACCACTACAATATCCTTTGTCCTATTCAGTTCCTCACATAATTAAATCCCTAGTCTTCTATCCATCTTGTCTATCAAACTAATATAGTACTACACATAAAATCCCAACTCATTAATAATTAAGCGTATCAAAATCAAACGCCATCACAACACGTTATTACCCGACTGCGGCGGGGCGGTGGCAAAAAAAGAAGTGTAATGCACGACGCGCCGACTTACAGACTCGGTGGACGATAAATTCCAATCAGGACTCCAAAGGCGCAAGGGCACTAGGTCGAAACCAGCTGAGTTAAGAGGAATAGCTTTTGAATATAATTGCACCTTTTTATGTGCTGTATAGGGATTAAGAGCGAGAGTTCCAACTGCTAAGTACTTGAGCTAAAAAATTTGATGGGATTTTCAATGAATGAGGTGCTAAGTACTTTGGGATTTGATTGATATAATGATCGAACTTGGAATTCTGGGATAATAAGTTGGCCTATTTGTTATTCCAGGATTTGAACTACTTATCTACTTACCCAATTTCATTCTGATTTGTTCAGTAGTTTTCGTGTGAAAGAGTAACAAACATCCATACATTCATCCGTCTACACATCGATGGATGTATCACAAACTTTCGCATTTATAATATTAGTAAAGACTTGGTCACTCAATTCACTCAACAACATTAGAACTTAAAACTCCATCCGTGATCATGGCGCTTACAACAGTGCCGAAATATCGGAAACTAGAAACAATAAATATACCAGGTAAATACCTCGTTTTAGGTTCTAATAATTGTCATTATATTAATTAACTGTAATTAGTTAATTAATAAATAGATTGACTTGGCAATCGCAATAAACAATTTAATTTATATATGTATTACTTGTGAGATATATTGTTTTCATGCGATGGCCGAGTCAATCTATTTATTTAAAACGGTAAAGTTTTTTAATATTGATATGGTCACTATAAGATGTCGTTAGGTTAGATAATTACGTATCAACTTAAGACAGAAGGTCCCTTAAGTAGGGACTGAATAAATTAATAACCGACTTGGTATTACATGGATCTCACAACTTTTTACGGTAGAACAACTAAGTTGCGAGACTTGGGTTTTTGACAAGTATTGTTTTTTATGGGATAAAAATTGTCCGCTTGTCAAAGAAATTCTAAATTACTTTAAAGAAACTTTATTTCTCATTAGAATATTTTACAGTTCGCTTAGTATCAGCCCAGTGACGAAGCATACAAAGAAAGTACCAAAATAATTATGTTACCGAAAAAACGTAATATTTGCAAAAAAATACTCTTTTGAACTAACGTTAAATTCTTTCTCTTACTCGGTAATTTTTTCGTAACCTGCTAATAATTAAGTTTGAATTTGATTGCCTAAGACTTAATTGCTATCTAAATCATTAGAGAAAGTTTTGCCGTATACAAAACAATTTTGTACCTACATACGTATCCATGTATAATTCGGTACGCACTTTTCACTCAAGGTGCATATAGGGTCTTTATGTGCCAACAAAAGGCCTGCTATACTAAACGCGTACACTTATAACAAAAGCAAACAAAGCGCTTCTTTCAAAAACTTTCACCTTCGACAGCCTAGACCTTAAGTAATTAAAGTTAATGCCTAAGATTTAAATGAGAATCCATAACACGTCCAAACGTGAAGTACCTCACCGCACAATATTTTCACTGGTGTTTTGAAACCAAGCTTCGCAATTTTGGTTTGTTCCCTCTAGCTCTCCTGGTTTGGTCCTTAATGACGAATGGTAATCAAAAAGTTCCTTTTCGAAACTTTTTAAATGAAATATTTTAACCATTTTTTTCGGGAGACAAAGTTATCGAAAGACTTCTTCTGCTCTGGGTGGAGTGGAAGGGAGTGTTAGACTTCTACTGACTAAAAATCCATCCTGTTCCGGGCCGCGATAACATTCCCGCAACCCCCACAGAGATTATTTTTTAAATCTTAAAGTTTGTTAGTATGTACGTATGGGTCCAATTTCGCAACTGAATTTTAAAACAGTTGTTTCCAACCAATTGAGCTGAAGTTTTGCAATAAAGTTCGGTTTGGATGTCAATGTACAGTTAGCTTAGTAACATTATTCGTATATGGTGGTCTGCCAAAAATGGTGGATCAATTATTTTGTAGGCACTCCCATAACAGGAGTATCAAATGAAAAGAATTAGGGACAAAATTAAAAGAAAAATTGTTGTAATATAAATCTATTGTTATTAGGTAACAAACTATTTTATTTGATTTTATTTCATTAAAATATCCTAATTAGTTTTATAAAATGAGCAAAACAATGTAAGTTTAAACAAGGATTTTGAAACAATTAAAATTATTAAAGAGTATTTAAATCTTAGAGTTTTCTTTTAACTGTGTTATCAATCTAAATAGTTAAGGTAATCATAAACATAAATAAATTGGTCTTGAACTCAATGTTTACTTGCTGCACTATAATATTACAATGGAAACATATCCATAGCTACAAATAGAACAAACTCTGGTTCTTTTTAAAAAACTCACCAGGAACAATAGGAATGTACCTTTCGGTGTTTCAATTTTCCATGCTCATGTGGTAATGAATGAAAACAGTGTGTAGCTTATCGTTTAGAACAGATTTTGAGCTTTTGAAGGGTTATGCGCACTGAACTAGTAACCTAGGTAACAGTCGCCATGGCAATTATGGCCTTACTTACATTTGTAAGTGGCTGGAAATGGGCTAATGTTGCTTCTTGCTCCGCTTGTTAATGACTTAGGTAGGCTGCTTTTATAGAGCTAGACTAAATAAATTCTTTGCACTGTACTAGTTATATTTATAAATATATCCTGGTCAAATGGGGTATCCTTGACCCATCGCGGACGCAATGCCAGTGTGGAGCCCTGGTACAAAATATGGCCCACCTCTTGTCATGTCCATCGTACACGGCCACCTGCACCTTGCATGATCTCAACGAGGCCAATACCAGAGCTGTTCAGGTGGCTGCATACTGGTGTAAAAACGTTTGAGCATCGTCTCGAAAAGACTGTACTAGTTGGGAAAGTATTTCGCTCTTAATAAATACTCATTTCTATATATTTCGAGAATTTTTAAAAAGGTTCATTTCAATCATCATTTGTTTAGTCTATTCACAAGTATGTTGAGATCGGCTTACAGTCCTTATTAATGTTTTGCATGGAGAAATTGTTTATCTGACCTCCAGAACCCAGTAGCTGGACAACAGCGATACAGCTTGGTAAGACTGATGTCAGATTTTCTGTATTTTGAATACCCGTAACGACTGTCAAAGATTCACAAAATAATGACAGAGGGGATCAACGGCTTAGCGTGCATTTCGAGGTACGAGAGAATCTCAATATCTTAAGATGGTTACACTTCCAGGAGAATAGGATTTCGAGGTCTCAATAATGTTATTTCATTACAATAAGTCTATTATCTTGGTCCAACTGTACTACCATTGTACCTCAAATCTAATTAATCACCTAAAAACATAACTTGTCAAACTTTCTTTCTTTTTACGACAACTACAAATATCATCAACATTATAATAATGTGGTCTTGCTTGCTATACAACCTCCAGGAGAGGTCAAAGGTCATACAAGAATTAATGCTAATCGAAACACACTCACTTGCTTTTTTATACTATGTCCCATTCACTTGCAAATTCCATAATGCGCCTGAGGGCACGCTCATTTTCCCACGGTGTAATTTATATGAAAAAAATACATTAAAATACAACATACATAAATACCAAGAACAAACCGTAAATAAATCGCTGTAAGACTGAAACTCATCTGTACCTTAATCGCCTTTAAGACATTTTCAAACTGAGTTGCCACTAGTACTTAATATCGACTAAAATCCGTCCAAAGAAAGGTTAAAATGTAACAAACGAAATTGAACTCTACGCTAACGATATAAAAGCGTTGATAATAAGCTAATGAAGAGATTAGAACGGTTTGCTCTTACGTTGTTTACGAAGAAATTTCTCTTAGAGCTCTTTTTGATATTATAGCACGCGTCTGAATGTTAGGGTGTTTTCATATAAACTAAGTCTTTTAATTCCTCCTTAAAATGTTTAGTTTAACATTTTAAGAAAGAATTAAAAGGTGTTTTATTATTAAAAGTTGTTTTATTTCACCTACCTTTCAAGTTAAGTTTTCTTCTTCTAGTTTATTTTGTTTTTCATTTAAAAGGCCCAGCTCTACAGATTACTAAATAGTTACCCAGATCTTTTATGAAGTGTCATGCATACATTGCATTGCAAATAAATGTGTGCATTCAAAAAAAATCCTGGGTTGTTGTGGTCAAATAAATAGGCAATCGCTCTATGTAAAACACTGGTACTCAGCTGGATCCTGGAAGCCAACCCGGTTAGACTGAAAGCCATCAAATAGTTGAGAAAAGGCTAAGCTATGATGATGAGTTTGTATGAAACATCGTGAGGTCTAAACGCTCGATAAAATAAAGCAAGCTATACCAAGTCACTTATTACATATCTCGGCTCGTGTGCCCGCAGTCCGACAGAACGTTGTGTTGGTCGAATTCCGACATTGAATAATATAGCATGTGGGTGTAGTCCTTATATATTTGTTTTCACTCGGTGTTCCTTATTTAACCGGAGAATTTTGCCCAGCAGTCGGGCATTGAGTCCCACTAGGACACTTAGGACATTAAGTTTGTTTTTGTTAAAGCATGGTACAGTACTCTCGGTCAGCTGATCCAACTCGCTTTTGGCGTTGTAGTAAACTACGGAATCCTAGACTGCGCGTGGCCCGACACGCACTTGGCCGGTTTTTTGACTTTAGATGGACACTTATAAGGCCTACGGAAATCTAAACTGCGCATGGCGCGGCACGCAGTTGGCAGGTTTTTTGAGTATAGTAAAGTAGTAAGGAGTAGAATTCCCTGCCGGAATCTGTGTTTCTTTAAGTCAAGAGTGAATAGGTTACTCCGTAAGCGTGCTCCATCTTCGATCACATCATCACTTACCATAAGGTGAGATAGTGGTCAAACGCGAGCCTATTATCAATAAAAAAGTAATATGCCTGACTGGAGTTGAACCCACCCACTTGCAAGTCGGGATCGTAACCATTGGACCAAAACTACTCCCCGTGGATTATAGTATACAGTAGATATTTTATTACACCTGCTTTTTTAATTATCTCATGGCAAACTCCATATGTTTGCCAGACCACATTTCAGACCCTAACAACGAAACATGTAACTATACACAAACCTTTAATAACTAAAGAATTGTCGTTTCGAAGGTTATATAGAAGACAGGTCATGTTTTGATGCAGACGCAGGCGCATAAGTCAGGGGTCGCGTCAAACGTTCGACAAACTACGCCATTGTAACGATATTACAAAGCCTTCGGACGGTGAAGAAGAATAAAGAGGCAAGCGCGTTCTGTAAAGATTGGGTTTTATTTTTGCTTTAGTAGTTGTGGTTTTGGATAAAACTAAAAGAAAGATAACCAAAGGCTATAAAAACCACTTGAACGCGCATACAGTGCCCCGACGTACAAAAACCATTTGTGTTTTTTTTTTGAACCATTTTAGTTGTGACCAAGTGTTAGACCTGTGTGTATGCTATATAATTACAAATTTTAAAATTTTGTATGAAATTTATAACGCATAAAAATGCCTTCAGATAGTTGTCATAAAATACCTATACCTACATTAACTAACTTAAAAAAAGTAGGAAGTTCTAATATTTTTTCTTCTGTGTGACATGCATGTTTTCATTTTAGATTTCCGAAGAATTCAGAATAAAAAGAAAAGTGGATAGATGAGGTTACTAGAGAATATTGGTTTCAAGTTATGTTTTTATTGATATAATATTGAGAAAAGTCAAATCGTGAATATAAGATATCTATATTCAATCTTTCTAGGCGCCAAATAGTATGACGCACTCTAATAAAAATTAACTTGGGCCTTCGCATTACAATATTGCCCTTGTAAGATACTTTGTTTCCGGGGTTGCGGTAATGTTCTAACGAGATACCGCAGCACCGGAACTAAAGGGCAGCTGAAGGAAAAGGGTGGGTTTTAGTCAGTAGAAGTCTGACACTCCCTTCTGCTTTACTCAGAGCGGGACAAGTCATTCGATGATTTTCTCACACAGGAAAAAAAGGTTACTTTGTTTGGAGGTTGAGTCCACAGGTAAAGTTTATGTAGGACCACCGAAAAAATATAATTACATAGAGACCACTGAAGCTGTTGATACACAACTGATTTTAATGAAAATATTTTTATTATGGAATTTTTACTCAGAATTTTTACAATGTAAAACCTTAATAACTTACCCTTAATTTAGTAGACCAATCTCTAACCAGGTATATCTACGCAACTTGACCTTGAACTGACCAATTGCAGCTCTGCATTTCTCTGTCGTCCCCCGGCCCGTAGTAGTGAGTCCTGTTCTCCAAAGGAATCAGTCTATATACTCTCTAGTGGTTATATACTCCCTGAAGATACAAAAAAAATATATTGAATATATTACAAAGACTTTTTCTAGCCGCGAAAATCATCAAATGACTCCTTCCGCTCTGGTGGAGTGAAAAGGAGTCTCAGACTTCTACTGACTAAAAATCTACCCTGTTTCTTCAGCTGCCAATAAGTTCCGGGGCCGCGGTATCCCATTAGAACATTCCCGCAACCCCAGCAGGCCATTGCATGCACGGATTCCTTTAAAGCCATAAGTCACTAGTGCTGACGACTCTTTGAGCGGTCAACACTCGTGACGGGTACTTTCTTACACTGGAAATATTGTAGTAGTAGGCAAAACAATGTTTACCAGGTCAGCTTGTAAGTATATAATAAAGTACAAAATACTTCTATTGAAACATAGGTACTCGTAGGCTCAATGGTATAAAACGTTTGTGTAGGTATGTAACTTTTGTAATGGTATAAATGTTGAATAACCTATAATAGAGGGCTTAAATAAGTGTTTAGAACGCTGTTCAATAAAGTTAGCCATGTTTTATGGCTGTTATAAAATATTTTTTATTCAAAAATAAAGTATCAAATAATCGCGATTCAATACTTATAATAAGCTACTACTACTTTGCTGCCGTGCACTTTATCACGATAAAAATGACACACACTTCTTTTGCAGTCAGGCAAAAAGTAGCCAATAACCTTTTTCAAGCCTCAAACTACTTCCATACCAAATTTCATCCAAATCCCCACAGTATTTTCGAAAATTAGGGTCATCAAAAAAAAAAGTCCGCTTTATAATATTAGTATAGATTTTAATTATATTTGCCTGACTTCTCGTGTTCTGCTCTTATCAATATTTATACCAATGTTCCACCGCTAATTCTCTAAATTTCAGAAATAAATAATATATTGTTTAGAAACCATATTGAGAGTTGTTGAAAAGTTTATATTCCTGTATTAACTATTTTTACTGATACTGCTGATAAGGGGTTTATAAACACGGTAAAAGTGAGGCAAAACTTGTATAATCACAAATATAGACAATACAGACAATCTCAACTTTAATAACACAAAACTAAGCACAACACAACCGTACACCTCGAGAGCTCAACCCAAAGAGAGGCGGTGATCGCGCCATGTCGACCGGTGAACCGCTTCGTTTCCCGTCACAGCATCACTCGCGCTTGCTTCACTCGGTGTTGCCAACAGTATACAATGTAACATTATGAAAATACGTCATTATATTGTTTAGACATATTATCAGCTACTTAAAATAATTTCACGAGTTATCAAAACCTCTAACTCATAATGAAAGATAATATGAAACGTTTTTTATGAGCTATATTTCGTTGCAATATTAAGTCTTCTATGCAATATTATTCGAAGCATAATTCAGTAAGTCTTGAAAAATCACACTAAACTAAATTTGATAAAAATCTCTGCCGGCTTCTCTGTTCCCTACCCATTATTGATTTTTTCGTAAGAGCTCGATCCTGACCTTAATTAGCTTAATTACCTGGTAGTGATCGATAGATGATTAATTTTGTTTTAATAGGTCCTTGTAAGACAAAAATCTTCAATCGATACTATCTTCGCTCATACGCTAAAAAAAATGAATAGAAATTCTCTAAAATGTGCAGATACGCATTTTTGCGTCAGGGGCGCTGAGAACATTCGTCGGACGCGTCGACAGCTCGTTGCGTTTGGCCGCGAGCGGCGCGCGCGCCTATTTGTGAACGCCATCTATCGCTACACTTGTACAACGCTACAAAGCTGTTAAGGTACAGAATTATTTTTGAATAATATACCTAGTTTTCACGAATTATGAGTTAATATTTTTATTGTTTTGCTACGTTTACAGAGTATTTTGTATTTCGAACGCCATATAAGTGCGAATATTATATTTTATCGCTATGTATATGATTTATCAATCAATATATTTATGATAGAAAACGCATGGTTATGAAGAAAAATGATAATGTCAAAAAAACGATGTGAGAATTATTTTCGTAGTGAGCTGTTTTATTTATGTGTACGTAATCGTAATCAAGATAATATTACATACCTACTTAACACTAACTATAAAACGCATAGTTATGAAGAAAAATTATACATCATTCTGCTCCGACGCTCGCCCGCGACAGTCGTGCCGCTCCGCGCTCTCGATCGTTCCGTGCCTGAGTCATCGCTCCGTTCGTCACGCCCGCCGTGACGTCACTCGTAGTCGCCGACTACGACGCCTGGTCCGGATCCGCCTTTTTCGAGGCGGTGAAGGATATCGTGCTTCTCTAACAGAGATTGTCAAAACAATTTGGTTTGGCCCCTTCAGGGTAAAACCACAGTTTCGTGGTCCTTGGTTGGAAACCTCACGGTGTCAACAATACCAAGGGGGTGCTGACCCGACGCACCCGCTGATCCCCTTCAGGGTGAAGCAGTCAATTGGAGTCGAGTGCTAGGTTTTGGCCTTGGGGGATCTCCTAGTCAAACCTAGTTACTGAGTTCTCTTCACAGCATACACACCTAGTGTCGGTTGGGTGTATCTACCCCTTCGCACTAGACCCAATAGGGCCCGGTACGCACATTGAGATTGGCGACCGGATTACAAGCTTAGGGCTCACCATTAGGCACACACCTCCCTGCTATCCCCGCAGGGAGCGAACTCACCTCCGGGTCATTCCCGCCCGGAGGGTTAGGCAAATAGGGCCCCTCAGGCCACATCAGACGGCAACACAGCTACCGAGTTTGTCTGGGTTTCTCTTCTCGGTAGCGAAGTGTTAGGAGAAACTCCGGGGCAGGGCTCTTAGGGGACCGTCTGCTCGGGGAGCTCACGTTTGACGTGTCTCCTCGAGGCGCTTATGTTAGGGTTAGGAGATTAGGATGCCCACCTTTGTCGCCTCCAATATGGAGGACAAGATGGAGGATCTCATGTCCAAAGTCGAATCCCTATCGGCTCGGTTAAATAGAACAACCGATATATTAGGAAAGATCCTATTTGAAAACCCCGCCCTACAAAGGAAATATGGGGAGGAGATTGACTCCTTACCCCCCGCGGTGTTTCCCGCCCCACAGCCAGATTTAGGTCCCACCCCCGCGCCCAACGCAGATAGGTCCCCCTCCCCCCCAGACGTCGAAATGGACTCTGAGGAGGAGGAACAAGAAAAAGAGGGCTCGGAAGGCGAGCGCTCGGAGCGCGCAGAGAGCATGCACTCTGGGCGCTCGGAGCGAGCGGAGTCCGAGCACTCCTCCTCCGATCAAACCTCTTCCTCCGACGAGTTTATCCTCGTCGAGGGAAAGAGGAAGAAGAGGTCGCAGGCCTCGTCCTCCACCCAGGCCCCTAAGGCCAAGAAACCCTCCCCTCCCGAGCCAGCACGCTTAGTGCAGAGCCAGCCCTCCACTTCCTCGGCCACTAGGCCCAGCCCTACCCAAACCCCAGTCGTCAGCGCCTCAGTGCGCAAGACCATCCCTCCCCCACCCATATTCATCCACGATAAGGGGGCTTGGACAAACGTGTCCAAAGCGTGTGGCGAGCAACGTATCGCCTACACGAATGCCCGCGCCGTTCAGAACGGCATAAAAGTAGGGTTAGCGACAGCTAACGACCACCGCGCGCTTTCGAAGCTCCTCAAGGCTCGAAATATCCCCCACCACACTTATACGCTCCATGAGAGCAAGCCCGTTCGGGTGGTCCTCTGCCGGATCCCCAGTGAGATCCCCACCACCGAGATCGTCTGCGACTTAGAGTCACAGAACATCCCGGTGATTGAGGTGCACCGTATGCACGGCAGAGGTGGCAGGGCGTCTAACAACGTCCTCGTCATCTGCCACCCCGTCTCCGAAGGTCCCCACCCCATCTTTGCGCTGAAGACTGTATGCAGTCTTTCAGGAATTTTAATTGAGAAGCCACACAAAAGTGGCACGGTAGGCCAATGCCACCGTTGCCAGTTATACGGCCACGCGCAACGGAATTGCTTCGGCAAACCCCGGTGCGTAAAGTGCCTGGGCGATCACGGCACCGCGGAGTGCAGTCGCCCAAAAGATAGGTCCCAGTGCCCAGACCCACCCAGCTGCGTGCTGTGCGGGCAATCCGGCCACCCCGCCAACTACCGAGGCTGTCCGAAAGCCCCGAAAACCTCCGCCCCTAAACTGGCAACGCGCGCTAGCGCACGCCAGGGACGAGAGTGTCCTACACTCTCGTCTGAGCTCCCCCAGACCCTCAGTCCCCAGCGTCCAACTCCTTGGACGGCGGCGAATCACGCCCAAAACTTCCCGGCACTAAGGCCGAAAGTCCCTGGGCTGATGGATCAACCCATCATGCCCTCCGCTCCGGTTGTTGTGGCTTCTCAGCCCCCACCTCCTCCCCAGTCACTCCCTCGCTCGGATGAGCCGGAACTCGATGCGTTCCTCATCCTTGGGAAAACATTCAGTTTCTTCCAGTCCCCCCGCGCCATCCAAATGGCAAAGGAGGTCGTGGCCTGCAAAAGCATTGAATCCCTGATTCAGGTATACTATAAGTATTCTGATGTAAAAAGCCATTTTGACAACCTCTTTAAACAGCCATAATGTATAACACGGCTAGTAAAAGATTAAAGCCCCGATCCCTAAAGCTAGGTTACTTCAATGCCAATGGCATCACTAATCAACGGGACGAGATCGCGACTTTCCTTCGCGATCATAGTCTCGACATCCTTCTGGTCCAAGAGACCTTCCTCAAACCCCACCTTAGGGATCCCAAGGTAGCCAACTACCGGCTAGTTAGGAACGATAGGACTAGATGCCACAGAGGTGGCACTCTAATATATTATAGGAACTCCCTGCACTGCATCCCTATGGATCCGCCGCCCCTTGCCCACTTAGAGGTATCCGTTTGCCGGCTAGGCATGACGGGCCATCCCTCTATCACAATAGTATCCGCGTATCTCCCACCGCACAGCGACGTAGATTCAAATTCTTCGATAAACGCCTCACTACGAAGCGACCTTACAGCCCTTCTTGACATGAGTGACTCCGTCCTTATAGCGGGGGATCTCAATGCCAAACATCCCGCATGGTGTAGTCGTATTACCAACCCCCGTGGAAAGGTACTATACGACCTTTGCACACCTCTCCACATAGATATCATAGGTCCTATGCGGCCTACTCACTATCCGTTCGAGCCATCCCACTTGCCCGACGTACTCGACATTGCCCTCCTGAAGAATGTGAACTTACGTTTGCACTCTTTAGAGACGGTAGACGAACTTGACTCTGACCATAGACCGGTGATCTTGGAGTTAACTCCGAGATCGGGTCCCTATGACCCTAACCGCCCCCCTCCCACACAGGTGATCACTGACTGGAGGAAAGTAGGCGAATTGCTGAAATCCAACACGTCTCCTCACCTGGACAAGATCCCCGACCACATCCAGTCCGCCGCCGACACGACGGCTGCGATCGACTCACTCACGGAGCACGTGCAATCTGTCTTGAACGACTGTTCAAAGGAGATTCCGGTGTCAGAGCACTGGCGCCGGAAACTCCCGGACGATGTACGGGCCCTGCTGACTGAGAAGAACGCAGCAGTCCGTGCCTACAGATCTTTCCCCTGCCAGAATAACAAAACTTTCATGCGGTACTTACAGCGCAAAGTAAGTAACAGCATCAGAGAGTGGCGTGAAGCCGGCTGGGACAAGACCCTGAGCGAACTGGAACCCACCCACCATGCCTTCTGGCAACTTCAGCGGAATATGCGCGCCACTGAGGTTGCCTCAATGCCTCCCCTTATCCGCCCGGACAAAAGCATTGCCTTCGACGACGAAGACAAAGCCGAATGCCTAGCCGACAGCCTGGAGGCACAGTGCTCTCCCAGCTCCCAACCAGTCGACCCAGCCCACCTTGCCCACGTGGATGCTGAGGTCGAACGTAGATCTGCCCTACCCCCTGTCGAGGACCCTGATGCTCCCCTCCCCCCCGTCACGGAGGACGAGGTGGAGGAGATCATCAAGAAACTCAAACCTAGGAAAGCTCCCGGGACTGACAGACTGACCACTAGGGCACTTAAACTCCTCCCACGTACGATCTTAGTCCTACTGACTGCCATCTTCAATGGCGCCTTGTCCAACAACTTGTTTCCACAGGCTTGGAAAGAGGCTATAGTGATAGGTATCCCAAAACCCAAAAAGCCCAAGAACCTCCCGACTAGCTATAGACCCATTAGTCTGCTCAGCGCCCTCGGCAAGGTCTACGAGCGGATTATTCTTAATCGGCTCAAGGACTTTGTCGAGGCCAAGAGCCTAATCCCTAACGAACAGTTTGGCTTTAGAGCCCATCATTCCAGTGTCCACCAAGCCCACCGCATCGTAGAGCACATTAGCGGCCGTTTTCAACGCGGTCTGGTGACGGGGGCCCTATTCTTTGATATAGCAAAGGCTTTCGACAAAGTCTGGCACAATGGCTTAATTTATAAGCTTTACCAACTAGGTGTGCCGGACCGTCTCGTGCTCATCATTCGAGACTTCCTGTCAAACCGCTCCTTCAGATATCGTATCGAAGGAGCGCTTTCCACTCCCCGCCCTATCAGAGCCGGCGTCCCTCAGGGCGCCGTGCTCTCCCCCCCACTCTTCACGCTATTCACTAGCGATATCCCCAAAAAGCCCCCAGTAGAGTTATCCCTGTTTGCCGACGACACGGCCATCTACTACTCGGGACATAATCCCGTTAGCATCGCTCATACCCTCCAGACCTCAGCCAACGCACTAGGCGATTGGTTTAGGAAATGGAGGATTGAGGTAAATCCCGACAAAAGTCAAGCAGTCCTGTTTCGCAGGGCTCGCCAGCATAAAAAGTTCACCCCCCCACGCCCGATCACTATGTTCGGCAAGCCAATCCCTTGGGAGAAGCGAGCCAAATACTTAGGTGTGATCCTCGACCAGTTCCTGAATTTCAGTGAGCACATAAAGTCGGTTCGCTCGCGAGCCGCTTTCGCTCTCGGTAGGCTCCACGCCCTGCTGAATAAACACAGCAAGCTCTCCCTTAAATGTAAAATCCGAATATACACGACATGCATACGTCCTATCATGACGTATGCCTGTCCGGTGTTTGCTCATGCCAGTCCCAATCAGATCCATAGGATGCAAGTCGTTCAGAACCGTTTTCTCC
Organism: Tholera decimalis; assembly: GCA_943138885.2. NCBI lineage: Eukaryota > Metazoa > Arthropoda > Insecta > Lepidoptera > Noctuidae > Tholera > Tholera decimalis. The sequence continues at coordinate 24,349,655 of OW964567.2, read as the reverse complement.
GAAAGGCCACGGGCGCGCCCTGGTTCTGTAGGAACGAGGATCTCCACGTAGACCTCAAACTCCCGACCATAAAGCAAGTGTTGAAACGCATGTCAGTGCGTTACTTCACCTCTGCTGAGACCCACACTAACCCCCTGATCGTATCGGCCGCCCGATACAGACCCTCCAAGATTTCTCGGGTTCGTCGCCCGCGTAACATCCTAGACGAGCCTGACGACCCCACCACCATCCGACAAGAGAGCAGTAGGGAAACCAGCACTCTTAGAAGACACAGATACAGAACGCGTTCCTTATTCCGGCCTCGCCGACGAGGCCCATCGCGACGTCCGCGTACTGGTAATGAAAATCCTCCCCGACCTTTGCCAAACGAGCCAGCCCGCGATGCTGAGCCAGTAGCAATAAATACTCCCGTAAATAATATGACCCAGCCTGTCCCTTTGCTGCCCTCCCGAAATGACCCCGCTATGCCGAGGCCCGTACTCCACAGGGAGTGCCCTTAGCGTGCGGTCATTAGTTTTTAAGTATATTTTAGTTTGTAAGCCCTGGCTGGGGGCCTTTAATTTATTAGAGGTCACCACAGGAAAGTCCGGTTAAGTAGACTCACAGCCTTAGTGTGCTGATCTACAAGTGGCCCTACCTAAAAAAAAAAAAAAAAAAAAAAAAAAAAAAAAAAAAAAAAAAAAAAAAGAAAAATTATAATGTCAAAAAAACGATGTGAGAATTATTTTCGTAGTGAGCTGTTTTATTTATGTGTACGTAATCTTAATCAAGATAATATTACATACCTACTTAACACTAACTATTACTAAATTCATAAAAAAATACGTATAGCTAGAAGTGTGGTAAATGTACTGCATAGATAACGTGACCAGACGTCCCGTTTTGAACGGGACTGTCCCTTTTTATAGTTACAAGTCCCGGTGTCCCCAAAATGAACTCTGGGACGCTAAATTGTCCCGTTTTCTGAAATTGTGCGAAAATTTGGGTAGTCGAGCTGGTTTTTCAGTTCTAAGGCGATGTTGATAAGTAAGGTAAATATAAAAAAATAACGTAGCAAGAGTTTCATTCTTACTTAAAATCACTTATATTAAAGCAGATTTGTTTCTCTGACAAATATAAATATAACTAAATTATAACTAATTTGTAACTTTTAATCTGACTGACTTATCTGAATAAATAACTTTTAAAATTGACCTAAATATACCGTCCCGTTTTGAATCAAAGAATTAATGGTCACGTTATGCATAGATGAACATTTTTTCCGGGTGGAAAAATCAGCGAATGACTTCTCCAGCTATGAGTGGAGCGGAAAAGAGTGTCTGACTTCTACTGACTAAAACCCCACCCTGTTCTTTCAACTGCCCTTAAGTTCCGGGGCCGCGGTATCTAGTTAGAACATTCCCGCAACCTCGGCAGGCAATGACCCTATGGGGCCCCGTCACTATTGCTGACAACTCTTTGAGACGCGCGTGGAACACGACGACGCGCCGCCGACCCGGGCCTGGTCCTTACCGGACGTGAACTACCCCTGCTCGCCATCCACAAGCCTGCGCCTACGGTGGCCGGAGATTGGCTCGGGTTCCCCGACGCCCAAGGTGTCTCCCGCGGTGAGTGCATAGAGTACCTGCACATTAAAATACTTGCACCAATTTACGTTACGTTTAAGTGATCACAAAAAACACAACAAACCTTCAATGACATTTCAAAATTTAAACAGCGAACTCCCACTTCGATTTAATAAAAGATTTGCAGTCTATGCCGTTTGAACACTTAAGCTACAAATTCCAACTAAGTAACAACAGATCTAGCCCTTAACAAGACCGTAAAGTTGTAAATGCTAGTTGTCTCGTGAAGATAACTCGCTCACAATATATTTCTTACAAACAAAACTAGCAACTACAGATGTAAACTATTAAATTTGTCGTTAGCTGATATAAGAAGCCTATTTGTTACTAACAATGTGCCTCATATACTACGATGATATTGTTGAATAAGTTCAGTTGAAATCGAATGTAATGTAATTTGTTTGAGTATTATTTATTCCGTTTATTATTCATTTGCGATCTATTTCATGTAGTATAAAAAACACGGAAGAAGTTTAATCGGAAGTATTCTATACTTTTTACATAAAAAAGAAACATTTCCTATTTATGTTTGTCACGCCACTTCCCTATATCAGAACAATCAAAAGGCGTACATTTTGCTACTTTATTTATTTATTTTAACTTTATGTACAATGGTGTTACATGGACGGACTTAATGCTCAAAAATAAAACATAACAAGCTTGTTTACAAATCTCTTAAATACTTAGATGCCTTATTAAATTTTTCTATAGAGAATATTAATTAAAATTTGAATTTAGAATTCACAATCCTTATATATTCACAAGTAATAAATATGAAATGCAATACATTCATCTGTTTTATTCAAAAGAAAGAGATACTCTTGAATCGATGAAGATATACATCGATCCGACCGGCCATTCGAAACTCCAAACGCCCAAAAAGAAACCATCAACTTTCATACCAGCCTACAAGTACAAAGCACAGGTGATCCAAACACGTTGCTTATATCAAAACTTAATATGTAAAATCAAAAGATTATCAGCAGGAACTGTACATTGTTTTCCTCTACATGCCTATTTGCATACTCTGATCGACTGAACATCGAGATGCATTCGTTTTGTTCTTATCCGTCGCTCATTCAGTAAGGTTTGAAATTTTAAACCGTGAATAAATGCTTCGTCGATGTAGGTCTCGGACCAATAGGCGTTCTTTATGTCGTCATTAAGTATTAGGTTAGTTATGCTGGGTTTGTTTCGGATTTAAAAGTGTTGACTATATTTTGGTAGTGAATATTTATGACCGGGTATGATGGTGTAAATTCTATCACCAATGGTGGTTCTATCAGTAAATGGTGAATGAATGTTATGTAATTTTATAGTCTACCTCACCGTAAAGGTTTTTTTGTAAGACACCCATAGGCTCTGTTTTCAGTTACTGGTGGTGACAGAGCCTACAGTACCGACATCATGGAACTTTAATTTAAAGTCATAATTTTTTTGTAAGTCGTTTATGTAACATTTTTTTTTCCTTTATTATCTAGTTCATTTAAAAAAAATCCTGCATACTATCAATTTCTCCCTCAACACCAATACCCGGAACAACTACTTGTAATCCAATCAATTGCTTGCAAAAATTGTACGCATTCTATTGGATTTTGTTTTGAATGCCTTTTTCATTTAAAAAAAGTATGCATATATGCACACTCACACCTTACTAACGTTTGTACCAACTTACGTAAAATTTAACGGGTATTTCCGTTTTCATATATAGTAAAAGGCATCTCTCAATGAAAAACTAAACGGTATTAATAATAAAAGAATAAAACAATGTTTTATCCTCGTATGACTAGTTGAATTAAAATTACCTTTTCGTCATGACCACGTCGGTAGGTGGAACAAGGTGTGGGCTATAGTGTTGTGTTTTGATAAACTATCGATATCGATTGATAATAGACACGGCTAAATAGCCTTGTCGTCGTTTGCGATTTATTTGTTTAAAACATTTTTTTCTTCAGCCACGCTCCCAGCCGTAAATCTAAAAGTTGCAAAAATACATGAATTTACTAAAAGCTAAGTATGCATATCCACACGTACCGCCTTATAGGTTCTTTATTACAAAATGTAATCATATTGTTAGTCCAACTTCAATTAATTAGTTTAGACAATTAAATCAGTGCCTCTAAAATAGCACTTTCATATACCTATCAATCATCTCTCACCACATAGCTTATAAAATCCCATTAATTTACACTTAGATAAGTAATTTAATGGATGAAGTCATAAGGGAACGACTAACACTATTAGTTTCATTTATTTTCACTATTTGTATTGTAGACCATTTTTACAGACACTATTTTTTTTTTAAGTATCTACGAGGACTTTTGGTCTAAACCGTTTTTCTGTTTTCTTAGCAAAACTTTTTTGTATTATTTATTACGTATAGAATTTAAAACAACCCGAAATATTAATTTAATAGTTTAGAAATAAAAATTTAAAATATTATCGTAAACATTTTAGTTGCTGTTAAACCTATAAATATTATTGAAGCTATCAATCTCATCACTAGACAGAGAGGCTTGCGTGACCTCTGCCCTTTGCCCGCGCACTACCCCCCTCCCTCCCCCCTCGAACCCCGCAAACCGCACACATGACTCGCTCTTAGCGATCCCGCCCAACACCTTTTTGGTATCAACGGAAAAAATCGATACCGAATTTGTATTCGGATTTTAAATCGATTCGATAGTGCGATTATTATTGATTCATTTTTTTTTTTCCTGTAAGTCACGATTAAACTTTTCTGAAGAGTCAGGCAGACATTGTCCAACAAAACATGGTTTAAGGAAAAATGAATCAATTCATTTTCAAATAAAATGCATGACACAGGTAAAGATCTCATTACGATGATATCCACCTTTACAATACACCATTACCAACACCTTCGTCAAATTTTCACGGACTGCACGATCAAAAAGTGAAACCAATCACAAAAATCGATACAATACATTGTTAAAACAACAATACCGTGATGTATGACGTATCAGAATCAAATAAAACACAAAGCGCACGCGATCTAAAACATATGTCCGTCATTAAGACGCATTCGAACCACGAAATATTTAGAATTCCACGCATACAAATGCTTCAACACAATGCCTAACAAAGGTAAGCTTGACTCAATTAAATCTTAATTCGTACAAAGAAGTCGATTAATGAAATTAAGTCGGCATTTAGTCGATTTAACCATAGTGATGCAACAATAGCCCTAAATAGTAACAATCGAATGAAAAGATACTCGAAATCTCGACACAACAAAAGATCTAACTAACCCGGCTTGTGGCGTGACTATTAAATTTTAATGACATGATTTATTCAAGGTGGGGAAAAAAACACGAGAAAAGGGTACGATGTTACGATCCATTTTTCATATAACGCGGTTGGTAGCAAATGGCCAAATAAAAAATGTTTAACAGGCCGACACTTTATGAAAAACGCAGTTGGACTGTGTGTCGGCTTTGTCATCGGCAACAGAATTTATTCATGGTTACCTGTTGAGCTCCAGCAGTGAATAAAATATAAAGAATATTCCATTTTTCTGGATTCATATTGCATAAGGTACGGTTGTGATGAAGTCCCGGTATAGCAATACGGCTAACATTTTTGGTGTTGTTATACTTGACAATTAAGGCCTGAGATTACGTGATTACATTTATTCAGATATTGTTGTATAAAAATATGCTACCTGTAGATATGCAAAGGTTAATTAAAGCATTTTTTATAGATGACAGAAGTAAACTTACTGACTTAACTCACTCTTAATTTAAAGACCCTCAGGTTACTGCTATCGTGAAAAAACTATTTACCGGAAAATTAAACCGACTCCCAAAAAACACTGCAAAGTGAAAAATAACTTTATTAATTTACAAAATATTGCTTTTCCCAATGTTGGGCCGTTAATTGATGAGGAGTTCTCCTGGTAATTTACCATCAGCTTCACTTCACCATATGTATTGTGACGAGCATATTGTGCTTAATAACCACATTCAGTAATCGAAGCGGAACACATGAAATACTTATTATTCCTACTTATATATTGAGTAGTTCCAGTGGCCATCTGTGGTCTTCATCATCAGGTCCACTTCACAAATGGTACTTTTCGAATGCAACTACACAAGTTACTATAAAAAATACTCAAATCACTATAGGTGTGCCTATAATATTTGAAGAATTCCCTGGATTTCTCCAGGATCCCATCATCAGATCCTAATTTGGTGACAATGGGACCAATTTCGAAGTATACCCTTTCAAACAAAAAAGAATTTTCTAATTCGGTTCAGCTGTCTTCGAGTAATCGGTGATCGTACATTAAAAAAAATACACGCGTCGAATTGATAACCTCCTCCTTTTTTGTGAAAAACAGACTCTGTCAGCATAGTGTTAAAATATTAATATATACTTATGCAAGAAGCATAATAACCCAATACTGGACCTAAATATTGTAATACAAATAAGTTCTTACAATCACTAAGAAAAAAGGACAAGATATATTTGTGTTGGGACTTTAGTTCTTCCATGCATCTTATACAAAATATTTGGTCATTTTCTTAGTGGTAGCCGTCTCATTTATAATATTTTATAGAAATCAACTAAACAGAATTGGGAACATTAACAGCGGTATAAAGCTTGCCCCGATTTCTTTCCGTTAATACTAAATTGCTTATGATTAGAGTGACCAAACGGTCCTAGTTTTTTTGTTGTTATATTTATATTTTTTGTGACGTAAGTAATATGTTAGTTTTTGTAATTTCTTGAAAGTTGAAGTATTTTTAGTGTGTTTTGGTATTTTATATTGGTAAGGAAAATGAACGGTGTCATTTTAATGATTGTTAATAAATAACACAACATGAAATAAGATTGTTGTTAATATTTAAGTGAATTAAAGCTTGCTGATTACTAGTTTATAAATGTTATACAAAAGATAGATAGATAGTACGCTTTATTTAATACCAATATTTTAATGCAGCTAATTAACAATATTGCTTAACTATGGCTACAACGATGGCCTTATTGCTATTAGTGATATCTTCCAGACAACCTTTTGATGGACTATACGAATTTGAATCAAAGAAGAGAGGTTAAGATTCACAATTGATACTTTCTGCGTTTAAAATTACACAAGGCACAAATAAAAAAGAAAGAAAATGTTTTTGCAAAACCTTGATGTATCTTCTGTTCTATATTCTTAAAAAAATCTGATTTATCAATAAATACATGTGTCATTAAGTGATTTTTTTTTTCAAAGGAAAGTCTCTCTTTCATTCCACTTTTACACATACTAACTCATAGTTACAACATTGAAACTCAAATTACGTTTTTCTAGAGAGCAGTTGTTTTAAAATACATTTGAAGAGGCGTATGTTATCCATATCCAATCTACCTTTGTAACACGTGGGTAGACAATGATTGTAAATATGAAATATTGTTATCGATTGTTATTCTAATAATAACACAATCAATTTAGGGTTTTTGGATTTATTTATTATAGTTACTTAGTAGCTTGTACTGTTCAAGTGCTGGACAAAAGTCTTCCTGCATTTCTTCCAGCAGTCACGGTTGTTTTTTTATTTTATTTATTAAAATCGTCCTTAACATTATCTTTACAGACAATACGACAGAGTGGCTATTAGCTATATTTACTTAAACATTGAATTTTCTATACTAAAACAATGTAAGCTTAACAATTAAAAAAACATTCCTTAACTATATGTTACTTCGTTTAAGAGAATCTTTGCGAATTCACTCAAATTGCACGTAAATATGCAACCCTTTCATGAAGTTCGTTCACTACACGGATTGTTCTGGTCAATGATGTTTTCGCCAATAGATTGGTCCTGGCTGCTGGCACGACGAGTAGTGACGGGGGCCGCCGCCTCCACACGTATCGGTCAGGCACGCTTAGTTTCAGGTGACGCAGCAAACCTGGGTTATATGCTATACCGACGCCTCATCCTTCAGGTTCTTAAGGAAGCCATCCAAGTCATCCCGCCATCTCCTCCGCAGACTACCGCAGCCCTCTGTTATGGTCTCAGGCATCATTCTGAGTCTTGTAAGGCCATCGCATACTGCAGATGTGTCCTGTCTGCCCAGTCTCATTTAATCAGAGCAGCCTTTTGGACCATATCAATAATTTGCGTTCTGGAACGCAGTGTGAAAGCGTCAATAGCCTAATGGCTAAGGTGTCGGACTTGTGAACGAGAGGTAGGGGGTTCGAACCACTATTATACCATTGCTGCATTGCCGTGAACCCACTCCAGACACAAGCATATTTAGCTTAGTTGGAGAGGTTAACAAGATTGCTAGTGATGTGAATTCTACCCACATTGTTCGTTCTCTTTTTTAAACCGACGACAAAAAAGGAGGAGGTTATCAATTCGACGCGTATATATTATTTGTATGATCACCGAGTACTCGAAGACGGCTGAACCGATTTGGAAAATTCTTTATTTGTTCGAATGGGTATAGTTCAAAATTGGTCCCATTGTCATCAAGTCAGTATCTGATGATGGGATCCTGGAGAAATCGAGGGAACTCTTCAAATATTACAGGCACACCTATGGTGTTTTGGGTATTTCTTGTAGTAACTTGTGCAGTTGCACTCAAAAAGTACCATTTGGGGAAGTGAAACTGATGATGAAGACCACAGATGGCCGCCGAAACTACTCAATAATAAGTATTGAGTGGATTGCGATTCGATTACTTGAATATGGATGTTAAGCACTTTATGCTCGTCACAATGCATATGGTGATGTAGAGCTGATGGTGAAGTACCAGGAGAACTCCTCAACAATTAACGGCCCAGCATTGGGAAAAGCAATATTTTGTAAAAGGTTATAAGTAGTTGACATTTAGGCTCTTGTAACTAGGTAAATTAAAAATCAACCATTTAAAAACAGTGAAATAAAAACTTTTTAGCAAAAAATTAAACCGACTCCCAAAACACACTGCAAAGTGAAAAATAACTTTAATATCGGAAGTCGGTGCCAAAAACGAAAAAACAAAACTAAAGACATCGACTACCGAAATTAAAGTTATTTTTCACTTTGCAGTGTTTTTTGGGAGTCGGTTTAATTTTTTGCTAAAAAGTTTTTAATATTTAGCTTTCACAACCCATGTACGAGTACGACCCATTCCCCGCAGTTTGCCTATTCATTATCATCGTAATCGGCCTATAAGGAAAGGCAGATTACAATGATTATGAATTGGGAAACTATTACTTGCTTGAAAATGAATTACGGAAACAAGAATAGATTCCTTAAAGACTATGCTGAGATAAATAATTATGATTTAGGGGAGACATTTATTTAATATTAATAATCTTTATTTTTTTAAGATATTTTTGCATTCCCATCGCATTGTTGCAGATATTTGGGCGTAAAAAACAACGACTAGTTTTATATCTAAATTAACACAAATTAATAAAAAAATCTGTTTCATAATTTTACACTTTGCCATAGAATCTTACTAGGAGATTATAATATAAATATTATAATTTTGTTATTTTTAATCCGTAGTAACTTTTATTCAAGCACAGATGGTGAACTCAAAAATATTTCTTTTACAGTAAATTAATTGTCCATAACACAGACAACAATAGGCAGTTTATTAAATTATTTCAACAAAAAACCCGTGAAACGATAGACTTCGAGTCGCCATCGCACAAATATAAGAGAAACAAAAAATATTTTGGGCGAAGTAGCAAAAACGGGTGGTATTATAAAAATCATAGAAAATCTTTGCGAGATGCGACCTTTCAAATTTGTTAAGGTCATCATGACTTTGCCTATTGTTGGGTGCACCATAAGTTTTAGATTTTACTCGGACAAGACCTTTTCAATATTTTTTAATCCAGTTTGATCAAAACCTGAACGTATAAATATATTTATTATCACATTTTCTAGATTGCAATTTGTTTTGTAACATTTTTATAATTAACAAAAATGTTAATGGCTTCGCTCCCCTGAAAAGTTTTTTTTTTGGCAAAAAAAGTATAGAATGTCTTTCCCGAAGATCTCATTCATCTCTGTAGTTTCATCAAAATCGGTTAAGTGGTCTCTATCTGTCTATTAAACGTGAAAGTGTAACAGACAGACACAGTTACTTTCGCATTTATAATATAAGTAGGGATTATAAACACAAATAAACCTGCTTCCGTAATAAGTATCCCAACCTTAAATGATACTAAAAATAGACCTGTCCCAAATAAACCGAAGAAAATTGGCGACACTACAAATACACCCTCTCATGTCACCATACATTGTATTCTCAAAAATAGTAGCGAATATGACATTGACAAAGGGTGTTGGGATAAACTTTGTAGGGAAGAACAAAGATAGGTTTTGCCGTCTTGAAGTGGCAGAAAAAAGTATAATTTATATGATTTTTAGAATGAGAGCACCTGTCACTAATTGCCACCTTTTGGCGGCGATAACTTTTGTAAAGAAATATGGATACTGTATTCTTTTGTCGGTGACGAGTTTACATGCATATTCTTTTTAGAGTTGGTGGGAACTATTTTGGTTTTGATGTCTGTAACATTAATTCAAAATAGAGAAAAATTAAATTGCGTATTGTCTGTTGTTAAAGATTTAGTTAGACGTTAAATGAAAAAAAAAAATACGAATAATTAATTAAACACAATTTTTACTGATTACATGTTTTACTGATTTATAAAGACTATTGAATAGTGCACATACACATGAGGAGTAGTTGCCTCGTTGGTCAATTGGTTGCAAGTTCAACTGCTGAGCATGCGGTCTTGGGTTCGATTCCCAGGTCGGACAAAAAGCGCTTTTGGGTTTTTCTATAAGAAATTTCTCAGTATTTTAAATTTCTAAGCAGATGATGATGATACACGTGAGGAGTTCATGGCTAAATAATAACAGCCACACGGCTCGATCTTCAAGGTAAGCAACGCTAGCCGAGGTCAAAATGAGGATGGGTTACCATCTTAAAATATCGAGATTTCTTCATGCCTTGAAAATTGTTAAGCTGTTGATCCCAGCTGTCATTTGTTCATATTTAACAGTTGTAACGAGTAGTCGGAAGTCAATAAATCTGACACCAAACTTTCAAAGGCTTCGTGTAACCCAGCTATTGGGTTACAGTTGTGAAAGTCAAATAGACAGCAGCTCTATGAAAAACATTAGACTTCAATCGAATCCGACACAGTTAGGAAAAGTCTTACCTGATGAGTTCACATCTACAATTATAATTATGTACATAACATAGGTAAACTATACATCAAAACAACCATGACGTGACGTTAAAACAATCCACTGTAACATCACATAATGTTCGAAATCAAAAGGTGGACAATCCCTGACATAACCCGCTGTCCATCAAATCACAAACACAAGCACATCATTCAAAACACAGAATCAAAACATGGGTTATACTGAACACCTATCTGTCGACACAGGTCAGGGGTGAACCTCTACCTGATACATAACGACATTAATGTTATGTATCTCTATTCAATCAATGTTGCGTTACATGTTCGAATCAATCATCAATTTGAATACATTTACTTGTAACATCTATCTGTATCGAGTAAGTTAATAAAAAGCGTGTTTAGTGCACGTGGCTCTCTTGAATGGAATCGTGATTGTATCTTTTTGTTTTGAGTTCAATTCAGGTTTGGTTCAGTCATTGCGGCTTCGATTATGCGTGGGTGGCGTAATGGATTGTTGCAGAATTATCGCACCGGACAGAGAAAAAAAGTGCTAATATACATAGGTATTTCCCACAAAACTTTCGAATAGATAAAATTGAACTAACATAAAATGACATTTTCTCAGTTCCAAGATAACGTAGGAACATAAAGCATAAACTAAAATATAAGTTAAATTTATCGATATACAATTGTCCTTTCAAAGCACAGCACTAGCCATCATCGCGACAGACGTGCTTTAAAATCTCTTCGGTGCAACGAAACGTGGCAATTAATAGAGATACCTTATGAATTACCGTAAAGTTATGAAACGTCGGACGGGCGTTTGGACAATTTCTAATAAACCTGTGGTGGTGATCAAGTGTGGTTTATTACTACAAGACACGCTCCATGCGAAACAAAGAGTGGAACTAACAATTATTGCAGGTATTAAGGCAAAGTCTTTAAATCAATATTTGAGTATTTCGATTGATTGGACTGTTAGTGCGGTGATTAGTCGAGTAGAGTAGAGTTTATACTTTTAATTGATTTTGAAGAATGATTGTGTACACCGGTTGTGGCCGTAAGATGATGTTTCCCGAGTTAACTATTTATTTGATGGACTAATTGATTTAATTATACGTGTTCATTATTACGCTTTAGTTTTATTTACAAAGAAGATATATAAAAAAAAAATCTTTATTTCGGATAAGCAACATCCATATGGGTTAGTAAAAAAACAAAAGATAACTTATACCTATGTTAGTACGTAAACTTATGTATTTTCTATTTTACAACAAGGCTGTTGTTCAAAATGCATCTTTGAACAATATCACCTAACAAAGGAGAATCGTACCTCTCCGCTATGGTCTTCAGGATGGAGTTGGAGCTGCCCTGCACTCTGCAGAGCAAAGAGGCAGATTTCTGTCTGACGATGGCGTGGAAGCCATCGACTTGTGCTTGTGCAAACATATCTGATGCACTGCAAAAACGGGACAGCCCCATCAACATCCTGAACCCGTTGTTATATTGGACCCGTAGGGCGCTAATAGCCCGCTGAGTATAGTTGGTCCACAGGCTGCACGTGTAAAACACTTGGCAATAAGCTTTAAAAAGCGTTATTTTGACTGCCCTGCTACAGCGTGCAAACCTGCGAACCAACATGTTACATCGGACGGCCAGCGCCCTACGTTCCCTTTCAATATCCACTCGATCATTAAAGCTTTCTGCCCATTATCCCGTAGCATACCATGACCGTGCTAGGAACGTATCCGGCACGGAAAGCAATCCCATACGCTCTATTTCGCCCACTGCAGCGGGCCAACAGCGTTCTGAACCCGTTTACAACCCGTATTTAATCTGTATGATGCCCGTATGTAACACGGCAGGAATCCTTGCAATACACTCGTAAAGCATCGGTTCATTCTCGTACAAATATCAGTGTTGCGTAGACGCGTTAAAGTGGTGAAATATTGAAATATGTTATGGCTATACTAATATACGTTATGGCTATAAGGAAACTAACGATTGAACAACTGGCAATGATTGCTATCATTTTGGATGAAGAGGAAGAGGAATGCCCAAAAAACACTCGACGCTACTGGATTCACAATTCTATAAAAAAACGCAAAACGGAAGGAGAATATTGGACATTATTCAGGCACTTAGTTGATGACGAAGAAAAGTTTTTTCAGTACTTCCCAATGTGTACATTCAAATCCCCGCTCAGTCACCGTTTAGCCGCCTGCGCGCAGCGGTCTGGCAACGTCGCGTGCCATGCACGTAGCGTGTCCGCACCGGCAAAATATTCCCTCCGACGAATAGTTGACGGCCCGTGCATGGCACGCTACGGTGTCGGCCGGTGACGGAACGTTCTAGTGGGCATAGTCTCATACTTCTCAATACAAAGAATAGTTTTTTGTCTGAAACGGTCCTAGTACGGTCATGGTATGCTACGGGATAGTGGGCAGACACCTTAAGGTCGTCGGTTACATAATGCCCCAAGTACTTGAACTGGTACACTCGCAATATGTCATTCCCATTTAGTTTAATCGGGGGCACATACTCAGGACATTTAACCCCGTCAGCCTTAAAGACCAAGAACTCGCTTTTATTGACATTATACATTAGGCCATGCTTTCGAGCATAGCCCTCACAACAGATAAGCAGCTCTCTAAGTGCCCTAACCGTAGTGCTCAGCAGCACCATATCGTCAGCGTAGCTGATGTTGTTGACACTGACGTCATCGTATATACAAACGATTATGGATTTAAATTTATTGATTGATATTTAAGGAAATAAACTGAAACAAACGGCTTTAAAATAATTTTAGACGTTGAAATAGAATAAGAATTTATTAATGTAATGGGGTAACAAAATTTCCCTTGCTGTAAGTGAAATGTATGTTCAAACTAAAATATCGATACTAAAACATCGACAAAATACGATCCCATGCCTATTTCTATTGTGTTGTGCAAGGAAGTCGTTACCTATGTTTGTTTCTAAGAATATACGACGACGCGAGACAAAGGCATACAAAATTATCTAAAAGGACTCTTTACGTCCATCCTGAAGAACATTCGTACAGACGTATTACTACCCATTTACGTCTTCAATCAAAGGTTAGAGGAGAACTTTATAGCAGTACAGAAAATAAAGATTACCTCGTTAAATGTTCTTGTTGAGAACGTTAGGCTAAGTGCTTCTTAAAAGGTAAGTATTATGTTTTTGGTCAGCTCTGGCTGTCCAAACTTTCTTTTGGGCAGCAACGAAATTGCGTAAATTCATGTATATTCATTGCGTATTTTGCTTTGCTGAGCAGACGATTTTTTTATACATATGAAGCAATCGAGCTGGAACTCTTTCCATCTTCAACTAAGTTGCACTTTTGTGAAAAATAAAATATATTAGCTCCGGCATAGTATCCGGGACATTTTCGCGTGGAATGTTTTTCCCGAGCAAAGGATACACAGGATAAAAGTAGCCTATGTTGCCCTATATAATCTCCTCTATCATTCAGTGAATCCATCAACCAATCCATCCGGACCAACAGGAGTCAGGACAGACAAACAAAATTTGAAAAAAATTTGGTATATTTTAGTATTGCTACAATTTTATTTTCATGTATGTGTAAATAATAATTTTTTATTTTTTTTTAGTAAAGTGAGTTTGAATAAGGTCATGTAAATTAGAGGCCTAATCTAAAGGAAGCCCATTTATTGTCCTGCAAACGTCAACAAAGATTTTTATCAATTAAGAAAGCATGTCTGTTTCAACTGCACCTAACCGAAACCCTTTAAGTAACCTTTATTTCAACAACAACATTAATTTTCAATCCAACAATACGAATTGCTCATAATTTATCATCTGTTGTTCGACAAATGCAGGTAAATGTCTACAAATTCATTTTCCGGAACAATTTGTCAGTCCAACATGGCAGTTTCTGCATAAAGCCGGTGTTAATGCAATGTAAATTAGGTGTTGTGGAATCAGTTTGATCTATTGTCCCGTTTAGTGTATGATAAACGAGATGCTGGACATCTAAATAAAATGTGTAAATGTTTTGTCAGAATTATAAATGCAGAATCGTTTACTGCTGAACAATTGTTGTGTGTTTCTGCAGTCAGATTCAGTTATCAGCTTTACGGATTATTAGTATTTTTTTGGTTATCTTCTTTTTCTTGAACATGATATTTTGTCATACCTATCTGGCAGTTGAATATAAAGCTTCATTTTTTTCCTAATGAGACAATATTTCATACAAACAGTAATGGCAACGAGATAGAATTATTGCAGATGCGAACGTACGGTTAGCACATGAAGAAGTTTTTATCTGATGGGTTTACTTTTATTGCAACTCATGTTTGTCAAGAAAACGCATTACGCATAACACTCAGATCTGAAAAACATGTTTTTAAGCTATTTAAACATTTGTTCCGGTGCTGGAATTGAACTCACGATACGCAGCGCAGCACCCAACTGCTCAACAACTGCACCAAACGTATTTTCTTCTAGTGGTTCCTACTACTGACTTTCAGGATTTTTCTATGATTTTACAATCAGCTACTAACTAAATGAGCTCAAATTAGGATCGAAAACGTTTTAAGTTTGATAAAAGATCTTCGGTAAATAAACATGCATAATTATGTTTTAAAACGGTACAAAGTAGAATGACACTCATTAGCTTCGCATCGCAGCTGAAAGTTAATGCTACAGATGCCAATTGAAAATGATTATGAAGGTGTATAGATGTGATGACTGTAGTTTGAGTGGTATAGTTGTGGTGAAATGTATTGGCATCTAAATCGTCATGCTACATAGAAATTGTTCAGACGATGGAAATTCTTAATCTTTCAGAGAATCATGTAGATTATAAAATGGCAAATATATTCGATTAAGAAGTCACATACCAGCCAATTTGCGTGCGTGAAAGAAGAAACCATTTATTTACTTAAATTGATTTGGTTATTTTGATACAAAAGCAGGCTTACAACATATTATTTGCAGTGGTTATGGCGTGTTAAAAAATACAATGAGAAGGTTTACTTATAACATATTTTTCCATTATTAAAGATCCTAAAAACATACCCATATCGTACTGCTTAATCTAACTGTGACAACTCATGTTTTTTATTTTTGAATTATTGTTAATCGCAATGCAATATTACTAAATACATAAACGAATAAAAATTATGGTTGGTTAATTAAATGCGGGCAAAAGCTAGTAATATTATAATTCTTAGTTACGAGAAATTTTGTTAGAATGAACCAAAGATGTAATGAGTGTTAAAATAGTGTTACTTGTGGTATAATTAACTAAATGTAAATATATTTGTAACGAAAATCACGTTATCTCCAATAACTTGTTTATTTAAGATTGTCTCTGTATATAACATGCGAATACAACAATCCAATATCTTCGTTTTATAGTTTAGGTTAGCTATTTACAGAATACTTTACAATTATTACGGGAGCGTCTCTTCCGTCATTTAAAAAAAACTGTCTTTTTTAATATAATGCGTAACCATTGTTGCCATTTTTAAATCTACAATATATACTACAATCATGAAATTTAACGAGATTATTTTGGAATCTTGTACATACTTGACATACTTGTATTTTTGTGTCCGATATTGACACTTTATCTACAAAATTCATATAAACTTACTCACTCACCATCGACCTTAAAAACATGCAGCTGCTAAAAGATACGCCATAAAGATAGCCACAAACATCTATTTAAAATACCATCGACACCAGACTACGTCAAAAGCAGTGTACCGTCACCCAAAGATATAACATATTGCGCTCCCAATTAAGGGTGTACTCCCTGCTGTGTCTGCATCTACTGGAGGAGGCTCCATTTAAATAGCCAGGCCACGATTCGACCCTTCAAACACCACCTTAACCTCAACACACTGAAAAATAATCCTTCTCCCGCTAAAAATAAGAGCCACCAAACAGCAAATACATCATAGTAGGTTAAAGCAGAAACTATTAGAAAATGGCCCTCGGGCAATTCTGCAGTATTCCCACAAATTTTCAACTACAACCTGTTGACAATGAAAAATTGTATTAAAACTGTTAAACCCGTAATGATTTGAGTGGAATCGTGTAGACCTAATTACTATTGAGCTAAGTTAGTTGGTTAGTTGTATTGATATCAGCGTTATTGTAAATGAATTATCATCGTCTATTTTTTTTATTCTGATCAAAATCTCAGTATACATACATATCGTTCTTATACAAAAAACCACTAAAAGCCGTTACTGGCTTATATATGGCTAGTGAGTTCGGATAAATTGGGTTACAAGTATTTTAGATAATAAGTGAATTTGTAAGTTTTACATTTAAAGATGTTAGTAAATAAGCTTAACTAAACTAATTCATTCTGTTGCAAAAAATGCTTTTTAATTTACATTTTGATTTTTTAGGGTTGCAGAGGTATTCATTTTGTTTGTCCACAGGAAGTTCATTAATTATTTTTGGTAGTAAGTAAGTGTATTTTCTCATACCATATGTATTGTTGAATCTAGTTCATGTTCACTAACGTTCTTAGTTTTGGATGACGTGTATTTTAAATTAAGTAATTTATCTTATTAAATTCGTCTTTTAAAATAGAAAGTTTAGACATGTTGTGAACTGGCAATATGTTGCAATAATGAAATAGTTGGGAGTAATCATTTTGGTATTTTGTTATAATTTTAAGTGGCACTATATTTTTGAGAATTTGTTGTTGTAGTTTGTAGATTTTATCCAAATGTGTTCTATAAATTTTCCCGTAGCTACTGAGACCATAGCCAATTATGGAGTCAGTCATTTCCCACTAATATTGAGGTCGGTTTCTAGTCTAACTGTATGCAACTGAATACTATCTGACCTTCAAAACCCAGTAAAGTGGGTAACACGATAGCCGTTGACAAGACTTGCGTCACATTTTCTGGTTTTTGACTACCAGTAAAGAATGTCAAACGTTTTAATGTGGCAACCTGGATCGCGATAGGTGAACGTGCTCTGCGGGGCACGGAGGAATTATTTCTAAGTTGAGATGGTCACTCATCGAATGTCTGACCTCGGCAAGCATTATTCCATGCGTACGGCTGTTATTGTTATCTATACTCTAAATAAAATAAGCACCAATAAAGGCGAATTCACAACCTCCCAAACATTTATACGAAGAAGAATGAATAAGTCAATTTTCAATTGTTTTACTACAAACAATTCAAACTCTTTTGTTTCTTTACAGGTTCCATTTTCGCCTTGGAATCTATCGTCACTGTTCTTGCTAACAACGACACGATTTACCGGACATGTATCTACTAACAAGTGCACGACCACTCCTAGCACCCAAGAGTTATTGGGGTACCAGTCAAGAGCGCGTGACTACCACCTGACCTTTAAGATCAGTGGGGCATCGTGATTTTTGCCTTACTAGTTTTAATCCGTCATCGGAATAAAACTAGTTAGACTACCTCGTTGGGTGAGTGGCCGCAAGCCCGATTGCTGAACACAAGGTATCGGGTTCGGTAGCCGGCTCTGGCAAAAAGCGTTCTTAGGTTTTTCTGTAAGTCTTTTTTGCCGACTATTCGTCCCTGACAAGTACATCGGACACCGTCAGAACCGCTTGCACAATTTGTTTGCTCCACCGACTTCCAAAGCTGAATCCCCAGTATGTCGCACTCTAAGGCACAATGCCCTCCTGACTACCAACCCTGAATGTAATGTGTTTGCTGACGAATGGAGTAAAATTATGCGTGCATGTCGGGTGTTCTGTGAGAGGAAGTATGCAAGAGTGTCTACTGTTCCATTTTAATTTTATCTTATATAATAGATAGATAGATAGATAGATATACTCTTTATTGTACACCATAACAGAATTAAATAAGGACTTAAAAACTACAAAGGGTGTTACAATGGGCGGTCTTATCGCTAAAAGCGATCTTTTACAGACAACCTTTAGATGGATTTGACACAGCAGGAGAAAATAAATTCGCGGGTAGTCCATGGTGTACTATTTACTTATATACAATAAATAAGTAATAACCTACATATTCAATACACATATACATATATATACATAAAAATAACAAAGCTGAGATATATAAAAAATAAAATAAAAATAGTAACATATTAAAGAGAGATATAGAGATCTTTTACCATGTTTTTGAAAGAAGGAAGGGTTTGTGCTTGTCTTACTGACACGGGAAGAGTATTCCACAGTCGTACTGCTTGAGCTACGAACGACTTACCAAAGAAATTGGTGGAGTGACTCGGTACCTCTAGCCTCAAGTTTTCCGATGACCTCAGAAATTTGGCATGTGTGTCACGGAGGAACTTAAAACGTTCTTTAAGATAAAAAGGGGTCTTAGGATTGAACAGAATACTGTAAAGCAGAGACAATATGTGTAAGTTCCGGCGAAGACGTATAGGAAGCCACTTGAGTTTCGTACGAAATTCAGATACGTGATCATATTTGCGCAAACCAAATATAAATCTTATGCAAAAATTTTGAAGTCGCTCAAGTTTATCAAGTTGTGCCTCTGTGAGATCAAGATAACTGACATCAGCGTAGTCTAGGATGGGATGCAAAAGAGACTGTGCTAGCGCAATTTTAGTGGCAGTTGGCAGAAAGTTACGCAACCGTCTTAGGGAACTGGCAGAAGCAAATAATTTGCGACTCACCTCTTGTAATTGGGGACCCCACGAAAGATATTTGTCCAACCAGACCCCAAGGTTCTTAACTTTCTCGCTTAGTGGAATAGCTGTGCCGTTGAAAATAACCTGAGGAAGCTGAGACCAGTTTACCTTAGATGCTAACCTAGAGCTGCCGACTACAATGACCTGAGTCTTTAACGGGTTAACCTGCAAACCATGTGCCTCACTCCATTCCCAAACTGAAGCCAAGTCCTGGTTTATCATATTTATTGTAGCATCTAAATCAGTATGAGGCGCTTGTCTGTAAATTTGCAAGTCATCAGCATAAAGGTGGTAGGAGGATTGAAGTTTTTTGGAAATGGAATTTATGAAAATTGCGAAAAGTAAAGGAGATAACACGCCACCCTGAGGAACACCGGCTACAGTACTACACCAAGAAGAGCAGGACTCATCTATGCAAATACGTTGCCGGCGGCCATACAGGTAACTACGAAACCAGTCAATCGCTGTTGGAGATATGTTAATAGAGTGAAGTATGCTGATCAGAATATCGAAATCGACGGTATTAAAAGCGTTACTAAAATCAAGCAAGCAGAGAACCGTCATATTTCCTTTATCCATGCCCATCCGTATGTCATCAGTTACATTAACTAACGCGGTAGTAGTACTGTGTCCAGGACGAAATCCGGATTGGAAAGGATTCAGCAGACTATTCTTGCAAAGAAAAGCACTTAGCTGATTGTGGACAAGGCGTTCAAGGACTTTAGAGAGAAAAGGTAGGATGGAAATAGGTCGATATTCTGAAAAAGAGGCAGGGTTTGATTTTTTGGGTAAAGGAGTAATTTTGGCCTCTTTCCATACCGATGGAAAGACACCATTGGAAATAGAATAGTTAAGGATATAGGTCAGGATAGGAAGGATTTCATTGAGGACAGGAAGTATCATCTTCCGACTGACACAGTCGCAGCCAACCGCGTTAGATGTAATTGAAAGTAAGCTCTTCTTAACATCACAATCAGAAAATTGACTAAAATTAAATACGGAGTGATCCGGAGTTGGAAGGTTAGAAAGATAATTTATAGTAGCTGCCTTCAATGTCCCATTGCAGTAGGACGAGGATGAGAAGTGTTGATTCAACAGATCAATGTCTAGGTCTTTAGGAATCGATTCTTGGCGTGATTTTCCAACTCCCATTGATTTAAGAAATTTCCAGACTTTAGCTGGATCACCGTTTTCAACAGAATCATGAATATGTCGGCGCATTGCATCCCTACACACCCTATTGCTGCGATTGCGTGCATTCACAAACATCTCTCGGTTTAATGGTGAGGGTCGGCTTCTGAATTTTGACTTACATACTACTTTCTTGTGCATGACAGCCCTCACTTCATCTGTCAACCATGGTGCTGGAAGATGCTTTAATTTGACTGCACGAATAGGAGCATGAGTGTCGTAAAGTTTTACAAGATTATCCGTAAGCAGGTTAACTTTGTCATCGACCGATTCAACAGCGACAAGAGAGGTCCAATCAATGTTGTTTGCATCCGCCTGGAGATTATCAACATTCATACCACTAAAACTGCGTAACAGAAGAGTTTTAGGCTTGGCCTTGGGAGGGCGAATCTTGTAGGAAAGGTATATTAAATCGTGATAGGAAAACATGTCAGCCGTGCATTGGCCATGCTTACTGACATGATGTGTAGAGGAGACAATTACAAGATCCAAAAGAGAGGGATTACAGTTTGGGAAGTGGTGTGTGGCACTAGAAGGAAGGACAGCCATGTTTGACGATTGAAGTATTGACTGAAATGCTAAAGATCGAGAATCATTTTTCAATAAGCAAGTATTGAAATCCCCCATAATTATTGTATGACTGTAAGAAGGAGTTAAATCTTCAAGGATCTTTTCAAAGGAGGAAAAGAAATAATATAATTTAAATTTTTAATCACAATTATTACTATTCTTTTCATAAATGTATTTCTATGTTAATTAATATAATTGGTAATGTACCGTTTTAATTAACTATAAATAAATAAATAATACACAGTTGTATCCGGTGAGGTTGGAAGCAGATCCTAACATATTTGGGAAAAGACTAACCAGATGATAAGTTTTATTCCGTCATCAGCATACAAACAAGAATGCTGTTGGTAACCGTAATATAAAAAACACATGCTATACTATTAAACTCGTAGACAAGTTACACTGTAGACTCTTACATTAGTTTCTCTATCGGTTATTTTTACAGTACAGTATAAGACTGTGTGAAAGATTGAGTGAAATATTGCTATAAAAATTAATATTTCATATGTTATGTTATGTATTGCAATAAAAATGGTTGTGTTGAGACATATACAGGGTTAATTGTAAAACACCAAAAACCTCTCAGGACTATGTTACTAACATCATAATTAACAACTTTTGTTCTATGACTTTTAAAAGTTCGTCATATTTTAGTTCACCAGATTTTCATATAAAAATAAAAATATTTAAATTGAACGCCCTAAACGCATTTAGCGTCTATGCAAAGCAAAAGAAAGCGATAGTATAAATTGCTTTCTTTTGCTTCGCATATAGTTTGTAACATTTAGGGCGTTTAATTTAAATATTTTTTTTTGTATGAAAATCTGGTGAACTAAAATATGACGAATTCTTAAAAGTCATAGAACAAAAGTTGTTGATTATGATGTTAGTAACATAGTCCTGAGAGGTTTTTAGTGTTTTACATTTAACCCTGTATAGACATTTTGTCTATCTATGTATTTTGTTGTGTTCGGAATACCAACATATGTATTTCATTTTTTTTTTTTTTATTTATTAGGGACAAAAAACAGTTACATGCCAAGCTTAATATTAGATTCTTAAATTAACACAACAATTAGATATAATATAAATAATAATATAATAATATTCCACAACTTTCACATAACGCCATCTAGTCCCAAACTAAGCAGAGCTTGTGGTATGAGTACTAGATAACTGATAAACATACATATTTATTTCTAAATACATACATATTATAGACTAGCTTCCACCCGCGACTTCGTCCGCGTGGAAAAAAAGTCCCCCGATTTTGAAACATTCTTCATTAGTGCTCCACTCATATTGGTCTTAGCGTAATGATATATAGCCTATAGCCTTCCTCGATATATATGGGCTATCTAACACTGAAAGAATTTTTCAAATCAGAACCGTAGTTCCTGAGATTAGCGTGTTCAAGCAAACAAACAAACTCTTCAGCTTTATAATATACATACATATTATAGATAAATACACCCAGATAAAGAACAAATGATCGTGCTCATCACACAAACATTTGTCCTGGGTGGGAATCGAACCCACGACCTTGCGCATAGCAGTCAGAGCCACTGACCACTATACCAACAGGCCTGTCATTAGATAATTATACTGTTATACTTAATCTATTCTATATTTATGTTGTAACATGGTGTAAGTTGTACATGTAACCCACACCATTGCCCGCGAAATCACAAAAAAATGATTTAAAGAAAACAGACATATAGTTTGCATCAAAAATGATTATTAAAAAGAAGGAAGAAAAGGTTATACATACTTATGAAGATAGTATCTCTATTGCTCTTGCCTTAAAACTATGTTTAGAAAGATTAAATATGTCAAGCTCCATGAAGTAAGCGTTGTATGTATCAACAAGGCGACGAAGAGGTACGCGCACCCCGGCATTAGTCTTACACGAATTTGTATGGAATAATCGAGGTACACGCACCCCACGACACATGACAGATCTGGGTACTACATAATCCAAACTATTTGACAATGGAATGCAGTCGAATCTGTTATTACACATTCCATGCAGCGTCATTACACCCAGTAGAAATAATCTTCTAGATTCCAGACTTGAAATGAGTTCTAGGAAATGCAAGTTGCCTCACAATGTTTTCCTACACGATTTAAAACGCAAAGGTGAATGAATAAACAAAATTTACACAAAGTGATGTTCTTGCCTGAGTGCAATGGCCATGGAATGCCATGGCATACATGGCGTACAGCCACTGGTCTATAAGTGCTCGAATGAATGAACAAATAATGTACGAAATAAAATCTCATAAATCATCATCTTATTATAGCAAATTATACGCTACTTCAACCAGACAAACAACTACACCAATTTCAATAAATACTAACATAAAATTATATCTAGATTTTCTTGTAGCTTTAAATCATTTCCCACGCTAAAGCAGCCAGATTCTGTGGCCATTTGTCTTGCCATAGTCTGTAGCCATCTATGGGGCGAACTGATGGTAATACTGGCTAATTAATGTGTCGCTCACGCTTTACGCCTTGGGGTATAAGCAGAACTTTAGGAAACTTGTGAGGTAACTAGTATAAGCAGAACTTTAGGAAACTTGTGAGGTAACTAACGCCGCATGTTTTGGTCTAGTTTTGTGGAAATGTCAGTTAATTCTGTTTAATTTCTTGATTAATGAAGAATTGGATAATTTATAAATGTTTTATCACGAAGAGTACACGATGTGAAAATGTATCTATACAAATAACAGGTGAAGCAAATACTATGTGCCTTTTTTATAGAAAATAGCATGCACGGCAGGGTTGGAAATTTGGAATAATTAATTAAAGTTTATTGGATAAGAAGTGGAGAAAGCGCATGTTTATAAAACAATGCTTAAACTTAAAATTTAATTAATCATGATCAAATCTCGACCAATTGGCGACCACTATTATGAATGAGCAAAAGTCTTTAAAACAAAACAAATTTATTCATAGTAATAATTATACCAAAGTACAGATTATTAACTGGTTGCAGACAACCTCCTAAAAATATTTGCGGCAGGAGTCTTTAAATCAATTCACTACCAGTACTAAATTCCAAACTTGTAGTGCTACTATTAATGCATTACCTGCTAAAATAATTGTATTCCTTTGTTGATGCTAGCCTTCCAAACTATATTTTATTTCATTAAACCAACTAATGGAGACGTTAGTTATCTACATCGGAAAGTAATTACGTAATTCAGTCAAATTCTAAAGTCACATCCCAACTGTTGCAGGAATGATTGTATTGGCAAAATTCCGCGGCCCCGGACGCAAGGTCAGCTGAAGAAATAGGAAGGGTTTTTAGGAAGTGGAAATCTGACACTCCCTTCCGCTCCACTTGGTGGATGTGGATGGAGTCATATGACGATTTTCCCCACATTAAAAAATCACATCCCAAATAACCTCTAACCCTATGAATATCAAACCAAACATAACAATAACCTGAATATTCATTAAAAAACAAGCAAGACATAAAATCATCAGCATAAGCCTCATTTTTCTTAATCAAATTGCAAGAACAACAGTCTAACAAAGCACATTCCCAGTCCAATATTGACAAAGTAACTGATAGGCAATGTCAGTTAATTAAAAACAAACATAATATATTGTGGATCGGAGGGCAATCGCAGAAGTCACGAGGATCGCCTTAAGCCTGTGTTGATGGATCTGATCGATGCACAGTGTAGCCCAGATTGGAGGCGGGATAGAGACGACACGTAGTATAGATTACTTCTAGCCAAGCGTGTTTCATCTTTGACCACATCATCGCTTACCATCAGGTGAGCTGGTGAAACGCGAGTCTAACAACAATAATAAAAATATTCAAAATAAAAAAAAAACAATTTTTATAAAATTAGTGTCCAATGGGTTAGTTTCCTGTGTTACAAAATAATTATTTTATTTGGTCCATTAGATAGATTTTCAAAAAATATTGGTCACGTATTTTTTGCCTTTTCAAGTCAAGAAAAATTCACAAAGATGGAAAGCTTCAAATTACAGGAGTGGGGGCTGCTGACGTCACACAGTGCTAATAATTATACCGCAGTGTGACGTCACGCGAAATTTCAACTCACTATATTGTCTTAATTTTTCAATTACGTGAAGAAATTAAAAAAACGTATACAATGTTTTTTGTTAAACTACGTGACGGACTAAATGAAATAATTCAGGAAACTACCCTATTGTTATATTTGTAGGTTTAGCTCCTTACTATTAATTTGTTTATTCTAGACTCATCTGTTATATTTGTTTCTAGAAAATTATAACATAATTTGCGTATAATATGAGTACTGCTGGGACACAGACCTCCTCTAATGAGAAGAAACTGGCCGTTATCTATCACGCGGCTCGAGTGCAGGTAAGAAGAAAATTATATTAACAAGAATTTTTCTGAGCCGTAGACATATTATACCTACGAATCTTTAACAAATACCTAATAAAAAGTGTACGACGTTTGTACAAAAGCTATGATGATGAAGTCTCTCTGTGTTCACTCTACTCTACACACACCCATTCATTACTTACCTTCATTACTACATCAATTAATTTCTTTGTTTCAATGTGTCAGTTTCAAATTGAGAAGCAAACACTATTTAGAGAGAGCCCCTTCATTGACTGAGTCAAACAATATGTAAGAAATGACCTGTCTATCGATTTGAGGCTTAATGAACTCCGAAATGGTGTGTACAAGTAATAAGAGAAATAATAGCTTGATATACAGCTGAAAGGTATTTAAATAGTTTTATAAACAATGTATTTTCTTTGGGAATAGTTTACTAGATGCTAGGGAACTTTAAATGTGGATAATAATATGATTGAATTCAGAATAATAATGGTGACACAGGCATTGGTTCTTTCCAGTACATAATATCTTATTATTTTTTTGTAAGAATTGATTGATGTTTGTGACTCTTTCACGCAAAAACGACTGATAACATATCACAGAAATATTGCTTGTAAAAAATAGACAACAATCTTAAAAACCGAATGTAATATTTACACACAAACATAGCCGTGATCGGCAGCTAATAATAATTCAGTAAACACAACGTATTAACGAAAAATTTACTTTTAATCCGCACAATTAATTTAAGGTTCAATAACTGCATTTATAAGGTCGCAGACTCAGCAGCATCAATCAGAAACTTAAAAGAACATTACAAAACCTTATTGATGAAGATTGCATTCGAGAAACAAGAGATTAAATCATATTTTTCAATCTCGTTCATCTCATTAAAAATTCGCATAAAGTAAATGACAAAAGAATATCATTGCACTGGAATGTCATTCTGGTGATTTAAGAGACAACTTGTGTGTCATTGCAGTGAGTAAATCACTGTAAGTTGTTATGAGAAATAATGATTTATATAATCCAATTAAAAAACGGAGTTATTAAGGATCCAGTATTTTTAAAACATTCGCGGTATCGATAAAGATCGCGTCACTATTGGGTATCGATTTGTCCGTTTGTTGGTGATTTCAATGTTGAGTATCGCGCCTGTTTATGTTTTTTTATATGAAACTTACCCGACTGAAATTTATTCAAAGAAACATCTGAAATACATATTATTACTGCACTGTTCTGCGTAGTGTCTCTTAAAAACCAGGGGATCCAAAAATACAGCTATAAAGGAAGCAAATATTTAAGGCAAACCCAGCCACCCCAACTAGTCGAAGACACAGAATGAGATTAAATCGATTCGCCGCGCCACCGCCATAAAATATTTTTGTCAATTTACGAATGCTCCGTTAGAAATACTGCGGTACTGTGGTGTCTTGTAAATCATTAGGCGTGAGGTTTTGGCGACCTCCATCAAAGGGCTGTGATATACAATAATACATTTAGTGAAAACGATCGGCCAAACCTCGAAGCACTGAATGGAGTCATAAAGTCGGCCAGAACGCGACGTATGAGCGACTCTCGCGCCGATTTATGAACCATTGTGACATTGGTTTTATGAAACTTCTGTGCAAACAAACGCTTGGACGACATTCGAGTAAGCTTGAAATTTTTAAGCCTAAATTACTTGAGCTGTTTATTTTTTTAAACTGTTTTTGGTAATAACATTGAGGAAAAAATATTTAAACTTACAGTTCCTAATATTGTACCTGAAATTACAATTATATACAACGTGTAACGGAAACCCCATATGTATCCAAAAGGGCTGAAGACAACATCTGGTATGGAGTCTCTATGCACAGTTTCAGCACAAAATAACTGACTCAAAGAATTGATACCAAATTATTGGTTTCATATATTTCTTGAATACCAATCATAACAAACGTGTCACAGCACTATGAGGGTCATCACTTTCCACGTCACTTGCCAATAACACGATAATTCTTTTGGTTCTTCTTAATTTGAAAATTTCGGTCTCTGGTATCAGTGTATTGGTTTTGTAATAAGTTCTACACACGTAGACTTAGGATTACAAAATCCTTGCTATATCGTTTGTTATCATCCAAAGAAGCCGTGCACTCGGTATGTATATACCCTTTAAATTACACGTTGTAGTATAATTGGGACGTGCAATTGTGTTTAAAGCAATCACTTTTTTTATTGTTGATATGGTCGCGACTCGCGTTTGATCACCATCTCACCTGATGGTAAGTAATGATGTGGTTGATGATGATTCACGCTTGCCTGGAAGTAACCTATTCACTCTTGACAAAGAACCCCAAGTTATAGCTATCAGGAAACACAGACTCCGGCAGGGAATTCCACGCTTCGTCTGTACAATAGCTGTAAAATCATCTAACATTACTTTAATTAATGTGCACTTAATATTATAAATATATTTCCATAGGCTTTTAATTAAGTACCAATCAATATTAATAATTATCATTCGACTTTATTAACATCATCAAACATAAATTAATTAAGTTACGTATCAGCATGCATATTATATTAACCACAGAAAAACTTTTACATCTCCATAAATTATAATTATCAACAGCCATATTAATTCCCTTAATCATGCTCCAAACGAAAATGCTACTAATTGTTTACATTTCCCGTTCAAAGACTGAACGTTCCAAACAAAAAACTATTGAGCCGCTTTATGAAAAAAATAATTAAATTTTACAACAACCCCGCCTATTTTTGGCTACCAAAATCACTCCCGTTTTGTATTCTATTAAAACTTAATTAACTTTTTTCCTTTAAGGATATAAATAAGCTTTTATATTCGAAAAAGGACTGACAATTTGTTTTGCTACTTCTAAACGTCACTTGTATGTTTGATTAATGCGTTCTTGAGTTCAGAAAATTGCGTCTCGGGCGTTGAGACGCCGACAGAGGCATTTTATAAGGTTTCGAAGAAGTTATAATGAATTTTTATGAGCGTTTCGTCAAGGTTTACTGAGACTGATATATGAAGATTAGATTGGACTGTTTGCTGTGTTAAACGATATTAAGAAAAAGTTAATTTAGTCAGTAATGCAAGATTTCAATTCATACTTTGCAATATTAGAGTTTGCGAATTATAATAGTGAAAGTGTTGTAATGCAAATGTTATATTAAATTACAAAAAAAAAACATTTTATCGGGTTTCGTGTTTTAAAAAGTAAACTAAACCCTGACACTTCGTCATCCTTGTCTATCGGTCCGAGAACTAGCAATGTGGGTAAAAACCATATGCTTGTATATGGAGTGGGTTCACGGCCACATTGTAATGGATGGGGTTCGAACCTGCGATCTCTCGATCACAAGTCCGCTATACCCATTAGGCTATTGTCGCTTTTATTTATACAACTGCTACATTAACTGCTATGTTTGTCTTTCAATTTAACTAATCTTTTCGTCAGCGCAATATCTACTCTATGAACTTAATTACATATCGTTAATTATTTGTGTCATGCGTGTCATTTCATGATAAACAGGATCGCGTATATCGACAATAGAATTTTCTTTAAAAATCACCTTTTGGGTCAGATAAACAACAGAATCCTACTCTGTGCGTAGCCCTATTTCGGACACCAGCTTATTACCCAACCATAACTATTCAGTTTTAATCAGCTGTACCATATTTTGTTAACGACAGCTTTGGAAGTGGGGCATTTAAATATTTCAACACGTTTCATAGTTATGATTGGACCATCAATTATCTTCTCGATTAGGAATTTCGACCCCATTTATCATTCTCTAATCGGTGCTTAATCGGATCATTAATTGGATTAGCTTAAAACGGTAAGCTTAAACCGTACCTAGCATGACAAATCTCATTTGACTATTTGATTAAGTTATTAAATAGTCCGTGAAATTATCAATCTGAATAGGTACCTATCTGAATATTTTATTAAAATAATTATAATACCTTGATTTATTTTTGCGAACATGACATATTATAAATTGTTGAAGTCTTTTAACGTTAAAGAAAGAACGATCTCAAAATGGTAATACACAACATCTATATATATAAAAGCGAAATACCACTCACTGATTAATCACGAAATGTCAGAAACTTCAAGTAGCTCTCAAATTTTGCATGGGTTCCTTTTAGTTAGGGCTGCCATCCATCCGGGTTCTACTGGATTTATTCTAGTTTGGAGAGCATCCGGGGGCGTCCGGGGAGATTTTCTCAATAAGCGTCCAGGTAAAACCCGGACACACATTGGTCTTACCGGAACCAAAAAGCACGATCTCTATTATTATTTTCCTATGGTATTTTATCTCATTGTTTACGTTACGTTGATTAAATGAAAAGGAAGAGACTGTTATTACAAAAGTTCTAAAGCTCTACAATGTTATCTTCACTTTATCAGTAAATAAAAACCATAATTAAACATTGCTGTTTTTAGTTTCAGGTTCAAAAATGTATTTTTCTACCTCCTCATCATTCTCATCTCTATGAATTAAAACATGTGATGTGATATAAAAAAATACCACGGTAGCTGAATTTCACATGTTTCATATTATCCGGTCTTAGGATATGCCGGACCTACCGGAGTAGGTTTCCCGCCATTTTCAAAGCAATGGTGATGGTTCGAACTCACAACCTTCAACTCGAAAGTCAGGCCTATAACCCCTGGGTCTCCAGTCTCTACTGCTCACTACAGAAATTAAGGGCCTATACTACCTCGAATGGCTTAACATGATCCTCCGTTATGTCGAAAACACTGCAGCAATAATTTTGAAATAAATATATGGTAAAGTTGAGGAAAAATATCCAAAGTTACCTCCAAACCGAAAAAAAAAACCGCTGGTATTCAAAAATAACTTCAAATTAGATAATGAAACTTTGCACATTAATTGAACTAACTATAAAGCAGGTCTTATGTTATTTATTTTTTTTAAATTACCATTACTTTCACCGTAAAAGAAATAAACTACATATATTATTGGTGTCTTGACTTCTTTTCCCTGCCACCCTGTCTCGCTTGCTCGCGTGGCCGCGGCCAGTAGTGTGCGAGCGAGATAAAAAGTAAGAAGCGCTGAGATGGTATAGGCGCTTAAGGTTATTTTTGCTTGTTTTTGCCGTTGGTATAGTGGTCAGTGGCCCTGACTGCTATGCACAAGGTCGTGGGTTCGATTCCCACCTAGGACAAATGTTTGTGTGATGAGCACGATCATTTGTTCTTTGTCTGGGTGTAATTTATCTATAATATGTATGTATTTAGAAATATATATGTATGTTTATCAGTTGTCTAGTACTCATACCACAAGCTCTGCTTACTTTGGGACTAGATGGCGTTGTGTGAAAGTTGTGGAATATTATTATTATTATTATTCCATTTATTTAATATATGAACATATAAATTACATTTTTAAATATTAATATAAAAAATAAAAACATTTAAAAATAAAAAAAATAGTAGCCCACCGGTATCGGGAACAGGGTCCAAGCTACCGGTGGTCAGGGCTCCATAGAGAGGAACCTCCTCACAATACGCGCCGTTTCCAGGAGTACTGCTTTCTGGATCAAGCCCTTGATCCAGCTGCCCAACGAGAGCCTCCTTAGATGTTGGTCGAGGCTCTTGGCTATTATACCATTAGCTGTGATGACTATCGGCACAATGATTGCTGTCTCCACATCCCACATGTCGACAACCTCGCGTGCCAGGTCAAGATACTTATTTTTTTTATCTATCTCAGCTTTCACGAGGTTCTCGTCATGGGGGACTGCTATATCAACAATCATTTTGCGACGCTCTAATCGGTCTATCACCACTATGTCAGGCTTATTGGCAACAATAGTCCTGTCAGTGATGATAGACCGATCCCAGTACAGTGTAATATTGCCATTATCGAGAACTGGGTCGGGCACATACCTATAGTATGGTACTTCTGATTCCACAAGATTGTATTTAAGAGCAAGTTGCTGGTGAATAATCCTGGCTACGAGGTTGTGTCTATGCAAATATTCTCCGTTAGCCAGACGAGAACAACCGGAGATAATGTGACGAATGGATTCTCCCGGTTTGTGACATGCCCGACATATGTCTACCGTACCATCCTTCACAATATATTTCCGATAGTTATTCGTCATCATAACTTCGTCCATAATCGCACAGACAAAACCTTCGGTTTCCCCGAAGAGGTCACCAAAACGTAGCCAGGCTACGGACGCTAATAAATCTACTTCAGACCCATGAAGGGCTCGGTAATAGCGTCCGTGAAGCTCCTTGCTCTGCCATACTTCTCTGCGGTCATTAGTATCTAATACTAGAGGTTTGCGCCAATTCTCGTTACCTAAGGAGAGCGGGGTGAGGCCTTTGTCCACCGCTACCACATCCCGATGCATACCCACGTCAGCTTTTAGGAAATATTCCCTAAGGCTGCATACCTCGCGGTTATGCAGGGTCTTTGTATTTAAAAAACCACGACCACCGCATTTCCGGGGGATATACAGCCTCATCACCGATGAACGTGGGTGATGCATCCGATTTGCAGTCAGCGTTGTGTGGACCCGCCTGTCCAACGCGTCAAGTTCAGTCTGAGTCCATTTGAGTATGCCAAAAGAATACATCAACACTGGCATAACCCAACCATTGAAGGCACGCACCTTGTTTCCGCCTGATAGAAGACTATTCAGTACTTTATTCAGACGGCCAAAGAAGCGTTCCTTCAATGACTGTTTAACATAAGCAGTATTGATGCCTAGTGCTTCTGACATACCCAAATACTTGTAAGTTTCAGTTGATCCGAGGGATCTTAGGTGTATGGGATCCGAGAGTTGAGTTCCCACGGATTCCATAATCTCTCCTCGCTTTACATGCATGACCGCACACTTGTCCACCCCAAATTCCATTCCGATGGCGCTACTGAAAGTTTCTGTTACCTTCAGTAGCTCCATCAGTTGCAATTTGCTGGTGGCAAAGATTTTCAAATCATCCATGTAAAGCAAGTGTGATATGACCTGACCACCTCTTCTCAACCGGTAGCCTAGCCCCGAACCCTCCAGCAATGTACTGAGAGGGTTGAGAGCCAGACAAAACCACAGAGGGCTCAGACTGTCGCCTTGAAATATGCCACGCTCAATCCTAATCGGTTCGCTGTTTTCCTGGATCTGTCGACATCCTGGGTAGCAGAGGACCGTCTTCCATTGCCCCATACATGACTCAAGGAAAGTGCGGAGTATTGGATCTATTTTATACAACACCAACACCTTCTTGAGCCATGTATGTGGAACAGAATCATAGGCCTTCTTATAATCTATCCAACATGTCGACAAATCTCTTCGGAAACGACGAACCTGTTGGTTTATGGCAATATCAATGAGGAGCAGCTCCTTGGTACCACGAGACCCGTTCCTACATCCATTCTGAGAAACAGACATAATTGAATTTACATCAATATGATTATTAATTTTAGTTCTCAGGATGGACGTAAGAACTTTATAGACCGTCGGAAGGCACGTGATCGGTCTATAATTTTAAGGTTCCGTAGTACTGCCTGATTTATGGAGCAGGTGGGTTATTCCTGTAGTTAAGAATTGGGGTAGGGATCCTGACTCTAGGGCAGACTGGAACTGAAATGCCAAGCGAGCGTGTGATCTTTGGAACCATTTAAGCCAAAAATTGTGCAGCCCGTCCGGTCCTGGGGATTTCCAGTTAGATAACGGACGGACTGCACGGGTTACATCTTGGGGGCTGATCGTGATTGCCCCCATTTCTGGTAAAAGATCGCACGTGCGCCTGATTTCCCGCATCCAGTCACCCTCAGTGTGACTGACAGGAGCTGACCAGATGCTGCGCCAGAACGAACTCATGGCGTCATCATCCGGTAAGCACGTATCAGTCACACCTTGGTCAGGTCGCTCCCAGGTCCTATAAACCCACCTTTTATTGGTTTGGAATGTGCGATTCTGAGTGTATCGCTCCACCCGCCGCTTATATCTGCGAATTCTATTATTATTATTATTATTACTGCCATTTATATTAATAAATTGTTACTAAAACACAAAACAAAATCTCACCACTCTACCATTCTAGTGCTAATAATTAATTATGCAAGAAAGTACAAAATATTTCTATTTTATGATCTATCAATCATCTTCATGCAACATTTCATCAAAATTAATTCAGCGGTTTAGCCGTGGAATCTTGACAGACTTTTGCATTTATAATATTAGTGTGAATATTATCACAAGTCATATACATACGTGTAAGTAACACATATTCACAAGTTAGTGAATAAGAAATGTTTAATTGTTTATATATTTTATTGGACTATAAAGTTTATTCTATTCTATCTCGGATCATTCAATAAGAAAATATTTTTACCTTCATGCCAGAAGGCATGAAGGTAAAAAAATATCTAACAAAACAGTCTACTCAGCCTCATGCTTTCTACTAGAACCCGACACTACACTAAAGTTTGATTGTTTAGTTAATTGTGGTCACAGTAATAAGTACTAAGCTATATAAACAACTAGCTTCTACCCGCGACTTCGTACGCGTGGGAAGGTTTTCCCGCGCAAATCCCGATCCCGTGGGAATTTCGGGATAAAAAGTAGCTTATGTGTTATTCCAGGCTGCCAACTATATACTTACCAAATTTCATTCAGATCCGTTCAGTAGTTTTTGCGTGAAAGAGTAACAAACATCCATCCATCCTCACAAACTTTCGCATATATACTAATATTATAAAGCGGAAAAGTTTGTTAGTTTGTTTGCTTGAACGCGCTAATCTTCGAAAGTACTGGGTGGATTTGGATGAAATTTGGTATGGAAGTAGCTTGAAGCTTGAGGAAGGTTATAGGCTACTTTTTAACCGACTGCAAAAAAGGAGAGTTATGTTTTTACCGTGATAGAATCCACGGGAGCGAAGCCCCGCGAGAGTACTAGTTTATAATATTAGTAGGAAGGATAGGATAGTAGGATAGTAGGATTTATAATATTAGTAGGATATTAGTAGGATAAGGCGGATGAATCACCAGAAAACCAAAGAAGAGACTACAAACCAACAATTTTTAACCGACTTGAAAAAAAGGAGAAGGTTCTCAGTTCGTCTTGAACTTTTTTTTTATGTATTTTTTTTGTAATTAAAGTTATTTTTGGCTTTGTAGTGTTTTGATATGGAAGTCGGTTTTATTTTTTGCAAAAAGTTTTATTGTTTGAAAAATCAAAATAAGTTCTCTAGTCCTTCCAGTTCTAATTACAGGACCACTTACATTTGACTGTCGTACCTTTAAGTTTGTATTACGTACATACATGTAATTATTTTCCTTCTTTATTTGTATTTCCATTTTTACAACTGTTACTTAAAGAATCTGTTTAAAGTAAACTTCGAAATAGAATCCGATTCTCATTCTCCATAATATTGAACTACAAATGATTATTTTCTGGTTCACAAGAGCAGTCGACAAAAACAAAATGTCCAGTATAAAACCCAGAATATTCAAATGAGCCCGATAATGAGTGGCGGCGTATGATTTCTGGTAATATATGTACGTTATTTAGGTGGCCGGCCGGACGGCAGCCGGGGGCGCAGCCGCTAAATTAAAAACACGTCAAATGTTAAATTGGTCCGAGACATCTATTAAGGAGGGTAAGGGTATGTTTATATGGTAGGGTTTGTTTTAAAATATTGTATTTGGCTCAGGGCTGCGAGGATTGCTGTACTGTAAAGCAGATCTAAACGGAATATTTGATCAATACGCACACATTTTCAGATAAATAAATAATTACCTAATGGGAACTACCACCGTCTATTGTAATCTTTATAGTATATATAATTTTAGGCACATTTTACTAAAGCATAGTCAATGAATATTCAGCTTTTTGTTTAAAAAAAATAACTAATTACTTCCTTCGTGTTCATGATTCGCAAAATTAAAATTCAAAATCTCTTTACAACATTTTGAATAAAGAATCTGCTAATCAGTATTGAAACTAACCAATTTGTTGAATGCTTTTTTTATAAAAAGCTGGCTTAAGTTTTTTCTCAAGGCGTAATGATGAACAGATACCTACTCTCAAATCGAAATCGAAACAAAAACGTCTTGAACAAGAATTCTTAATTATTTTGTCCTTTGACAAAACCGCACACTCAGGACACATCCTTACACACAACTAGAGGTATCAAGAAACAAGAGCTCGAAGGCTTTTACTTAATTCAGGAGCTCAGCGGGTGTTCCCGAAACCATTGGAGAGGCACCGTGAAATATGGTGCGGCCGGCCGTTGCTCGGTCGCCTTAGGCCATGTCCCGCGTGTCTCGA
Organism: Tholera decimalis; assembly: GCA_943138885.2. NCBI lineage: Eukaryota > Metazoa > Arthropoda > Insecta > Lepidoptera > Noctuidae > Tholera > Tholera decimalis. The sequence goes on along the minus strand of OW964567.2, from coordinate 24,313,754 downwards.
ATGCCATCACTTTGTTATTCTAAACTGAACGGTTTTAGTGCACGAGATAATTAGCTGCGAATCGGTTTTTTGTTCCCCTTTTGAGGATCAATGTCACCTGTTTTCTGGTTGGCTATTAGAGATTGCTTGCTTTTAAATTTTGTCTAGTAGCTTTAGACCTGTCTTCTTTTATTTCAAGTTTTGAGATTGTATGTGGTTTATTTACCACTTCGTTTGCGTGGGAAAGTTTTTTAGCGTAAATCCCGATCCCGTAAGGATTCCGGGATAAAAGGTAGCCTATGAATTATTCCAGGATGTCAACTATCTACTCACCAAATTTCATTCGGTTCCGTTGAGTAGTTTTGGCGTGACTGATTAACAAACATCCATTCAAACATCCAAACTTTCGCATTTATAATAGTAGTATAGATATTTGAATGAAACCTAATACCGGGTGAAAGATAAGGAAGAAGGACATGCTTCTCTGGTGTGTAGGGTGCGGGCCAGCTCCAATAGTATCCTGAACACGATTGCAGGAATACTGGACTGCATATACATGGGTCGTTGTTGTGCCATTTTGCATGGGTTTACCTAAACAGCGGTGATCCATGGTGATAATTATATCTTGTGTTACGTGTAGTGTTGCCCAAACGAGAGTCTTGTAGTCCGATGACTTGAATAAAGTAAAATTCTAAGTATTCCATTCTATAATGCGGATTTTAGCTCTTAGCTGCTCAAAAACGTTAAAAAGTTTTCTATCCATCCCGTTCATGCGTAATCGGTAAGCAGATATCCTTATTCTTCTTTATCTGTGCACTTTAAAACTTTCGTGAAAACTATTTCAATCTCCAAGACTATTATCTCCAGCCTATGAGGCCAATGTCACCAGGTTTGTTAAGAAACAGTTACTTTTGTAGGTGCGGTTAATTTATCAATAGTAAGAGCCAAATGTGTAAATGTTTCGCATACCATCACTTTGTTAATTGTGAAATGGTGTATCATTTTGGGGCCCATGTTTCTTTGGTTTGTTAGGACGATGAGTAGATTTTGTAGGCGCGGCTGATTTATCATCGCTTTTGAAACTAATAATAATTATAACAATTATTGTAAATTAAAATTTTACGACACGGTTAGTGCAATAGTTGAGCGTTTCGTTGATGGACCGCAAGTCGCCAGTTCGATTCCTACACCTAAACAAAATATGATTGTAGAACCTACAAATGGTTGAACCGGGTCTGAGTGTTTATAAAAATACACTCAGAATATAGGATAAACTTCTAGTATGGCGCTTAGTTTAAAAAAGCACAAAAACACACATTAAGAATTGGTACAAAATATATTTTCTTTTACAATGTTAGGTATATGGTATTATTAGACGTCAGTTCAGAAATCACTTCATTGTCAGTTTAGTACCAAAGAAAGTAAGAAAACATATTTATTTTGTTGGGTCTTAAACACTCACTCAACTCATTTAAAGTAAATACCATGGTGTTATTTTAATTCAATTCATTTAGATATGGACTTATTTTTACACAGGTAAATATGTATTGATTAAATTGTTGTTAAATTTTGTTGGTTGGCTTAGTATAGTAGTAACGTAATTATTTATTTCAGATTTGACTCCATATTTCATCGTAACAATGTGAACTTAGGACTTATAGCAACATTTATTTAATTATGAATATAAGCTTGACTGAGTATACTTAGTATAGGTAGTGAGCATTGGTACTTAAAACTTAAAAATAGTAGTTAGTAGATCCTATGTACCTACCAGGTACATAGCTGCTGCTATTTCCGCATCAAATAAAGAAGAAAAAAAAAACAAATAAAATACCAAAAATACCCATCACACTTCGAATTTCTGAGCAATTGAAATAAACCTGGAGCGCTGCCTAGCCCCTGAACTCTGAGTCACATCACTAACGGATTCGCGAGGTCAATCGAGTTCAACCGCTCAACTTTGACCGTGGCCCGTACGACTTGAATCCTTTCCTATGTCTTTTTGAGGATATCTTTACGGTTCATCTACAGAAGTGTGATGGTTAGAAACGACGGTGTTAATGATTATGATCTGACATGTTGATAGTGTATGAAAAAGGCGTTTGTGGGTCTTTAACATTGCCTTGTGGGTCAAAGACGAATATTAAATTGGATGTGTTATATTAATCAGTATCGAATATATACGCTACAACGAATCTACTGCTAGATGTCTGTCTACCAATAAGTGCTCCAAGGAATTATTAAGAGAGTAAATAATAACAGTTTCATTAAAACAATTGACGACACAACTGGTGATATTTTTTTTGTATCTTATTACCTATATTGTAACATATATATAGTAGTATATTTAGCCTTTGAAAGTCTGTTGGGCTTTTTATATTAGTTACTTATTTTTAATTTTACATTGAGACCAGTCATTCAGGCTTTTTTTATTGATAATAGGCTCGCGTTTGATCACCATCTCACCTGATGGTAAGTGATGATGTGGTCGAAGATGGAGCACGCTTGCCTAGAAATAACCTATTCACTCTTGACTTAAGGTTTTTACAAGAATTTGGTACAAATGTATCGAGTCTTCTTTGTCGGCAAGTTTCGCTAATGTAGCCTGCAATAAAATTTTATTTCTACTAAAACGACATTGCACCTGTTTTAATTATTCCACACATTTTTCGTTTGTATAGATATTTGAAACACAAAGATACAGCAATTTTAGAAGATAACTTGCAAATAAAATAAACCTCTGAACTTCACTTGGCGAGTGAGCCAAAAATTTCTCAGCAAAATCAAAATTACTCGCAAATTAAATACATCAACTTAATACCTAATCGAATCAAAACACACTCTTTACCTATCAATGTCAGACGCGCAAAGCTACATATAACATATTCATAGTTCATAAAAGATTTACGAGTATATTAAAACATTTTACGTCCAGCACTGATCACGTCATGTCTAATTTGACCATTGATCAATCTTCGTTTAAAAAACAAATCAATCTGTCAGTTGATATTAGATAACTATACTTCAAAACATGCTGACAGCGTTCGATATTTGAAAAGTTTGAAGTACTTATAATGAAACTATTTTTTTGTCATTATTATCTCTTCTATATTGGTCTCGGCTGTCATTTAGACATCTTTGACAGTCGTTAAGGGTAGTTAGAAGCCAGTAAATTTGACACAGGTCTGGCTAGAGGTATCGTGGTACCCAGTTACTGGGTTTTGGAGGTCAGATAGGGAGCCGACCCTAACATAATTGGGGAAAGGCTACGTTACGATGATTATCTAATCTATGCTATTTGTCACAACATTTAGGCTCATTTTGTTTCAAGTCCTGAATTATAGAATAGTCCGTGAGGGGCAATGTATTGTTGTAATAATGTTAAGTATGTGATTACTATGTTCCATATTTAAAATGATTACAACACTCTCTCTATACACTCTATTAAGCCAACTCATTAATTATTTACCCTTTTTTAATGGCGCGTGATTTGGTGCGTTGTCCTCACATATCATTAAATATAAACATCAATGTATGAAGATCTACAAATCTGTAAACAACTTGATCAAATTAACTGTTTTGAGGTCTGTGGTGTAAAGGATCTGGAGACAAATACTTGTATTATTTGTTGCTACAGAATTCCTGAGAATAATATAGATAGTTTTATGCAGAGACTTGAACAGCTGTTACAACATTTCATTAATAGACCGTGTATAATTTGTGGTGATTTTAATATTAATTTATCAAAAGATGACCAAAAACGACATTCTTTTCTATCACTCTTGACATGTTACAATTTTCGACATTTAATTTGCACAGATACATTTCGGCGCAATAATTCAAGTTCGTGTATAGATAATATATTGACTAATATTGATGAGACAATTATTAAAAGTGTAGACACTGACCACAATGGTCTATCTGATGGGCATGCGGGCCTTTTTTGTACATTAACACTGGAAAAAGTGGCTTATAGGAAAGAGCAAAATTATATGTACATTGAAAGAAGATTATATAATGAAGTGAACAAGTCTTGAGTTATCACAAGAAAACTGGTGCGCAAGTTCATTTATTGACAAACTCAGTGAATTACATTCTAACACGTTTAATAAAAAGAAAATAAAAATTAATACAAAAAACAGGAACAAATCAAAATGGTTAACTACGGGAATAAGAGTCGCTAGTAGAATGAAACGTTTTCTAAATTTTCTTGACAAAGATAATTGTGACGATTCAATAGTTAATTATCGTAGTAATTACTTTAGGATATACAGAAAAGTAGTACGACATGCGAAACGACTAGTAGTAAGAACGGAAATAAATTTAGTTCAGAATTCTAGTAAAGTTATTTGGAAAACTATAAATAGTAAAAGAAATCTTAAAAAATATGCAAATGACAATTTGATACTTACAGATAATAATAAAATAGTTCATAATCCTTCAGAAACTGCTAATATTCTATTGAAAAAGTTCTGTAATAATTCTAATTTTACCATGAGTGACGTTAATATAGCAAAAGACTATCTACAAAATCATGGGATAAGAGTAGAGGAGGATATGGTCTTTGAACCTGTTACAGCTAATGAAGTTTTCAAACTAGTTCAGACTATGGATAGTAAAAAGTCTTTTGGCCATGATGAAATTCCCATGACTATCATAAAAGAAAACATTGATGTATTGGCTGGACCTTTGGCTGATTCTATAAACGAATATATAAATAAAGGTGTTTTTCCTGAGCAATTTAAATTAACTAGAGTACTACCTATACATAAGAAAGGGTCTAAAACAGATCCAGGAAATTATAGGCCTATCTCTTTGTTGCCGGTATGTTCTAAAATATTTGAAAAAATTATGAAAGTGCGGCTTGTATGTCATTTGAATAAACACAAAATTATAACCGACCAACAATTTGGTTATCAAAATAATGTAGGAACTATAGATGCTATTGACACGTTAATCGATGATTTAGTGGGTAAGTTGAATGCTAAACTAAAAGTAGCAGGACTTTTCCTTGACCTAAGTTCTGCATTCGATACAGTGGAACATTGTATTCTTCTGAATAAGTTAGAATTCTATGGCATTAGGGGAAAGGTGTTGAATTTATTCAGATCATATTTACATAATAGATCGCAGTATGTGGAAATTAAATCAGTTCAAGAAGACGGGAATGAAAAGCAACACAAATCAGATACAGTTATAATAAACAAAGGCGTACCACAGGGATCAGTTCTAGGCCCTGTATTCTTTATAATATTCATTAATGATCTGATAGCTTATATGAAAAGTATTTCAGACGATACGAAACTTGTAATTTTTGCCGATGACACAAGCGCCATTATAGCTAGTGACAATATAGAAAATTTAGAAAAGAAGATTAATTTTATACTATTTGCTCTTGAGAAATGGTTCACTATGAACGATCTAAAACTAAATCTAAAAAAGACGCAATGTTTATTATTTACTTCAACCGTGAGGAACAAAGATACTCTCAAAGTACATTTATTAGGGAATAAAGTAGATATTGTAGACAATGTAAAATTTTTGGGGGTACAAATAGACGCAGTTTTAAATTGGAAGAAGGAATTGGAAGTGGTCACTAACACTATGAGTAGTGCTTGCTATGCTCTCAGGAGTCTTAGAGATGAATTAACCATTGCTCATCTCAGAATGGTATATTTTGCACTCATAGAGTCTAGACTGAGATATAGCATAAAGTTCTGGGGCAACAGCTACCAATATAATATTAATGCTGCTTTCGTTATGCAAAAAAGAGCCTTGAGAACTATACTTCGCATTGATCAAACCAGAGTCTTGTAGAGATCATTTTAAGAAACTACACATTCTCACAGTACCATGCCTCTATATTCTGGTCCTGCTTAGTCATTTTATGAAAAATATCCATAAGTTTGAGGCAGAGGAACAGAGAGATATTAGAATAAAGACGCGAAGAAAGGATCTACCTAATTTTATACAGCCGAAGCTTAATGTCGTTAAACATGCCTCAAGAGTGCAATCAGTAAATATTTATAATAGACTGCCTGTAGAATTTATAAACATTATGAATCCAAATAAATTCAAAAGAAAATTAAAGTCGTTATTATTGAAGAAATGTTATTACAGCATAGAAGAGTTTTTCAAAGATAATATTGGTTCAAACTAATATGCGATTATATGTATTTTAATGACATTATGTAATATCCGACATTATAATCATGACATTACATCTTAATGAATTTTACTGACATTTGTATCATTGTTATTTTTTATTTATTGAATTTATATTGTATAATTGTTTTGAATTTTGTTATGTTAGATTATTATAATTATTGATATTAAGACTAATAATGTTGGGACCAATGTATTGTGCAGCTAGTGTTTGCTTTATAACGACTATTAAATTTTTTTATATTGTAACATTTATAACCACTGTTCGACACAAATGTAAATTTGTTGAGAAGAATAAATAAATATGTCTACTGAATATTGTTTTTTTTTATTCGAAAACAGTAAATTCTTCATAAGAATGTTCATTCTCTGTCAATGGGCGTTAGGGATTCATTTACCGTTTTTGCCCGATTTTGAGTTTTTTTGTTTATTACTGATGAGCCCGCTCTTGACTTCGATCTCACCTGATGGTAAGCGATAGGAGAGGTCTACGATGTGACGAACGAGCCAAGAGGATGCCTATGTACTCTTGCTTTAAGGCGACATTATATGGCAGCGACCTTGAGCGACTGGGGAGAAGCTTGCGTCACTCCCCGCGACCGCGCAATGCACCCCCGCAACGCAAGCTCGAAATTTCGTAAGGTAACCATACGTTTCAAATAGTAAAGACTGTACTGCCTGATTTATTATCACCATCCAAATTTTTTCTGGACTTTAATTGTCTGGTCATTGAAAACTACTTAGACAAGTAATTCTATCTATCTATATATATAAAAATGACTATGTGGCTACGCTACTTAGACTCATTTGATACTCGTAAATAATTAAGTTTTAATAACATTTAAATCGGAATATTGAAATAAGTATGAATTTGCTTGTCAGCAATCATGTCCTCATTTTCGACATGCTGAGTTGAGTTTTTCCCTTTTGTATACAGCCAGAGCTGAATTTTTTTTTAAATAGTTTATAGGCTTATTTTGTAAATTGGTTATAAATAACACTTTTACACGTCATGTTTTTTTGCGTGTTTAGTTTAGGTAGATGAGGCCGGTATTTCTTAACTGACTACCCTGAGAAGAAACACCGAAACAAAATCAGAGGTCAAAGTCTCTTTTAAAGTCCAGACAATTTGTATTTGTATATGAGAAGCATGTAAGTTCATGTCTGTGGTATTTTTTTGAGGAAATAACCAAGCAAATTTGAGCGGACCTGTCCAGTCCGTGCAAGCATTTGTCAGTTATCGTGTAGCTCAACTTAGAATTTAAGGAGCTCAACAATTTGACGAACAATACCAAAGTAAGGTCATTTGGGTAGGCCACACAAGTACTCAAACTGCTTGACATCATTAAAGAAATTATAGTGAAAGTAAAAACTACGAAGATAGAATAACCTACATTGTCCTCACAAGTACAATAATGAAATAATTATATTTATATACAACGTGTAATTTAAAGGGTATATACATACCAAGTGCATGGCTTCTTTGGATGATAACAAACGATATGGCAAGGGTTTAGTAATCCTAAGTCTACGTGTGTAGAACTTATTATAAATTACAATACACTGATACCAGAGACCGAATTTTTCAAATTAAGAAGAACGAAAATAATTATCGTGTTATTGGCAAGTGACGTGGAAAGTTATTGACCCTCGTAGTGCTGTGACACGTTTTTTATGATTGGTATCCAAGAAATATATGAAACCAATAATTTGGTATCAATTCTTTGAGTCAGTTATTTTGTGCTGAAACTGTGCATAGAGACTCCATACCAGATGTTGTCTTCAGCCCTTTTGGATAGATATGGGGTTTCCGTTACACGTTGTATATAAAAAAAACAATAAACAAAACCAAAATTAATAGGTATATACAATACTTTTATTTTCTCTTTATTGATTATAAGGATATACAATACTTGAGAACGCAAATATTCTAATCAATCAAAAATAAATCATCAATCAAAATTTTAAAACTAAATAGAAAAGGCACACGTACATATATCACTGGAGCATCTCATTCCCAGGCCTTCTTGTCCTCAATATAATCTGTAACTGTGTAAAAAGCTTTCTGACATAGCTTACGTTTTATAAATAATTTGAATTTATTAATACTTAGTTCTTGAATATGGCTAGGAATTTTATTATAAAAACGTATACATTGGCATCTAAACGATCCACCAATCTTTTTTCCTTGTTTTAGGAATGACATATGTGTCTTTGTTCCTTGTATTTACACTATGAATATCACTGTATTTTTTAAAAAGATTAATATTTTTGTGTGCATACAAGAGATTCTCATAAATATACTGAGATTAATATTCATAGTCAGAGTCATTCAGAGTCATAATATTAATCTCTTTAAATTTGTCTCTTAAGGAGTGCTTAGGACTTAATTTATAAATTGCACGAATGGCGCATTTTTGTAATACAAATATTATATGAATGTCGGCGGCGTTTCCCCAAAGTATAATGCCATATGAGATCACTCTGTGAAAGTAACTAAAGTAGACTAAACGTGCTGTTTCGATATCAGTTAATCCACGTATTTTTCTAACGGCATATGCTGCAGAACTTGGCTATTTTGACAATTTATATGGGGGCCCCACTGAAGCTTCGCACCCAAAGTTATGCCCAAGAAAACTGTGGTGTCTTCGGGTTTCAATATTTCGCCCTTTATTGATACACTTGTATTCACTTGTCTAACATGAGGTAACGTAAATTTTAGGCATTTGGTTTTTTTCTCATTAACAAGAAGATTATTAACATTAAACCAGCTAACTACAGTTGCAAGGGCACTGTTTACTTCTTCAGTAACCTGCTGTTAACTTTGATTTTAAATAAAAGATTATTGATACACTTGTATTCACTTGTCTAACATGAGGTAACGTAAATTTTAGGCATTTGGTATTTTTCTCATTAACAAGAAGATTATTAACATTAAACCAGCTAACTACAGTTGCAAGGGCACTGTTTACTTCTTCAGTAACCTGCTGTTAACTTTGATTTTAAATAAAAGATTATTGATACACTTGTATTCACTTGTCTAACATGAGGTAACGTAAATTTTAGGCATTTGGTATTTTTCTCATTAACAAGAAGATTATTAACATTAAACCAGCTAACTACAGTTGCAAGGGCACTGTTTACTTCTTCAGTAACCTGCTGTTAACTTTGATTTTAAATAAAAGATAAGTATCGTCAGCGAATAACACTATGTCATGATTTTTGATCAGGTACGGTAAATCATTTATATAAATAAGAAACAAAAAGGGACCTAAAATTGAGCCTTGGGGGCCCCCATCTTGACGTCACAGATCCCGGCGATCTTTTGCCGTTCAAGTCGACTCTCTGAATCCTTTCACTCAAGTATGAGGTCAGAAGATTCAGAGAGGCGCCCCGGAATCCGTAGTGGTGCAGTTTCCTGATTAATGTCTCATGGGGAACACAGTCAAATACCTTTGAAAAATCGCAAAAAATGCCCAACACTTACCAACACTTATCTTCCCATGCATTATAAATGTGTCCTAAAAGTTCAACACCGGCCATCAGTTGTTGAACGTCCCTTTGTAAAACCAAATTGTTTATTATGTAGCAATTTGTGTTTATTAAAATATCTTTGCATCTGCATTAAAATAATTTTCTCAAAAATTTTACTGAAAGTGGGCAATACAGAAATAGGTCTATAATTAGTAGGGTCAGATGTACTAACTGATTTAAATAGTGGGATTATTTTACTATATTTCATTAAATCAGGAATCTCACAGCAATCAATACAATTATTAAATATAACAGCTAATGTAGGAGCTATAATGTGTATAATGGACTTAGTAACATGAACAGAATTACCCCACAGATCTGCAGCCTTTTTAACATTCAAAGAATTAAAAGTTTTGATGATGTCATTAGAAGTAACATATTGGAATTTAAACTCTAAACTACAAACTGGAACACCTTTTTTGAGTAATGTGTCTGCAGCAATGGCAGATGATTTTAGCGACTTGATTGTCGATACGGGTATGTCAGTGAAAAAATTTTCAAATCTGTGGCGACTTGTGAATCTAATGTTATTATATTATCATCAATAGTTAGGGTGTAATTACAAGGATTTCCAACTTTTTGGCAGCCAATTGAGCCTTAGCCTCGATAAACGGACCAAAATTAAGGGTGGATGTCAACGTAACCTCAAGAAGTTCGATGCGATCTATATAATATAAAGCGAGTTATATAATATAAATTAAATTCAGGTAAGTATAGGCACGGGCGCGAAAGTAGGATTGACCATATGGGCGAAAGTTGGAATATTGGAGAGTTGTGCGTAAACAAAACATTAGATCTCCGCATTCAAGGTCATGGTATTTTCGTACCATAGCTAGCTATAAGTACCTACAACTATGTCAAAAACCGCAATCAAGTATTTTTTAAACTAATCTGGACTGTCCTTACTACGCTGTAGTATGGTTACATTATAGTTAAATACTCACCTCGTACTCACCACAAAAAAACACTATTATTTCAATGAGATAAAAAATTACTAAACATTAGATCTCCGCATTCAAGGTCATGCTACATAAGTACCTACCCTAGACCTATACCTACAACTCGTGTCAATATCAGCTCTCAAGTATTTTTTGATACTCTAATCCGGACTGTCCTTAGTACCTACGCTGTAGTATGGTGCTATTACATTGCAATATTTACCTCGTCTCTGCATTTTCGCGGCGAGAATCTAAGTTAATTGATATACTCCAAAAAAAAAAAACATAATTTGAATAAAATAAAAATAATTTTAAGTAAGTACCTACTAAATATTAGATCTCCGCATTCAAGGTCATGCTACTTACGTATCAAGAGCTATACCTACAACTATTCCAATATCAGCAACACTCAAGTATTTTTTGAAACTCTAATCGAACTGTCCTTACTACGCTCCAATATGGTTACCTACTCGTAAATTACATTTCAATATTCACCCTGTCTCTACATTTTTGACTCAAGAATCTTTACTATTTGTTGTTCTCCTAAAAGGAAATAACATAATTATTTCAATAAAATAAAAGTTTGTTTACTACATTTAAATCACATTTATTTTATTCCAATATGCTAATTTAAACTATTGATAGAGATTATATAAATAATCTTCTTCTTATCGTGTGGGTAGTAATGTCTAATGACCCCATACACCCTAGTGTCAGAGTTTCTAGACTGCCTCAAGAGCCTCTGACGTGGTCTATTCTGACGACCGCCATTTGGCGACCGGGACTACCGGCTTATATGTGTCTTCCGAAGCACGGAACCATCTTTTTATCAGACAATCAGGTGATTCAGGCCTGCAATGTCCTAGCCAAAGTGGAAACAAATTTACAAAGCATGCGTCCCGCGGGAATCGAACCCACGACCACACACAAGTTAAACCCCTAAACCACTCGACCATGGCGGCAGTAAATTATATAAATAATTAAAATTCGGTACTTCATTAATCTATTTTTAACATTGTAATGCGTTTCTTTTTTAGTGTTTTGGGTTTACCAACCATTTTGGCGTTAAACTTCTATGCGAATAAAATCATGTTGTATTTTTTGCGCGGAGCGTTAGCGTCTACTCGTGACAGTGGTCAGCGATGCACTGCCGCCCGTCGCCCGCAAGAGCCCCCGATTCATTGCGCACCTAGATTATTCGAATAATAATACACCATGACTTTACCAAACACAATATGAAGAAAAGCCGTATACTAAAAGATTGGCAATTAAATTATCTTTTAGACTGTGAAAGTTTCATAAAAATACACCCAATGGTTGTTGCCTGATCTTCGCTTTTATGCCCGCGTTAGACGTACTTTTAAAAATAAATTACACAATGTTTTACAAAAAAATATTAAAATATTCATATATAAAATTATTAAGGAAATAGTCTAGTTTATCATTATTTTTTTTCAAAGCATACCGACTAGCCGTTTAGACGTGATCTTGGATTAAAAATCATCGAAAATCGAATATCTGCCCCTTAAAGGCTGAAAGATCATAAGTGGCAGGGAACACAAAAGCCAGCGGAGAATTCCACAACTTGGCCGTGCGCACAATAAATATGGAGGGGAAGCGCTTGGTACGACATTTTACTTAATCTTTAACTATCTTTTTACATTTCCACAATAACAGGTATTATACGAGAATAAAATAATACCGGATAAATTAACACTTGGTCATAGTACCTAGTCTTTTCCCAACACAATGTGGGGTCGGCTTTCAGTCTAACCGGATACAGCTGAGTCACAGAAAAAATAAAAGAGGTTAGAAAGGAAATAGTTCCTAATTTGTATGAGAACGCGTGTCGCCGCTTATCTCCCACTATTTAACTCCACTACAAGCAAGAGGCCCGTTACGTATGCGAATTACGCACACAAATAAATTACACACACTTAAATCGAGAGCTTGCTACTGATTGTAACTCACTGTCGATAAACATACCTATGCGCCGTGCATCACGGCCAATCAGGGCAAAGGACGAAACGTCAATGGTTGAAGTGTGGAGGACGCGTCGCATGCAGTACATTGTAAGCGAACTTGGTCATTGCGTTAATTAAGCGAGTACACATCGGGCAATGTATACTTTTTGTAACTTGTTTCAATAATGTTGTTAATGTTCGCAATTTCGTAGAAATCAGAATATTTTTATGTTTTTTACAAATTAAATTTAATTAAATGTTATTTTCGACTTACCGATGGAAAGATATACCTCCTCGCTCTATACTTGCGGTATGACTTTTTGTTTTACAGGTTATAATTGCATAACACGGTATTTTAAAGCAGAGCTCTGTGTTCCGAAGTAATCCGAAGCGCACTAAACGCGGTGAATGAATTAATCGGTCGAGCTATGATTGTCGAATCATAAATGTGGCGCGCTCGCCACGCCCACATTATCATTTCAACCTTATTCGTCTATTCCGTGAGCTGAGTATAAGAGTTTTACATGGAGCAACTGTCTATCTGACCTCCACAATCCAGTAGCTGGGTAACATGATACCCCTTGGCTAAACCAGTGTCAGATTTAGTGGCTTCTGACTATCCGTTAAGTTTGTCAAAGATGTTGAGATTACAGCCTAGACCACCAACTTCCTAACTCCGAGCTACATGAAAATAGGCCAACTGAGAAATCTCTTACAGAAATACACGATAGCACTTTTTGCCAGACCTGGGAATTGAACCCGAGAGCTCGTGCTCAGGACAGGCATTGCGACCATTCGGTCAACAAGGCAATGGGAAGATAATACCGGATAAAGGCTATCACATGTAGTCACAAAAAGTTAATCCCAACTATCATCAATAAATTAAAAAAAAAACTTTTTAGCAAAAATTAGAACCGACTTCCATATAAAAATACTGCAAAGGCAAAAATAACTTTAATTTCGGAAGGCGGTGTCAAAAACGAAAATATATACAAAACTAAAGACACCGCCTTCCGAAATTAAAGTTATTTTTGCCTTTGCAGTGTTTTTATATGGAAGTCGGTTCTACTTTTTGTTAAAAAGTTTTTTCACGCTTTTTAGTGGGTCGGTTTGTAATTTATCTAGTTACAAAAGCCAAAATGTCAACTACTTATAACCTTTTACAAAACATTGCATTTCCCGGTGCAGAGCCGTTAATTTTTGAGGAGTTCTCCTGGTACATCACCATCAGCTCTACTTCACCATATGCATTGTGACGAGCATAAAGTGCTTAACATCCAAATTCAAGTAATCTAATCGCAATCAACGAAATACTTATTATTGAGTAGTTTCGGTGACCATCTGGGGTCATCATCATCAGTTCGACTTCCACAATTGATGCTTTTCGAGAGCAACTGCACAAGGTACTATAAGAAATACCCAAAACGTTATAGGTGTGCCTATAATATTTGAAGAGTTCCCTCGATTTCTCCATGATCCCATTATCAGATCCAAACGTGACGACAATGGGACCAACTAGAAAGTATAGCCTTTCAAACAAAAAAAGAATTTTTCAAATCGGTCCAGCCATCTCCGAGTTATGAGGTAACATACACAAAAAAAAAGTTCAAGACGAATTGTAAACCTCCTTTTTTTGAAGTCGGTTAAAAACGAGAGGCGTTTACCTCAAGCGGTAGGAACCACAATATTTGTCACACGAAACCTTTTACATTCCATCATACTTTAAAACTAATTTTGCACATAAATAGTCATAATTTGCTATAACACTGTCAATAAGCTATAATATATTGACAATGTTATAAGTATTTTTATATGAAATGACATGTTGTCGTAAAATGGCGTCTGACGAAATTTAAAACGCGTTTCCATTATTTATGATGTGTATTCTCTCATGTATTAGGGAATATTTTACAAGCTGATAGTATGATATTATGTAAATTATACTTTTTTGATGGATATGTTAATATTTCTATCTATGAATTGAAATTCTGCTTCTTGTAATCATTATATTCTTTTTGCATTGCCATTAGGTGATTGAAGCTTTAATTCCTTGTGTGGGACTAGGAATTAAAGCGTAAGTCAGGCTATGGTCTTGGCTTGTGATTGAGTGGTCGAGGGTTCCAACCCAATCCATAAGTGTATTGCCGTGAAATCACTCCCGACGCAAGCATATTTAGCTTGGTTGGAGAGGTTAAAAAGATTGCTTGTAATGTGAATTCACCCCTCAGTTCTCTTTTTAAAATAATAAATAGATAATCAAATTAAAAAAAGATCTCCTGCATTTTACAGATAGTGATCGTGCATTTTTACAGACACCCAGACCTGGAACAACAATTTGCAGGCCATTCAAACTTTGTTCCGGTACAAACGTCCAGGTGAATTAAACCCACCACACTCAGTGCAGAAGCCAAACGCTCAAATATTGACCCAGCCGTGTCGTCTAAAACATTACGTCAAAGTAGATATTCAGTACTTACCTACTGTGTGATAGTGTCATTAGAACTTAAAACGGGATATCCGTGTTCATGGTGCTTGCAACAGTGCCGAAATATCGAAAACTCAAAACGATACACACACAAGGTAAATATCCCGTTTTATGTTCTAATGACACTTTTAGTGACCATGTTAGATAAATAACTCGTGTGAATACTATCAATAATAATATCTACAACGATCTCACAGCAGTAACTTAATCATTTAAAAGGCCGCACCAGCGCAGTAAGTCGAGTAAAACAAGTCGTTTCTGCTACATCGAGTAAGACTAAGCAAAGAATATGGGTGAAATCAAGAAGCAAAAATATTTTATCCTACTACATGAAGACGTTTATTTACGAGAACTATAAAAGCAGTGCACGTAAGGCAATACACTAAGTACAATGTTGTGCGACTGAAATATCAAAGAGTTGATTTTTAATAGAGGTGACATTAGGTTTATGCCCGCATATTCATGTAATGGTTTTAGTTAATAATATTTTAACCAAAGACACAAACTTTTATTATAAAAAGCATAATACGAGTTTAGGTTCTATATTTCCTTTTTAGGGTTCGTAGCCAAATGTCAAAAAACGGAACCCTTATAGTTTCGACATGTCTGTCCGTCTGTCTGTCTGACCGTCCGTCCGTATGTCACAGCCATTTTATTCCGAAAATATTAGGACTATACATGTAAAACTTGGTAGGTAGATGTATTCTGTGAACCGCTTTCCGATTTCTAACTTCTATAATAATGAAGTGAAAAATCTAAAAAAACCATATGTTGTACATCTTAATGTAAACTTTCAACCAAAATTAGTTTGAACGAGATCGAGTTAGCAGTTTTTGAGATACAGTACCTATATTTTCGAAAACCGCAAATATAACTTTGTAATTCATACAAATACTATGAAAAACAAAGTTATTTGGCGTAGTTGTTAAAATTGTAAATAAGCTAGTTTTAAGAAATTTCTACGGTTTTTTTTTTTTTTTTTTTCAAATAAATATATTAACTATGTTATATTTATCATAGTTACTACGGAACCCTTTATGGGCGAGTCCGACTCGCACTTGGCCAATTTTTCTTATCATAGGCTCGCGTTTGGCCACTGTCTTAACTTATTGTAAGCGATGATGTGGTCGAACATGAAGCACGCTTACCTAGAAGTAACCTTGTCACTCTTGACTTAAGACCTGGGAGTCTTAGGCCTGGGGGCTATACAAACATACTTTCCTATGGGGAATTTTTCTCCTATATAAATTAACGTGATGAAAACATCACAGGGAAGTACGAAATTTGGCACAACTAATGTTTATATGGAGAAGAGAAAGTTTCTATTTTATCGTCGCATTTTGACGCATGAGCAATCATTCGTATCAATAAAAACACATGTAAACTTTAAAGTTATTCATGAACATTGAAACTACGATATGAAGTTTTTATTTAGCAACTGAATCATAACATAATCAGCTATAACTTTCCCATTGCTGAGACACAGGCCTGTTCTATGAAAATGAATGGGCCGTAACTCACCCCGCGGGCCCAGTGCGGGTTCGTGGATGTCGCAAGTCTTCAGATTTTTTGATCCTAGGACATTCTTCAGTCTTCTCGCGATGTTTTTTTTTCACTGTTCTGAGAGCCGTGATGATGATGGAAATTCCGTAAAGTTATGTGCCTGCATGGGTTTGAACCCACGACTTTTAACACGAAAGTAGTGCTTGTAACCACTGGGCCACCACTGTTGTATCTGAATCAGTATTAGTGTTTGATAGACATTCAATACATGGAATGAAAACTGTGCATTCTGATGAATTGGAGACCAGAGTGGAATAAAAACCAAGCAGGCTATTAGTATATCCTATTATCAGTATCAGACATCGGACTACAAGATGAACGGCGATACCATCGTTACATGGTGGACATCCCACCCATACGCATAAAACGTTTTGGGAATACATTAATGATGCGTACAGCTAAGGAGTGGAATCCCCTTCCGGACTCTGTGTTGTTAGTTATGTTAAATAGGGCTCGTTAAGTCAAGAGTGAATAGTTAACTTAGGTAAGCGTGCTTCATCATCGACCACATAATCGCTTACCATCAGGTAAGGTATTGGTCAAATGCGAGCCTAACATCAATAGAAAAAAAAAAACGAAATGTAGATTTTTAAATGACTGCCGAACTTTTAAACATACAACAAAATATCAAAAGAGGTAGCAGTCAGCACAGGCTCGTACAATCATGTACTAATGAGACTTCTTTCCTTAACCACACAAAAAAAAATTAAAAAAAAAACTGCGAAATTCATCAGTGAATCTGAACAAAGGATTAAACGACACATAATTACCACAAATTCATTTACAAAGGCAAAACTAACATTGTCAGCAAACATTTACTAAAAACCCTTTGTCAGACAAACAAGAAAAATGTCACGACGCGAAATCGCAATCTTTTGCTTGCAATACCTCATCGGATTTTTTATATTTATCGCCAAGCTTTTAAGTTGAAATCTCGCCAATACATTTGGTGTCTCTCCCTAAAACAAACAATTTGTAATCCTGAATTATATGCTGCTGACTGCATACATTTAAGAGATATGAATCTATAAAACTAGGGATGTGAGAATGTGTGAAGCATCGTGCAACTTTATCGATAGATAGCTTTATAATTATTGTTTTTTTGTTGATCTGTTTTTACCTTACGTTTTATTACAAGCTATATCCATTTTAAATGTATATTTAGTTGTTTAAAAATTCAGAGAAGAAAGTAATTTGATTTTTATAACGAGTTATAGAACAACTGTTCTTGTATGCATGGATATTATTAATAAACATTTGAGACTCCGTTATTGGTAAATATTTTTTCCTCATTATTTCTCATCCAATTAATAGGACTATCGATGTTTCCCCGCACTAATATTAAGTCATCGACTTAAACAAATAAAAACATCGACGTGTCGCATCGCCCCCGACCTTTCCAGTATGGCGTGACTATTTGTCACCTGCACTCGACTCCCGTACAAACTTGCGGCGAACATTCTGATTCGCATCACTAGTGGCGCTTTCAAAACACTTTAGAACACCATTTTAGTTTAGTAATCTCAACTTTAAATAGTGAGTAGTAGAATATAAAATTGCAAAGTGATAGTTTTGCAGTTAATCTCTTTTAGTGTGCGTACTCAAATTTATTTGTACACATTGCATTCAGGGACCATGTTGTTCTAACTGCATTGCGATCAATTTGGCAGACATTGCATGAATTCTTGAGAAGTTCTTTGAAAATAATAAACGTGATAAAGTTATTGGTTATTTTTTTAATGAGATTCACAGGGAGTTACTAGTTTTAGAGCGTCTGTATTTATTTATAATGTTTTGTTATGATGGTGTTTTTATCTGAACCCATACAAATATGCTCAAGTGCATTTATCGTACGAGCTGAAGGTTCTAGTACAGAGCTGAGGTTGTGGAAATGTGCTTATGAGATACTGCGGTCCTGAACGTAAAGACAACTGAAGGAGGGCGGGTTTTTAGTTCTGGTTAAAAAGCTCCACACAAAGCAGGAAGAGTCATTGTAGAATTCCAGCACGATAAAAAGCTGATTTTAGTATAGTACAGTACACCAACGATTAGTTTCTCAGATAAAATTAAGACTTTCATCATTCGTTCCTAAATAAGCATCCCTTTCCTTTTTTATATATTTATTATTATGTACATACTTGCTGTTTAAAAAAAGCAATCCAGCTGACATGCTTGCATGCTGCATATATGGTGTATGCTTGTTTGCAGGCATACTGCATGTATGATGTATGCTTGTTTGCATGCCTGCTGCATGCATGGTGTATCCTTATTTGCATGTTATTACAGGAAAATAAAAACTAGGCATTTTTTTCATATTATACTAAATAGGTTTTATGTCTTTTGAGTGGTATGTCAAACGATTTTATATTCAATGTATGTTACGCGTTACATAAAAATTCGTTGCTTTAAAATTATATCAATCGTTTATTATATTAACTGATCATTATCTATACTTATAATAAATCTGTAGAGAGGTCAATTCTGTACATGAAATATATTTCCAAAATAACTATCAGGGGGTGATTAAGGATCGATACTGATGCCAAAAATGCAATCAGTTAAATTTTTGTCTGTCTGTCTGTCTGTCTGTCTGTCTGTCTGTCTGTCTGTCTGTATAACCGTTATAGAAACAAAAACTACTCGACGGATTTTAACGAAACTTGGTACAATTATTTATCGTACTCCTGAGCGGGTTATAGTATACTTTTCATCACGCTACAATCAATAGGAGCAGAGCAGTGAAGGGAAATGTAGGGAAAACGGGAGAAGTTACTCCATTTTTTAAGCTTCCGTTGCGTGTGCAACCTTAATGGTTAAAGCTACACAAATCATTTCATGACGGAAATGTTCTGCTTAAAATTATATAAAAAATATCCCACAACAGCATATGTCTATCTTTTATGGTTGACTCACAATAACACGTTAACACGTGTAACTCCCGATAGCTTAGCAGTTCGAAGCTTTCTGATTATAATATTTGTCTACTCTTACGTTTATAACACTCTCAGTCACCCCTAATTGAAAAAGTTAACATTATTAACTATTCCATTAAAAAGAATCATGTAAATCGGCATAGAAACACCAAAGTTATACATGAAATACGCTAATAATAAGCCATCGCGCGTGAATACTGAATAATGCTATAAGGATTATTTTTGAGAATTAAGCCTCATGTTAACGTGATCTAAACAATATTACCAATACATTAACTTAATAATACCCCAGGAGTTACACGCTGACGGAGTCGCGTGCACGGCTATTAACAATAATATTGTGAGGTACCGTATTGCGATATTTTTCAACAGTATTATAGATTGACATATTATGTTTCCTTACTAAATTACGAAAGTTAATCTGTTTCTTACATCAAAACCACTGAACAGTGAGGAAGGACATAGGCTACTTTTTATACGAAAAACGACGGAAACGCGGACCAAGTCGCGGGCAACAGCTATCTATAGTAATAATATAAGGCTGAAGAGTTTGTTTGTTTGTTCGAACGCGATAATCTCAGGAACTACTGGTTCGAATTGAAAAATATTTTTTAAATTAAATAGTCAATTTATAGAGAAAGGCTATATATCATTACGCTAAGGCCAATAGAAGCGGAGCGCCAATAAAGAATGCTTCAAAATCGGGGTTAAATTTAACGTTAGCCCAAAGTAACTATTCCACGCGGACGAAGTCGCGGGCAAAAGCTAGTATCAAATAAAATTATAGATTCAGTTATTATATCTTGTAAATATTAGAGATTTTGTAATTATATCATATATTATAATACTTACCCCGACAGGAGAGTTACCTAGTTTATTTGCCTACCAAATTTCTCAACACAATTTCCATTTACTCTAATAATACCATCTTAACGGCGGTCAAAGCCTTTTACCAAAAGTTATACTCATAAACAATATTCAATACAAGACATTTACGTTAACAACAGTTTGAAATAAAGTCGTAACGATTCCAAGTTTTCTATGAATATAGATTTAACGATATTTGAATATTTGGACACAAACCTCAGTTGTCATACTGTGAATAGACCGTTTAGTATTGGGTTATTTTTATGTTCCTATTCGTTTTATGAAAACATACCTATTTCGTGGCGCCAAGAAATAGACTACCGTTGATAAATAATAATGTTCGGTAGGTAGATGTAAAAATGGGTCATGATGATGACGCAATTGTTACATAACACACTAGAAACTATGACTGTCGGGTATCGACCTGGCGTTCGAGGATTGCATTTCTTTTGTCAGAACGAGTATCATATCTATACTTTTTTCTAATGTAGAGGTAAAATTTGTTTGTATGTAGGGGGAATCTCTGGAACTAAAGATCTTATTAAAAAAAGTCATTAGTTGTAAGGTGCATTAGTAGTGAGTGCTATAATTTATTTTGAAATCCACGAGGACGAAGTCACGGGTCAAGTGCTGTCATTATTATTTATTTAATTACGCAAAAAAATCCCATATAACCACATACATGCCCCACACGACCATGGCTATGGGATCAGTTGAGTCGTTTTAAACAAAAATAAGTATGAATTTACCTAACATAATTAATTAACAGGTTTTTGTGAAACATTTTCTCAAATTATTTTTTAATATAGGCATATACAAAAATAATTTGAGAAAATATTGTATATGAGTAAAATTGTAGCATTGTGAATATGGCTGATACCATTAAATAGGTATATTTTTTAATGGAAACTGTGGTTGTTAGGTCAACTACTCTGTAGCGACATACGCATTTATTGCTTACAGAAATGTGTACCTATACCTACATAGGATTGGTTAGTATCAAAGACTTGAGTATAAAGCCATATTAAGCCGTTTTACTTTATAATCAAGATGCTGTTAAAATATTCTATGTAATCCACTGTTGACAAACTGGTTTGCAGTTTAGCAGATGTTATCTTAGGTTTTTGTGATATAATTATATGAATAAATAAATAAAAAAGAAGAAAGTAGTTGAACTATAGATAAAAAGCAAGGAATAAAGCTACCTCCCACACTATCTCTTCACCACTCATGGTTGACTGGTAGAGAATGCCTACGGCATTAAGTCCGCCTTTGTACCTATGTGCATAAAGTGTAAATAAATAAATAAAGCTATGGCTGAAAATCATTTATATTTCTTGATCAAGAGCCTTATAAAGTGACTTTACTTAATAAAATACTGCAGCCAACTCAACCGTCGAAATTGCAGGTTTTCTCTATAAATATAGAAAGACATAATATGAATGATGGTGACCAATTAATTGTTCGTCATCACATAGACGTTAAAGTCACTAAGCTTCAATAGTCAGAGATGATTGACCTTAAAGAAACAGCGAACCGGAACTTTTATCGATGGTTTACAAAGATCCGGTATGCAAATAATTGTGGCTACGATCACGAAATCACGATTGCACAATAAAATTTTCCTTTGAGCCACGCGACCAAGACTCACGGTCAAGGATCATAAAATCATCTATTGTACAAATAAATTAAATTGGTCGTTTTTAAGACTAGATGAGAAAAAAAATAAAGATAACAATATAACCTGTTAATCCAGTGTGAACGATATGCGTGGGCGCAAGCCACGCTATATAAAATCGTATTTGAGCTTATAGTCACGAATAGATGAAATAATTGAACAAAATGTCTACAGTTAATTTTTCAACTTTTTCTAATAGGTACAGAACAAAAAGTTTGTTCTTTAAAATGTTTTGTATGATAACTTAATGAGACGAGAAAACTGCATATTTGTATGTACGTACAAACATAATTATGTTTATGTCAATCTTATCTTATCTCCTTACATAATGTCAGATATACATATTTCTTCTGATTTGAATAGTTTTACACAAAAGACTTTTAAAACCGTGAATGTTTTTAAAATTCAGCCAGGCTTATACTGGGTAACTAACTTTATAGAATAATGTAGAAAGATTATGTGGAACACACTATACGTAAAAAAATACTGTCTTAAAATATTTCTTTGATACTAATTTTTGAAACGATGAACATTTAATGCGAAAAATATGAAAAAAGAAACAATTCAAAGCAATCAACTTAATATATACGAGATTCAATACTTTAAAGGAATGAAGACAACATTCTAACAGCTACAATCATAGATTCTAACAATGATAGGCATCCGACTTATGATATCAATGTAGTGTGAGTAACACACGGACCGAATCATAAATAATAAGCGGTCAAACCTCGAATTAAGTTGAGTACCAAAAGCGATTCGATCATTACTCTTCATAAGACACAGTTCTCATCTAATGATTCCCAAAACTCCGACTACTGAACTAATAAACATCAATCAACCGCCAAAGCATTATTAAAACGAATCAATCATTGCATTGTCTATAACGAATTCGGATTTATGCAAACAGAACAAAAACGCTTAAATATTAAAAATTAAAGGGAATAACGTTTGACGTGTACCTACTGTGCAATATAAGAGAGAATCGATTAGTCATTATTTGATTTAGTTCGGCGGGCTGGCTCGGCCCCTGGCGTGTGGCGGCGGGGGGCGACCACGAGCGCGGCTCAGCTTCACTGTTGCACTCGTCATCAGCCGAACCTTCCACACTTTATAAAAGGAACGGAGAAATATGGATGACTATCATTCCGTACCAACTAGAGCACGCCACACAATATGAATCTAAAGCAACGCGGTTGGAATCTCCATCTCCAATGTTGGGTTCAATAAATGCGACGCAGTCAGTGCCGAGTGCAATGAAACTGATGCATTTTAAATTTATATTGCCGATAAATTTTTAGCAAACAATGATAAATGGATCCTGATTGAAACCCATTATGATACCACAAATAACACCGACCCCTTTGAATAATACGTCAGTTGCAACAAAGAGCAATCTGATAGACATCGACGCATAAAAGGTAACATACCATTCAAATCAAGAACTGCACACATTCATTTACTCGTACAGAAGTAATAAACGTCGAGGGGGGCTAATTATGAATAAGCAACCTCTGGTTCAATAAGTAAAAAACAGTAATATGAACTCAATGCAACATAATTTACAGACTTTACATGCTCATTTGTGATTAGTCGGCGCGAAAGGGCAAATCCTTTATTAAGATAGGTAATGAGGTTAAATTTAAAGCGCACCTCTAAAACGATACAACTCCACTGCGCGCCCAATGAAATTTATGTTATAATAATAAGTCTTACGGTGTTTATTACTGATGACTGTACCAACCGTGCTGACGAAGATGCGGTAGAAAAGGTATTACAAAAAGATACAATATTTAATATAGAATTAAATATTATGAACTTTAAAAGAGATGCGTGTAGGGTTGATATTGTAAGTGATGAAGATAATGAAAGAAAGAAAGAAGTTAACGATGGATTGTGTGGTAAGTCGGCACCCTGCTGCCGTGGCCCCCGACCGTGCCTATCACGGACAAGACATCGATTAGTGATCGACTGAATTCAATTGCTTGGCGGGACAAGACGATACCGAATCGAGATCGACCGATCGAGATTTATATTGTTCGGTTTTTCGAAAATTTGCATTTTGAGAGCGTCATGTCAACGACAACGCTGAGTCACCTGACAAATGGAACGCAGTAGATCGTGTCTCTGATATCGAAATGCGTTGACCGTAAGCCCCGTTTTATTATTGTTGTAACGTGATTACTGTCAACCAACACTGTGGATTTGGTTTTAAAAATCAAATCGTCACTGCACCGTCACTTGATGGGATCTACAATGGTGTCAATTTGTAATCCGTTTTGGTAGGATCTCTTCACATCTTAACTTTATAGTTTTTTTAACAAGATACTTCATTTGAATGTAACTAACCATGGGAACTGTGTTGATGATAAACAAGCAATCGAAATGATTATGTCGGATCATTTTTGTTTTTAAGTTAAGATTTTGTTATGAATCTTAAATTAATGATA
The DNA here is from genome assembly GCA_943138885.2 of Tholera decimalis. Taxonomy (NCBI): domain Eukaryota; kingdom Metazoa; phylum Arthropoda; class Insecta; order Lepidoptera; family Noctuidae; genus Tholera; species Tholera decimalis. The sequence goes on along the minus strand of OW964567.2, from coordinate 24,289,198 downwards.
ATTATTTTGTCAATAGGTTAATAATAACATTTTTACACACCAACCTTTTTGGTCAGTTTAAGTTAGATAAAGCAGAAATTAGGGAGCTGACTACCCTGAGATGAAACATCGAAACAAGCTCAGGGAGCAAAGTCTCTTCTAAAGTCTATAGGTATATGAAAACCCTAACAACACCGCCTGCACACTTCTCCATAATTATGCATATGTCTATATTTCAATATTATAAAGAGGTAAGATTTGTTTATTTGTAACAAAAAGAAATACTGGACTGAATAAATTTTTCTTTTCGCCAATATTACGCTACATTATTAGCAATTAATTGATTAATTAATTGATTGATAGGTCTTCCACCAATTCATGGACCGACCTGGGCAAGAGTTCTTTAACCTTGAATATCGACCCATTAGGCTTTTATTAGTAAGCCACGAGCTCCTCAAGTCATTACAAATTATATAGTAAAACATTAAATAGTCGTGTAGTTATTTGCAACAATTTTAAACGCCATCTCACTCATTTTTACAAGTGTATGCCAAAACATTCAGAGTAAATAAAAACAATGCATAATAATATTATGGAGGTACGACAGCTGTGATTTGTTCATAAAATCTTAGACTAGAACGTAAACATGCTTTGCGGATATTGCTCGTATAAGTAAATTCATACTTAAGTTATACATGCGAAAGAGAAAGAGTTTCTGTTTTGACAAGTCAAACCTGGGCAACATTTCGATGTGTTTTTGGTGTGAAAATAGTTTAAGGGCTGGATAATGATAAAATCTACTTTAATTTCCCTAAAAGAATAACATTTTACGCGATCAAAGCCGCGGGCGGAAGCTAGACGTAGTTGGTAGCTAGTTTGGACAGGCTTGTCCAAATTTGTGTTTCTAACCTCACAAGAGCACCAGAGACAAACCTACATGGCTCTTGCATGATTTGAGTGGATATGTCACCGTATATATGCTTTAATATTCTATGTAGTACCCATGCATTGTATAAAAAAGCTTTCATTTTTACCAAGCGTAACACCTACGAGTTTATCAACCATCTTCTCTACTTCACTTGGCCTTATGTATACTTTAAACAACAAAAGTTTATTTCACAATTTATCTATGTTTTGTTAAACATCCAATATTGGTTGCGTGTAGCTATTTTTGTGAAGCACGAAAGTCGAAATCACGCATGCATCTCACGATCACATGATATTTCATGTTTATTGGTTGAAGTCATGACTTCGCTGTATGAGGTGGAAGCAATGACGGGTACACTTAATATAAAAAATTAAGAGTTTATTTTGACTGTAGTGACCGTACATCTTTCTGGCATAAATATAGTGTTTTATGGGCCAGTAGCGGTAAACTTTATTGTCTCAGTATATTTTAATACCAGCTGTGAAAGATTTCGCTAAATGTTTGCTGAAGTTATGGGGTATTTTGTTTATTATATTGCAATGCTTGTTAGCCATGTCAGTCAAGTCCAATAAGTTTTTTTGTAACATGTGAGTTTACAATGTTGCGTGTTGATTGTACTTTTGTTTCGTTGCATTCGAGTTTGGTATACGCTTTGAATAAATCGCATCGCTTGCATAATATCGTCGTACAATGTTTGCTACTTCAATAAATGCGTATATGATCTTCATAAGTTAACCGTTCAGTTAATATTTAAATAGAAAATCAATAAAAAAGATAAAAAGGTACATCACATGATATAATATAGGTAGGTATGTTCAAATTCTAAAAGAAACAATTATAACTTTACGCATATGTAACTGCAATAATTAACCATTTATTTTTTAATATATCTCAAAAGTAACAGCCACATTAAATTATAGTTCATTCATTTATGAAACGGATTAAAAAATAATTGTGATCATAAAACAATGTAATGCGAGCGTAATTTTAACGCAAGCTCCACGGTTTTACGTACGTTTCGAAGTAATGTTTCATTTAAAATAATACATACGTTTATTAAAACAAGGAGTTCATACATTTCGCATTCTCTACACAGTAGAGACCCCACTGTTAATCTAATAAAAGAATTTGAATAATGCCATTAATAACATCTTGGGTTAAACGTGATCTTACTCTTTATGGTGCAGCCGATACCATTATGCTATCTACTGATAATAAATCAATATGATGTGCCGGTAATTAATTTTATTAGGACTTTTAAATTAATTTTTTGTGTGTGTTCTAGCAGTTTTTTCACAAGCTAAGACTTGCTAGTAGGTAAAACTTGCTAAGTAGGTAATTCATATAAAAGAATTAGGTCTTAACGGGAATACACATTCAGAACGACACTTAATGATTTTGTTTTAAGAAAAGAATAGAGAAAAGAAAAAAAAAGGTCTAATGGCTGGCCTGAACAGACATCCATATTCAGGAACTCATTGTATAGTGGTCAGTGTGCACATGGCAGATGTGTCGCAAAAATGTAGTGCTCACAGCTTTTTCATAGACAATTTGAAAAGGCTGTTTAACTCTTCCCATGACCAAAAAGCTATTTATTACATTGGCCAAACGCCAAACATTGCCATACATCGTGGCAATACCGCCAGTCTCTTGGATACGTTACCAGCCAACAGCGTTGAAGACGAAGGTTTTGATGATTTATTTTAGTTTCTGTTTAGTTTAGTTTAAATATTTTTTAAATATACATATTTACATGAATGAATATAGGGCTGTAAATAACAAAACAATTTTATTAGCGTAGTGTACTTTAGATCTGTTAACTGAACTCAACCGTGTTTCGCCTATCTGCGTTGAACTGGACTCAGACAATGATAATAATTTGTCCTGGCGCAAATCATGTGCTATATAAAGTCTATAGAGTGGTCACTCCCAGCTGAAACCATGTAGATTTAGTCCGTAACTTATCAATAATTACCTTAAAGCAATTGAATAATTTCAAGTAGGAATTGAAACAACACACAGCGTTTAAATTAACGAATTCGACCGGTTACATGCCCGATTCCATTTGCCAAAGGATTTCGAATTTTGGTGCAGAAGTAATACGGGTAAATTTTGTGTAAATATTTTTGTTTGGAGTATAAAACTAAATGGTAATGCTGTATATAATTGATTTTGTGCAATCACGCTTACTTGTTTAATAGAATTTGCGTAGGCAACTTTATCTTCTAGACAATTATTAGCTTGAGTAAAGGAAGGCTAAGCGTGAGATATATTTAAGACATTGGGTTTTAAATGGCCTTTAGATCTCTTCGTTACAACGCTACGTCTGTTTCCTAATATTTTATCTAGATTTAGGTCGATATGCTATACTGGATTTCAAGCAGTTCGTATTTAGTTAGGTTGACTATTAAGTTAGAAAATATTGCCCCTGATTCCATGTATGTAGGAGACTTGCCACTTGGAGATGGTATGTTAGACGTTAGGATGCCATGGGTGTTGGTCGAATCATCAGTTCAAATATCCATTCAGGTAAAATCTACATATTAATCACGTGAATTGATAAACTTGCAATAATCCTGCGCTCTGGATGGGTGGTACCTTTTTTTTCTGACTGGGATAATCAGCGAATGACTTCTCCCGCTCTGGGTAAAAGGGAAGTATCAGACTTCTACTGACTAAAAACCCACCCTGTTCCCTCAGCTGTTAAGTTCCGGGGCAGCGGCATCTCGTTAGAACATTCTCGCAACCCCGGCAGGCAATGGCCTTATGGGGCCCCGTCACTGGTGCGGAGGGGTGGTACCTGGAATTAATATATATTTCGTATCACTTGCTCAAAAAAGTGACATTCTATGCCACAAAAACCGAACATAACAATAGTCATTTTTAATCTGTTAAAAACAGGGAAAGAAAATTGTACTGAATTTCATTCATCCTCTAGGGGGAGAATGTGATTTAAATTTGGAATACTTACCGAAATTTATACTGGACTACATCGTGTTTACACCATTGAGTTTGTATATAAAGCATTATACATCTTTTTGAAAAAGGAATACGCATTTATTATGCAGTTATGATTATTAAATAAAATTACGAAAACCGACGAGGCCGTATGAGCTTGATGCCTTTGCTTTTCCGACAAAAAAATATTAGTCTAGGACGCGACCACTAAAGTTGGTCGCATGCCAGAGGGTCATGGCTATCCGAATGATCCGGGGATACCGCACGATCGCCGGCGAATCTGCCAACCTCCTTGCCGGATTGCTGCCCTGGGATCTGGAGGCGACTGCCCTCCAGCGCGTCTATGAATGGCGCGTGGAGGCGCAGCGCCGGGGCGTATCCCCGCTGCCTCGAGAAGTCGAGGCGCGGCGGGAAGAGCTCCGGCGCGATCTCAGGGCAGTATGAAGGGAACGACTGTCGCAACCGACGGCCGGGCACGCCGCAATTGCGGCGGTAAGACCCCTCTTTGAGGAGTGGCTAGATCGGCGTCACGGCGTCCTGACCTACCGCATGACGCAGGTCCTCACCGGACACGGAAGTTTCGGGAGGTACCTGTGTCTGATGGGAAAGGAGGAAACGCCTGGGTGTCACCACTGCGAGGGTCGCCCTGAGGACACCGTAGAGCACACGGTGCAAGACTGCCCCGCCTGGGCAGAGCACCGACGTGTCCTCACGGCGGCGATAGGCGGAGACCTCTCGCGCCCGGCATTGGTCGAGGCCATGCTGCGGGGCGAGAGGGAGTGGGAAGCGGTCGTTTCCTTCTGCGAAGCAGTCATGCTTCCTAAGGAGGAGGCGGGCCGCGTGAGGGAGAGGATGGCGTCCTCCCTCCAGCCCAGCCGCAGTGGTAGACGCCCACGGCGTCGGACGTCGGCCGACAATCTCCGGCCACCGTAGGCGCGGGCATGCGGACAGCGAGTAAAGGGCAACTCGCTGTCCGACCATGGACCATGCCCGGGTCGACGGCGCGTCGTGTTCCACGCGCGCCTCAAAGAGCGTCAGCAACATGACGAGGCCCCCTCTGCAGAGGGCCGAAGCCTGCCGGGGTCGTGGGACTCATCCCGTTACCGTGGCTCCGGTACGTAAAGGGCTATTGAAGGAACACCGTGGATTTTAGTCAGTAAAAGTCTGACAGTCCCTCCCACCCTGCCCGGAGTGGGAGGACTTATTTGATAATTTTACCACGTTAAAAAAAAAAAAGGGATTTGCCGCGTTTTTGTTTTCTTCAAATACATAAACGTTAAGTTTATTTTCATTTATTTTTATAAATAAGCTAATGTTCTAAAAATACGTTACGATGTTAAATCAAAGCGACAGTGACAGTGAATTGTCGGATTTAACTATGAATATTTCGTATCTTAGTAATGGTAATTATTCTATATATTTACCTGTTTTTTATCTTTGTTATAGGTGACATTAATTTTTGGACTCAATGGTGCTTGCCGCGGATGTGAACTTGTAAACTTAAAGGTGGAGGATGTTGAAAATCATTCCAATGAGTTGCTGCTGATTAATGTAAAGGAAACTTAGACAAAGAAAAATCGGTCATTCATTGTACAAGGACAATATACTAAAATCATTCATAAATACCAAGCATTACGTCCCACCAACATGGAAAACAATAGATTTTTTATAAACTATCGGAATGGGAAATGTACTCGACAAGCCATCGGCAAAAATAAAAATTAGCAATATGCCAAAGGAAATTGCTAAATATTTAAAACTCAAAGATGTTGAACTCTACACCGGTCACTGCTTTAGAAGAACTTCGACGACTTTCTTGGCGGATTCAGAGGCAGATATTACGTCAATAAAAAGACATGGTAGTTGGAGCTCTGATGAAGTAGCTGAGGGTTATATCGAAAGCTCAATGGCGAATAAAACCATATTAAGCAGTCAAATTAACAAAAATATAAAACTTAAACCATCAGAGCCACAACCATCAACTTCCGGCATCTTATCTTCGTCCGTAACTCACGATTCACCACCACCACTATCTCCGACGTATACTATCTACAATGAAACGCAAGTTCCTCAGACGCAAGAACAGAGAAATACTCAAATCAACTCATCAACAATACCAGTACCAAACAAAAATGTAACTCTCTCTATCAATAATTGGACCAATGTTTCGAATGTTAACTTTTACTTTTAATTGTCATTATTTTTAATAAATGCTTATCTCATATTATTATTGTGTTATTTTTTTCGCAAATGGTACGAAAAGTAGAGTATTTTCCTCGGTGATAAAGCTGTCTTAGTCTTGGGTGAACTTAAATCCCTCGCTACACTCAGGACTCGTCTTAAATCCTTTAACACCCTCGCTACGCTCGGGAGTAAACCTCGAGTCCTTCGTTACGCTCGCGATTTAAATCGTCACCCGCGACAGAAGACACTGCTTTATCCCCTTGGTTAATAATCTACTATTTATTTAAATAATAGGTAGTTTTTAAGATTTATTCCTATGATAGATTAATTTTCTGTCGCTGTTTGTATTGTAAAATACTCTTTAGGATGTAGAAAATAATAGAGTTAGATATTTATGAAGAGTATAGTTTCAAACATGCCACGATGAATGAATTTTTGGCGAAAATAGGCACTTTTCGTGCGAGACTCGAAATAAAAAGCGCAAAACAGTTTTCGCTTAGCATAATACTCTTCTTCATTCTTCTAGGAGTCACAGCGCTGGTTTTCAGCGAGTCGCCTTTGGCTGGATGATGTTGACCAACACTTACACACATCTATACATACACATATAAATAAAATTGAAGAGTCTGTCTATGATTTTTGAATAATTCTGATTTCCCAAGTGCTTATACTTCAAGATACTAAAATACCTGAAGACAAACATTTTCAAACTTTTTGTCTTTCTGTTTGTCCAGCCTTACCTTGGAACAGCTAAGTCTATAGAAAATCGAAAGAACGTTAGGCTACGAAGTACTCCTCCACATCGCTGTCGTCAGGAAACGCGCCCAGAAGACTGGTAGCATAACTATGATGTATGACAATGCTTATTATTTGGGAAAAGTACAAGCTAGCCAGCCTGATAGTCACAAAGTGAATGATCAGCCGTTGTTGGGCCCCATGACCCAAGCGTTTCCACCCCAAACGGCTCAAACATATAATTAATTACCAGAAAGCTCACATTATAAAAGCTAGACAATACTAAGTACTCAGTAAAGACATTCAGTAAAATGATCAAGGAACCCCAAACTCTTTGCTATTAAAACTTTTTCATTCATTTTTTACCTGTCTCCATAGTTATGTTTACCGAAGCTATGGGCTATTACAAAACCGTTCAACTGACGAGCCGACATGTTTTGATCAAATGACGCGTGCTAATCGAGTTAATTGTTACCACGGAATAAACGCACGCGCAGGCGGCCGATCTACGATCTATGTTTGTCTTTTATTTCGATTTTTTTATAAAAATATTAATTGGAGAGGATTTTCTGCTTTTGTTACTTGTCAATAAAAGCGTAGTGGTGATTTTTAAGGTTATTTTTAGACAAGGTATATATCGAAATATGTTCTTTGAAAATAACCTTACGGGAGACCTCGTGGCTCAATAATAACAACTACACCACAACCCGTGATGCTGGTAATATCGATATGATAAGTTAGTCCGACCAACGTGTGTGGAGACCATGCATCTTAACTGCAAAACCCATACATGAATTAAATGTAGTCTTTTTTTAAAAAAAGTTGGGAATTGACCAATAACACCTGTTACGCAGAAATATCTTCTTGTTATCGTCTTAATCCTGCTTCGTTCCTCAAAAAATATAATAGTAATAGAAAATAATTTCGTAACTCTATTCCTCTGCCCAGTGATCCAAATCATTTCTATCGCCGCTTCATTTAATTTAAACGAGTATATAAAACCTAATGACTGGCCCAACAAGAAATGAACATTACAGACTGAGCATAAAAGAACAAATCAAATTAATTAATAGAGTTAACTCAATTCAAACGGGCCAATACAAATCAATAAATAAAAGCGCAAAATTGCATCGCTTTTGTAACAAATCGGTGCGCCCGCGCCGATCCCTGTTTACACGCGGAACGAAGCCGCATTTAATTGCGCAACAAAAACTTACAAATAAGACATTGTGCTAAGTAATTAGATTAGCACACCACGTTATTTGTCCGGTTCGTACCCGTTGTATACACCCTGTACGATCGTACGAACAGTCGGGAGTCGTATAGAGTGGTTAATACCGCGCCATTTGTAACCGTGTCAATTTGTACGAAAACGGATACTGGTAATTGCATTGCCGGACAGGCTGGGATGTTATTAATGATGCGAGGATGCAAGTAAGTGGGTACTACCAGTTCAATTTGCTGAAGTTATTATAGTGAGAGTTAGTTACTGGGTATTATTGGAGAAGTATGGTACAAACTACAAACGAAACGCTCTTTACTTACTGAAAATAAAAAGTATTTCTTAATCAAAACAGTCGACATCTCAAACCAAAAGTGGTAATATCAGCACTATAGAGCCCAACGCTGGCGCGAGGGTTACTAAATCGTATTTTAATCTATGCGAAACACTGTAACATAAATCTAAGATTGGTTTCACCTGAACTAAGTAATGCTGCAATTATTAGACTACGCTTCTGACTATACCAGTTTAAATTATTCGAATGACGATTATTACAGCGAATAATCTTGCCAATTTAGGGTTAAATAAGTATGTAAATATATCTCTTGGATACAAAGTTTTAATGAGGGGAATGATTACTGATATCGTTAAAATGTAAATAAGTACGGGTGTTTCTGAAAGCTAATTTTTGTGTGGTTTAGGTTTTTTTTTTTTCTTAACGTGGTAAAATCATCAAATAAGTCCTCCCACCCCGGTCAGGGCCGGAGAGACTGTCAGACTTGTACTGACTAAAATCCACGGTGTTCCTTCAACAGCCCTTTACGTTCAGGGGTCACGGTAATGGGATAAGTCCCACGACCCCGGCAGGCTTCGGCCCTCTACAGAGGGGACCTCATCATATTGCTGACGCTCTTTGAGGCGCGCGTGGAACACAACGCGCCGTCGACCCGGGCATGGTCCATGGTCGGACAGCGAGTTGCCCTTTACTCGCTGTCCGCATGCCCGCGCCTACGGTGGCCGGAGATTGTCGGCCGACGTCCGTCGCCGTGGGCGTCTACCACTGCGGCTGGGCTGGAGGGAGGACGCCATCCTCTCCCTCACACGGCCCGCCTCCTCCTTCGGTAGCATGACTGCTTCGCAGAAGGAGGTGACCGCTTCCCACTTCCTCTCGCCCCGCAGCATGGCCTCGACCAATGCCGGGCGCGAGAGGTCTCCGCCTATCGCCGCCGTGAGGACACGTCGGTGCTCTGCCCAAGCGGGGCAGTCTTGCACCGTATGCTCTACTGTGTCCTCAGGGCGATCCTCGCAGTGGTGACACCCAGGCGTTTCTTTCTTCCCCATCAGACACAGGTACCTCCCGAAACTTCCGTGTCCGGTGAGGACCTGTGTCATGCGGTAGGTCAGGACGCCGTGACGCCGATCTAGCCACCCTTAGTTATTATTATTAGTTATGTCCAGATGTATCTTCCTTAGAAGACTCGGCGCAAACCGAACAGAAGCGAGCATCTTCTTCACTATCATCCTGGCACATTTGAAGGTCCTCACACATTTTATACTTGATATATAATCTCCAAAATACTTATGTCAATATCAGGCATATCTATACTAATATTATAAAGAGGAAACCTTTGTATTTTTGTATTTTTGTATGTTTGTATTGAATAGGCTCAAAAACTACTGGACCGATTTCAAAATTTCTTTTACCATTACTTAGAGGGATTCTTCCGAATCCGTATAGGCTATATTTTATCCCGGAAATTAGATAGGATTTTTCGCGGTAGTGAAAATTGTGGAGTAAGGCGTCGAAAAAACTGCCGTACGTTAACGATTCTCGCGAACGCTGCCTATATTTAATATAAACATTGCACCCGTGCGAAGCCGGGGCGAGTCGCTAGTTACTAATAATTTTGATTTATGGATACTAAATTAAGTAGTCATTTTCTTCTGGATTGATAGAAGTATCTTCGGGCAGACGTTATCTATAGTTTTTTAACGAAACAATATTTAGATTGGGATAATCTGTAACAACTGATGGTGCAAAGTTACAGTCTTGAAATACATCTTCTTTGCACGGTAAAATGCCAGCATTTTTATTAAGTTGATGATATTGTTTTGAGTGAATGCCAGAAGAAATGCTTCTTTCACAATTCAAGGGAGGTTATAGATGGTCATTGTTTCCCCGGGATGATTAATCATCCAGTTTGTTTGCTGTCGGCTAATGTAATGCTTCAACGGTCCATATACACCAACATCTAGCGGTTGAAGATTATACAAAAGTACTATGGGGTTCTTGGAATTTCCTTAACTGCCAGCTCAAACATTTCTTGAGGTAAAGAGTACAAGAGGGTCTACTCTCTTGTACTCTTTCTTATGTATTTTCTCATTTTGTAAAAAAACATTCGATTACTACTACACACATACGGGGTAAGTATTAACATGTTAATTTTTACCGCACTCAATTTGTTAATTTTAGCCCCAAGGACACTTTTTTTACTTAATTAATTACAGAAAAATAAATAGTCGAAATAATCACAAACAAATAACATAGTGTTACTGTCGATAAAATAGAGTTTGATTTAGTATAAACTTTAATTCGATTCAGCGAATAAACAAATCTTAAATCAATTTATTGCAAAGCACAAAAAGTTCGTTTACCTGTTAATCCGAGGTCACTTCGCATAACTACTACAATCGAGGGAAGGCTGACAACTGACAAGTCAGGATATGTTCAGCTGTGTATATAGTATTTCTAAACCGAGTGTCATATTTTTACGTCTTCACGTTTGGCGGGAATAAGCTTGTTAATTCTTACCTCCGTTAACACCAACCCCGCCCTCCCCTAATAAAACAAACAGTGAGAAAGTCGGAACAAAAAGAGGTCTTGTTGAATGTATTTCTCCCTTTTCTCAATATTGCAAGACCATTATCGTATCCTACCAATCAACCGAAAATACCTTGGTCAGACCAAGGTATTTTCGGTTGATTACGGCGACCACTGAGTTGGTAGTATAACTTACACTGACCTTTTGTACCCGGCTGTTCCAAAAGGTGGGTAATGTTTTTCGAGAGGGTGTATATTTTTTATTTTAAATGTCATTCAACATAAAAGCTATATAGGCATACTCAATGGATGTTTGCATTCCCATTTTTTTTTAATAACAAATGAGGTATTATTTATTTTTGTTTGTACTGAAAAACTTCCAATTTGATATTCCATTTTATTGTTATATTCCATTACTTATAGATCTATCTATCTCTAAAGTTAATTAAAATTAACTTACAATTAATTAATTGAAGGTACAAAAGCGAATAATACCCACAGCACACAAATCAACCGGCCCAAGTTACTAAATTAGTACATAATATAAATTATCGTCCATAAACACTATAATTGTAAAATTAGACTCAGAGTTTTGCAGCCATAACCTCATATTACGTGGGTGTCGCTTCAAACAGGATATGCGAATATACCTTCTTTTTATTTGCCTCGTTCCAAATTATTGGCAAATAACTAAACACCGCCAATGAGTGTTATCTCCTCCAATAATAAATTATTAATTAAAACAGTTAAAGTCAAATCATTTTAGTTAATGCTCATTTTAATAAATTGCGTGGCAAAATCGTAGTGTCGTCAATAAATCCGGAGGTCCCGAAAGGATATTTTGTATAAAGTTTAGTGTTGCCTTTAAAAAGTGTCGATACAAGTACTATCGATTGGTGCACGTGCTCCTGTCAAATTTACGGACCGTACTTTAATGGGCGATCCGGTAAGAATTATTGTGTTGTTCTGATGTTGTATGATTGTCGATGAAATGTGGTGTAAGCTTGTCGATAGATCAAATTGGTTTTAATTGAAATATTATGTATTTAAGTGACCATTAAGTTTTCGTTTAATTGAATATCTATGAATTTTATAGTCGTACCTCTCAGTTATATTTATGTTTTAATTACATTAGTCATTTTTGGCAATGATATAAAAATGTAGATTGCCATAATTATCAAACAATATTTATTTTTTGTACTTTAAAAGGACCCCACATTATAAAGGAGAATATGTCCTTTTTTTTCTTTAACACCTGAATTCTACCTTGAGCAGGGTTCTAGATAGAATTCAGGTCTGGCAACGCAAACAAGGAAGTCAAATCTTAAACTATCAGCGATAAAATAACTATAAATACCAGTCAAATATTTGCGTATAAGTATTATAGTAAACGTAACAGGTCTAGTACGGTCTAAAAGGGAAACAATAATTACGTTTGGAAAAACCCCAGCCCATTTTTTTACCAAAGATACGATGGTAAGTAACCAACTCTTCTGCCAATGAATTATCAAAAAGCATGAATCATTCGCAAGATAAATATTTGAGTAGTTAACTAATTGGTCCAAAGAAATCGATACACAATTATACATAATTCCCCATCACTATTCAAAAATCGTGTGTGGCATAAAAAACCAGTGATCCGAGCTTTTATTTACTCTGATGCAGCTGTAAAACATAAAAATCGCTTTCCTCCAAACTTTAATTGCTGGCAATGAAATAATTAAATGTGACAATCGTAAAACACTGAAGTCCTCATAAAACATAATAGCCGTGAATACTGAGAGGCACATTTATCGGTAAAAATGTCGAACACGCTTAATTCACAGAATTTAGCCTTTAAAATAATATTTACACTGGTCCTTATTGTGTAAGCGGACCATAATTTCGCGATATGGTATAAAATTTTATTTTGTATTTCTTCTCGATTACCATTCACCAGTTCACTTTTGGCTTGAGGAGTCATAATATTACCACCGGCCATTATTAATGGCACCACTACAATAATCGTCTTCAGCACCTACTTACACACCTTCTGGGGCTCTCGAGGCCCATGGATGTATGGGGAATTAAACAGTGGTCATTCATTTTAGTCTCTACATACCTCCATATCTACTGGAGCTCTCGGGGCCCCATGGATGTATGGGAAAGAAAATAGAGGTCATACATTTTAGTCTCTTCTTCGAATCGTTGGACCCAATAGGTAGCCACGCTAGTCGCGGCTTCAGTGGCATTTTAGAGATCATTAAGTTGCACGTATATAACACAGCAGCTGGAGCATGGTTTGGTTAGGAACACCGTAATCACACTGGGTGTCGTTATGTTTTAGTCTCTATAAGTTCTAAAAAACACTATGATATCAGACACTTTTTTAATTTTATAATAATATACCAATACGATGCTGAGTTATTCGAAGTGGGTAGCCAGGAATTTTAAACTACCTTCGTACTTTTGAAACTCGATACATCGTTAAAGTTGACAATAAAATTGTAGATACTATCATTGTTTTAATATCTGTCTTTTTGTGTTAATGTTGACATAAATAAAGATTTTAATTAGGTTCTATTTCGCCATATTCATGAGTTACTGGATTGTATAAAACAAGAAGTTGTAATTTAAGGGTTGACTTCTCGTGGTATTTCATACAAATTTGCCAATCCTATAAACAAATTTCAAATTTTAAATATTCACAAAGTACCTAGAGAAAGTACATATTTGAAAATCATTTTAGACTGAGGGCAATAATTTTTTCTTCGGAAAGTGAAAAATAAACTTGTGATTTAGGTCTACTTTTCACTTTCTGTAGAAAAAAAAAACTTTTTTGCAAAAAATAAAACCGACTTCCATATCAAAACATTACAAAGCCAAAAATAATTTTAATTTCGGTAGTCGGCGTTATTGGTTTTGTATTTTCTTTTTTTTCACACCGCCTTCCGAAATTAAAATTATTTTTGGCTTTGTAGTGTTTTGATATGGAAGTCGGTTTTATTTTTTGCAAAAAAGTTTTTATTTTAACGCTTTTTAGTGGGTCAGTGAATTTTCCAAATCGGTTCGTAAGTGAAGTTATGCGCGAACAAAAAACGCAATACAGAGTAAACGAAAAGATCATCAACGTAAATATATTTTTTTTAGACTTTTGTTGATTTTTCAAAAACGGCTTGTCCGATTTCGATTAAATTTTCATGGGACCATTTGAGAAGTATACCCTTTTCAACAAAAAAAGAATTTTTTAATTCGGTTGGCAAGCGACGGAGCTATGCCCGAACAAACATAAAAAAAAAAACAAACAGACATCCGAATTGAGAATCTCCTCCTTTTTTAGAAGTCGGTTAACAAGTTTTTCATAAAAAAAATTAACGAAGACTAATGTTACTAACATTTTACCTGATTTTCAAACAAGAATTTTGTATGTTTGTTCAGCAATATTTTCGCCAATTACCAACCGATATCGATGATTCTTATTTAGTTTTTAAAAGTACTTTTCCATAGTGGCCGCAATAGAGATGTAGATCTGACTAAGAATATCGCAAATAAATAATGAAATATTATAGGGACAAGACATACTCTGATTATACGCAAGCAAATGCTTCAAATTCAAATCATAAAATGTTTAACCGAAAAAATTTAAGGTTGAAGAGAAGCCAAGTTTAAATTAAATCGCTTTATTCATTTAAAAGAATACAAACTTGCGATAAAACAAGTATATTGATGAATAGAAATAAGTACCGACATCGACGACTAATCTCATTAAAACCATGTATATAGGTAATGCCTGTTTGTAAGGACCCCTTTTTGTCCGGGTGGGTCAACCATTGAATGAATTCTCCCGCTGGGTGGAGCGGAAGGGAGTGTCAGACTTCTACTGACTAAAAACCCACCCTGTTCCTTCAGCAACCCTTGCTTTCTGGGGTTGCGGTATCTCGTTAGAACTTTCCCGCAACCCCGTCCTAACGTCTCTTTGAGGCGCGCGTTGAATACGACGAACCGCTGACCCGGGCTTGTAAGGACCCACAAAATTATCCATACATATGCTTAATCCAACGATGTAATCACCCAATTTAAACCTAACTTCAATCGGCTACATCCTAAAACCATACTCGAAACCATAATTTCGATGTTACCAAGCGGATATTTTGAATCCAAACGTACTTTAGTTTATTGTCTCTGTCTCAACCTCTACATTAAAGAGAGACGAAATAATAACCATGAATATAAGTACTCAAAGGCTTGGGACTCCGAATATGTAAGAACCGGTTGTTTGCAATAATTTAAGCGCATAGCAGGTCGGGGGTCGACTTTCGAGCCAAAACTTGAGACCTTTTGCTAAGATTACGAATGCTCGAGCTGCAATAGTCGGCGTAAAATCAGTTTGTAAATGCTAGTTTAAATTTTAGTCTCAACAGTTTATTGATTTTCGATTGGAGAATTATGTTTATGTCTGTACGGTTAGTGAATAAAAAGTACCAAAAAGAATTTACGAGTACAAAGTAAAGAGAATCGCAGCGTTAGGAAAAATAATCTGTATCGTTTATACGTAGGTTTGTTGGTCATATATTCTGAGATTCGATTTTCAAAATTCTTTGAATATTTTCGTTGACTGGCTGTGATAATAATATCAAGGCTTATTTATAAAGTTTAATACCTACTGATTAGCAGTTTCTATAAATATTCATATGGTCTTCGAATGAAGTAATTTAAGTATTATTTGTTTAGCCTTTTAAGAATAAGTCTGATATCTTATATTATAATACAGTTCATATTTACTCTATAAACTTAAGCGCGAACGGCAAAACAAATACAAATATATATTTTTACCCAGTCCTTAATTCAAGATTGTGATACGTAATGAACGTTATGCTTAATAATGTTCCTGAATAGTGAAAAGTCCTATTACACAGCTTTTTAATCTAAATGGGTGCTTAGAATTTTAGATGAAATAGGTACCTACAAACTTAAACAAGAAAATAAACCATTTATATCTGTAAAACTGAATATAAAAATATGCTATCAAAAAGCCTGTTAATTCTTAACGAGAATATTATATGTAATAGAGACAAGCGAGAAGCATTTCAGTCACAGTTCATTAGAAGTCTAGTACATGAGTCAGGAATATAAGATAAATTAGGAACATAACATCTCTGTTCCAACCACTAACACTGTACCTATAGTAAAGCTGTTTGTACTTGTGTTAAGCCGTATCGAAGTGAGATTAGAAATGCGTGTTCACTTTATCTTTATACGTATTTATATTACCTTTTACAGATATTTCGTAGATAGGAATACATTTGAAATGTTTGTAAGACAGAAAGGTTGAAACTGAGATGGCGAAGATTCTCAATATATTATACCTAAAATAATATTAGCTGATTAGGAGTTTGTCAATAGATTAGGCTATTGATGAACTCGTGATTCAGGGGTCGCGGGTTCAAACCCCAACATTTTAGGTACACTACGGCCGTGAATCCATCCCAGACACAAGCATATTTAGCTTTGATATTCTTCCCTTTGATATTAACAAGATTGCTAGTAATGAATTCTACCCACATTGCTATTTCTCTTTAAGCTAGTATTTCATAATTCTTTAAGTACGTGAGTAGGACACTCTTCATTATCGGAATAGGATCACATCTATAAAGATGAATCATTACAATTAAACTGATTGCTACAATTAACGCGGTAAAAACTGTAATCTTTATTTTAATGTCTTGATCTAAATTCTAATCTTTAACTTTTCCTTTCTGACCTTAATGACTGTGCCATTACCTAATGACCCGCTTGATAGATAGATTCACATAGTCAATTGTCTGTTAAGACTAAAAATAAACTGAAGTCTGTAGAAAATGTTCTTACAATTAATGTTTTTTGTCTGCTTCCTGCCTTCGTGTAATTTAACATTTTACATGCGGAGCTTGTGGCTAAACAGGAATGAACTAATGACCAAACGGGTGGTTTTTTAAATTATAAGTTTGCCGAGGTCGCTTCGTCAATGAAATGAAATGAAATGAAATATTTATTTTGTAAATTGGTTATAAATAACACTTTTACACGTCATGTTTTTTTGCGTGTTAAGTTTAGCTAGATGAGGCCGGTATTTCCTAACTGACTACTCTGAGAAGAAACACCGAAACAAACTCAGAGGTCATAGTCTCTTTTAAAGTCCAGACAATTTGTATTTTTATATGAGAAGCATGTAGGTTCATGTCTGTGGTATTCTTTTTGAGGAAATAACCACGCAAATTTGAGCGGACCTGTCCAGACAGTGCAAGCATTTGTCAGTTATCGTGTAGCTCAACTTAGAACTTAAGAAGCTCAACAATTTGACAAAAAATACCAACGGACATTTGGGTAGGCCACACAAGTACTCAAACTGCTTGACATCAATAATTAAATAAATTATAGTGAAAATAAAAACAACGAAGAAAGATAACCTACATTATCCTCACATTAACAAAAATGAAATAATTATATAAAAAAAGCAAAAACAAAATAAATAGGTATAGGTATACAATACTTAACAAAACAAATATTTTGATCAATAAAAAATAAATCAACTATCAAAATTTTAAAAATAAATATAAAATGGTTGACCATACCATATCAAGATTTCTCCGTGCCTTGGCAATCAAGCTAAACCAGGGTTCCAGTTGCCATTTGTACATCTTTATAGATAGTCATAAGTAAGGAGGTTTTATACCAGTCTTGTTGAGAGGTATCGTACTATGGGTAGCCCAGTTACTGGGTTGTAGATACCAACTAGGCAGTCGCTTCATGTAAAATACTGTGCAAACGGTTAAAATTTGTTTCAACCTCGACTTAATAAAATGATGATGTTTATTTGGCAAATAGGTTATAAATAACACTTTCACACGTTTTTTTTTTCGTAAATGTAAACTAGATGAGGCCAGTGTTTCCTAACTAACTACTCTGAGAAGAAACACTGAAACAAACTCAGAGGTCAACGTCTCTTTTAAAGTCCAGACAATCTGTAGTGATCAAATCATATGAGAACCATGTAGGTTAATGTCTGTGGCGCCCTTTAGAGGACAGAATCAAATAGATTTGAGCAGGCCCGTCCAAACAGTGCAAGCATTTGTCAAATATCGCGTAGCTCAACTTAGAACCTTAAGGAGCTCGAACAATTTGACGAAATACCAAAGTAAGAACATGTGGGTGAGCCGTATAAAGCACTCAAACTGCCAGATTGCTTAGTTAAGAAAAGGCTATGCGGATAATGATATACACGATACCTATTGGCACGTCAGATATTCTGGCTTGTAATTAGCCACAACGATAGTCAAAGATCTAAAAATGTTGGGGAATTTGAGTTTATGGACTATTTAAATAATAAAACTACAGATTGGGTGAAAAATACGTGTGCTCGAGCTATTCGTTGCTTTGTACAGTACTGTCATTAACACGTTCGCTGACAGTACGACGTTAGGCGGGAAATTAAAATAGTGCGTTATGACAGTACGTCGAGGGACGGGCCAATTATTTTTAAGAGTACGTCGTCTCACGATAATTTTTCATATAAGTATTATGAAGAGCAGTATTCACTGTCATATTATGAGCAATTTCATATTTCTTACTGCCGTAATACGAGTATTTTGTGGGTAGTTTGATATTGCTTGCTTGTGCACGAGTACTACGTTGATTTGTCATTTAGTATGGAAAATTCTACTGTCGTAATATGGTGTCAGGGTAAGTGCTCACTGTCAGCGAACGTGTTAATGATATTGACACAAAAATTAGACGCATTATTTCATGGATATAGCTACTGGGCCTTTGTGCACTACAAATAAACAAACTAAATGTTGTGTTGTCAACAACAAATGACAGCCAGTAGCATTCATGGACCGGCAGCGGCAAATGTTGCTTAACTTTAAAGATAAACCCATGTGTCTGTTACTATTTTGCAACTAGCTCTCCTTCTAATGCTTAATCTTTGAAAGTTTAGAATTATATCGATTCAAACTCATCCCACGAATCCCTTAATTGCACGAATGTAGGATTGGTCATGAACACCCGTCCCAACGTTACAATCAGCAATCAATTTTCTACAGTTATAGAGTACAGAGCTATCGCGGTACTCAACAACTGTGAGCTTGGGTGTATCGTATCTGAATGCAAATTGTATACGCGCGTGCGCGGTGTGGGCGCGACGCTGCGGTCACGCACGACGCCACACGTTGCATAACCATAGTGTGGTGGAAGTTATGAGAAATAACATGAGTTCGACAACTGTGACTAATGCCGAAGAATCAGCAATCCGATTCAGGCTTAGCACTGTATTTTCTTGGATATCCATAAAAAATCGATACTAATATTACAAATGCGAAAGTGTCTGGAATGGAATGGAAAATGAAAAGTCTGTCTGTGTGTCTGTTACGCTTTCACGGCTAAACCACAGCACCGAAGAAAAACCTAAAGAGTTGAAATAAGGGATGATTAATATAGGTTTACATATTAAATTTACGCGAGCGAAGTCGCGGGCAATAGCTAGTGATTTAATAAAAACAAGATAGTAATTCATCCCTGTTGCTAATAAAGTGGCTTTTTCTTGAAGTACGTTCGTACGTTACATTCCCACTGCAAGGACGTAGGCCTCCTGTTTATGAGATGAAATGGGTCGACAATTAGGTTTTGTATGTCTTTTCTAGGCAAATATTGTATACCAGTATACCATTCTTGGTTGTATTCATCATTGTTCTGATACCTATATTTTATGCTAAAGAACGCTGTCCGTCGCTGAAAATCCGCGCTTTGACTATGCTGAACGATTCCTAGCTTAAATAGGTTATCAATTATGCCTTTATTCTTAGGTATCCATTCTACATAATGCATGGTGTAAACAAACTCTTTTTCTTTGCTTCAACAATCTGTAACGAGGCAAGGAAGAAATTTTGTATTTGTAGTCTAGTAACTACATAGAATCTCAACTTAATTTTATCACTTGAACCACAGAACATTCACCACTACAATATCACACATAGAGGTCCATCAAGCAACGTGGGCAATAATGACGGGCTCGTTATGATTAAACGGATAATTTTGGACGGTATCTGTGAAGTATGGCGACTATTACACGCTGTTAGCCTATCGTGTTTGAAGGTGCAGGCTTTATGGCGAACTGATGGTGTAAAGGTGAATCGTGATTAGATAATGAATAAAGTGTGATACGCCCTGAAGTATGGGACTCAAAGAATACGCGAGTTGTGTATGATCGTGAAGTGTTATGATTAGTAGATTATATAAAAAGTAAAGTCGAAAAGATATTGCACACGAATATTATTGTATGTTGTCCTAATTTTAAATTAAAATGGAATACCACTTTGTTTAATACCAGAATAGAAGCTTTTAATCGACTCTTACACTTAAGTAATCAGATTTTTAAATTCGCGTACACTTTTGATACTAATAAACAACTAGAATATTCATATAAAATGTTTTCCAAGTTTACCGGCAAAGTTAATAATACAGCAATAAAAAATATCTTCAGGAACTTGAAAAATTATTTGGAGCTTTTTAAACCTTCAGATGATGAACATGCCCGTAGCCATAATCATTTTAATATGACGCAACAATGTCTAGAGAGTGAAAAGTGTTGGTTAAAACATGGTACCATTCCATATTACTTCAACAAAATGAGCACAGACCAATCTTCATCTAGAGTTGTACGTAATTATAGCACAGTTATAAACGACACTGATCTTTTTCGTGAATAATAGATCAAATATAGCCTGCAAAAGTACCTTGATACAGAAAACTAGCAGTTTAAGTATATTTCATCAAAATATATGTGGGATAAGTAATAAAAAAACTGAGCTCGAATTGTACGTAGCAACAACTGGCAGACAGTTGGACTACCTGTGTATTACAGAACATTTCTTAAATCTACAATCTGCTCTTGTATTTAACTTTTCGAATTATAATTTAGTGTCGTTCAACACAAGGACAAACAAAAAAAGGGGAGGTAGCCTAATTTTAGCACATACAGATAAAGATAGTGAAAATATTGACATTGTTAAAAAAATGTATAAAACAGATAGTTTTGAAATATGTGGAGTGAAAGATCTCGAAACAGGGTTAAATCTTTGTTGCTGCTACAGAAGCCCTTATGAAAAAAATCTAGAAAGTTTTATGTTGAGTTTAGAAAAGTTGTTAGAACATTTTATTAGCAAGAAGTGCATTATATGTGGTGACTTTAATATTGACGTACAGGTTGATAGTAAGAAACATACTGAACTTCTAAGCTTATTGACATGTTACAATTTCCGGTACCTAATAAATACTCCTACTTTTATACGGAATAATGCATATTCGTGTTTAGATAACATCATAACAAATATCGGTGATGATGACATAGATCAGTGTATTGTTGATCACAATGGCTTGGCAGATGGCCATGGCGGACTTTTCTGCAATGTAGTTCTTGAAAAAATCAATAAAAATAAAAACTCTGTAAATAGTGTAATAATAAAAAAAAGGATATTTAATTATAAAAATAGCATTGCATTTAAGAAAATAATTAGAAATAAAAATTGGATTAATATGGGAATAAACAGTTTTATAAGTTGTCTTGGTAAAGCATTCCACGATTGTTACCCAAAGAAATATATTAGAATAAAGCCATATAAAAACATATCAATACAGTGGATTACTAAAGGGGTTAAAGTTTCAAGTAAAATGAAAAGGGTACTATGCTCAGGTACAGTAAATAATTCTAGCCTTAAAAAGTATAAAAACAACTATATTCGAATTTACAGAAGAGTTCTTCAGCAAACCAAAAGGAAGGCCATGATAAATCATTTAAATACCGCCACAAATATTACAAAACAGACGTGGAAACTTGTTAATGAATGTAAAAAGAAAACAACAACTAGGCAATGTACGAATTTAATCCTAAAAGTGAACGGTGATGTGATAACCGACCCCCAGCAGGTCGCAAACCATTTCGTTGACAGTTTTGTGTTCAAATCGTCGCTCGCTAGCAATGAAAAGGAGAGAGCAAGGACTTTCCTATTGGAAAGTACAAAGAGAGTCGAAAGTGATTTAACTTTCTATAACACCACACCTTCCGAAATCAAGAAGATTATCAGTACAATGGCCAATAAAAAATCTTGTGGTTTTGATGACTTACCGATATCAATCTTAAAGGAGAATATAGACACTTTGGCATTCCCTCTTTCAGAATTTTTTAACAAATGTTTTGATGAGTCGGTATTTCCAGACCAATTGAAATTGGCTAAAGTTGTTCCAATATTCAAAAAAGGTATGAAGACTGATCCTAAAAATTACCGACCAATATCTCTTTTGCCAACCTTATCAAAAGTATTTGAAAAAATCATCAAAAATAGGTTAATGGTACATTTAAACGAAAATAAAATAATTAATTTAAGACAATTTGGGTATCAAAGAGGCGTCGGTTGCTCAGATGCAATAAACACTCTTATAAATGACATAATTAATAAATTAAATGACAAAATGAAAGTGGCAGGGCTATTCATCGACCTTAGTTCCGCTTTTGATACGATTGATTACGAATTACTACTAACTAAACTTGAATATTACGGTATCAGAGGCAAGTCATTGCAACTTCTAAGATCATACTTACAAAATAGGCGTATGTTTGTCGAAATAAAAAGCATCGATGAAAATAATCATGAGGTCATTTACACTTCTAAAATAAAAAGTATAAAACGTGGTGTCCCCCAAGGCTCAATTTTAGGACCAATATTATTCATTATTTTTATAAACGACTTGCTCAACTTATTATTAATTGCGTACAGCCAGACGTAAACCTTGTTGTTTTTGCAGATGATATAAACATAATAATTGGGGAGAATGACTTAAAAGAGTTGACGGGAATTGTAAATGAAAGCCTAAAATATCTATGCGATTGGTTTACGGCCAATAACCTTTTGCTAAACACAAGTAAGACAAACATTATGTTATTTAAGACTACAACTCGCCATAGTGACAATTTAGAGGTACAAATCAAAGGAGACAAAATTCAGTTAGTAGACAAAGTCAAATTTTTAGGCGTAAACATAGATGTATATCTAAATTGGAAATAGGAGCTAGCTGCTATTGACTCTTCAATTTCATCAGCATGCTATGCACTCAGGAGCCTCAGAGATATGTTGGATCTAAAACAACTAAAGACTATATACTACGCGCTGGTAGAATCCAGATTAAGATACAGCATAATGCTTTGGGGTAATAGTTATAGTTATAATTGTCAGAAAGCGTTTATTTTACAAAAACGTGCCATAAGAACTATAGTAAGGATTTCACAAAGAGACTCATGTAGAGAGTACTTTAAAGAATTAAACATTTTAACAGTACCGAGTTTATATATATTAGTAATCCTTAACCACTTTGCTAAGTATATTCATGAGTATGAATCACAAGAGGAACGTAGGGTAAGAGAAAGCACAAGAAGGAAGGACTTTAAACACAAAATGTTACCAAATCTTAACATAGCTAAGCATTGTTCCAGATACCAAGCAGTGGAGTTATTTAATAGGTTACCTACTGATTTAAAATTATTAATTTATAGCTCTCACTCTTTTAAAACTACATTAAAAGCCTTCTTCTTGGAAAAATGTTTATACTCGGTATCGGAGTTTATATCAAAGAATAAATAGACACTTATAATAATAGCAGCGATCATTGTTTTTAATTTTTATTGTACTTTTAATATTTTGACATTGAATTTCACATTATAATTACGATTAATTTGACATTATATTTATTTTTTGACATATTTTAAATTAGTTTAATACCTCTGTTTAACTTTACTTTACACATTAATTTTAATTACGCTTCTGAATTTTAGTTCCTGCATGTGTTAATTTTATTTAATTATAAATATGTACTGTTCAACACAATGTAATTGTTAACTGAACTGAATAAATGAATGAAATGAATGTTAACATGACAGTGATTGCAGGTAGTCAGAATGATGGAAATGAGTAATTACTTTTCAGGTATCCTTATTCATTTAGGAAGTCAAAGGGCAGCCTTTCCTTACCTGAGATATATATGAAGATTCAACTGTTCAGTGCTGCAGTAACTGCTAAGTGAAAAGTAAGACTAGACTGGTTGCAGATTCATATATTTCGATATGGACTCCACAGATATAGGTACAATTAAATTATTACTTTGTTGATAAAATTGTATAAGAATAAAATCATCTCTAGTAGCTAACCTACAACAAAATATAGACGCCTGATTAGGGGGCCTGGTGACCAGACTTACAGGTTTTGAAAAAACTTAATTTATGTACCAGTCTCCCATAAATTATTTCTAAAACATGTCTGTAGACTGACCTTTTCTGTAAATTGTGATGAGAAAAGAAATAAATTATATCATATATATATATAGTATTTGTTGTTATAGATACTTTTGAATAATTCTCCTGATCAAATTTCGATTTTAATGGCCAATCTCAACGGAAACTATCCAAGCAGATATTATAGTGCACAAATGTTTGTCACTCTCTGCTCCTTTACTGTTATAGTCTGATGCGATGATAATCCGACATGAACTAGGAGAAATCGGGCATAAGACCAGTAGCTTTACGTATTTTCCAAGGCACGTTAGTACCTATACACCAGTGACTTTCAATCGTCTGACTGCAACTTTGATAATCTGAATGGTAAACCCAATATCGTTTCTCACCCAAGACCTCACGCTCCCGAGTCGATAGCGTGTCACGTTCCACGCAGGCTTCAAAAGCAGTCAGCATTAACGACGCAACCCGGGTGGGGTCGTGATTTTAGTCGTTTCGCCTAGAGTGGGAGGACATTTGATGATTTTCCCTTTTTTTTTTTTAAAGATCTCAAGCTCCGTGTCACTGTTTCGACTGGGCCATAAGGCAGTTAAGAATTCCTTAATAAAAGTTTGCTCAATAGTAATTAACACACGTAGACTCAATCAACAAAAGACTAGTAAGTATCTAAATACACTAAGTAGCAAATTCAAATCCTTTTACCGCTAACGACTTACAAGTATTCAAGTCGCTCAATCATCTATGCTCTTATAAGTTCAAGTCAAATAAAAACATATAAAATGTAATAACTTCAAACTCAATCAAAGCTCTGACTGTTTTATCATCATCAAGTTATCATAATGACCCGTACATATGGTGGTCGACCTGTGACCTGGTCATAATTTACCTTGAAGTGCCAACGAGTAACGGTGTCAATGAGACTATATGAGGACATATACCGTGTAATAGCTTTATGCTTGCTATGGTTTTGGTAATGGGTTCCGTTGATACTATGTAGACGGAAGAGGAATATCGTGATATTAGAGTGTCATGTATATTATGTTTATGATGATATTGGTATCTCACGATACTACTACTCAAAGTATACGTACAAATAAATTAATGCCATCATCTTAAAGTAGCAGTCATTTGGAAGAAACTTAATAAGTATTAATTAACACATTTAAGCATCTCATTAAAAATAAAATATACTTTAATTAATTATCAATATAATCCACTTGATGATCACTCAATGTAATCTTAACCATTTTGAATCAGACATATTAAGCAAAAAGAAACCTTTTGGTTAGATTAGATACCAACCATGGCAGCCATATTTAATATAACGCAAGCTAATATCCACAATTAAGGAAAGAAAATAAACAGTTACTGCCATCTTAAGTAACCTACAACATAGGGCGACCAAATTGATCTCAATAATTTATGGATAGTACCTAATTCAACTAAAATCCACCGAAAAGTGCCAGACACGTTTGGCGAGTCGGTAAATCACGAGATAGCGTGGAGAAAGCCAAAGTACCAACACAATATATAAACTAGTGTGACCACATTGTTTCAGTTTCGGTGGGAGTGACATATGTGGTAATAAAATTGTGATAAACTCAACTTGATATCAGTCCAATCTAAAGATTGATGGCGCAGGAAATTAAGTTATTGATATTGAGTAATGTCCCGCTTCTAAGTAAGTTTATGGCCGTATTAGCTTTCCTATTAAATTATAAGGTGAAAAATTGTTATGGTTTCGGTCTGTCACAGTCGGTAAAATTTGTATGGAGTTATACAAATTAATAATGACGTATGAAGACCGCTTTGGATTATTTCGTTGGTGAGAGCGAGAGTGTTTTGGAACAGGAATAAGTTAAGATATCAAGATAAGTTAGATCAAAGAAGACATATTTAAGAATAGGTGTAGTATGATGAGATATTTATATATTTGTATATTAGACACGGCTTAAAATAAGTTTTAGACGTTCGTGGATTTCAATAGATCATCATAATAATTTTCTTTCAAATTTATGATTATTCTTTTGTTTCCTCTCCACGTGATATTAAAGAACACATTATATTTATATACAATTATTTATGTATTGTATTGTATTATATATATTTGTATACATATATACAACGTGTAATTTAAAAGGTATATACATACCAAGTGCACGGCTTCTTTGGATGATAACAAACGATATGGCAAGGGTTTTCTAATCCTATGTGTACATGTGTGGAGCATATTAGAAATTTAAATACATTGATACCAGAGACCGAATTTTTCAAATTAAGAAGAATGAAGAGAATTATCGTTTTATAGGCAAGTGACGTGGTAAGTGATGACCCTCATAGTGCTGTGACACGTTTGTTATTACTGGTATTCAAGAAACATAATTATG
Organism: Tholera decimalis; assembly: GCA_943138885.2. Classification (NCBI taxonomy): domain Eukaryota; kingdom Metazoa; phylum Arthropoda; class Insecta; order Lepidoptera; family Noctuidae; genus Tholera; species Tholera decimalis. The sequence continues at coordinate 24,262,690 of OW964567.2, read as the reverse complement.
AAACCAATAATTTGGGGTCAATTCTGTGAGTCACTTATTTTGAGCTGAAACTTTGCATAAAGACTCCATACCAGATGTTGTCTTCAGTCCTTTTGGATAGATATGGGGTGTGTCCGTTACACGTTGTATATATATATATAATTTTCTGTTTTATGAGTACACAAATTTAGCCCTCCCCACTTTAATTAAAGTTTTTAAAGTCCTTCCAAAGATTGTCTGGAAGATATCACTTATAGCGATAAGACCGTTATTGTTACCATAGAATTAAGAAATAGTGTTAAATAGGTGTGTTTAAGATTTGGTGTACAATAAAGTACAAGCTTCTGCCCGCGGCTTCCTACGCGTGAAAAGATTTTAACAGAGTAAAATGTATTAACCTATGCCTTTTCCAAAGTGTAATCTATCTTTATGCCAAATTTTAAGTGGTTTAGACGTGAAAGTGTAACAGACAGACAGAGAGTTACTTTGGCATTTATAATATTAGTAAGGAAGTAGGGCTATCCCTACTTCCTTACTAATATTATAAATGCCAATATCTAAGCAGATATGGTCTTTATCCTCTATAGGATAAAGACCATATCTGCTTAGATATTGGTCTAAACTTACCTCTTACCTATATATCGTTACATACTGAAGATGAAGTTAAACGAGACGTTAATAAACGTCTCGTTTAACTTCATCTTCAGTATGTATAAACAAAGTACAGTATCTAGATAGATATAGCCAACATTATAATACTCTCTTCGTTATCATAGCAATATTGCAAGTTCTTCCGAGATATTCCGTACAATAATGACACACGTTAACGAAAATAATTGAAACAAAAATAGAAGACAATAATGCCGTGCCATATCGATCTTAGTTCTCCTCACTACGAATTTTATAGCTTAAAGTGGGTTGTTTTTCCATCGCTCATAACGGGCGGTCTCACAAAAAGTCCCAAAGACGCCTACACAAGTAAAGTTCAAAACATTTCCCGTCTCATAATCTGAGTACATGGACGTATTACTTATAGATAAATTAATTTTATATCTGCAGTAAGTCGTGAGCGCGCTCTGCCCCCGGGCGTCGGCGGCGGCGTGAGAACCAACTCGTGCTCGGGCTATCGCGAATTAACGTACGTGGTACGACACGTGTCCTGAACTGGATTATCTGGTTCTTTGCCTTGCACATCTTCATGAGATTCTTCTGTGGCTTGTGTCATTAACAAAAGTTGAGTTTGAATTATTGTAACCTGTGTAGTGGTAGCGTATGCGTGATCCAGGCGTTTTTCTGTTGTTCAAACTTCAGAGATTCATTTTGTACCCAGATTGTGGAAATAATGCTTTTTAACATTGCCCTTAACAAAGAAAGTCTCTAGTATCGTGAGTGTATTTTTACAAACGCCCACAACCGGAAAAATATCAGTAGGCCATGATAACATTTATTCCGGTACGGGAATAAACCTGCGACACCCACCGCTGCAGACAAACGCTCAAACACACTTCAGTATAAATACTCGAATATAAAACTATTACGTGTTAGTATTTATATTAATTTTATCTTACTGTCTATTTATAATATTGTTGTACCTATAGTTTTCCTGGCTATATAAAAACATATCTTGGATTTAGATATTTCGTGAAAGACTGACATTTAAATTTTTTATAAACTTTATTCATTGTTCTATATAGATATAGAACAATGAATAAAGTTTATACAACAACACAGATTGGGAGGTTCAAATGCGCAATGCATAGGTGATCTTGAAATTAACGTTGCATTAAAAATGGTGTTGGTTGTATCTCTGTGCCAAATTTAAAGGTCAGTCCAGCCAATTGTCGTGACAAAATACATAATCAGCCTATAACTTACCAACTGTCTTCAGGGGGCACATTCCCACAGTATAAAAATATAGACAGAGACAGACAATATCTAGGTATACAATGTGTAACGGAAACCCCATATCTATCCAAAAGAGCTGAAGACAACATCTGGTATGGAGTCTCTATGCACAGTTTCAGATCAAAATAACTGACTCAAAGAATTGATACCAAATTATCGGTTGTATATTTTTCTTGAATACCAATCATAACAAACGTGTCACAGCACTACGAGGCTCAATAACTTTCCACGTCACTTACCAATAACACGATAATTCTCTTCATTCTTCTTAATTTGAAAAATTCAGTCTCTGGTATCAGTGTATTGGTATTTGTAATAAGTTCTACACACGTAGACTTAGGATTACAAAACCCTTGCCATATCGTTTGTTATCATCCAAAAAAGCCATGCACTTGGTATGTACCCTAAAATTACACGTTGTATACTGTGGCAATCCACCGCGCAAGCCCAGTATTTTTGGTATGGCACCGGCTTTTTCTTAACCACATTCCTAATCCTATAAAAGAGGAATCAGTATATAGTTTTAAAAATAAATTAACTGTATTTCTCTTAAATAAATGCTACAACTCCGTATTGGATTTTCCAGCTCATAAATGTTTAGTTTAGTATCAATGTTGGTACCTATGTTTGCTGATGCATTGCATCAATGTTTGCATGCCAAAATGGTAGAATGTATAAGGATTCCTTTATGTTACTGTAACCACCTTATTTATTTATTTATTTTATTATTTATGTACACACAGTAAAATACATTAAGATAAACATAATTATAATATCTGAGTACAAAGGTACTGCTTATTTCTTAAGAAATTTCTTCCAGCAGACCTGCGAAAGGAGAAGTGAAAAAGAAATGTAGACAATAGTGTGTGAGAACAAGAAGAGAAATAAATGTGAATATGTGAAGTCTAAAACTAAAACTAAAATATTAAATATACTTACACATACTTACAATGCAATAAAAATAACATATACTTAAATAAATACATAATGTTAGAATATATAAACATATAATATAAATATATACATAAATAATTAACACAGTTAAGAGGAAAGGTAATGCTCTTTTAATCGACATTTGAATAGAGATATAGTTTTTAAATCACGAATGCTAGGCGGAAGTGAGTTCCACAATCTTACAGCATGGACAGAGAAGGAATAAGAGTAGTAGCTAGTTTTATGAGGATGAGATTTAAGGAGGGATCTAAGGTGTGATCTACACGGTACGTCGCTAGAACGAGCGTAAGAAAAACGCTCACGCAGGTAGGAAGGGTAAGACGGGTTGTGTAGAATGTTGAAGAGGAGACACAAAATCCTAGTGTTCCTGCGAAGACGAATAGGGAGCCACTTGAGTTGCTTGCGAAGGTGAGAAACATGGTCATACTTTCGAAGACCGAAAACAAAGCGAATGCATAGATTTTGCAAGCGCTCAAGCTTGTTTAATAGCTCCTCGGTAGCATCCAAATAGCAGGCATCGGCATAATCTATAATCGGCTGAATAACATTTCAGCAAATAAATGAATATTCTACTAATCTACCAATGCGGGTTGTTAGATGTCTTCGATCGGATTTTCGGTCCTTGTATTGGTTTCCTCACGACGCGCGACGTTTTACTGACCATTTTGAAAGCAGTGGTGAGCCACTACTCTATTATGATATAGACATAAAATTTACTTATGGAATTAAATGAAAACAAAAATAACCAATGGGGTAAATAAACAATCCACATTCAATCACTAGATCAAGAGCGAATTAGGCATATACGGCTCTCTCAATCTTTTTTGTTTTGCAATAAACCGTACTTCCCATTTTCTCATGTCAATTGTTGCAATTGCAACGCTCTATTGGAGCATGGGGCTTTGTTTCTGAGCAGTACCCATGACGATGCCTCGATAGTATTGTCCGTTGGTGTAATTGCAAGTGAAGTGATAGACAACAGACTTTGTTAAGTAACACTTGTAAGAGGAGATGATTGTACTCAGCTTTTATAATGTGTTTAATAAAATTAAACTTTGCGGTTTACTCATTTTCGTTCATAATATAAAGAATCTTTTACTTGACCGGCTGCTGAAAAAAAAAAAAGAGAATGCTTTCATGTTGTTAACTCTGAAATTTATTACTTAAATTATGGAATCACTACTTGCTTTTAAATCTAATTTAAAAAATAAGTTTACTTCTATATACAGACAAAACCAGTAGTTTAAGCTTCTGCACTTGTACGGTTTTGTTAACTTTTGCCTTGTGTAGGTAACTCTTTTTTTTAAATTGTATGGTATCAGCATACCCTCAATATTCCTATAGTTTCATTTGTGCACTAGTAAATATCAAAATTCAAAAGTAGCTTTAGGCATTTTTACCAGTCAATTTAAGCGTAGTGCAGAGATAAAACGTACTACCACTTAAGTGACTAGTGATCAGTCGGTTCTCTAACCAACTTAACCACATCTGCACATCCTAATGTGCAGACGGTGCGTATAGCAAAAGATGGTCACTTGTAAAACAGAGGAGTAGATAACTCTTGAGCAGAGAAGGGGGCATTTGAGAAAATTATTATTGATGGAGCTAAGATTTTTTCTGTGTGCAGATCTCAGAAATTCTATGTGTGAAATCTAATAAGAAATATTAACTATGATGGATACTGATAAGGCCATTACCTCCCAGGATTACAGGAATGTTTTAACGGGATAACGCGGCCACAGAACACAAGGCAAATGAAGGAACAGCATGGGTATTTAGTCACTAGAAGTCTGACACCCAAAGCCCCGCTTTCAGCTTCCAATGTCTTACCAAAAAAAAAGAAAAATAAATATTTTAAAACAAAAGAATACAGGGTCGGCAAGAAGGTGCTATTCAAGTGATAAATGAAACAAATGATATTATTTGCTACTGATGAAAGGGGGTTTTTCCCACAATCTTCTTCAATCTTCAATCCTTATTCTGATAAATTCTTTTGAACCGGTGCCAGTGTTTCAGAACATGAATATATCACAACGAATCATTAGACGGCCTTATGGAGGGTATAACGATGACCTAGTTAAGGCAGTGGTATCAAGATATGTATGTGTTGCACTCGATCGATTCTTATCTAGAAATAATTGTCCCCGGCATATATAAAAATTCAGCCCGTGTAGATAAGTGATGAAAATGAAGGACCGTAAACCACCGCGTCGTCCCAGTGTGTGTTGGAGTGATGATGAATATATCATGTTAATTATCACATTAATCTCTTGTCATCATCTTCGAAGCTATTTTCCAAATATATTGGGGTAAAGGAGATGTTTCCTTTTCGGCCATCAGATGTACATTTATCCAAAAAGAGGACAAAATACTACAAATTGGGGAAAAATATTCTCTGGTGAATTTGAGCCTGATTTGTTGTGTACAAAAATAATAGTTTTTCAATTATTGCCATGTTTTATTCAAAATGGCGTCTCGTTTGCTTGCATACTTCATTCGTTCTGAAGTCATGTCTCATCAAATCAGTGTTACGTAGAAGATAATTAAAAATGTGTGTATTCTTGTAGTGTTAAAAATAAATTACTATTATTCTCTTGTACATATTTTTGAGTTAACATAATTAAGTGTGATGATTTCATCGTTACAAAAATCTTTAATGTCCATTTTTGAAATGTGTTTCTGAACGAATTCAAAATAACCACTATTGTTGTCTTGAAACTCTATCAGTCACTAGTCAGTCAGGTCCCCGCTAGGGTAATAGTGTTCTGTGGGTTAGTTTTGATGAACAAAAACAAAACAAGGTTAAGTAAACGTCATTTCTACAACCTGTCATGGCTGTCATAACTCTTAGGACAAACGTCAAACGTTTTTAATTTTAATTTTGTACATAAAAACCATCTGATATTATGAAAAAAATGCTACTTTATTCTATTCAGGGGTAAGTTTCCCAGCTTTGCTGAAATGTACATGTTATGGCCGGAGTCCCATATAAAAATGAAACATCTCCTTTCCAGTCTAAATTCATGCAGCTGAATATCAGTATTTTATATGGTGAGACTGCCTATACCTGTGCCTGTGTGCCTGCCTATACCTGTGCCTGTGTGCCTGCCTATACCTGTGCCTGTGTGCCTGCCTATACCTGTGCCTATGTGCCTGCCTAACCCTCATAATCAGTGATCGGTGTAGATAGATTGAAATGGGGTCATTGATCCGAAACGTATATATTAATATGGACATTCCTCCGGAATTGGTGGATTATTAAAAAAAACCGGAACTTAGGTAGGAATTTTATTCTGCCAGAGTGGAAGGAGTCATTTGATGATTTGCCATCCTCAAAAAAAGGTAGGAATTGTAATAAAATGCTAAAAATAAAAAAATAAAAATTAAAGCTTCGATCGGAATTAGATTGTTTTTATTATTCAACAGATAAATAATGAATTAATTCAGTTTTTATACCTTCCTTTAAATTTTGAATTGAGTAGGAATAATATCACTACCAACATTAACAATGTTTAATTGAATCCGGAAATACCGGAATTACTTTCCGGGAAAATGGCTTATCCATGTTATTCTTTCTGTGTGCATTTATGATACAAGTACCAAAAATCAATCTACCTACTCCGATCACTGCTCATAATCCAGTCACAATACTAATGTTTGTTTTTCTTGATTCTGCCTAACCTTAACGAATATGAAAGATCGGCTTAACATATGTACTTTTCGAGGCACGAGACAATCTCGAGACGTAAAGATGATCACCACTACCACGATCCAACCACGACAGCATTGCTTAACCTAGAATATGCTGTGTACCTGTGCTACTATTATTATGTAGCTAGAACGTCCAGCTGTCTGTGTCCTTATTTGGGTTGTCAACAGGCTTTTTCTTCCAATACATAATTATACTGGAACTAGCTTTTGTCTGTGACTTCGTTCGCGTGGGAGGTTTTTCCCACGTAAATCCCGATCCCATGGGAATTTCGGGATAAAAACTATCCTATGTCCTTCCCAGGGTCCTAAACTATTCCTATGCCAAATTTCATCTAAATCGGTTCAGCGGCTTAGGCGTGAGAAGGTACCAGAGAGACAGACAGACAGAGTTACTTTCGCGTTTATAATATTAAGTATGGATGTGTATCTGAATTATAGTATATCTCATTTAGGTAATAAAATATTAACATAGTACGTAACTATGTTAATGCTACGGCACTTCATAAACGTGCGGCTGCATTGTAATTACTTATATGTGTAATAACAAAGTACTTACCTACCTATCTACATTACAATAATTATACATGAATTTTAATATTATTAGCTCATTACACATTAACAGTACAATTACAACTTTATTACAGACAACGTCCGACAGAAATAACTTGTTAACTACGTGAAGATGAATAGATGCACATCATATTTGTTATAAGTTATAACATTAGATCCTAAGAAAAAGCTAGAAGGATCTTTTTAACTTGTAGTTTCTGAGATTTCGTGATTAATTAGTGAGTGGTATTTCGCTTTTATATATATAGATTTTTTATTTTTAACCTTTATCGAGATCAATAATTTTTAAAATTAACCTACATATATCATCATCTCTACTTTCAAAACAGGAAAAGAAAACATATCCTAGGATCAAAGTTTTCCCACCCATTCCCTCTCATATAGAGAAGGCCCTTGCCCCAACAACAGGAACGTTTATAGGCTGATTATTAATTTATCAATCAATCAATCAATTTATTTATTCAAGTATCCAGAACTCATTTGGTTAGTAACAAAATTCCTTAATTCTATGTTAGTTAGCCTGCATCATTCCATTGCTGGTCAAAGGGCTGTGGCAACTTACGGTGTATTCACTCTCATAAAGAGAGAGCCTGTGTGTGTAGTGGGAATGTTATAGGTTAAATATTGAAGTAGTAAATAATATAATAGTATAATTCAGCACTGCATATGACTGATACATCTATCCCAAACACATTATGACAATGGACTCAAGTTGATGCCGTAGCACGAATGATTTTACTGGCGTAATTAATTAAAATATAGTCTGTGTTTCCTGATAGCTATTATAACCAAACGATCTTTAAGCCAAGAGTGGATAAGTTTCTTCAAGGCAAGCGAGCTTCATCTTTGATCACATCATCGCTTACCATCAGGAGAGATGATGGTCACAGGCGAGCCTATAATCCTCCTAAATGTGCTCTATTTTTTGGCAAAATATAGATAAATGAAGCCTCTGTAATAACAAAAGTCCATATATACCACTAATGATTTAAAACTTCAAGCATAAATTTCGTAAACGTTAATTCGGTCTTAAAACAAATTTAGTACCTCATTATACGATTAGGCTTTAATGTCTGATAAACATTTTATAGTTCCTTATGATAAATATAATTTTAGCAATGATGGTTACAGCCAGTTAGACTTCAGTCATAATTCATGCAGGAAACATAAAATTGGACGAAGTGACAATAAAATAATGTCTAATAAATTCGACGCCATGAATAACGATGACAAATCTAAGCTATAATATTTTAAACGCTTATTAACACGTTAAATCTTAATAATAGGCAAGTCTAATTTTACTGCCAATTTTAATAACGCCCTGGATCGCCCATAAAGTATGAAAATGTGTAAAAGTTAGAGCTAAAGGTTTGTATTTGGTGATATTAGAATACTTATATCCAAATAGACCTTTTTTAAATCACATATTGTTTGCAAACTTAACAACAAACTGAAATATCAAGTGCATGTGTTTTTTTTTCCGAACCTATAGAACGGCACCTCACTCAATTATCCCTTTACCGATGCGCGTGACCCACTGACAAAACAAGCGAAGCGATCGCAGCATCACATTGTTTTCCCATAGCCCGAACGATTCCATTCAGAATCTCATTACACTTGAAAGGGGTTACAACAAATCTGGCGCAACGTTTTCTCATGGACGTGTCTGTCGTTAGGGCAGCGTGAGGTGACCATTACTGCGTACAAAGAGTTGCCTAAAATAGAGAGCTTTTGTGAGGCGGGAAGACAGGCGAGGGACGAGGTGGGGGCGGGGCGGTCGCCGGCTGCCCGGCGGCTCAGTCGCGCCGCGCCTCACAGCCGCCTCGCACGCCGCATCACAGAGCGTGCCTCTCGGACAGCGCACGCGCACGCGATACCTCCCCCGCCGCGCCCCCCACACAACACGTGCACATAGTACCAGTGGAAGTCTACAGATGATATCGATCACGTATTGACAAAGTTTCACAATGCAAGAACAAAGTTCATCAAGATCCAGCAAATCTACGTTAAATTCACTGGAAAGCGCCATCATCAAGCTGAAAAACAACTTGCAAATACAGGACACCAAGACAACAACAGATATGAACGGTGTGTTGGCTGCTGACCCACCGTCACCGCATGCGGATACGAAAACAAATGCAAGTAAGAGTCCTAGTTCTTCTCCATCTGCAAACTTTAACTTATCTATTGCATCAGCTGCATTGTTACAAGAAAACATGCTTCAAAGATCACTACAAGGAGTAGTAATATCCCTTCAGAATGCAATGATGAATTCACTACAACAAGCAGCGTTGTTGCCGTCAAACTCCGCGGCGGCAGCTGCGTTGAATTTACAAGCTTTGGAATCTTATTTGACTCTACAACGTTTGACATCAGTATCCTCAGTAAATAGCAGCACCCAACCTAATACATCGGAAAATAGTTCGTCATCTAAACAAGACATTCTGAGGATTGCGACGGCAAGCGCCAAGATAAGTGACATAGATGCGTCGGATACGTCAAAAGAATTTTCGCCCAAGACACCTGAGGAATACCCACTGTCGGATGCCATAGCTGCTGAAGATGTTGACTTATCCGAAGAAGTTGAAGAGGACTTGGCCCTCCTAGATAATGAAGACGAATTCACATTAGAACAACACTTAGAATCAACATCAAAGGGTTATGGATATAGTTCATCACAGAATCTAGATAATGGATATCCCAGTCTTCTTATGAATGCCATGTATCAACAACAAATGAATGGAAGTCCATCACAAGCCCCACTGTCTCCACAAGCTTCAAATTCTTCAAAATCAACGAACAGCTCGACATCATCGACAGGCAGTTGTGTATCTAATAAACAGAAGACAGGAGGAAGTGGGCCTAGAACGAAGAAACAATTTATTTGCAAGTTCTGTAACCGACAATTCACAAAGTCATATAACTTACTTATTCATGAAAGGACACACACTGATGAACGACCATACTCCTGTGACATTTGCGGGAAAGCTTTCCGACGGCAAGATCACCTCAGAGACCACAGGTAAAACAATATTCATATGTTTTAATTTTCCTATCATAAATGTATAGGTAATGAAGTCGCTCTGACTAATATAATACATAACTTCTCTTTTAAAGTCAAGCTTTCAAACTAATAACTTAAAATTTATACCTGTCTTCAAGGGGGTTCCACTTAATGGAAACGACAACTACTAATGAATCAATAAAATCTAAGCCGTATCTTATCCATGATTTATGTTTCATTAGGCTTTAACGTTTTATGTTGTAATCAAACACCTGTTGATTTCTAAAGCAGTATTTTTGAGGCTTGTATTCTTAGATAAAACTAAGGTCCATTTATGTTTTGTACTACAAAAGTATCCCATGGCGGAGCTCTCAAATAAGATAAAACAATCTTTAACCGTGTCGAGAAACATTTTAAGGTTCACGATACTCTTTTTTCGATATCAATAAAAGATTTTGGTCATCGGGTTTCAACGCGAAACATTATGAGAAACTTTTGAATAATGGTGGGGAACGAATAAAAATATTTTAAAACAAAAAAGGTTAAGTATGGACCGAGCAGATGGTATCGACAACTCTTTCGTCACGCTCGTAAATTATTTCACAAAACCGCCGCTAATCCCACGAGAGACGATGTTTTAATTTTGACTTTTCATTTTGTTTTCTTCTCGACTCCTTCGCATTCCATATAAATCTCAGAGCATATCTTTTTTCATATCAAAATATTTATCCTTTTAAAACGTCTACAATGCACTCAAATAAGATGTTGCTGACCGTTACAAGAATTCGAATTCCAAACATCACGGATCTCGAACACAATAAATATGATAATAGTGTTACAACAACTCTCAATCTATTTCTTCACTTATCTCCTTGAGATCCCCACCCAAAAAGAACTAAAGGTGTTGAATTTTTACACCTGTCTCTCGGCGATTTCCTCCCAAATCACCGTATCTCTGTGGCAATAAAATAAATTTCGTGTAGACGCCGGAGGGTTAACCCGAGCTCGACTCGGCCCGGCCTGTCGATGTTCAATCGATGTCCGTTGACACGATACATTATAATGGACCGGAGCGGGCCTTCGACGGGTTTTAACAAAGCACGTGGTGATCCTGACGTGAGGATTAATATGGATGACAAAAAATAAAAAATAAAAACCTTGGTAAATATTCTCCGCATACAAAATCAAGTTTCGATGTTCGAGATGTTGGGATTTTTTTTGTGTAGATTGAAAGGATAATGGGCTTTAATTAATTTGTAGCTTGTTTAGTAATTTGACTTCGATTTTGCGTTCCTAATTTTCGTATTCATATATTGTTTATTTTCATAAGTATGAATAGTTTGTGAAAATAATGTGAATTTCATAGATCATCGGTCTGCATAGCGAACTTAATTAATCAGTGTTGTCGCGTTGGTTCGAGTTAGGCCTAACGTAGCGCTCGCGCCGGTGTCACGGCACGCTCGACTGCACGCGCGCCCAGCCTGTCTTAATCACCACCATCATCGCGTGTTTTAATATTGAAATTATTATTTCATTAATCATCTTATAACTCAACTTTATCGTCACCGATATAACTAATTTCAACTATTATTACATGTATTACGTTACTTTGAACGGCTCGTAATTTTCTTGCCTCGAGTCTGTTTGTTTATACGATACGGAGATAATTTTCTTGAATTGTACACCTGATCGCTGGTCCCTCGTGCTGCGTTATTATTGATTACACGTTACCTGGTGTGTTAATTATACGTTGTATAGTTAAATTTAATTTTAAATCAGTTGCTATCAACATTTGTGAGAAATATAAACCATATGTTTTATTATAATTAAAACTTACGTCAAGTAATTATATACTGTGTTTACTGGGTGTAAATCCAATAATAAGTAATTTATGGTTTCTATAAAAGTATTTTTGTTCAGTGTAAAATTGGGATGTTTAAGTTTGAGAATTCAATAAATTCAGCTCGTTTGTTGCGATGGTGTTTTGCAAATTAAAAGTTAGGGTGTAAATTAATGACATTGGAAATAATGCTGAGAGAGGACTAAAATTTATTACCAATAAGCCTGGGGCTCTTGTTTGCTTCCCGGCTGCTTCCACAAGGTGCGCAGAACACGCGAAGGCGAATGTTTCGGTGCCTACAGACATGATTTATTGAGCCCAGCTCATCTCAACAACATGTTGTAGATACATGAGGACATCATTTAAATGGAGGGCAAAAATGTGCTTCAGTAACATTTTGCAGGCACCATACGTTTTATCGACAAAAATATTGCAACTGTAAAACTGAAACTTCTTTTCTACTAATCTCACGCTTAAGCAAACCTTTTTTTTTAATAATCACCGGAACACAACTAACGTATCTGTTTAATAGATTTTAAAAACTACTTGGTTGGCTAAAGTTTTAATATCTGTAATTCCAAACAAAAAGTAAAATTAGTTTCAACTTCTCTAGGCTTTCTAGTAATATCATCGCATGAATATTTTACAACCTACAACCAAAAGAAAAGGTGTTTTCTAAGACCATTAATTGCACATCTAGCATTGATTCCTTCATATTATATTTTATAACTTTATATTGCGTGTTACAAAGTGAAATCTATTACTATTTTCTACTCGTTTCTGTGCACGTCCACTAGATATTGTAATAAAACAAAAGCTTTAACAATAAATCTTTCTTTCAGGTACATCCACTCTAAGGAGAAACCTTTCAAATGTCTGGAATGTGGTAAAGGATTCTGTCAGTCCAGAACGTTAGCGGTCCACAAAATCTTACATATGGAAGAATCTCCTCACAAGTGTCCTGTCTGCAGCAGAAGTTTTAACCAAAGGTCGAATCTCAAGACCCATTTGTTGACACACACAGACATAAAGCCATACAACTGTTCTTCTTGTGGGAAGGTGTTTAGAAGAAACTGTGACTTGAGACGACACAGCCTAACACATAACCTGGTAGGGATTTCTTCAGTGAACACATCACCAAGCGGCAGCAACGGAAAGAGTCCTTTGCTGAATCCGAACTTTCCAATCGACAGTTTAGATACAGAAGATGAAAATTAGCAGTTATATTTGTTAGTGGGAAATGCGAAAAGACTGATTTTTACTCCTAAAGCGGTGCCTTCTAGTATTAAGGTTTAATTTACTGTTTACGAGTGCCTAATTTATAGTTGGGATGAGATATTGTTTTCTGAGTAGATATTGCATTTAGTGTTACAATTACTTTCTAAATTAAATTTTTATTGTGTTTTTTTTTTCTCTAGATGAATGTGAATAGATTCTACCCTAAATCTGAATTTGGTAGTGGAATTTTTCATATAGAAATAAACTCTTGCAATATCCTTACAATGTTTTGGTTTTAGTATTATGTAGTTATAGTTTTTTGTTTCTTTAAATCTTGTACATTTTCTGATCTCATTTTGTGTTTGTAAATATAAATTATAGCTAAGTCAATTTGTGCATTCCGTCCACCTTAATTTTTATGTAAAAATGTTTAATGTTTACGAGGGTTGTGTAAAGTTATGTCTTCCTGTATTTTGGGATTTAAAGAACGAATGTTATTCTGATTCTGTCTCAAAACTTGTATTATCCAAGATCTTGTTTAGATTATATTCGTAATGTAATTAAATTAATGAATTTTAATATTGTTATTTTTATTTAGCCCATTTCTTCAACAAGTTTTAGGGTTCACACTTCGAAAGCATGATGTTCAAAATAGGTTAACCACTACATCAACTCAAATGGGATTCGTCAGGGTCTTTAATCACAGGCATAAAATGAATGACTGTCTTTAGTATTTCTGCAAGCAGTCGCTAAAATAAAAGCGTGTTATAAAGACGAAGCTACCTGAATAACATGCCTGTGTTTCACCGAAAAAATGAATCATAATGATGACTTTTTCAGATCATTCTTAGAAAAGCTTGGTTGGTTTCTTATGTTTTTTTATTAATACAAATACATATGTATGCAAAAAAACACATTTTTAAACAATTAAATAATATTCATACAATAATACTTAATTGAATAAAAATGTGGAATCATCAGTACAATGTCTATCAAATTGATGAAGATTATAACAACCACCTGATTTTAGTCATAGCGACCAAATAACGTTTCCTTGAATCGTCAACACGGTTCAGTGGTATTACAGAAGAAAAATTCTAATCACAAAGAGATTTATTGTAATAATAACTTATTGGGTGTCTTTACAAAAATTTAAATTAATTTGTAAACACATGTAAATATTTTGTTCCGGTACGGTAATCGAACGCAACAAGCAGCGCAGCAGTCTATCCCTCAACCGCTACGCATGTCGTTGCTAGAACACCATAAACGACATGATACTTTCTAGCGGGTTGTAATTAACGTTGACCTATAATAACACCGCATTGTGGTTCTTATTATGTCATTATTTCTATAAAGGCCTACCACTTCCCGTTACACATAGCTCGCTGCATACTTTTCCTAAAGTGACGAGTCAATTTTGCAATGCTTCACATTTTTATTCCGAGTACATCCTCCAACCCCTAGCATGTTGTGCAGTTCTGTGCAGTCAGTACTCGAAATTACATAATTATGTTGGTCCCATTGAGTATCTGTATTACGAGCAATGTGCCACTTAAGTTTGGGGATTCTGGTTTTCTTCGTTTCTAATTGTTTTCTTTGTTTTTTCCCATCTACGTTGGGGTCGGCTTTCAGTCTAACATAGAGCAGTTGACTATCTGACCTCCACAACCCAGTAACTGGGTAACACGATACCCCATAGCTAGACCAGTGTCAGATTTACTGCCTTCTGACTACCCGTAAAGACCTACCTGCTTGGAGCTCTTGGGCATGGAGTTGACGTCTAACCTCAATTTCGGCTCAACCATTGCTAAAGTCTAAAGCTCAGACTGCAGCCAAAAAGCTGGGCATCCTTCAGAAAGTAAGGCGGTACTTCACACCTGGACAGCTTTTGAATTTATATAAAGCACAGGTCCGTTCCTGTATGGAGTATTGCAGTCACTTGTGGGATGGCTCAGCAAAATACCAGCTAGCTGCACTTGACTCGATCGAACGCAGAGCTAAAAGGCACATAGGTGACGAGGTTCTGGCAGGCAAGCTTCACAGCCTGGCTCACCGGCGAAATGTTGCTTGCTTGTCCATCTTTTACAGCTTCGGAGAGTGTGCGCAGAAGCTCCACGACCTATTCCGTTCATCCCCCTTTTACTACCGCCTTTTACTACCCCCTTTTACAATCCACACTTGGTCGATATACCGTCTTGTACTAAGCGGTTTTCCTCAACATTTATTGTGCGCACAACCAAGGTGTACTCTCTGCCGGCTGCCGTGTTCCCTGCCACATATGCCCTGTCAGCCTTTAAAGTAAGAGTGAATAGGCATTTTCTGGTCTCGCTCGTTCGATCGTAGACCTCATCTTACACTTACCATCAGGTGTGATCGAGGTCAAGAGTGGGCTCATTCGGTATATAAAAAATATAACTAAAAAAAAGCCGTCAAAGATGTTCAAATGACATGTTTTCTGAGGCACGAGGGTCTCACACCACCTACAGAGACCCCTAATAGATTTTTCCCGTTCCGGGAATCAAACCCGATACCTCGTGCTCAGCAGTCACGTTTACGACCACTGAACCAACGAGACAGACAGGTTTTCATCGTTTCTATAAAATGAATAAATTGGATTAACGTAACAAAACACAACTAGCAGCCTGTGTTGTATGGCTGAGATACTAATCATAATTAGAACTGACTTCACCCAGTGCTGGGCTTCTTGTCACTTGTGCCAAGCCCCGTGTTCTACTGCCAGTCTCATCTGGCCATCATGCAGCAATGTCATCTGCCCATCTCGCTGCCAGACGACAAACGCTCGTCTTTCTAGTACAAAAACCTAAGTACTAATAGCTGAATTCCTCAAAATGTAGTATTTAGAAACAGCACTTACGAACAAGGTCTAAGTTAAGCAGAAAATTAAGAAAATATACTTCTTTACCTGTACTTTGACTCATAGAAAATGCTTTGTTCTATTGTTTTGGCCTAGAATACAGTCAGCTAAATACACTTCTTCATAATTCACATCCTATCCATTACCAACACCTTAAATATCATCTTTAGTACCTACGTGCATATGGACGTGTATGATGATGAGTGATATGTATGATACACAATGCTAAAAAAACTTAAGTTCACTTATAATTTTCTAAGAGACCTGCAATGGAATTTGAACTTGATGTTTCACATTAAGTAAATGTACTGTTCCAAAATTAGACCTAACCTGATTTAAGTTTAAAACTTAAAATTATATGATTAAAAGTGTTATTTAAAATAAAATATCATTATACCATTACAAATATCATTACCATCCGGTAAGGACCACGCCCGAGTCGGCGGCGCGTGTTCCGCGCGCACCTCAAAGAGCAGTCAGCAGCATTGACGGGGCCTGATAGGGGCATTGCCTGTCGGGGCTGCAGCAATATTCTAACGAGCTACCACGGCCCCGGAATATAAGGTCAACTGAAAGAGCAGGGTGGATTTTTAGTCAGTAGAAGTTTTCCTTCTTTTTTTTCCTTCCTTTTTTTTCTGGGTTGCCACTCAGAAAAAAAGACCTCTAAAGATTAAATTACATAACACAAAATAATAGAATAAGCCAATAATAAAGTTCTCACATCTGGGACACATGTCTCCTCTCTACGAGAGAGTCCACCATGTAATTGGCCGTATAAGCCTCGTTTGTCTAGTAGTTGCAAGCGCGACTGCTGAAGATTCACTAAGCCGTTGATCCCGGCTGCTATTTCGACATCTTCGACAGTCGTTATGGGTATTTAGAAGCCAGACGAACACTGGTCTAGCCATGGGGTATCGTGTTACCCAGTTTTTTTTAGTTCTGATGGGCTCACTCTTGACCTCGACCTCGCCTGATGGTAAGGGATAGATGAGGTCTAAGATGGGACGAGTGAGCCCAGAAGATGCCTATTTAAAATCAAATCAAATCAAAAAATCAAAAATATTTATTTGCCAGAATATGGTACAATAGATGTTACAATTCCTGGTTACCAGCATATCCTGCCATGACATGGCGTACAAATATGTCTTAAAAAATAAACACAAAACTTATATTAAGTATTATCTTATAAATAATTACAATTAGGAATAAAAATATCTAAATCTTAAATAATTAATGTATATCATTGAAATTGTATTTTAATAATAATAGAATATGAATAGAATTGTAATTGTAGCATATGATCGAATAACAGTTGATTTGTTTTATTACATTAGTGACTTATCCTCTAAGTATTCTTGAACACTATAATAGTTTTTTTCTAATAACAATCTGAACAATAATCTTTTGAATAGCTGCAATGGTAAATCCTGAATGTTATTTGGCAAATGGTTAAATATAATAATTGCCATGCAGTATATATTTCTCTTAAATAACTTTAACTTTATCTGTGGTAATTTGAAGTTATCTTTGTGTCGTGTTCTGCTGTTTGTTTTGTAACTGTTTTTTTTTCAAATAAATTATAATTTTTCCTGACAAAGATGCATGTTTCAAAAATATATAAACATGGTAAGGACAGTATTTTATGCTTTTGAAACAATGGTTTACAACTATCTAAAAAATTTGCTCCACACATTGCCCGAATGCACTTTTTTTGTCCTTTAAAAACTCTCTGCACGTCTACTGAGTTTCCCCAAATTATAAGACCATATCTGAGTACAGATGCTACATAAGCATGGTAAGCAACTACTGCAGTCTTTAGATTAATCGTTTGTCTTATTCTTTTTAAAACATACACAAAGCGATCTATTTTGTTTATTATTTTATCTATGTGTGGTTTCCAACTACAATTTCTGTCCACGGTTATACCCAAAAATACACATTCATTAACAGAGCTTAAGACGGTATTGTTGTACTGAATGTCTAGGCTATCTGTGTTTGTGTTAATTGCTTGAAATTTTATTATATTTGTTTTTGTGATATTTATTTTTAATTTATTTTTTTCCAGCCAATCAGTTGCTTTGTCCAATGCTTCAATAATTCGTTTTTACTCGTGCTTTAAAGGCTGAAAGGTCATAAGTGGCAGGGAATACAGAAGCCAGCAGAGAATTCCACAGCTTGGCTGTGCGCACAATAAATGTGGAGGAGAAGTGAATGAATTAGTATGTATTGCCACATATTAAAAAACCTGGCTGTACCTAATGAGAAGGCTGTCTTTGTGATAAGAGAGATCCCTTTTTTTATCGTGGTAAAATTATCAAATAAGTCCTCCCACCCCGGGCAGGGTGGGAGGGACTGTCAGACTTTTACTGACTAAAATGCACGGTGTTCCTTCAATAACCCTTTACGTACCGGGGTCACGGTAATGGGATGAGTCCCACGACCCCGGCAGGCTTTGGCCCTCTACAGAGGGGGCCTCGTCATCTTGCTGACGCTCTTTGAGGCGCGCGTGGAACACAACGTGCCGTCGACCCGGGCATGGTCCATGGTCGGACAGCGAGTTGCCCTTTACTCGCAGTCCGCATCGCAGGCCGACGATCTCCGGCCACCGTAGGAGCGGGCCTACGGTGGCCGGAGATCGTCGGCCGCTGTCCGACGCCGTAGGCGAAGAGAGATCCCTAGAGAGTTAACGACTAAGAAGTTGGAAGCATGTGTGTTTCAATTACACAAGATTGCTATCAGCTTATCGCAGTAACGACCACAACAAGTTACTGGGTTGTGGAAGTCAGACAGGCAGTCGCACCATGTAAACACTAATACTCAGCTACTACAGGTTAGACTAGAAGCTGACCACAATATAGTTGGGAAAAGGCTAAGCAGATAATGATCTTATAATATACATTTTAGTTCCTTACTTTGTACTCATTTTTAGCCTATAAAAGATTATAATACTATATGGAATTGTCATCTTTAATAATCCTTTCCTGTTACCAAAACATGTCAGTCATCCCAGTTACCACTCAAAACTTTCCTTAAGACTTTCATTCCTCTGCATCGAAATCAGTAATAGCTTCAAATCTGTATGTGTACTAGGCCCATAAGTGGTCGCTACACCTGTATTAAAATCTATTCTTTTAGTTTGTTCTGCATTAAATTAATAGATGGCGTTACTTGTCACATTAATATGCGCTTGTGTTGACATCTTTATCAGGTGTTATGAATTAATACGCCATATTTAATCATACAAAAGACTTGCTTTAATACTATGATAAGTAACAGAAGAACTTACTACTTTATATTCAATTTTATATATAAGTTTTAAAGCTAACATGGTAGCTAACCGAATCATTAGAACTTGAAGCGGGACATTTACCTACCATGTGTATTTATTGTTTAGAGTTTCCTACATTTCGGCACTGTAGCAAGCGCCATGATCGTGGATGATGTTCATCGATGCAAGATGTCGGTGTCGGTGAAGGTATCGGTGAAGCCCCATTTCAACAACAGCCTATTAACGCCAATTTTTTTTTCAAAATTTAAACGGAGGTAGTAATAATAGAGTAAAAGCCAGATAGTTGCCTCGAAGGGATACGAGCCTAAGTTTCGAATGCACTATGATGCACTTATTGATAGTGTTAGCTGTATATTATCATAATTGAAATTGCCCCCCGCGCAGGCCTAAGTGCCACATAAGCCATTGAAGTAGGTGCACGTATTTTGTCCGTATGAGCAAATATCTTCCGCAGCAAATAGCTTTGACGATCGTTGAAATTATATTAGTAAGTAATGAACGTTGAATATTTTTATTTTTAATTAAGATACCAGTAAAATTTTTGTTTCTTTGCATGCATTAGGGTTTAAATTACACTGTTTATTACGACTTTTTGTTAAATAGTTTTTATTTATCTATATCTATACTAATATTATAAAGCTGAAGAGTTTGTTTGTTTGTTTGTTTGTTTGTTTGCTTGAACGCGCTAATCTCAGGAACTACCGTTCTGATTTGAAAAATTCTTTCAGTGTTAGATAGCCCATTTATCGAGGAAGGCTTTAGGCTATATATCATCACGCTAACACCAATAGGAGCGGAGCAGTAATGAAGAATGTTTCAAAATCAGGGGTTTTTTTTTTCCACGGGGACGAAGTCGCGGGCGGAAGCTAGTTTCGCAAATAAAAAGGCAAGTATCCGTACCAAAAAGGATAGTTGCCCTATTGACTTTTGCGGATAGTTGCCCTGGGGCAACAGCACTTATGACCGGCTGGGAACAAACATAAAACCAACTTCATGGTTATACCTATATCGCGCTGGTGAGCTGACAAGTGCCAATGATGATATCCAGGGTATCGAAAAGGTGAACACATTCATCTATCTGAGAGCTCAAATAAGCAATGACGGTGGTAGTATCCCAGAGTTCAAACGTCGTATTGCTTGGGTTCAAGACGCAATGACACGCCTGCATGTCATCTGGAAAAACCTCAGTTTAGTTTAGTTTTCAGTAGCCTCAGTTTTCAGACCAAGACTCAATTGATAAGAGCCCTCATCCTTCCCATTTTCTTGTACGGCGTGAAAACATGGACCATACGAGCCCGAGAGAGGCAAATAATAGATTGATTCGAGATGTCTTGTTGGAATACTTCGGATACCCTAGACGGTTAAACGCACAAATGTATCGCCCATCCGCCTATCTACCATGTGTCTACATCGCATTCTTTCATATTTTGTCCACATAATGCGGAGAGAGGATGACAGCTTGTAGAAACTGGTCGTTGTTGGTGGAGTTAAAGGCAGGAGAGCCCGAGGTCGCTCGCCAATCAGATGTTCTGAGCAAGTAAAGGATGCATGAGCCTCAAACATATCACCCGGTGGCGAGGGTAGCGATGACCAGGGACCGTTGGAGGAACTTTATCAAAGCAGCAGAAGCCAGTGATCACGATTCTCAGTAATAAGGGAACGATCAGAGAGAGAGTACTTAATAAAAAGATATTATTTAAATTAATACAAGTTTGTATATACCTATCTGAAAAAAGAACCTAGAGAGGCATCTATCCTCACATAAGGCAAATATACCCCGAAGCAATTTTGACGCTATAGCACCTAGGCAAGTATCCCTCTTTTTAGAGGTAAAATAAAACACGATTTATTCAAAACTAATAACATTTTATTTTAATAAAAAGGCTACTATAGAAGATTATTGAACAATTTGTCAATATACACTTTGATTTCAATGTTAAAAGGTACATATTTTTAATAACAGGGCTTCTTTGAAAAGTGGCGCAACTATCCGGCTTTTACCCTAATTGATAATTATATTTTTATTTACTGTTGACTCTCTTTTCATACAAACGGGAAGACAAAACTCATTCTAACAAAGTCTGAAAGACAAAAACCAAATTTATCTCGCACCGAATCTGTTAAACAAACTTTTTTAAGCTAACAGATGCCTTAATAGGCGTAGTACCGCATAATAGACGAAAAAGTAGTAATTATAAAGGTTAATCTAAAAGGCAAGACGAAACGCAACCATTAGCAACAAAAGACGACTACTGAGCTTGAAAAATCGGTTCAATTCAACACCAAATCGATGCAACGCAATTCACACGAATAAAAGGACTATTCGATTCAGTCCCACACAAAGACCCTTATGAGTGTATCAAAATGACATAAAGCTCGATTCTTTTCTTAAACACAAAACACGTTTATAATGGTCCACATGTCTTACTTTTTTGTCAGTTTTCGGGAATAGATGACGTGTTAAAAAGGTAACAGATTGTATGCGCTCCGGAGCATCGTATCTCGTTTCTTTACCAACCGTCATATATTACGTCATTACATGGATTCGAAATTTCAAATGATCCGTTGCGGCTTTTGCGCATTTTTGATTGGAGGACGTTTCGGTTTTGGCAATTTTGAATACGTTCTAATTACGAACAGGTGTCAGTGTTGCCAAATGTTAGACATTGAGAACACGGCCATGACCGAAATAAAATAACGGGAGTGTTTAACGACTGCTTTGAATTAAAGCTAGACTTATTGATAGGCGTACCAAATCGACTTAGTTAGCAATATCTATGTGGTTAGATACTATTTTGACGATTAAAAAGTGTAGAATGGCTGATAGATTAATCAATGATGTACAACATTCCTTGGCGGTCTGAATAAAACAATCATTTTACTATAAACAATATTCAAGAACGATTCTTAAATCTACAATAGAATTGAGACCATCTCCCAGTGAAGCCATAAAACCATCATCCGCAATAAAGTGAAACTATCACAAGGACAAACAATATCAGAGATCAAGAGCATGGCAACAAGACAAATGCTACGCAAGCGCACCGTTCTTAAATACGGTGACAACATAATAATGCGCCGCGTCTCCGCCTCTCTTTATAGCTGTAAATTATTCACAAATTACATAGTGATCGGAAATCCCGCTGAGTTAAACAAAGTTCTCCATCTTCCCTTTCGTTTTTTTTTTTCAAGTATTGTCAACGATACTGAAATTACACTGTCACAAAGGATTACGCTCAACTCAGAGGTGTTTGAAAAATATTTGCTTTTGCCGCTTCGAGTGCACATTATCCCGTATTTAGTCGACGTTTTTATTCGCGACCACACACACTCTGCAAAAATACAAACACGAAAAAAAAATGTCAGTGTGAAATTATATAAGGTGTTTTGACAATGGTGAGTGTACGTGAGTTCCCAACGTTTCGTATTTTTAAACACGGTTTCGTGTCGTATTTGTCTGCGTTTCCGAGGTAATATTATTTCGTACTTATTTTTAGTAACATTATTTTTCTTCGATTCTATCGTCAGATATTATATTGATTTGGTGACTTTCTTCTAGATCCTGTTGTAGGTACGTTATTAACACTAAATACTATAGGGCTGATTGTCTTTAGTTTTAAAACAAACATTTTAAACAATAATTACTATAAAGTCATACAAAAACATTATGGTATAGCTGTGTAGCTACTAACGTGACGTACCGGTGTAAAACTCTTTCGTTGCTTAGTTTAAAATAAATACTGGTTAGAACATTTATACGTTGGCAACATATTTACGTTGGCTCTATTTATAAATATAAGATCTGTACTTTTCTACCCATGTTAACAAATGAATTAATAATTTCTAATTTCTAACATTCTTTATTCAAGTTAGTTTGTAGAAACTTTGAATTCAGAATCTGACATTCAGCCATTCATTATCTGACTGGAGAGAAAACGAAGAGTACACAAAGCCAGTTACTGGGTACCTTGCCGGGGTTGCGGGAATGTTCTAACGAGATAACGCAGCCCCGGAACGCCAGGGCAGCTGAAGTAACAGGGTGAGTTTTTAGTCAGTACAGGTCTGACACTCCCTTCCGATCCACCCGCAGTCATTTGATGATTTTATTCACCCTGAAAAATAAAAAGTTACTGGGTTCGATAGATTATTGTGTTGATCTTAGAGGTCGTTTCCACAGAACTAACGCCAGTTCAAGGCCATGTCTTAAGAATTTGCGGCTGCATATTTCATACGAGCTCAGTGAATAGTAAGTAGATAGGGCTAAGTATTTGCTAACTACTCCTTAAAGGTCTACTAATGGGCAAGGTTCAAAGGGTAAGTGGCTTACGATAACAGATGAATAAATTACCATTATTATCTGGAAAATGATAAATAATAAAATTTACTGAAAGTTTTTTATGAACTTCAACATAACATATCTTATATTCTTATCTTATATCTTTGAAAAAGTTACAAAATAAAATAATAATTAAATCACTCAATTAGGTTTACACCTAACTAGGTGATTTATAACTGAAATTTTGTTCATAAAAGTTCAGACTTAAAAACACAAGTATCGCATCAAAAAATATACCAAAGAAATAGCTCACAATAAATAAACATTTTAAAATATACCACACTGACTCAAGCAAAAATCTCCTATGCAATTTTAACGTCTATTTCTTTAACTCCAAAGTTCATATTCCATTTCATGTTTCTCGGAATGGTCCATGCACCACGTGATTTAGGTAAGCATTTAAATGTATGTAATTTTATTTATTTTAATAGCAGAGGTACAAGCGACATGTTATCGCGAGTATGCGAATTAACGGTGACAATTGTGATTGCAAACCGCATTTGTGTTCAAGCTTCAACGTTAAGTGCCGAGCGTGCATGGAAGAGTAGAAAAAACACAGAGGTGACATACTTGTCTACGTTTGATGCCTAGGCACCTATGATGTCCGGGATTGCGGGAATTTTCTAAAGAGATACCGCAGGCCCGGAATGCAAGGGCAGCTGAAGGAACAGGGTGAGTTTTTAGTCAGCAGAAGTTTGAAACTCCCTGCCGCTCCACCCAGAGCCCATTCATTCGATGATTTCACATCCGAAAAAAAAACATAAAACAGGTAGGTACTCATGATGTCATATAGACGGTAGTGTTTAAAAAGTTACAAATAAATGTATGAAATAATATTAAAATATAGGTAAACTAACGATATTCCCATGTATTTTGTTTTCTTTCCAGGATAATTATGGAGATATAGACATGATGAATGGTTTGGGTCAAAGATGAAAATAATATTTCCAGAACACAATATTTGTTGATAAAACATTAATTTCTGGATGAAGACACTCTTAACTGTCCCTGAACCAATGTATGAGGATTGAGGGTCACCAATTAACCCTCACTGTTTTTTCGTTACAGATTATTGTTAATGTAAAAAAATAATTTTAACAAAATGTGTAAGACATTCCATTAAAAAAATTGATATCCCTTTTTCTAATTACTCAATATGTACTTAATGTGAACAAGCACAGAAGTATCATTAGACTATTTTTTTGTCTGTCTCACATCTTCAGTTAATCATCAGTTTCAGAGTATATGCTATCACGTTAAAGCTACTAGTGATGACGTCATCGTAAAGAGCTGTCTCTTTTGTGTTAGTTGATCAGTGATGTGTGTATAACGACGTTGTCATTATTGTTTATTGTACATTACATGCATAATCTAAGTACTAAATTTAATTAAACTATTGTACATTAATGTCAGTTTTAAAGGCGAACTACTGTCTCCTAAACTAGACTACGAGTCTGTGTTTTAGGAGCCAAAGTTCCTCCAGAAATGCTCACAATACGTTATTGAAATATGCAAGTACTTTAAGTATCATAAGCATAACTACATGCATTAAAAATCATAGCATAATTTTACTAGGTTATATATATAAGTATATATTATAGGTGGCTTACTAGTGCCACCTACATTATGTTAGGTCAAGTTGCCGGAGTCTGTGTTTCCTAAAGAGTGAATTGGTTACTCTCTACCTAAGCGTTCGTCATCATCGAGCACATCATCGCTTACTATCAAATGAGATGAAGGTAAAACGCGAGCCTATCATTAATCAAAACAATTGATCTAAAAATGTGCTGACACATCATAATAGCATTCTAGATATTTCGTACACAAAACGAGAACAAACCCTATAGGCATAATATGAAACTCAGAGATGTGGGTATCAATGAACAGTCGCATCTACGTTAGTTAATCCATGGCTGTGTGTGCTATCGTGTCGCAGCTGACAGTAACGACGTCTTCATGATAGCTCGCCAGATAGCGGCCGCACACGATGTGCATGAACTGTGTACTGGTTTCTTATAAGGGTGTCTACGTTCATAATAGAGATTTTTTTAATGTAGTGCATAATACCTTCTATAGTAGCATTTTAATAATAATGTACCTTATTATACGAGGATGTTAATTTGTATGATGAATGGAAAGACAATTATGTAATAAAAATTGCATAACTTTTTAACCATCTATTCATAAGGAGGGTTATGTATTTCCCATTTATAACCCAGACCTCGAAAAGTCTCCATTTGCCAAATATAGGTATAAGAATTCAGTGCTGTGCAAGGAAATTGTGAATCAGCCAACTGTCTATTACAAGAAAGTGACATGTAACTTGAGTGTGGACCACCTACCATTGCATATCGAAAGTCAGATACGAACAGAATAAAGAATAAATAAATAATTAATTATTTAAGTAAGTTACCATCAGTATCACACCTATAATTATTTTATAAAGACATAACATTTTTTGTAACAAGACACCAAAGAGGTCGTCTACCTAATTGTAAAACTCATGTCTTTACAATTCACCCAATCACTTAAGTGAGGACATTAACAATGTTGACGTGAAAGACATTTGATACGATTAAACTGACTTCGACCCTACAAAGGCACCTTTACGGCTATTGAGACCTTATCTTTAAATTTCCGTTTTCAATGAAATCCCTTAATAAGAACAAAACAGAAACAGTAAAACATCCGATCTCTATTATCTGTAACTCAATACTTAATTCTGTGGTAGAAGGCGGTAGGCGGGGCTTGGTACGCTCCGCCTAATCCCTCCCAAGCGGCACCGCTATTGGCGGAGGGAGGGAAGTTTCCATGCGTACGCGCACTCAAGACCGTTGCGGCTCAAGAATGCAATTCAATTGAGGTGCTCAAATGCTCTTTTATGTGAAGTACGGGTAATCGATCTATTAAATGTACGGTTCCTGCGATGTGCAGGGGAATTCTTTGTTTCTAGCTTTAAGTACAAATTGCTGTCGTAATTTGCCACTATTAAATACAATTAGATAAACTGCGCAAACGACAGCTGAATTAGGAACGGGATTTTCCTGTTGTGGAAATTGAGATACTGCAATTTTGTGTTTACTGATTGGCTTTACGAATTTTTAGTAAAATATCTCTATTTATTTGGATTTTATTATTAGGAGTAGTTATCGATTCCTTAAATCAAAGATATTTTTATGATGGATACAACTCACTGCACTGCTTTTTAATAAATTATTACTTCATCTTAAAAATCTCTGTTGATTATTCATTGAAAGTAGAAATAAAAGGGAGTACTTACATTGGATATCAGACATTTTTTTTCAAATCATGCATACCAACGTGATTTGAAAAAAAAAAAGCCTAAAGACCACACCTTACTATAAGAAACAAACAGGTAATATGTTGAGTGTAATGACCGCTATATTGCGTAGGTAGGCAATTGACTGGCCATCATCTATGACCATGAGTCGAAAAGTTGAAATTTGTGTAATTTTTGGAGTACCTCCAAAGGAAAAATTTGAACCTTTATAACAATACTCTTTCTCTCAAGAACGCGTAAACATTCTTACATGTTGTAAAACAAAGTCTCACTGTCTATCTGTATGTTCGCGATAAACTCATAAATTAGTTAACAAATTTTCATGCGGTTTTCACCAATGGTGATAGTGATTCATGAGGAATGTTTAAATGTAGGATAGATAATGTACCTAGATGAGATAGTGGTCAAACGCGAGTTCTATAGCTAAAGAAATTAAAAAAAAAATACAAAAAGATTTTAAGATTTGATGACACCGTGTGACGGGGTCACTAGTCTCAATATAAATTCATGAAAAATACCAGGGTCCGTGGCTTCTTCCAGCTATGAAAAATTAAATTTGTAATTCAACGCGATGAAAAGATGTGACCATTTATGCCGCAAATTTATCGAGTTCACAAGAGAATCAATACCCATAGGGTACTTCGTGTTTACCTTAAATCAATAAACCTTGCAATTAGCAATGTAATGCTGAAAAGAGGTAGGTAGGTGCACTTTCTTTCTACGTCACGCGTCCCTCCACCAGGTACTTAGGTACTTAAAGCCAGAGGCGGCGTTAGGTACCCATTGCGAGGCTCCGGGCGGCAGATCTTTGCGAGGCCCCTTGTCTCAAAGTAGGTCTGGTTGTTTGGTTTAGGTGTTTGTCATGTTTGAGGAGAAATGCTAAAGTTATACAAATAAATAAAATATGAGTTTTAAAATATTTTACATTGAAAGATTTACAAAATTAACAAATACAGAGATAATAAATTTTAAAATTGATGTTTGCGGCTTTTCCTAAGACTAAAATCTTTAAAGCACAATAATCTAACGAATGAGCTACGTCATTTTTTATTGAAAGAATAACAAGGGCTGAGAGCTGATCTTTTGGTTTGAGGCGCGATATTCAAGTATGTAGGTACTACATAATGAATTTTGCAATTATGTTTTGAATGAATGAATTAGTTAAATAACTTTATTTTAATTTATCGTATTTATCAAAATCAAAAGTTTTAAATAAAAAAATATGGTTTAAAAAAATCTATATTTTTAAAATTTGCATGGGTTATTGCGCGAGGCCCTGCAGGAGCGAGGCCCCAGGCGATTACCCTGTTCGCCACCCCCTAAGGCCGCCACTGCTTAAAGCACGATCTTGGTTCGTTACACAAATAGTCACATAGCGCACAAAAGTCGTGTTTATGGCAGGAGCCGATCCTTAAGGTACGTCTAAATTTTGAAGTCTTTATCTAGCAGAATTCAAATTGTATGTAAAAAATCGGTTAAGTGCGTGTTAGACTTGCGCTTCAAGAGTTCCCTACATACTTAAAATGTAGTTATACTTACAAGTCTAATAAAACTTACCGTACCAGTGACGAACTGACTACCTACGTATATTTACGTCTCTTAGATATTTTTTCTTAATATCTGCTGTAAGGATACAAAATAGAAAAAGTAATAAAGACCTATATCATCCGTTTTATTTTTCAGGGGAAACTCATCAAGTGAAATTCCTTTTAATAGTTTTATAGTTAATTAGGCCCAAATTACAATGTAGCACACAAGGTGTTTGCTTACTAGTCTCACCCAAAAATAGAACTTAATATGGTAAAGACCATTGCTTACTTTTGAAGGAGCACAACTTCGAATACAATCTCCATGTAGAGAAACAACTTAGCATATATTTAGTTACAAATTATGCACTTCTGGACAAATTAATGCATTGAAGGGGTAGCTAGTAGGTAAACTGAGTTTATCCTCTAGTCTGTAACTGGCGATGACGATTTTATTTAATGTACCGACATTACTTGTTAATATAATTTGTGATAAAGTGCCATATTTATTCATTGTCCCCATTTTTTTTTCATTTCATATAATCAATAATGGAATATACACTTAAATAAAAACCCTAAACTACATAATTATGTACATCTAAAAATAAACTAAAATATGGCGTCCAGAAATTCGTACGCATCGCTGTCAACTGGTAATGTTCCCAAAGGACTGGCGGCATTGCCACGCTGTATGGCAATGCTTAACCGCTGTCCAAGGTAAAAGCCAGCATTTGGGTCACGCGAAGTGTCAACTAGGCGCCTGGATAGTTCTTTAAATAATTTAAAGATCTATCCACTATTTATTTTTTTGTTACCCTTCTTTTTTTTCTGGGTGGGAAAATCATCAAATGAGTCCTGCCGCTGTAGGTGGAGCGAAAGATGTGTCAGAATTCTACTGACTAAAAACCCACCCTGCTCCTTCAGTTGCCTTTGCGTTCCGGGGCCATGGTATCTCGTTAGAACATTCCCGCAACCCCGTGAAGTGTATTTAAACCTACAAGCCTATTGTTACGCCAGTCGCTTAGTGAAGTACGTCGAGAAACTTCGACATAAATCTAGAATGTTCGAGACACTAACGCCATCTAGCGGCGAGTAGCGGTACTGTGTATATCTAGTCGAAACACTAGCGCCATCTAGCGGGGAATAGCTGTACTATGTATCTCGAGTAGCTTCCTGGAATATTCTGGGTAGTATAAACAGTGAGTCGATTTTATAAGAATGTTCTAGACTTCATAGACCGGGGTATAAATAGATCGCAAATGAACGCGGACAGTCAGTCTTATTAGAAGATCTGAGGCGATACAATCTATACGAGTGAATTTCAGTGCGATTTAAGTGTTAAGCAACAAGTGTTGTGGTACGAATAATTGTGTTAAATTTTTATTTTGTGTTTAATTAATTAAAGTGATAATTTTGTTTTGGTTTAATTGGAGTTAATTATTTCTATCCCGAACCCCAGCTCGGAACACTATTAATGTGCCCATAGCTAATAGCCACACTTAAATTAGCTCGTCCTGAAATGATAGAAGATAAAATATTATTCTAATATTATTCCTCTCTAAAAATATTAGACACTGCATTTATCCTTTAAGCACATACCTATGCACAGTCCAGGTAATTTTACAACCAACCCATAACTGTTCGAAAACATAAGACAATGTACGGTACATTGTAATTACAACTTCTAATGGTTATAAATATTACGAAGCGTTGCGAGAAATCTTGCTAACGTCAACTGAGTAGGTACTAACGACCTGCCATTGAAATAGTACAAATACTAGATGTTCATGCTAGATGACTGTTATGAGGATGACGAATGAGCCGCTAATGTCTTGCAACTGTGAGGAAAAAAAGCAGTTGAAAAGATACTGGCAGCACAGTATAGGGAAACAAACGGGTTCTAACTGAGTTTTAATTACTGCGCTAGAGTTTTGACGAAGATTTCTATTGCAACTGACAAACATGTATGGTATGCTTGTCAGTGGTATGTCATAGAAAGCTTCGTCAAAACTCTGGCAATATATTAACCGTACCTACCAGTCTAGTTTTGGGCTTGGCATGTAGTGTACCTATCTACTTAGCTTTTGGCCAAGAGGGTCATGCTACCAGCTCGTAACTGCTGCAAAATTCATGCTGAAGAAAATAATAAATTTATGCAGAGATAATCTAAGGTATCCCAGGTGCATGTTATAATTGTTCAATCAAAATTAGACCATAATTTAATCTATTTCAAATGCATTATGATCGGTAACATTTCAGGGAGTGTGCGATGGAATTACACAATCTAATTCCGCCAAGCCCGTTCCATCATCGGACTACAAGACAAACGGCAAAGCGCCATCGTTACACGGTGGACATCCCACCCATACGCACAAAACGTTTTAGGATGAAGGTATTCATTGTGCGTACGGCTAAGGAGTGGAATTCCCTACCGCAGTCTGGGTTTCCCGATAGCTATAACCTAGGAGTCTTTAAGTCAAGAGTGAATAGGTTTCTTTTAGGTAAGCGTGCTCCATCTTCGACCACATTATCACTTACCATCAGGTGAGATGGATGATCAAACGCGAACCTATTTACAATTTAAAAAAAATTACTATGTTTAATACAATGTCAACGTTTGTACCGGAGAACAAAAACGAGTTCATAGCTCATAAACATGAAACACGTGTATTGTACTTTACGTTTTTGCTTCACGGCCACACCATCTGAAGGTCTTCGGGGACCTGGTGCCCCAGTTTCTTGATGGTACCCCTACTTCTCAGCATTTCCATACTCTAAGACTCGTATATTTTGTGCTAGAGCTTTTGGCTGAGAGAACATGAATGCACACCCGATGGTGTAACCATCTGCATCCTCCCTGTTCCAATTACTTCTTTTCGTGCATAGGTCAATCTAGCTGCAAAGACGGCTATCCGGCTTGCCAACTCTGCAAAGTACCTAAGTATCTCTTTCAAAGAATTTCCACAGCCACTATTCTAAAACCGATTCGACGCTAAAAGCAACCACTATAACTTTAAAATAAATCGATTTGAACTAACAATTGGTAAGCATGTTCAACATGACTATTTACTTATAAACAGTCGATTATTCGTAAATTATAATACAATTCTTACGCCAATCCGTTGTGGTTGCAAAAGAGCTACTTTGCTATTTGTTATCGGCCTACGTTCCTTGTTGAGTTTGTTATATTGTCGGTGTAGTGTTACCAATGGCAGGTTTCAAATTACCCTACCAACAATTGAATGGAACTCGGCAAGAGTTCCCACATTTATCTTGTTGGTGCCTCAGTTCCGGGATTGTTGGTAACCCTAAGCTAACGGCTGATGGATGGCGGGATAGTCATAGAATTGCCGAGCGAAAATGCTCTTGGCAGTAAGTGCCTGTTTTCATGGAGAAAGATTTCTAGCTGATTTCTATCGACGTTTACATGGAAGGTTCCGCGACACCACCACTTCGTGTGCACTACTTTTGTTATCTGTTGTTTTATATTAAAATACGTATTTTTCAGTTCAGGAATTAAGAATAGAAGAATATAGTAAGAAAGGAAAAGAGTTTAATTACTATAGGCATGACATATAATTATAATAATTCAGCCTGTCTACCTTCCGTCTGCTGGTATATAGGGCTCCTCTCTATGGGAAGAAATGGGCCATCACGCAAGTCCAGCGCGGTTTGGCGGATGGCTTCGAATTTTGGGTCCGAGGATATGGGTTTCCTCATGATGTTAGCCTTCACCCAAAACATTAATAGAACATAGGGGAAGGTTGCGATCAATGGCTTCTTCGGACCGCCTAAGTATTTCAAAAATTAAGCACGTTAGAAGATGTTGAATGGGTTGGTAGGCATCGGTTTCGAGTCCGGCGAATTTCTTTAAAACAGAATCCGAGGGCCACGCGTTGCATAGTGAAGTGCACGGACGTTTTTGTGAGTAAGGCGATATAAAAACCGAGCAATATAAACATCGATGTAAGTATTGTAATATGTTTGGTTAATCATTGTTAATATTTTATATTAATAGGATATTTATTTGCGTTTTAGTAGGTAGTTGAAAATTTTCCCAAATTCGTGCGTTTCCTTTTTTAATAGAAAAAATATTATTGGTTGAGTATCTATCATTGGCCCACCATATTGAAACCATGAATGGACAGTTCCAATCATAGAAACTTAATTAAAATACATAATTTTAATCAAGTTTTTAATAATGGGAACTGTCACAATCATCTAATTGTTAATAACTTTTTAACAAAATATACACGTGCGTTTTTTACGAGCTTTGTCTGTATCTTTAAATTTCCTGTGATTCTGTTAATGGCAAATAAACTTATTACTATTTTTCAATCAGTATATTTAAAAATATTTTTTTGTAGTTTAAGAGTTCAGTAAAACAAAGTCTCAATAACCATAGTTATTTCCCTTCAATTTAACATTATAGAAGATATTATGTTGGCAACACTTACGGCTTATATTATTGATGTGTCAACAGCTTAACATCGTGTTGAAATTATGGATATTTATCATTTATCAGATTATGCTTTTACAAGTATTTATAGCCATGGAACAGGTGTCAAAATGAAATTGTGCAAGAACACTTCAGCAAACTAAACCTTAAAAAATATGAAAATATTTTATTTTTTGACCAATATTATATAAACTGCATTACCCACACTCTGAGATGGTAACATAATAAAAAGAAGGTAGGTAACTACCGCGATGTTGGTGCATGATGCAACAGCACAATATTTTTTTAAAATTGATTATAATCTCGCGTTTGATCACCGTCTCACCTGATGGTAAGTGATGATGTGGTCGAAGATGGAGCACGCTTACCTAAAAGTAACCTATTCACTTTTGACTTAAAAACCCCCAGGTTATAGCTATCGGAAAACACAGCCTCCGACAGGGAATTCCACTCCTTAACCGTACGCACAATGAAAGTAGTTGTTCCCAAAATGTTTTGTACGTATGTATGAGATGTCCAGCATGTAGACTTTCCGCCTCTGTTTTTAGTTTAGATTGGTCACGGTAAATCATCAAGCTCGTTACAAAGGTTTTTCCGCAAACGTAATCGACTTACATAAAAAATAACGTTTCGCACTATAACCTCATACAACATTCATCGTTCAAAAGTTCACACTTCATTCAAAATTAAATTCTATTATCTTTGACATCCGTTACAATCTTAAGTGCCTCGTTTGTGCATTAACTGGGCATCGTCTGACACCGACGCGTAACTATGGTCAATGGGTTAAAGAACTTGATTTTTTATATTTTTATGATTGGAATTCTACGATGTCATATTCTATGAGTGATAAAATGTATACTTTTTATTTTAAGGAACGTACTAAAAGAACTGCAATAATCCTACAAACTGATTTCAGAACTATCTCACAAAACCAAAACACACACTGCTTTAGCTTTTTTTTTCAGCTTTTTCTTGTAATTTTTCTTGTTATTATCAGGCGAAGAGCTGCGTTAAAATTATGCAGGGTGCGAGGGAGCGCAAACGGTATCCTGAAAACATAAATAAAATAGATAATCTATTTGTGACTAGGGTTGACTTGCATATGATGACTCGGTGTTTAATACCTATAAAATTTTAATTAGTGAATACTAACATAGTTTTAAGCTTTCTGCCACGCACACTATTGTTTTCATGAAATAAATGGTAAATAGAATGTACTTGTAGTTATTCTCTTCTTTATAAACATTTTCCCAGTACATAAATGTACCAGGAAGGCTGCTGTAAGAGACAAGTGGCAGTGCATTGTAAGATGGGTGACTCAATTGAAATAATGACCACGACCACTCTGCTAAGAGTGTAACGGCAAAGAAGAAGAGTATGATTTTATTGAAAAGCATTCGTCTTTCGAGTACTCTTAGCCCTAACATTCACTACGGTGTAACAACCGCCCCGCTAGCACGCGCTAGGCCGAAAGGTATTCACACAACAAATATTGACGCGCCGAAGCATTGTGTCGGCGTTAACTAAAGGTTATCTTATCAACTGTTTGAGCGCAAACACTAATGTTTGATGACAGACGCTTGTGTGTCTACGTTTGTCTCTCAAGCCTTATCTCTAAGTAATGACGTATTGAACTTGTAGAATTTCCGGGAAGTTTCCTGTCAATCCTTCTTTGGTGTTTTCTTAAGGTGTCGTGTATTTAACGCCGCCCTTAAAGGGCGCTTAGAAGGATTTACTTTCCTGTGATCTTGGTGGTCAACTCACCATTACTTTTGTTTAGTACAGGTTCGTTCTTTCATGATATTTTTGATATCTTATGGTACGTGCTTGCATCCTGTGAACCAACTTTCAGAGTGATTTACGCAATTTCATCGGACTACAAAACAAACGGCAATGCGCCATCGTTGCACTGTGGACATCTCACCGATACTTACGAAGTAACTGTTTAGTAATCTGTGCCGATACGCACAGAACGTTTTGGGAATACTTTCATTGTGCGTACGGCGAAGGAGTGGAATTCCCTGCCGGATTCTTTGTTTCCTGATAACTATAACCCCAGGTTATTTCAAGTTTTGTTTCGGTTAAGAACTTGAATTCCCTGCCGGAGTCTGTATTTCCCGATAGCTATAGCCTAGGGGTCTTTAAGTCAAGAATGAATAAGTTACTTCTATGGAAGCGTGCTCTATCTTCGACCACATCATCACTCACCATCAGGTGAGATAGTGGTCAAACGCGTATCAATAAAAAAAATTGTAATTTTCTACAACGCAGAAATACGGATTCATCACTTGATTTCCTTTTTCGTCCTCACTTTTGATTAATTTTGCAAATAGGCTAAAATAACACATAGGTACCTACACGTCAAACTTTTTGGACAGATTAAATTAAATGAGGCCGATGTTTCCTAGCTGATAATAGGTACCCTAACAGAAGATACATTAACCAACACGGAGGTTCAAGTTTCTAACAAAGTCCATATAATCGGTAAGTAGGTACTGTTGAAATCATAAAAGACCAATGTAGGTAAATTTCTGATGTGAGGTTTTTGGTAATGCATCACACAGATTTGAGTAGACCTCTAGAAAAGGCAAAGTGTCTCAGACAAAAAGAACAAGTCATATATGGACGTAGAAAGTATAAGCCAAAGTCAAATCCATTTATCTGCTTTAAATGTGGTACAAAAAATAGTAGAAAGATATAATAATGTTTGTGTGTGTAACACATTCCGCTATGAATGAAATCTTAAACAATCATAGGATGCTTAAAATAATCTTAACTATAACTAATGAAACACCATTAAATTTAAAAAAAAAAATGAAATAAGAGGTATATATTATGCTTAAAAATATAATATAAAATATAATACTATTAATATATTATAAAAAAATATTATACTTTACTAATAGTACTTATTTTCATCATCATGTGGTATGATTTTTACATCCTAATCTAGTCTATGAGGAATTTGAAGTTCTGGGCTAATTGCTATTCTCACTGACAAAGAAGATGACCCAATCTTCAGCCTCGCAGATTGGTCTCCAACATTGCAGCCTCTTTTGGAGCGTAAAATATTTAGTATTGCGGTCGGTCCGTTTAATTTTCAGAATGCTTTCTCATTGAATTGATTTCCTTGTTTAATTTTTCAGTATTTTAAATACAAGTTTTAATTTTTTATTATACCATGTCCTCTACAGACACTAAATCCTCAAGAAATCCCAAGCATTCAATCTAAAAATACCTTGAAAATAACACAAAGAAAATCTCAACGCCATTAAAATATATAGCAAAAACCTGTTCTAAAATTTAATTGCAAATCAATTAATTGCCTCTATTTAAGTCTCATTTTATTCTCGGACGTTCAAGTAGGCAGTCGTTTTTATTCCTTTATTGCACCAATAGCATCCGAAGTGCCTTTTCAATTAACAGCTTCATTTGAAAAGACCACCGTCTGTTCGTAATTAGCTTATGGACAAAATAGGGGCGAATAATTAAAATGTCTTAATTTTATTGAAGGAGGCTTAAAGGTTTATTGAGGAGTATTTATGTGTGTTGTAAAGATAGTGGAAGGTTCTTTTTTTAAGTATTGTTACTGGTTCGATCAGTTCGATGATCTGGGATTGCTATTGTAGAAGAAAAACTTTGATTTGGTTACCTATAAAGGTTTGTTGGAAACGGGCCGCTGTTTTGAGAGATATCTCAATTTTCTCGCTTTATCTACATAGCTTATCTACTAAGCTTAACTAATTGAGATATCTAGGAAATAAAGCACAGGACGATGACTCCATTTTTGTCCCAGAATTATTTCTAAGTCTCTGTGTGTAGTTTGAAGAATTAATCTTTTCTAAAATATTTGTTCTTGTTACACCGTCAAGATTGAAATGTTTTCAAATTGGCAAATATAAATTATTTTAATTAAATGCCAATCAGTATGATCCTCAAACAAATTAAGTGTCGTGTCGTAAACACCGCCAAACAGAAAAATCATTCGATGGATCGCAACATCATATTAATTATTGGAATCAATAAAAATTCTCAAGCATCGCCTTAAGATCGAAATAACAACAAGACCATGAAAAAATGTCTTTAAATTCATTAAAAAAAATTAAAGTTAGCCGACGCCGCGACCAAAAAAGTAAAAAACTTAATAAATCGAGCCAAATAACACATTACGAGGCTAATTTAAACGCTAAATTCTCTTGTTTAAATTAAGTACGAAACGAAGGGATTTTTCACAATAAATAATACCCTAATTACTGGTGAGGGTCCCATCAAATTGTTTTTATGGCGACATGCTGCTCACAAAAAAGAATGATTCTCTAATTTGGACGCTATTATGCAACATGTAAGTAAAAAAATTTGATTTGTTTTGAAAAGGTAGTTCTTAACTATTCATATCAATTATCTTTACAACGTATACTATATACCACGTGTAACGGAAACCCCATATCTATCCAAAAGGGCTGAAGACAACATCTGGTATGGAGTCTCTATGCACAGTTTCAGCTCAAAATAAGTCACTCAAAGAATTGATACCAAATTAACGGTTTCATATGTTTCTTGAATATTAATCATAGCAAACGTGTCACAGCACTACGAGGGTTAATAACTTTCCACGTCACTTGCCAATAACACGATAATTCTGTTCGTTCCTCTTAATTTGAATATTTCGGTCTCTGGTATCAATGTATTGAAATTTCTAATAAGTTCCACACATGTAGACGTAGGATTACAAAACCCTTGCCATATCGTTTATTATCATCCAAAGAAACCATGCACTTAGTATGTATATACCGTTTAAATTACACGTTGTATATTACATTTATATGACACTTTATAATCCGTAATAAGCATTTAAGTTAAAATTTTCTCTTTTTTAACTTTACTTTTTATAAATTGACCAATCTGGGGATCGGCACTGTCTCTCCTTCACACAGGCTAACTTTTAGCCTTACTAAGAGAACATTCCACCTGTTTTGTATCATATATTCCGTGATTAATAGAGACGTGAAAGTAGATATGTTCACCTGAAAATAAAAGTTACCTATTAAATAGTTTAGTTACTATAACAGTATAGTTATTTTAAGTTTACTATAACAGCAGAATTGTATTTATCGCTTTAATCGTTTTGTAATAACACATGACTGATTAACATCAGTTGTTTTTGTTTTAAAGTAAATGCGATAATATCAGAATTGGACTAATGGAACGCTTCT
Source organism: Tholera decimalis (assembly GCA_943138885.2). Classification (NCBI taxonomy): domain Eukaryota; kingdom Metazoa; phylum Arthropoda; class Insecta; order Lepidoptera; family Noctuidae; genus Tholera; species Tholera decimalis. The sequence goes on along the minus strand of OW964567.2, from coordinate 24,224,504 downwards.
TTAAAGTGCATCAATAAGGAAACGATATGTAGTTCAAGGATGTATGTATGTATGTCTAATGTATCAAGATAAAATCAACGTCATACTCTGTGTACCTATTGTTTGAAAAAGGTAACCATATGGTCATAGTTGTTTCCTCAATACATCCTTGATAACACATACTAGGCAGTTGGAGATAGCCCCAATGTCATTTAGTTTCTTAAAACCACTGTCATAATTATCTTAATATGAAAAAATATTATGAATATTAGTCAACTATTTAAAATAAATCTTTTATTTAAAAGGCCAACAAAAGGAATCGAAAATAACTGATTTATACTAATACTATAAAGCGGACATATTTGCTTGTTTAAACGCGCTAATTTTCAAAAGCAACGGGTGGATTTTGATTGAATTTGGTATAGAAGTAGCTTGCAGATTGAGGAAGGTTATATAGGCTACCTACTTTTTACCTGACTGCAAAAAGGAGGACTATGTTTTATCGTGATAATAATCTACAAGAGCGAAGCCCCGCGCATAGCATAATAAAAATATTACTTCTTGGTTCCCTACAACATAAAGCGGCCTCCACAATTGGAGGCTTCCTCAACAGCCGCACACAATAAAATCACAGATTTGTGGACATTACAACGTCCAGTTTTAATTCCATACAAAATTAGTCCAACCAGCTTCTTCTGAGTTTATATAAAAACTAATCAGAATCACGTCGGGAGCTTCGTATAAATTCTATCTGTTAAATAAAGTTGACGTCAAGTGGAAGTTTTGTTTATATTCGGGGTTCCGTAGTGGCAAACTTAAAGAGATAAGTTCCATAATTGCCTTAACCCCTTAAGGCAATTATGGAATTTCACAATCTTCTATAACAAAATTGTGGGTAAATATTTATTGATTTACCTGTTTTTAAACCTAAAAACCATATTAACAGGTTGCCCTAATACAATGGTCACTATATGTAGATACCAGAACTTTAATTATGTGGCATTATGTAAAAGTATCGCTGAGTTTTTATGTATGCATAAAAATGTTCGAAATAACAGTGGTTCCACCTCATTTCAAGACGGAACCCAGAATATGATTATTTACGATTGTGTATGCTATTTTAGTGATTCGGTCGGTAAGTGAGCACGAGACACATGTCAACATTTTTAATTGCATCGCTTCAAGTAATTTATCGTTTTGGTAATGGCCGAAAATAAAAATTCAATTAATATTTCGGTTCATTTTTGTATTTGTTTTTATTTTGAGTTTACTTGAATGCTGATTAGTTAACCGATTTTAGGTAAATTAATGTGGTCGTTAACATTATTGCTTATGGATAGTCGCAAGAGTTGATGTTGGGGCATAAATCTGCGGCAAAAAAATGTTGTGCAAAAATGTATACATTAGCATAATATCAAATATATGAACAAGTGATTATGTGGTCTTAGCTAAACTAAAATAGGAGCTATGAGACTGTGTGACCCTCGAGGTTAAGGAACAAAGATGTTGGTTGATCTTTGAAGTCGTTAGAGATAGACTGATTAATCAGTGATGTCAAGGGCTACCGTGTCACTTCATTTCTGAGGTGTAGAAACAGTTGCTTTATAGAGATTGTTGGTGGGTACTCAGTTGCATCCATTTAGATTGATAACCCGGGATAGGGGCCCCTATCCAAGGGCGGATCCAGCTTTGGCGCCAGGGGAGGGTCACATAGTCGTGATCAAGTCACAAGAAGTTATAATTTAATTTTGATGATAATAGATAGACGTAAATAGTAGGAATTTTATTAATAAATGTTAGTACTGAAAAGTGAAAGTACTTAAATAAAATCTATATTGTGACAAACAATATATAAAAACATTGTTTAACAATTTTAATTAGTGGTCCACCTAGGTCCTGGACCCAGCCCAGGGGGGGCGTCATGACCTCCATGACCCCCCCCCTGGATCCGCCCTTGCCCCTATCATAGTTGGAAAGAATAAAGCGCTTTCGATTTATTTTAGCCAATTAGAGATTAGATGACAGGGTTTTTTTCTATGGATAAATTATCAAATGAATTCTCCCGCTCTGCCTGGAGCGGAAGGTAGTGTCAGACTTCTACTGACTAAAAACCCACCCTGTTCCTTCAGTTGTCCTATACGTTTCACGGATCACGGATCTCGTTTAATATTATTTAATATTTTATATAAGTATATAAGATATATATCTTACTGCCTCGTTGATGTAGTGGTTGTAAGTGCGACTGCTGAGCAAGAGGTCTGGGGTTCGAAGTATATGATAATAAACGTGTTTTATTTTATTATTTAATACTGTTAATAGTCAAGCGTTTGACCACCATCTCACCTGATATTAAGCGATGATGATTGAAACTTTCCCTACGAAGGTGCTGATTTATTAATCATTTCTCGTTGAAATGTGACAAATTTGGTTTACATTGGGATTCTAAAGTCAAATAAACATTAAGTCAAATTTTTCCAAAAGATATCCAGACCGCTAGGCAAGCTCCACACCGTCTACCAGGCGGAATATGTGGGCATTATCAAAGCGATCCATGCCTTGGAAGCCAGAAGAGTTACGGATAGTCACATCCGTATACTTTCCGGCAGTGCCTCAGTACTACAATCCCTAGGGAAAAATTATATCACGTCCAAACTTATACTAGAATGTCACAACGCAATGCAATGCTCGGCGGTCGAGAACCGCAACACTGTGACACTAAAATGGATAAAGGTGCACAGCGGATCACTCGGCAATGATGAGGTGGACAATCTGGCCAGAAGGGGGTCACCCAGCTGCGCACATGGTTAAAAGAACACACACACACGATCAAGCCCAGAAATGGTGGTCCTTGGCACCAGGCTGCAAGCTAATCCAAGGAAGCGATGCCAAACCTAGATAAAAAACTAACCAGGCACCTCCTACACATGGAGAGAAGAAGCAAGCGAATGGTGACGGAGACCATCACCGAGCACTGCTCACTGAACAAACACTACCACACAATAGGTATAACGGACAGTCCCCTGTGCAGGGCATGCATGGGGACAGAGGAAATGGTGGGACACGTGCTCCTAGAGTGCACGGAAATCACCGACATACGGATTGAGAGACCTGATCTGCTTCTGGAGGGAGGTTGGCTGGATGGAGTGACGGCCGACACGGCTCACGCACAATGGTCTCGTGCAGAGACTATGTGCGGAAACCTGACCAAAGAAGAAGAAGAAGTTTAATTTTTTTAACATCTTAAACCACACACTCACTAACAGATTCCACCGATATTCGAATTCTTCATAACAAAGAATGCTATTAAGTATTGAACATTAAGAATAAGGTTTAAAAAAATTAAGGCTCGTATTTGTTTGCACCATATTTTTCCTTTTTCAAAATCTGAAATCTGAATATTCATTTGTTTCTTGGGCTGTTGATTTTACTATAAAACATAACGTGACATGTGACAACCTTAAATACATTTATTGGGTCTAGTGTGAATAAATGATAGTAGGTGAGCAAGATTTTTGGAAACCTTTTTAATCTATACGGCCAGCGTTGTAAGAAAAAATGAACAAAGTATCTCGTTGCTGAAAAATAAAAAGGCTTCTGTAAAATAAAGCAGCACAAATTAAGCTCCTTCAAACATCAGCATCAAATTCAAAGTGCTCACTTGAGTAACGATAAACACCGCAGTAAACACGATACGGTTATGAACAATCATGAGAACGATAATGAAATAATTTGCAGCAGTTTATTGCAATTACATTGCTCTATATCACAATCAAGGCATCGGCGTGGCGGGTGGTAATCGAGTAATGGACCGACACCCTTCCGTTATAATCGATTGAGGCCGAATTAACAAATTAATTTGTATTGCTTTTTCTTTTTTGTTGGTAATTCAAGTCTTGTTTCAATTTGTGCTTTCTTAATTAGTGGGGCTCATTTGTTAATTATTGGAGATACTTCATTTATTTTATTCACTGTAACTAATGTACTTTTAAGGTATTTTTTTTGAAATGGTGTTCTTATGTAGTCTGGAGCAGTTTTATAAGAAGAACTGGGATCTCGATCAATGTGGTTCCATTGATCGAGAGATTCAGTGATGGTGGTCACCACCGGAGTGTATGTAATAAGGTAAACTTCCCACGCTTTTGTTTGTTTCTTTCTTCTTTTATAAAACTACACAATATTATGTATCAATCAATTAATATCAAATACAATGTAAATTGTTCCTGATAAATAAATAAAAATTATGAAACCTATTTTGAAGATTGGAGCTAAAATAAATACCAGCAAGACTTGGGTAATTCATTTCAAAGAAATACTGATATTGTTCTAATGTACTACGACAAAATTAAACTTACCTATCTGTTACTAATATTATTCATATTGCGGCGGTAAGACCCCTCTTTGAGGAGTGGCTAGATCGGCGTCACGGCGTCCTGACCTACCGCATGACGCAGGTCCTCACCGGACACGGAAGTTTCGGGAGGTACCTGTGTCTGATGGGAAAGGAGGAAACGTCTGGGTGTCACCACTGCGAGGGTCGCCCTGAGGACACCGTAGAGCACACGGTGCAAGACTGCCCCGCCTGGGCAGAGCACCGACGTGTCCTCACGGCGGCGATAGGCGGAGACCTCTCGCGCCCGGCATTGGTCGAGGCCATGTTGCGGGGCGAGAGGGAGTGGGAAGCGGTCGCCTCCTTCTGCGAAGCAGTCATGCTTCCGAAGGAGGAGGCGGGCCGCGAGAGGGAGAGGATGGCGTCCTCCCTCCAGCCCAGCCGCAGTGGTAGACGCCCACGGCGTCGGACGTCGGCCGACGATCTCCGGCCACCGTAGGCGCGGGCATGCGGACAGCGAGTAAAGGGCAACTCGCTGTCCGACCATGGACCATGCCCGGGTCGACGGCGCGTCGTGTTCCACGCGCGCCTCAAAGAGCGTCAGCAACATGACGAGGCCCCCTCTGCAGAGGGCCGAAGCCTGCCGGGGTCGTGGGACTCATCCCGTTACCGTGGCCCCGGTATGTAAAGGGTTATTGAAGGAACACCGTGGATTTTAGTCAGTAAAAGTCTGACAGTCCCTCCCACCCTGCCCGGAGTGGGAGGACTTATTTGATAATTTTACCACGTTAAAAAAAAAAAAAAAAAAAAAAAAAAATTTATTCATGTGAATGGATGGATGTTTTTACTCAATCACGCAAAACTGGCAGAACAGGTTTAACTAAAGTTGGCACAGAAAAAAAATTATAGCCATCCCCAGAAAAGGTATGAGTCCCGTTTTATATAAAATATATATCAAAACGTACGAAGAGTTAACAGCTATGTGTAAAAATTTTTAAGCACTAATTCCATACAAAAGATTACCCGCTATATTTTTCATCTTACACATTCGGCCGGGAGAATAAAAATAATATGTCGTAACCACACTTCATCACACAATTAAATCCCGTCAAAGAAAGGGTATCGTTGGTCCTCCATTATGGCCGCTATTGTAATATTTGACGCACAATGCCTTACTTATGGCCAGTTTAGGACATGAAAAAAGAAATGGCTAAGGTACTGTGAGATATCGTTGAAGAGTGCGGCGAGCATTTTGTAATATAATAGGGTAGTTTTCTGTGTTACAAAATAATTATTTCATTTGGTCCATTAGGTAGACTTTAAAAAAATATAGGCCACATATTTTTTTGCTTTTTCAATTCAAAAAAAAATTCACAAAGATGGAAAGCTTCAAAGTACACGAGTGGGGGCTGCTGACGTCACACGTTGCTAAGAATTATACCGAGGTGTGACGTGACGTGAAATTTCAACTCTCTGTATCGTCTTAATTTTTCAATTACGTAAAAAAATTAAAAATACGTGTCCAATGTTTTTTGTTAAACTACGTTACGGACTAAATAAAATATTTTAGGAAACTACCCTATTACCCAACTAGCACAAATGGGCTGCATTAGGGCTTTAGAGCGTATCCGATTATTACTTATGGTAATAGACGTAAGCGCTAGAGCGTCTACTACAGACTTAAAGCAGCCGCTTTAGCGCTATTTGGGCGCCGTTTTATGCAACCTAAAGTTCCATTTAACCTGCACAACGGTTGCATAAAGGTTCCTTAATAGCTATAACGATTTATTAACGCTATACTAAAGCTCTCATAGCGCTACTTTTGAATGATTTTGAACTACTTTGAACGAATGAATTGATTATAGTTCTTTATTCTATATCTTCAGTTGACATTATTTGTAATATTTTGGTAAAGTGTTTTCGTCGCCATCATGAAAATAAAACAAAAAGAAGTAAAAGTTTGTATTCTGTATTAGCAAGATATATAAAGATACTTAAAACGCTGTCCAGTTTACTGTAGATATATAAGATAATTTTCGAGTAATTTTAACGCGCTTTTATGATATTTAAAAAAATAACAAAAGATATGTGATATTTTTTATTTGTTATACAGAATACATTTTATTTCCGTATTTTTACGTGTCGATAACTTACTATTTGCAAGTGGCCGATTGTTTACCGGTACATTTAATGCACATTTAACTGAAAAACCAATGTATATCAACTCAATTTTGCAAGTGAATTATAAGTTTTCTTAAAAAATCATGGCGTCATTGTAATGTAGTCATAACCTGCAGTTTGAGCTCTAATAACTCCCATTTGAGAATCATAGTGCTAATTTTCACCCTTCTAACGCTTCCAGTGATTTTTGTTACCCTAGTGCAACTCACAGCCACAAAAAGCTTCTATTTTCTTGTTTTTGAGGTTATAAGATGTAGTTACGTACTTATTCGTTTAGCATCCATTTTTATTGTTTGGTGTTTAGTGTTTTTAAATGTTTTATAATAGATACAAAAGCGGCTGTAAAATGGCGAATGGATTGAGCCTGCAAGGAATGACTATTGCTACTAAAGGCCTTAGTTACACTGATGATTTTTTTGTAACTATAGTATGCATAAGAGTTTCTATTATTTCTATAATGGAACTTCTAGTAGTATAATAGTGGTTACTATAACTATAACCTATAAAAGTTACAATGGAAACCACTGTACAGCTGTGAGTGGCAGAATGACCTTCGTAACTCTCATATAAAGGTGTAAGTGGTAAATGAGTTCTACCGTGGACTACTGTGAAGGCTAGGGTGGTATTTGATTCAGCTTATAGCACCTTAAGTAACTTTTATAGCTATAGACGTTTACGGATGCAGATATGCAACTTTGAACTGCTTTTTGAACCCTTAAAGCGCTATTTTACAGCCGAAAGTAACAAAATAGGCTGCAATTTCCACTAATGTGCTCGTTGGGTACTTAGCCAACCTATTAACGTTCCCACTGCTGCGGCAAATGCCTATTAGAAGGGGCTGTAATCTACGTTTAGGTTCGAGGGACGTCGCATCTCTTTGAATTATCCAGTTTCCTCACGAGATTTTTCTTAAACGTTTTGAAAGCAGTGGTGATGATGTAAATAAAGTAATGTGGCTGTCTGATTTCGAACCCACGACCTATAAGTCATTGGTCGTGCCTGTAATCACTAGACTATCACTGCTAATTTTGCTGTTATTTGTGTCGTACACTGAAATTAAATAACATTAAGTTAATTAAATAATAATCACGCAAATGCAAACATGGTGTCATAATTATTTGTTTCCGAAAATTAAAAGCTGTTCATTGATTAAAGACAGGATAATAAACGGCTTGGTTTGACACCTTGTTTGTAGATATCCTAAGGAATACATATAAACGCAACGCAAACTCTCACCGCTAATGTTAATAGACATATCAAAACCAAAAAAATCTGGCAGGCTATTGGGACTTGCACTGACGTCTCTAACTACTCACAACCTTAGCTTCAGTTGAAAACCAGCGTCAGATCCTAACTATCTGGCATTTATGCAGAACTGGACCTATTTGACGCTTCAAGTTTGAAAGCAATTTTTTTTTATTGATAATGGGTATGCGTTTGACCACCATCTCACCTAATGATAAAAGAAACGAAAAAGAAATGAAAAATTGTAATGAAAAAGAACAATGAAACTACTAAAAAACCATTATTCTTTCACCATGCTGCTATACCAACTTTAATCTAATGTTCCAGCCGGTGCTGACTATTCTTGCACGCCGTGTGTGTCCCACGTTATTTGAGACCATAACAAATTCGTCAGATCAACGGCAAAAGCAACCTGACGGTACGTTATGGATTCCGATGTATGAATATTATGATTGTAGCTTATTGTTGCTGATGCGGTTCGGTGATTATTAAGCTAAATCTTTGTATTTTGTTGTTTAGGTGAGTATAATATGTCTCCAATTTTGTTAAAGTCAAGTTGGATGAATGGCAATATGCACGGAAACCAAGACTTGAGTATTTTGTTCAAACAACAACGAGGTATTCTAGGTAAACAAAGAAAAGACTATTTCGGAAAAAGGTCTGATAACATTCAACTTTCTAAGTATCAGACCTTTACACTGTGCGTTCTTATTAAGACAATTTCTAATCTATTCAATACAAAAAAAAACGAGTAGGTATTTATATGCTGCAGAACAGTTGGCTGCTTCTACTATAAAAAAAAACAGATGGATAACATCCAGCCCCGAAATTCCTTCCACTAATTACCTATTACAACCTAAATACATACCCTGTCATACCTGCCCCAGTTCTGATATAACACCGCAATCAAATAAACGAAAATGGCGTCTACTCTTGGACTTTACCGTATGAAAAAACCAAGTTATCAACAGTGACTATCCGTGCAAAATTGAAGCTTAGGACGAAAGGGTTAGAGTTGAGGGTGATAGCATATGGATTTGTAGCTTTGTAATGGTCGCATGACAGTTGATTAAAGGGGGCCGAAAAGCGCCGAGGTTGGAGTCCAAGGGACAGCGCCCCAGGTGTGTCACAGTAGGAGGGCCCCCCTGATGATTGTATTTAAAATAAATAAGAGCCTCAATGAACGATTGTCCATACCGTGGCTTATGAACGCGATATTCATATCGATAATTTATGCGACGGTATTTGTGGTCAACTGTGGAATTGGAAGTTTAGTTTGTTTGTGGTTCTGTTTTATAATTTTCTTTTTTTTTTCTATCCTAAGTATTTATGGTCTAGTTTCCAATAATCCATTTTACATTTATCTTTATTACAAGACTTCGATAGGTATTCTATTTTCTCAGAGCGAGCTACTGATAGAACAATCATCGTCAACATACATAGATCTCCACTGAACTAGGATATTATTAAAATATGAAATCGAGGGTCAAGACAATTTCTAGTTGAGGATTGACGGGTGTTCCATTATACTGGTGCAGAAAGCTCGTCAACTTGAGGTGGTATTGAAACTCGTCATGTAGGTAAGCTCATCTGTTTCTACCATCTCAAACTTATATACCGTGCACATCACCGGTATACCTACGTAGATGTGAATAAGCCAGTCACTAGTTTTATCCAAGTTGAACTACTCCGACATGGTGTCTGGGACGCGCATTCTCGGTAGTAGCAATCCAGCGAGTTCAGAATACCAGTGCAAGATTTTGTTTTAATATCCCTCCCTCCAGATCTCACGTAACTTCTTTCTAAATGAGGTTTATTTGGTGCGAATGTCAGATCGAGGAAACCTTCATCAGGCTACCCTGCCCTTTGGCATAATTGTCACAAATAAACCTGAACTATACCTATGGTAAAATATCTTGAGTAAAATGAGCGGCTGACTATCGCATGATGTAAACAAAAGTCTCAACAAGAATATCTGCATCTGATTTACCTTGCCTGATACTGCAACATTCCGTTGCAGTTTCAAATTTGCTGCCTCACATTGCGACTTAGATACCCATATTTATGTATAAGTTATGTAAGGGCTTACACTCAAATATAATCATAAAAACTCACGCCCATATTTTATGTATTTAGAATCACAGCAGGCTGCATAATACGAACGCTGCGTTATTTACGTTTCTTTATAAAATTACACAGCACTTGCTAAGTTTAGATAACTTTTGGCACAGGTTTTTTTACCATGTTCAAAGTTTCTGATAACGTAATGTTATTCGTATCGTTAATCGTCTATGAGCCAATCAATATAATAAAACTTGTCAATATTCTCCTTTACAATAATTTTGATATGACAAGTTGCAACAGCATCATTCAATTTTTACCCCTCGGTTTAATAGAGCATCAAAAACGGAATCCAAATAACACAATGATATCTACACCCGTATTAAAAAAAGCACAACCCGGTTTCCAACACCCGTAACTACTTCAATATTAAGTATCATCCCCTCAAAGTGCACCACAAATAAAATCACCAGACACAATGGTAAAAAAAGCAAGGCGTAAACTCGAAATTAAATCCCTATCAAAATTGGGCAAAGCATGAATAAATATGCATTGAATAGAACCGCTAGCGTTGTTAACCCTACATCTGTGTAAGAGTAGATGTTTTTATAATGGCCTTATAAACGTCCTAACATCATAAGATTATTCTTTTTTTCAGTGCAGCTTCATTAGTAATGTAATAATGTTTACAAAATGTATAATCATTGTAATGTATCGGCAACCCGTCAGATAGTTTTATAAACACGTAATTGTAGGTTAGAGTAATGGTTTTGAACAGATTTTTATGGTCCTTAGTGCAATGCCAGCTTGCGGTCCCCTAAAGTACCGACTACGTTTTTTATACAATCTGTTCTACTTATCCTTTTATAGTTATAAAATTCAATAAGCAATAAGACCCCTCCAAATAATAATTATAGTTAAACATTGAAGTTGATAATATCTCGATTTTGTAGAACTTTTCTTACTCATTATCATCATCTTCCTGTCCTTATCCTAGTTACTAGTGGTCGGTACAACACGTTTTTTTCTTCCATTCTCCCCTGTCAGACTTCACTGCATTATTGACTCATTTTTCTTTCATACCACACAAATCATCCACCTTTGCTTCGTCTCTCTCTCTCGTTCTTCCTCTACCTCTCTATCCATCAACATTACAGACTTTACTTTACTTTACACTTTTAGTTACATCCGTGTAACTAGTACTTTTTAACTATACACACTTAATTGAAAACTCTTTACTAAATTCCCTTGTTTACACTTCGCGAAACTTAAGGGCTGGCTTTTGCTCTGGACATAGGTTAAGCATTGCTATACAACGTGGCAATGCTGCCAGTCATATTGGTGCGTATTCGACGCCATATTTTAAACTAGCTGCCGCCCGCGACATCATCCGCGTGGAAAAAATTCTCCCCCGATTTTGAAACATTCTTCATTAGTGCTCCGCTCCTATTGGTCTTAGCGTGATGATATATAGCCTATAGCCTTCCTCGATAAATGGGCTATCTAACACTGAAAGAATTTTTCAAATCAGAACCGTAGTTCCTGAGATTAGCGCGTTCAAGCAAACAAACAAACAAACAAACAAACTCTTCAGCTTTATAATATTACTAGTACTCTCGCGGGGCTTCGCTCCCGTGGATTCTATCACGGTAAAAACATAACTCTCCTTTTTTGCAGTCGGGTAAAAAGTAGCCTATAACCTTCCTCAAGCTTCAAGCTACTTCCATACCAAATTTCATCCAAATCCACCCAGTACTTTCGAAGATTAGCGCGTTCAAGCAAACAAACAAACAAACAAACAAACAAACAAACAAACAAACTAACAAACTTTTCCGCTTTATAATATTAGTATAGATTATTATAGTAAAGATTATCTTTAGTTGTTACTGTGGCCCAGTGCCTACAGGCACGTTTTAGAAGTTGTAGGTCGTGGGATCAAAGTCATGCAGGCACATTACTTGTGTGTGTATTTTCATCATCACTTCTGTTTTGCAAACGGTGACAAAATAATTTTTGAAGAAACCAGCATGTCCTCGGACCAAAAATCTCGAAATCGATGGATTACCTACGGTTCTCAAAGAAAACAGACTTATCTACTACCAGTAGGAAGATTATAGCCTATTTATGCTATGTTAGTATAATTAGTAGAGATGGGCTGAATGTGATTTGAACCGAATCTAAACTTCGGCCTAACATTCGGTTTAAATGAAAAGTTCGGCCGAAATTCGGCCGAACTTCGGTTCAATTTCGCGCGCTTTCTCGAGAGCGACACGTCGTGACTTGTTTACGCATTTACTTTAATTATTGCTAGATGCTCCCCGTCCTACTGCTACTCAAAGACCTATGTCCATATGGTTGGTGGGCTGAGAATAAAGACAAGTTCCTTAACATGAGTTATTTGGCTCGAATATATTTATCGTCTCCTGGAAGCACTTTATATTCTGAGCGACTTTTTTCGGAGGCAGGAAACGTATACAAAAAAAAAACGTAACAAACTTCTGCCAGATAAGGCAGAGTCTTTGGTGTTTTTGCACCTGCATCTAGTAAATTTTAAATATGAGTGAGTAGATAGATGAGAAAAGTTGTTTCAATTTGATTTAAAAAAAAAATACCCTTTAATTGTAATAAAAAATGTTAATGAATGTTTACTTTGTGAACCAAAAACGTTTTTTTATTCAATTTACGAATTGTAATCCAGATGTTTGTTAGAAGAATACTAAGTTTATTTCATTTTTGTAATAGTATGACTATTTTTATGTCTAATTCATTAGACAGAGATTTTCAAGACTAACTGTATGACCATGGTGAGTTGGTGGTCAAACGCGAGCCTATTATCAATAAAAAAAACCATGAGTGAGTAAAAGACATAATTTTATTTTAAAGTTATGTTATTTTAATTCTATTAAATTTCAGTCAAAATGGTGTAAGTAGGTATTATTTTTCTTGTCGGGCAAGATTTCATGTCGGCATCTGAACAGAATTTCGGAAGAATGCCGAAGTTCGGTTCAAGCTGCCAAAATTCGGTTGAACCGAATGTGAACCGAATTTCGGCCCATGCCTGATAATTACGCTATATCACAAACTTCACCTAATAACTGATATACCTAGTAAGACAAGAAGGATCTTGAAAAAACAAGATCACGATTCGCGACAGATATAATACAGACGTCGAACAGTATACCTAGTTAGACATTTTACGTTATTTTTAATCGTACCACAAGACCTTACAATAATACAACGAATCGTAAATTTTACAGCCGTCTTCCAAGTAACCGGCGACGCTCCTAAGTAGAATCCTGTGTTTGTTTATTTTTTGATAGGACTGTGTAACCGCGTGTGCCCTTTCTTTAAGAAATACTTATTTTTTTCCCTTGGCTTTTTTATTTACGTCCCCCAATAAAGGACTTACTATACCTCTGATGTGTGCTTGGAGTTATTGTTTCAGAGAAATTGAGATATTCCCAGCTTAGCAAGCAAATACGCAGTTTTTCTGTAGCCCCTTTTTTGAGTTTGTCCAAGTATTTTAAAATGTATCAAGTTGGTATCCGGGTTGATTAGGTCATTGTTTTTGCCTTATACCTAGTGATTCATTTAGCGATGATTTGTGTTCGATGGAACTTGTAGATAAGAATCGTGTAGTTACATTTTTGGATTACTCATTTGTAGTGGTAGGTATTTTCATTTCCTTTGGAATGTTAAGAATGCTGATTAGGAAATTGAGGATACTTATTGATAGATAAATAATAATAATAAATAAATAAATCTTTATTCACATTTCATACACTGTTTTCATGTAATAATTGAGGCAGTCCCAGTAAGTTACGAGAGTACTTGTGTTGGGACTGTCTCGCATCTTTCCGTAATAGTATATCTAGGTTAACAATAGATATTATAAATAAAGTTATATGATACATACAGACATACATTTGAGACATATTGAATACAGCCAGTATGTATTGTTGTCTTAATAATTATGACTAAGTGATTAAATTAAGTTAGACAAGTTTCATCTAATCTAACCAAAAGGCTTTTAAAGTTCACCGATTTCGAATTCGGAACCTTAAAATACCAAAGTTGTTACACATTAAAACTCAGACAAAAATATTCTAACGCCCTTAAAATCCATAGGAACCAACAAAAAACATAACGCAGTAGGAATCCAAAATAAAATTATACACACATAATCTTATATCTCTAAGATCCGTGTTAAAGTGTTAACAATAGATATTTGTTCGAATTTCAATCGAGTTGTGACAAGATACGGTCTTAGATAACCGTGGTAGGACCTATGTCACATAACAATGTAGATTAAGAAGGTTTACTTGAAACTAAAATGCTAGTTGTTTAATTTTTCAAACGCACTTGAAAAATGTAGCCAACTTTTAAAAATTAAGGGTCAATAGCCTAATGGCTAAGGCGTCGGTCTTGTGATCGAGAGGTCACGGGTTCGAACACCACCCATTACTATTGCCGTGAACCCACTCCGGACACAAGCATATTTAGCTTAGTTGGGGGGGTTAACGAGAATGCTAGTAATGTAAATCTACCCACAATGCTAGTTCTCTTTTGTTTTTTTTTTATATTGGAGCATAAAGAACAATGGCAGCCATCCATAAATTATTTCAGCTGAGATAAAATTTTTGCGTCTTTAAATTAAAAATATATTGTTTAACTCGGCGTCAGCTTCTGAATTAGTTTGTGCAAGAATTTTTGTTCGAGAAGTCCGAGAATAATAGAAATTCAGTCATGAACTTTTATAGGTTATGTTTATGGTTAGCGTTGCCAGGCGTCCGGATAAAGCCGGACATAGGTAGGCTTCTTGATTGCGTGTCCAGCCAAAATAAACGGTGTCTGGCTTATCCGGCTTTTGTTAGGCTTTTTACATTTCGCAAACGAGCGAGCGCCGATGACTGATTATGACAATAATCAAAAAAGCTTGATTTTACATAATCTTTTTTGTCGTACCTATTAATATTGAGACACAAAATCCTCAATAATGTAGGGTGTCCGGCCTTTTTATCCAAATGTCCAGCCAAACTGGCTGGTCTGTCCGGCTATTCTATTCTATTCTATTCCAAGGTTTGGCGACCTGGCAACCCTATTTATGGTAATTGCAATTCGAGGAAGTAAAAGGGTAATATTGCATTAGTATTTTCCTTACCCAGTTATTACAGAATGCAATGTCTTGTAAAAGGTAGGTAGTCCCAGTGGTTATAAATACTCTTTGGTAGGCCTTACCTTAGGTATATATTTGGTATGTACAACAGGTCTATCCGAGGCTGCCAGTCACCGTCAGCATCGTTTTAAGTATTAAAGCAATAGGATTATAATAGTATTCTGGGATTTTATAAATACTTGCTAACTTTCAGATAAATAAGTACCTATTTGTATTTGTGTTTGTGGGATATGTTGAGTAAGTTGGTAAGAACCAATGAAACAAGTTTATTTTACATTAATCTTTATTCTTCGATATCCTCTCTTATAATTATTTCATCCAGAAATTCTGCAGGTGCTGTAATATTTTGCTGATATCTGGCCCATCCTAAATAAACTAGCGTCATTACATGAGCGCAACATCCTATAGTGCGCTGACCAACTAAGCAATTACAGCAGTACTCACTCACTGATTCCTGTAAAGTGAAAATTAAAGAAAACGGAAAACAATCGAGAGCAACATAAGGCACAATGTGCA
The DNA here is from genome assembly GCA_943138885.2 of Tholera decimalis. Classification (NCBI taxonomy): domain Eukaryota; kingdom Metazoa; phylum Arthropoda; class Insecta; order Lepidoptera; family Noctuidae; genus Tholera; species Tholera decimalis. The sequence goes on along the minus strand of OW964567.2, from coordinate 24,209,019 downwards.
AGCGTCTGTGACATGAACAATCAACAGTTGTCAAACCAAGTTATATTTTTTTTTTACTTGGGATAATAGTCTTTTTGCCTGTGATTAATTGAAAGTAATTCATTTACTAATATTTGAATATTTAAAAAAGAGAAAAAAAAGAATATTTTAAATTTACTTAATACTTTGAAAAAACCTAGAAAGATAACAGAACTGCCTTCGTATATAAATCACTTTAGACGCTCAAATTAAAGTCAGCTAAGCTTTCGCCCTTGATCTTTAGATTAATTTCAACTTCACTGCAGCATACTATTTTTTTCAAAATATGTTTATTCTTGCTTTGCCAGCTATTACATGCTTGAGTGTGTGAGAAAAATTATATTTGAGCATTATTCACTGTTGCTGCAGTAATTGAGCGGTTTACTAACTTGTTGAGGAAATTTCTAATCGGAAAACTATTTGTATGGCCTACCGATAGTTGTCCTGGTATGATTGTTTATGCATGTGTTTTATGCGATAACCAACGCATCCACGATACAAAAGGTACAAATTTATACATAAATATGTATTTTTAAACTGACAAACACCAACAGATGATTCTGGAAAAGCAGCTTTAATTATGATGTGATATAATTATTGTGACTTGAAACGTCTTGTGTTTACTAGTAGGTACACTTTGATGATATTACTACTGGCTTCGTTTCATTTATTGTCTTTGACACCATTGAACCTTCTGTTCTCATCAATTACGTGGCAAAGTGTCTACCACGGATTAAAACGAGAAACATTGAATATTTTACGTGCTTTTATATTTGATGTAGTTTGTTTACATAAGTATGTCTTTATTAGTAATTTCGATGCTGGAATTTAGATTAAATATTTGTTTATTGACTTTACTCTTGTTTAAGTAAATGCATTTAAAAGCAAGTAACGTATAAATACTATTTGTCATCCCATTGATATTTTGAATGAAAGTTATGATTACTTTATTTAAGAATAATATAATTAAAAAGCTTTCTAACAATCATACTTTCTAAATATTCCAAACTTATTGTTATCATTACACACCAGATTTAACTCTGAATTATTCATGTCGACTTCAGTATTTATTTCGTAAGACAATTTACGAACAACATGTTTTATTATTTAATGTTACTATAATAATTCAAAATATACCAGCTCATAAAGAAACTCTTTTTTTCTCTACGCAAGCATCCCAAGAATGAGCAAACACAATGAAAAGAAAAATGAAAAAATGTCTCAATTTGACAAATGTATTCACATAACAGGGTCCCCGATGGGCGCCATGCCACTTGTCGTGTGTCTACGCACATTTTTATACGTCCTCACCTCGCGCACGCGCAATGCATCCACTTACTGAACAAATAAAACATTCGGTTTGTATTGCGATAGTTTATTGTGACCTTTTATAAATATTTTTATGTGAGCACTTCATGTATTATGAATACGAAGAATTGGTTATGACGATTCTCGATTGCATAATATAATAAAAGTATGAGCAGCGTTTGAATACGGGGAGACAAAGTATTTAATTGGCAATGGATGGGCGTCCGTTGAGAGTCCGTTGGCTGGTGGTGCAATTAGCAAATTCGGATTTTCTTTTGTACTTATGAGCTGTAACTGAATAAATTAGGTTTATTATAATCGTCTGTTTAGCTTTTTCTCAACCATGTATTGGTCGGGTTCCAGCCTAACCGTATACAGCTTGATCTGAGTATTGTTTAACATGGAGCGACTGCCCATCTAACCTCCACAACCCTGTAACAGGATAACACTATACCCATATACAACGTGTAACGGAAAGGGTATATACATACCAAGGGCACACCTTCTTTGGATGATATCAAACGTTATTGGAAGCTCAAAATAAAATACTCTAAAAATTAATACCAAATTTTCGGTTTCGTAAGTTTCTTAAATTGATATCATAACAATCGTGTCACCGCGCTACGTAGGTCAATAACTTTCCACGTTACTTGCAAATATCACGATAAATCTCTTCTGTGATGTGCTTATTTCAATTTGAAAAGTTCGGTTTCTGGTATCAATGTATTAAAAATTCTCATTACTTCCGAACATGTAGAGATAGGATTAAAAAACCCTTCCAATATCGTTCGATATCACCCAAAGAAGCCGTGCCCTTGTTATGTATATACCCTTTCCGTTACACGTTGTATATATTCCTAAGTAGTAGTTGTAAATAAAAATCAATGTTTGATGTTTATCCTCTATGTTTTCTTAAACCATCGATCAGATTGTGATAAATTTTGGTAGGGTGTTCTAAGTACGTGCGAAGGGTTTTCTAAACAAAAAAAATATTGTAGTGAATAAAAAAGCTCTTCTATAGGAAGCACAAAATTAAAGTAACGGAAACAATCATCATCATATTCATCATCATCATTTCAGCCAAAAAATGACCATGTGCAAATATAAACCTCCCCCAAGTATCCCCATATTGAAGTAGCCATATTGAACCCAGCGGTCGTATGCGTCAAGGGTTAAGTGAATTTAGAGAATTTTCGCAACCTTTTTCGGTGGAAAAATCATCAAATGACTCTTCCAGGTCTGACTGGAGCTGAAGGGAGTGTCAGACTTCTATCGACCAAACCTGTCCAATCCATTGCCCTTGCATTCCCACATCCAATCAAGAATGACGTTTATTTAGAACTAATATCATAGCAACTTGACTGAAAAAAAAATTGAAGAATTCAGCCGTTCACGGATTATGCCTTTTTACCCACACCCCAGTTAGGGACACATTACGAGTATTCAATTATCAAAGTTACAGAAGACCCATGAAGCCTGTTATTTGGTGGCCCAATATTAACAGTAGGCTTGACTTAAATCTTCTTCGTTATTGTTCCAGTCATCCTCCAAACTTAAACTTTTAATATCACCAACCCTAAAATGTGCGTTGAAATCCAACCCATTGAATGGCTCACATTTTTATTTAACCGCACAATAACCGTACCGCACGAAGCGCGCGCGCACGACGCGGGGCGGGGCAAAGCGACCCGCGATTATCGTTGCCTTTTTTTGTTATTTGCGCCGTAGATACCTTTTACATCGCCGTTCAATTACTGAAGCGCGAGTGTGGTGAGCGTTCATCTAATGTGGATAAGACCTTTGTAAGATTTTAATATCTTTTTCCAAATAGCAGTCTAATATTAGATCAGAACTCGCCTAGGTTACACCATAACGAAAATAACAGGACTGATTGATTCGGCTAGACTTAGATCCTAAAATCAGCAGTAAACGTCTTCCGACTGAATTTATGACGATAAGATTTAATTTATAACAGCCAGACAAGTCCATCTTCAGGTTAAGCAAAGCTTTCCGAGGTCGGTATGTGAATGGCCGACCATTTTATCATAATTATCTAGACTCCTCCGTACCTCGCTGTGAACGCACACGTTAACACCTCCGATACACACATGCATCATCAAGCAGAGGGGAGCGGGTGGCGTGGTAGCGCAGCGGCTCGACGACGGCTCACGCGCCCTCCAGACTCCTTTCAACAACGCGACCACGACCTAATATATAACCTTGAAATACAGTCCGCTTTTAGTTCTACCTGGGCCTATCTACTCGCAAAGCACGTTAATCCATTGGTCCCGACTTCCATTCATATATCTTTGACAGTTGTTACAGGTAGCCAGAAGCCAGAAACTCTGTCACTGTTCTTGCCACGGGGTATCGTGTTACCCAGCTAAGTACTGGATTTTACAGTTTCCTTGTTTGCAGTAACCGAGACAAAGCACTGACGGTAAATTATTTGTACATAACAACGTTCACTATCGTATAATAACTGTGAATCTGTCAATTACTTAATAATACTAATTATCTTAATACTTACTAATTAAGTTCGTACTCATCATTTTCATAATAAAAAAACGTAGCATTTCGTAACCTAACACACAAAGTTAACATACCCTTAAACTCATCGTAAATTAAATCCCATAAAAAACAATACTTGTCAAAAAAACCTTCTACCGTAAAAAGTTGTGAGATCCATGTAATACAAAGTCGGTTATTAATTTATTCAGTCACTACTTAAGGGACCTTTTGTCTTAAGTTATTACGTAGTTATTTAACCTAATAACATCTTATAGTGACCATATCAATATTAAATATCTTTAACGTTTTTAATAAATAGATTGACTCGGCCATCGCATGAAAACACAATATATCTCACTAGTAACAAATATAAATTAGATTGTTTAGTGCGATTAAAAAAAAATATGAAATTGAAAAATATTTTAGTTTTTCCTTGATTCATATACTAAACACTGATTGTATTCTAAATTTGAAGCTTCTATGTCTGCTAGAAGTGCCTTAGACTTGATGATCGATCAGTCATCAGTCAGTCAGTGATAAACAAAATTAAGAAATTTTTAATCGTTATAATTCTTAAACTACTGGTTCAAATTGAATTAAATTTGAAATATACCGTGTTTATACAATGCCTGTTTGGTTACTGAAAATTCAGGCTTCTAGTTTTATCCACAATGAAGTTATAGGGGGTCGAAAATGGCCTGAACTGCTTCGAGAAAAGGATGGTACGGCCGTGCCGCTTTTTGCTCGACTTGGCGGGGACACTCCCGTGCCCCCAGATTAAATGGCAATGTTGCCTCCAAAGGAATATTTAAGTATCATTAGAACTTAAAACGGGATATTTACCATGTGTACGTATTGTTTCGAGTTTCCGATATTTCAGCACTGTTGCAAGCGCCATGATCACGGATGAACTGAAGTAATTGCGGGTGGACGTTTATGAGCAGACGATCAATCGGTCTTCCCTCTTTCTCATTCATTTTGTGTGATCGCCAGCGCTACGCAATAATTAAGTCTCATATGATGAACTATATAGTTATTTGAATACCTTCGGACTAAAAATCCACCCACCCAAATTGAGCCAACCTGGTGGATTACGGCTCATTCCCTCTTATAGTGAGGAGATTCCTGCAATGGGCAACGTTATAGGCTGATTATGTGTGTAGATATGAAAGAAAACAACTGAATTGTACCAACTTAAAGTTTACACCTGAATAAGTAGGTACACAGACCTATTATATAGTAATAGTAAGAAACTATGAAAACTACAATCTGTATGTATTGCTAAATTATATATATCACCACATATTCTGAAACTTATTGAATACACAATTAAGGATTTATATTGTTTTATGCTTTTCTATCATATTTAAAAATTCTTAAACTTATATTTTCACTTGGAGACTTGATCGTGACGTACCTACCATTGCAAGCACATTTTTCAAATAGAAAGTTGACTTTTTGTATCCTAATTATCTTTTCGTCACAGTAATGTTTAGTCATTGAGAAATAAATTACTATTACTATTACTATTCATTTTAAGTCATTGATTCAAGTTTTCCGGGTCATTCATAACACCGGCTCAAAACTATGTTTTTAATTTTTTGTCATAATAATTATGAAACAGTTCTATGGAACCATAGACGGAGTCCAGTTTTTATAATTTAAATAGTTAACAATGATGCAAGGAGTGCACAACTTGTGCATAGTTTTCTCAATATGTCCCTTTCGCAACTAGAATAATATAAAACATTAATACACTATCTTCCTAATTTAAAAAATAACTATACAAAAAATATTCCTCAAGGTGTATCCACACAACTCTCATCGCTGCGCCCACGCACCCTGATTGCGCTCGCCTTGACATTAGTTCGACTGTCGCGACCGCGGCGTCTTGCTCGCTTCACGTGAACACACACACCCGACACGAGCCCAATGATATATTTAATGTTACGAAGCATTACTTTTCTTCCTGCAGTAAAAAAGATTCAATTTGACGGTCAGATGTTTTGCATGGGGAGACAATGTCAGTTTGTGCATTTTGTTGTACCTCAGGTTTATGATTTATAGATTTTGCTTCGTTTAGATGGAGCTTGTGGCTGAATAATATTAGCCGAACGGATCGATTTTCAAGGTAAAGCAATGCTTATCGAGGTTGGTCTGTAGATGGGTGACTATTTCGAGATACATATGTGCCTCGGAACGCACGTTAAGTCGGTGGTCCTGGCTGTCATTTGTACATTTTGGCAGTCGTTACGGCCCGTAACGACTGCCAAAATGTACAAATGACAGCCGTAACTTACGGGTAATCAGAAGCCAGAAAATCTGCAAACAATGCTGCAAGTACCTAGTTACTAATGCTTTACCGCTTCGTTTGCGACGATAAAAAAGTTTGTAGTATCAACGCCTACAGAACTGTTTCCATTACTTTTAAAACGTTCTACCGTTGCATATAGTCTTGCAAAGAGGTTACTTACGTTGTGCAGATCAGATAGTTGAATCCGGTTAGACTGTAAGTCGACCCTAATATAGTTAGGATAAGGCTAAGCAAATGATTATGCTTCGTTTAGATTATTACCATTCTGTTTTAATAATATAATAATAATATTCCACAACTTTCACACAACGCCATCTAGTCCCAAACTAAGCAGAGCTTGTGCTATGAGTACTAGACAACTTATAAACATACATATACAACGTGTAATTTAATGGGTATATACATACCAAGTGCATGGCTTCTTTGGATGATAACAAACGATATGGCAAGGGTTTTGTAATCCTAAGTCTACATGTTTAGAACTTATTAGAAATTCCAATACACTGATACCAGAGACCGATTTTTTCAAATTAAGAAGAATGAAAAGAATTATCGTTTTATTGGCAAGTGATGTGGAAAGTTATTGAGCCTCGTAGTGCTGTGACACGTTTGTTATGATTGGTATTCAAGAAATATATGAAACCAATAATTTGGTATCAATTCTTTGAGTCAGTTATTTTGTGCTGAAACTGTGCATAGGGACTCCATACCAGATGTTGTCTTCAGCCCTTTTGTATAGATATGGGGTTTCCGTTACACGTTGTATATTTCTAAATACATACATATTATAGACAAATTACACTCAGACAAAGAACAAATGCTCTTGCTCATCACGCAAACATTTGTCTTGGGTGGGAATCGAACCCACGACCTTACGCATAGCAATCAGGGTCACTGACCACTAGACCAACAGGCCTTTGACAATTACTTCTTAGTTTTAAACGCAGACGAGAATTTTTCGGCATGATTGTTATCGGTGTCTACTGTTAATTGACCATTCTTTTGAAAGTCATCAATGCATCATGGACCCTTTTTTCAATCCAGAATGTTGCCAAAGTATTTAGTTATAGCTATAGCTATGCATCTCTCTATATTTGCAAATACAAGAACACAGGGATCTTCATTTAGTAAAGTAAACTTGCTTTACTTGCTATCTTATAGTTTCGTGCCATTCGTCTAGCTAGCACTTGGTTAGACCACAGATATCTTCTTCAAGTCTAGATGTTAGGTGGGATTCGCTGGGCGAAGATTTCAGTGTTGATTATGGTGCAATGCTTTCTTTGTGACTGGGTATTATTTTTGTTTTGACATTTTTTTTAATGAAAATATTTTAGGAAATGATTTAGTACCTACTCAATAACATATCTATTATTTGACCTTGTTTTCAGAATTCAGCACCACGCTGCAAAATGCCCAAATATTGTGACGTAACATGTAACCCAAACTTTGGTATAAATACAAGACGGTCTGATATTTCAACAAAGAAATACCTGAATCTGCTTCATACTTCATGCTGTATAATGATTATTTATTCTTAGATTTTCTGTTAAAAAATATGTTTTAATGTACTATTAACTGCGTATTAAATAAACATTAACACAAAAAACTACCACGAATAAACCGAGTCTGTTGCCCCAACCATTGTTATCTTACCAAGGCACAAGTTAAATTTAGTATTCTCGGTCTTAAAAGACTAGCCAGTTCATTATATTCGTTTGGACTTATCTTCAAATCGGTTTTCATATTATTAATATAATAATAATAATAATATAAACTTTATTTCAGACCTTGATCCACCACATATACTTTTCAACACAAAAGCAACAGCCTATAAAATCATAGGTAGTTTCTTCGTAACATCATTGACGAGTTTTATCGTCGATCTTACTTTCTTTAAACACGTATTTTATAATTACGCGCCTGCTGACGCATTTTTGAGGCTCATTAAGTTTTCGCTTTACAATTTACTTGTTATAAAGAGATAAATTGCTGTATCGTTGGTTTCTACAGATATTATCGATTTTTCACAATTGTCATCACAGTTTCAGTAAATACATTAAGTAATGAGGTGATTGTTAGAGAATACATCAATTCCGTCTTTTTTGGAGATCCCGGCAATGAGCCAGTCAGTTACTGTAAAATTCATCTAGTCATCAATAACGTCTTTTGGTGCGGCTTTCCAATGGACGTTCTCAGGTATTTGTAAAACTTGCCTATTGTCAATCATCTTTAATAAAATTTCATAAACATTAGTGCCTAGTTAATGTGTATATTAAGTGCTATACATGTATGAGCATAGAGAGGATCATATAAGTATTTATTCATTCGAAGAGCCGTTTCATGCAACGGTAGAACGTTTTAAAAGTAACGGAAACAGTAAACACTTCTGTAGGCGTTGATACTACAAACTTTTGTGTCGTCGTAAAGGAAGCGGTAAAGCATTAGTAACTAGGTACTTGAAGCATTGTTAGCTGCGAATGTATACGTTATTGCTATAATAAATATCGCGGTACCGTTTGATTTCCTTTCAACGACAAGTGCTGCTTAGGTACTGAATAAAACTTTCATAGCTCCCTTAAGCTTTCTGCATGCTTAGAGAACTATGAATGATCTACCGTTAGTTACAGCAGTTTTGTTTTGTGTTGTGTGTGATTCTGTTTAAATGGGTTATTTATTTTCCGTCTTGGTATGTACCTCTTTGATGCCATAAATGACTGGTAGACGTACGTCAATTATTTTTTCCATGTATGATATTTCTGGATCAACTTATACACATTAACTTAAAATAAAAATATTTCAAAAAGGAACAAAAATTCCACATCAAAACCTTATATCTCAATAACAAACCCATAAAAAAATACCTGAAACGAACAGGTTATCAACACTTTGAAACCGCACACCGAGATTTCGAATCTCAAAATCAATGCTAGTAGATAAGATAAGGGACTTCAAACCCAGCCAATTGACCAGACCCTTGGGTGCCTTCACTTTTTGCTTTATAAAGATTCTTGGTATACTGGTGGGTTAAAGTGAGCCTTAATTAGGTTCTGTAGTGTCCGTCACCGCGTATTAAGCGGTCGTTTCATCAGTGGAGTTGTTTCTGGATGAAGAAACAAGCGGCGCCTGGCGCTTGAGTCTTGTATGGCGACGCATTATCGCTGCGTCTCGTGTTACTTGCGTTCTTCTGCTCCATGTGAAATGACGTCATTGGTGTAAAATGTTTGAATAAGGAACAGGAGCGGTAGATGCGTTCTCGTACGAATAGTCTGCTTTGTTGTTTTGAGATTTTTGGCGCCAATACAACACATGACTAACGTTTTAAAAAAAATGTTCACAATTTTCTTACAAAAAAAAAATCTTTTGTGCGGTGGGTTGCTAACCTAATGAGGATCCCCGATTTTCTTCAACGAAATAAGTTAAAAAAAGCTCATATTTAACACAATATGTTTACATACATACATATGTAGCTAAATATGTTGGTAAGTCAAAGCCCATCGTTGTATTTTGTAAGCGATACCTTTGTTTACATAAATTGTTAACAGTAGGTACCTAAACAGACTTCGGCAGCTGTTGAAATAAATTTAGAATGACACAGTCAATAACAAAATATAAAAAAAATACCTACTAACAATGCTGCGCAACAAAAATTTGCCTCAATCTTTACCTACATGCGGAAGCTATCTCTGAGGATGTCACAATTCACTGTCAGAGATGTTGGATTGAGAATCCCATAAAACTGTCCAACGGCGCCCACTATGCAACTGTCGTATGTTTCTTTCGATACCAAAATATTCCTCTGTCATTTGAAATTCTTAGTTCATAAAGTTGTAGATTAGTTGTATACATCATACCGGAGGTTGATATACTCTGCAGATAAAACGCAAACTATTAATCTCTAATTTATAATCATTTTTGACGTTGCGCTGAAAAATCGAATCAATCTCTGATTCGATTTTTCAGCGCAATATCTTTCGTTTCCGATATAAAATATGATTCAAACCATTATTGGCAAGAATTATGAGACATAAAGACTAATAACCATTGGTTGAAGGAAATTTAGTATCCATATGTCACAGTACCTACATCTGATAATCTTAAATATTCAATAGATTTAAAAGAGAAAATAAAAGACAAATAGATAACGTGATCAACAAACAAATAATTAAAAATAAAAGTTACCGACCCGAAATATCTCTAAAGCCATTGCTTTCAAAAATTTCGCTAATCCAAAACAAATACTATCTATAGATTGTCCAAACTTCACACCTTTGAATCCCATGGGAAATTAACCTGAACAAATTTACATACAAACTTAGAACTATGGTAAAAAATGTCCAGCTTTAATCCTATTCCTACTTAGCTTCACAAATATAAATCCTTATTTGTCCATCCAGATGGAGCTGACAATGTGACAGGTGATAAGCAAGTCAATAATTTCCTTAATCTCTATTTATAGAAGATCATATTCTGTACTGATATCTGCCTCATTCACATGGCTGAAATTAATATTTACATATTAAGTACCAGATGTATCTGATTAAAGGGCTTGTACACATCTTATCTCTAATACGAGTTGCTGATCACCTATTGTTTTGTGTGAATGTTCGTTGGACTAGATAAGGAGTTCGTATCTAGTTCTAGCTTTCGCAGTCTAGGATTCCTACAAAATCATTGGGTATTGGTGTTCGAAGGCCACATTACGATAAGATTGTTTCTATTGCTGACATTGTAAGCTGATCTCATATTATTGCAGAATCAGATAAATGCACCAAAGTAAATCAATTAAAAGAGCACATTAAGTTTTGAACTAAAACTTCAATGATTATTAGTTGTTTACGTATGTAAAGAGAGTAAATGCGTCAATTTTGTTATCATTGTATTTTGTTCATTTTATGTTTTGTTCATTATGACATTTCATGTAATATTATAAGAGATTATTTTTTGTTTAAATTTAAATTAAAAAATGTGAGATAATTTCTTTACACAGACAAAAAATGGTAGTTTAAGCTTTTGCACTTATACGGTTTTGTAAGATGAAAAAGTAGATTGAAATTAAGTAAGCCTATGCGTGTGTTAGAAGTGATAGATATATAGATATAAACATATATTAAACATGATTACTAGGTGTTTTATAGAAATAATTAGTAGTCTGTATAGCAATATCAGTTTATTAATTTACCACCGGTTCGGAAAGTAGTTATCTATGGAGAAGAGCCGGCAAGAAACTCCACAGTTACTCTTTTCAAAACATCGTCACTTTCACATAATTTCAAGTAAAAATTAACACAATATTATTAGGACACCGATACAACAACATAATTCTATATATAAAAATATTATAAAATATTAATAAAAGTTAGAAACAACACAAGTTCACTTAACTTAGGTCCGTTCGGTGTGACTGCTCCAGAGCGACTGAGAGTGACTGTGTCTAGAACGACACATGAGCGGCGGCTTTTATACACAGTGGTAAACAAGTGACGTCACATCGTACGATTTTAAAACAGATTTGTTAACCTTTGTATTTTAACATTAAGCTATGATTAAATGATATAAAAATACAGTAGATATGTTGAAATTAATTAGTTCAATTACATATTAGTCTTACGATGACAGATGATTCAACACACAAAGAAGGGTTATTTCTAAGTAACAAATTAGTGTTTTATACAATAAAGTTATTAGATTAATGTGAATATCTTTAGCAAAATATGATATTAATTATATAATATAATAATCAGTTACTATTATCTAACACGGCCATACTGACATGTACTTCGTTCTCGAAGTACAATTATAATATTCTAACACGATTATTTCAACGTACAATTTAGGTACATATTATTAGATAAACCAATAAGTAAGAAAAAATAAATTAGCAACATCTGCAATGCTACAATATTTCGTAATCATTATTACTTCGCAACGTATATCAATAAGTCATAATCACATTAAAAATCAATAATAGACAAAGCTAAATCACCCGCGTTCAGAGAATGTCAGACAACAGTTAAGGCATTTCATCGGTCATAATAATTACGAAATATTCATAATACAATTCACGTGAAATAATAATAACAGCATAACAAAAACAGTAGTGTTATCACTTAACTTCTCATACAATATTTCGTTTTCATCATACAATATTTCGTTTTCATCATACAATATTTCGTTTTCATCATACAATATTTCGTTTTCATCATACAATATTTCGTTTTCATCATACAATATTTCGTTTTCATCATACAATATTTCGTTTTCATCATACAATAATTCATTTTCATCATACAATCATTATGTTATTGTACATAATCCATCATTATCGTACAATAAGCCATCATTATTTCATCGTACAATAATCCATCATTATCATCATATAATAATTCATTGTCATCATATAATAAATCATTGTCATCATATAATAAATCATTGTCATCATATAATAATTCATTGTCATCATATAATAATTCATTGTCATCATATAATAATTCATTGTCATCATATAATAATTCATTGTCATCATATAATAATTCATTGTCATCATATAATAATTCATTGTCATCATATAATAATTCATTGTCATCATATAATAATTCATTGTCATCATATAATAATTCATTGTCATCATTTAATAATTCATTGTCATCATTTAATAATTCATTGTCATCGTATAATAATATACATAAAGTCTTTCATTGTACAATTATTTTTCTTCACTTATATCGAAACAGTATACATTATATAGAGATTTTATAAAATAAAACAGTACCATTCAAATATAAAATAAAAAAAAAACAAAAAATACATATCAAACAAATTTAAAGTGATAATAACCCATATTCAATGTAAAAATAATTAGTAGTACAATAAAACAATAGTCAAATAAAAAGGAAAATCGAAAACCAAATTGGTATGGAATAATAAACATCAAAGATTTATGACATCTAAATTAAAAAAAAAAATTAAGCAATAAAATAAAAAATGTGTAAAAATGTTAACAATATGTCATCTAATTGTAAAATAAAATGTCAAAGATAAAATTTATAATTATACTAGAGATAACAACAAAATCACAGTATTCATGGATAGTTGAACTTTCCACACACCGCTCGGCTGGTCTGACACATCAGTACAAGAAGTATTTATCATATTTGTAATGAAAGTAAATGGTATTAAGGACTTTTTTTTCTAAGACATGAAAATATAGCAAGAGCAACTTGTTTGTGTAACGGAGTGGATCCAAAAAAAAATTCTGTGACAGTGCTGTTATAAATTGCTCACTGATTATATACTTAATAGTATTCAAATAAACATTGGAGAGAAAAAAAACTGTCAATAGAAATATTAAAAGAAAACAAAGTTATAGTTAAAACTAAACAGAAATGCATTTTTTTTTTTAAAAATATTGGTCAATATATGGTGGTGGTATTACAAATTGTAAATTGTATCACATCTTGTGAAAATCTATACCATTTCTTAAACTTATTAGCAAAATTGTATGGGATGCTGAAGTTCTGTTCTTCTATTCAAATCATCATTGAGAAAAAAAAAATAATTATTGTAATCAACTTAAGTTAGGAAACACGGGATTCATCTAGTAACTGAAAATGGCAATAATTGCGGAACTAAGTTCAATGAATCTGTACTTGAGGAACATTCTAAAATTGAATCTCGCCTCAAAACTAGTTATAAAGAGAGATCAATGCCTATGTGACCTAATTTGACTATTGAAATAAATTATTTGGCAACATTTTAAAAACCATTTCAGATTATTTAATAATTAGCGACTACGGAACCCATAATGAATTTTGTTTTCAATTGTGATAAGTGTAAGTCTCAAAAATTCAAATTAAATATTCCCTATACAAATCGTGACGCATTACTACCTCACAAGTTTGTCAATAAGTGAACAAACATCAAGTTTTCTAAATGATATAAATTATCATCATTCTGAAATTTGAGTCAAATTATTTGTGATTTCTGTATAAAAATGAGTTACAAATGGTGTACTTTATCAAAACGTATAAATACTTCAGTAAAAACCACACAACATTTATTTAATAAAAAACAAACCGGTTTTGGACTTATACTTCTCACAATCAACGAGAAATCAAGTAAATAGCCAGGAAAAATATCTTGGAAGATCGCTGAACGACAGGCTCAATTGGAAAGTACACATTGATCGTGTTAAAACAAAATTAAAAACATTGATAGGAGCGTTATGCAAATCTACAGAATATCGAAAAAAAAAGAAGTGCCTGATTCTTAGTAAAATTTCATATTGAATACTTAATCGAGAGATGGGGATCAGCTTGTAAATCTAATCTTAACAAAGAAAACAAAAAAAGAATCATAAAATCCTTATTTCACTATCAGTATCTTCATCCAACTAAGAAAAATCATTAACAACATTGCCATTAATTCATTACAACTGCATATCAATAAGTTGCAGCTAATGACTAACAAGTGCATAGACTAATTACGGGAAAATTACTATATTATTTGTGTACGGCTGTACTTTGGTCTGCCGGAGGATTTAAAACGAAATAATAGTGTCAATATCTTCAAAAATAAACTGAAGAAACATGTTCGAACAAAGTAATATATCGCCTCCAACTTTTTCAAGAGTGAACACTACTTAATAATTATTATTCAAATATATACAATACTTTGTATCTCATTTTAAGTGAATCATAATGTTATTATGAGAAGTAAATGACATAAAGAACTTTCCAAGAAACTTTCTCAGAGAAATTGCGATGATATAAAGCCGAATACATTTTTTTTTTCATATTTATGTGAAAACTACCATTATTTGAACAACCCATGATAAGTGTACTTAGTTGGAAGTTTTAATATTTTTCAGCTCAGGAGAATAAAAATCTAAATTATTTTTGGAACATCTCCGATCACTATGGCGTCAATTTTTAGGCATATTTTTACCGTGTGCTTTCACAAAATTAGTATCCATTATCATAGATCTCCATCGAGTACAGTGTACAATTGTAATAAATCCTTTAACATAATGCGAAAAGTAAACGAAAGTAAACACCATAACATTAGTAACATTATGTCAGACGGAGTGACATTGACAAGTGGGCTTTTGGGGAAAAAAAAAAATCGATATTCTTTTATAAAATAATCGACTATATCGACAACTTTTTAAATCTCAATGAATCTATAGTCAATACTTATTTTTGAGATCAAATTAGATCATCAGTATTTATTACAATTGTCGTACAACGAATATATGTAATACAAAATACTATTTTCATTATATCCGAGAAAAAGTTTAAATGTTGATCACCATACCGTCAGCACGTTTGCGCCATAAGAATATGCATAAAACTTGACGAAGAAAAAAAATATCGATACTTATTACATTTCCTCGATAATAATCGTTACAGTTTAAACATAATGATTCTACATTTACCGATATATTTCCTTTAGTCAATTTATATGGATTACTTATAATAACACTTTTTTTTAAATATAGCCTATTGGTTCAACGTTATTTAGTAGTTTCTTTTTCTTACTGGACTCCCGTTATGATGTTGGTCCATCCAATTTCTTTGCAAAGTGTTTTGATTCCATAACACCATCAGGCTGCACCGCTGTCACTGAACTGGAAGCACCGCATAATCATCTGAACGGCGGCAACAGCCCGAGACAGCATCACGGATGAAGAGGCCTTCCAATATTGCAGGATTCATTCTGAAACTTTCACTTCAATGCATTAGTATTTGGGCAAGAGCGATATACATACATGTACCTTCTACTTGAAATAAAGGCCTAAAACAAATGTACAGCTAACCAAAACTAACTTGCAAGAAAAGTAACTGCAAAACAATCTGACAATAGTGACGTTTAAAAAAAAAAAATCACATTGGCTATGAATCTAACCTCAATACCGAAACAAAATAAGTGGGCTGTGAACTATCCCACTTCTGATGTTAGAAGTGATAGATATATAGATATAAACATATATTAAACATGATTACTAGGTGTTTTATAGAAATAATTAGTAGTCTGTATAGCAATATCAGTTTATTAATTTACCACCGGTTCGGAAAGTAGTTATCTATGGAGAAGAGCCGGCAAGAAACTCCACAGTTACTCTTTTCAAAACATCGTCACTTTCACATAATTTCAAGTAAAAATTAACACAATATTATTAGGACACCGATACAACAACATAATTCTATATATAAAAATATTATAAAATATTAATAAAAGTTAGAAACAACACAAGTTCACTTAGGTCCGTTCGGTGTGACTGCTCCAGAGCGACTGAGAGTGACTGTGTCTAGAACGACACATGAGCGGCGGCTTTTATACACAGTGGTAAACAAGTGACGTCACATCGTACGATTTTAAAACAGATTTGTTAACCTTTGTATTTTAACATTAAGCTATGATTAAATGATATAAAAATACAGTAGATATGTTGAAATTAATTAGTTCAATTACATATTAGTCTTACGATGACAGATGATTCAACACACAAAGAAGGGTTATTTCTAAGTAACAAATTAGTGTTTTATACAATAAAGTTATTAGATTAATGTGAATATCTTTAGCAAAATATGATATTAATTATATAATATAATAATCAGTTACTATTATCTAACACGTGCATGTCTGGTGTTCTGCGAGAGGAACTATGCGAGAGTGTCTACTGTTCCATTTTAATTTCAATTATCAATCACAATTATTATTATTCTTTTCTTAAATGTATTTCTATGTTAATTAATGTAATCGGTGTTGTACCGTTTTAATTAACTATAAAGAAATAAATAAATATGTAATATTTTTTTTGTACTTATTCTGTTCTGCCAGAGTACCTACCCTCGATGTATGATTCTCCATTCTTAGCGCTTTATTCAAAGAACGTAATCTTCGCTAATGGATTCTTACCTTTCTCGGTATAAACTGTCACTCTCCGTTATTTTAATATATTTGTTTCCATAAACAGGCAGATTAAAATGTTATTTCATTTAAATAGCGTTAGGATGCTCATCCAATCGTACAAATTTCTTAAAAGAAATTCCTATCTAATCCCATTTTAGTGACAATACATGTCAGGTTCAGCCAATATCCTTAGACTTAAGGGCTAAAAGTCAGTTTACCGTGCAAACAGCAAACAAACATCGTCCCACGTAGGAAAGGGGACTGGTCACTAACAAAACACATCTTTGTCTCAATCATAGATCGGATTAGACGAAAAATATAATCGGATTTTAAATGTAAAGTTATTGTTTAAAATTATCCCACCCAGTTGCGGTCGAAATGTATTTAAAGGAACAATGTACCCGTGTTTTGTCCATGATGGATTTACAACTACGGGACATGTCTTTTTATCCAATCAAGATTCTCTATTTCTTTAGGCCTTTAATCCCTGTTAGCCAGTGTCTACTCTAAAGATCCATTCAAAAACGGACTGTATCGCTCGGTATATACAGCAAAATTTTGTCTGTTGGTGTAATTACAATCATTCACTTTTTGTCCTATGATTTATGAGTTCCAAAGTGAGCTACTGTTTATTACGTTTAAATTTAGATAACTGTATGAATCTTCGGTTTTTTCTTGATTCTAATCCTTTTTGAACTAAAACACGTGACCGTTTATTTTACGGACTTTTTGCATGTTTTATACACCGTTATGGTCTACCGCTATTTTTCACCCTTTAGAGGTTTTTGTACTACCCGCATTTTACTAAGCTTAGATTTATACAAAAGTATAAAAATATAAAACTGTTTAGGATACACGATTAAAAGGAATATTTAAGAATGTTTAGTAAATGTAACTTTAGCAATAGATTAATATCTATTGAAAACTTCAAACGTAGATTTCGAAATAATTTATAGCCCTCCGCAATAATGCAGTTTACTACCAAAGAAATAATTTTTAGAATTGGATTATCACAAAAATCTAAACCATTTCATGTAAAAATTCACACTCAATAAACTTAACAAAATAAAGACCTACTTTAATTCTCCAAAATTACTATCACGTCATTCGACACCATAGACAAATACCACCAATAAGCGATCATAGAATTTACTTTCCGAAGAAATCCGATGATTTCCGAAGATGTCACTGAATAAAGTGATAGACACAGAGAAGTCGTGGTATCTTGTAATCTTATATTGTGTTACCACCACCTTTTGAGTGGTCTTATGGATTTTCGTTCTTTTCTTCTTATGTCTTAACAAGAAAAAAAAAAATCTTCTGTGTAATTTTTCAACAGTAGACTTGGAAATTATGATGAAACCTATTTCTTAAAATGATAATAATTAGGTTTTAATTATTCTTAATGTGAAGCGATGATAATCAGATGATGATTCAAAAGCTGAACAAGTAACATTTCAGAACTGTTTTATTTACAAATATTTACGAAACTTCATGACTCATTTAGAGTCAATTCTGAGGTGTATTTGACTGTTTTGGATTATCGCCTGAACTGAACGCCATTGAAGTGTAAAAACTATAGAGACAATGACTTTGAGAAGGCAGCTGTACCTATATAACTTGTCCCATAAAATACAGTGCGACTCCTGTCAGAGTTATTTACATGTTTCAGTTATTCTGGAAATGCCAATCAGTGTAGATTTCAATCGGTACAATGGAATGTTTTTGTAAAAATGCAAATTTGTTTTTTTTTTTTACATTTCTCCGGAATATTTTTCAACTACATATTAAACTATCAGCATCAGGTTTAGGTAGCTGAATACCAGTATAGCACTTAATAAATATGTCCCAAGAAAAAACATTATTCGTAGGCACACGACTTCATTATAACATCCGTCGTCGCCCGTCGGGTCTCGCCGCTCACGAATTATCACTCAATTATAAAAGAAAATGTAAGCGTCACTATTTTCTAAGCAACTTAATAAATAGTCTTTTTTTCTGTGAAGAATTTGAGTTTAAGAACTTGAAAATAAACGCTGAAATTTCACAAGTGTACGTGCAAAAGTTTATTAAGTTTTTACGAAAAAAAGAGCTTGTTAAAATTGATTTTGTTTTGATGCTAAGTGTTAATAAATTAACTAGCTATACCTACTTGACGAGATCAGATATTTTTGAAGCAAAAAACTCTTACAATTTGTAATGCTAGTCTCCGGGAAAATACACCTAACGAATGCATTACAGCGCTATTAGCCTTTACAAATCTACTTCGCCAGTTAAATACTAATATTATACACGTCAGTGAGTATATTTAAAAAAAAGGAAACTAGCAATGTGGGTAAAATTCACATTACTAGCAATCTTATTATCCTTTCCAACTAAGCCATCTATGCTTGTGTCTGGAGTGGGTTCATACTGTAATGGGTAGGGTTCAAACCCGTGATCTTTCGATCACAAGTCCTACTCCATAGCCAATATAAAAGTTGGAATACCTACGGGAGGCTCATCGGCAACGAGAAACTGGTCGAAACAAGGCTCCAGAGCCTAGAACATCGGCGACGTGTTGCAAGCCTATCAGTTTTCTATCGGTTACATTTCGGGGAGTATGCGATGGAATTGCACAGTCTAATTCCGCCAAGCCCGTTCCATCATCGGACTACCAGACAAACGGCGATGCGCCATCGTTACATGGTGGACATCCCACCCATACGCACGAATCGTTTTGGGAATACTTTCATTGTGCGTACGGCTAAGGAGTGGAATTCCCTGCCGGAGTCTGTGTTTCCTGATAGTTATAACCTGGGAGTCTTTAAGTCAACAGTGAATAGGTTACATAGGTTACTTCTAGGCAAGCGTGCTTCATCTTCGACCACATCATCGCTTAACATCAGGTGAGATTATGGTAAAACGCAAGCCTCTCATCTATAAAAAAAAGGGAGACGGTGTTAAGTGACATTTATGTAATAAATTAACAAGACTTGATGTAAGATTGAGTGAAACCGCGGGCAATCCCTAGTTTCTTATGAAATTGAGTCATCAGTCTGTTGGCATTCCCCTAGTCGTGCTTTAATGAATGATTGAAATATTGCAGCGTGAAGTAAGTCGTGCTTAGTATAAAATTGTGCTTCTTCAATATTCGCCAATTACTGACTGATAAATGATATTTATTCAGCAAATAGGTTAAAGTATTATTTATAAATAACACTTTTAAACATAATTTTGTTCGAATTAGGTGAGGCCGGGGTTTCGTAACTGACTGCTCTAAGAAGAAACACTGAAACAAGCTCAGGCGTAAACGTCTCTTTCGTACCTACTGGCCAACCCAAATTTAATGAGAACAATGAACACGTATGTAAGTTTATGTCTGCAGTGCTCTTTTGATGAAAACAACACACCAACCCACCCCTCAATTTTCAAGCAAATTAACATGACTTTAAAGGCTTAAATTATAAAGAAAGTTTTGAAAAAACAATGTTGTTGTGTTAGTTGCGCATACTTCACAAAGAAGCGATGCAACGTCGGCTATTCTGTTGCATAACTAGACTGGGTAAGGCATTCGGCATTGTTTAAACCGACTAATAAAAAACACAAAAAAAATACAACAAGCAATTACATGAATCTGTATTTAAAACAAGAGAAAAGTATTAAAATAATACTGTTGACTTGTATATACTGTGCGTTTAAACGTACATAGGTACTACGTAAAATACTATATTATTATTAAGCTAAACCACCTCTATGAATTTGTGGGATTTTCCGAAGAAAATTATTGTACATGAGTTGCAAGAAACAAACGTTTTGGACATGAGGTTATTACAAAAAAAAAACAAGTTTTTAAAAACTTGTTTATGAATAAATATTTGACAGTAAATATTTTATTTGATTTTTGGCTCGAAACATTCATGGTTGGTTGTAATAGATGGGGCTACTAGTGACTATTTGTTGAATTTGTTTTATTATTATTTTTTATTTTATATTTGGCGCATGCTGAGAATTATACTATAACACCTTTACAAAGTTTCCTTTACCCGCCATATATCAGCGTTCACATAAAATTCGTACCGGAAAACAGTTCTAAAAATGGGTCCAGTATCCACTGCGGTGGTCCCTTATCGGGTATATGTCCACCATCGCTTCCAATGAGACATTTCACCTTTTTTATTGCTGTGCTCTTCGCGACTTCACGACACAAAATTGTCAGGCTTCACCTAAAAATTACGTTTCAATCTTGGTTAGTCAAGAATAAGGTTGAGTTTTGTTTGATATTGAGTGTACGGTTAACAAAAGTAGTATTGCTGCCAGTATAGTTTTATCATGGTGCTTTCTCGCCTTTTTACGACGTAACGTGTGAGTCAAAGTGTCGTAGATACAATTATCGATTAGGTAATGTTATCGGGTCCGATCTTTTGTCTTCCGGTATATTTTTGTTGGTTTAGGTCCGTTTTCGGTACTGGTGGCGCTATAGGGTGTCGTTTATATTTGTTTCCTGTTTTGTTCACAGTATTTGGGAATATTTATTTTTCGTGTATTATTTTGGTGTGCAAAAAATGATTTAGATTTTTTTTCTTAGTGGTTTTGCTTGCTTCGTGGTTCTGTTGTTTATTTTCAAGTACTCCTACTTTTTTGAAAAAGAATTGGACTTTCATTCCCTTTGGTTAAGCCTTGTCTTAGCTTATTTCAAAATACATCTTTACATGTATAGTAAAATTACTGTATTTTTTTCCTTTTTTATTATCCAAATGATTGCCAAAATCTGTGAACTCGACAGTAACAATAAAACTGCACAATAAATTTTAATTTACTAAAAGAGGGATCACTTTTCAATGTCCACTGTATCTTTTTTCTCGGATTTCACTTATATCATATTAAGTTGTACATTTTATTATTCATGTATAACAATTTATTAATTAATTATACAAAGTACCAATATTTTACATTACAGGATTCTCTGACTGCTATTTATAATTTGATCTCTATTGCATCGTATTAAAGTTTGATATCAAATGAGATCATTCGATGAGGCTTCTCAAGTGCACTGAACTGATAGGTACTGTAGGCATATTTAAAGATACAAGCGCGCGCGTTGATGCCAGATCAAATATTATTGTGTACTGGGTGCAAAAAAGAATTAACTGGTTAATAATAATTCATGCCATGCCATAATTGGTATACTAAAGCATACTAGAAGTCCAATAAAACCTTTTTTATGAAATGTGTATATTGCATAAAAAAGGTTTTATTGGACTTCTAGTATGCTTCAGCATACCAATACGACTGACTCCAAAACTCATAATATAGACATTAATATAAGTTTTTAAGCTAACATGGTCACTAACAGTATCATTAGAACTGAACCATGTGTATTTTTTGTCTTGAGTTTCCGAAATTTCGGCACTGTTGCAAACGTCATGATCACGGATGAACGCACCGTGTCGGACTGCATGGTTAAAATTAAGTAATTGTGCAGAAACTCAGAACAAAAAATACACATGGTAAATATCCCGTTTTAAGTTCTAATGATAGACATTAATAGTTTTATAAATAGGAACTTTATAGAAGCAAAACATATTTTGCGTCTAAAATTAGCTCGGAATCATCCAACTTCGTTCGGTAATGATAAAAATATTTGGCTACTACATATTTTATTTTATTTTATTTATTTAGGGAAAACAAACAGTAACACATTACATCAAGTTAAGGAAATAATACAATATTAAATGGGCAAATGTGCCACCAACAACATTTTCCACAAAATACATAAGTAGTTTCTGCAATGAATGCGATATAATTTAAAACCTTACAACTATAATGCTTATATTAATACTAAAAAGCAATTAAATATGAAAATAATGAAAATGAAAAAAAAAAATGTAGATTGAATTATAATTAAAAATAATTGAGATAAAACATTGGAAATTGAAATTTGAATTTAAATAATAAGAGATCGATTTTTTAAATTAATTATGTTATTTATCAACCATTGATTATTGACTCAGTGTCTTAAGCACTCTATCTTTGAATTGAGCACCAGAAAGAAGGAACATGTCAATGTGATGAAAATATTCATTATATTTTTTACTTAAACGGCGGAGAGGTGCCCGCTCACCTGCTTTAGTGCGACAAGGCGTCACTGCAAACATGGGACGTTCACGTACACCTATGTATAGTAGACACAATAAAGAACTATCGACGCAAAATTACCAAATAGGCATTAGACCATTATACCTGAGTATGTATGTATCATCTTGTTCCGCCTCATCAGAGGAAAAAACTTTAATAAGCATCATACTTGTGCTCCATGACGTCATATGATAGCGCGTATTTCGAAAAAGTCAGTCATGTCATTTCCTTATATTAAATTTCTGTGTTATTCAGCATTAAGTAGCCACAACAAAAAACACCGTACCTAATTAATTTAATAAATATTCATTAGTAATTGCTTTAACAATTATTTCTGCTGTCCCTACACTTTGACGTCTTTATATGTCTGTATGAATGCAATAATATGCACATATTTAAGCTTACTTTTATGCAATCCGATGCCAGGAGACAATTTACTATGTCTTATGATTTTCTTTACTGAAGTAGCTTCTCTGCAGTGAAAATTATACTCAAGATTAAATTATAGAACATTTTTGCTAGAAATATTGTGACTTGTGCGTTAGGGTTTAGACTTACAAGTGTTTATGAGATTTGTACGTAATTGTTTTAGTTTATTTACTCTTTCAGGTTTGTGTGTGGTATTAATACTGTAATCTTTTATACAATTTAGGTGCTTGTATGCAATAGTGTAAGTTTCTAAGTTGAAGGGTTTGAATTGTACCTATGTGATGATTGTCAGTCAATCTGGCAGTTCAAAATTTTACCTGAATCTTGCAAGTCAATCTGTTGCATCAACAAGGATTGATTGTAAATATCCGTGTTTTTTCTTTTCTTTAGTCTATCATTACTTTGGTGATGAAAAAATATCGTGAGGAAAACGGCATGTCCCATGACCGAAAATCCGAAGTCATGAGACATCCACCAAACAACACTGCAGCTTGGTGGATTACGGCACGTTACGTAGAGAGGAATCCTTTGTCCCTGCTGTGGGTGCTTTATAGGCTGGTTAACTGTTAATATTATGGAATGCTAAAACATTGTAACTTGTCAGTGTACATACAACAAATTGCTTAGAAGTTTGTATAGATAGGCAAGTTTAATACTATTTTACAAGTAACTATATTTTACTTAGTTTTAGATTAAGAAAGAAGATTATATTTTATTCAATAATAGTTGAAAATTAACGACAGACTTGGGTTTACTTAAGATCGCGCAATCGTACGGTGATCTTTACTTAGTTATAGTTTTCGTCAAATAACTTGGCAAGAATTGTTCAATGCGCAGAAGTCGATGTTTAGGTGTCAGCGGTCGTCAGCGGGACGCGGAGTATACGTGGCGCCGCTCCGAGCGCGCGATTGGGGCGTCAGTAGTTCTCGTTCAATTTGCTCCCGAATACACTTGCGTACACGAAAGTTGTACACTTTGTTTTTGTTACGAGTTATTGTTTTAAATTTAGTTTTTGTTATGTTGATTACAATGCCAGGACCAAATACCGTTTTACGCAGACTATTAAAACGTCAGAAAGAACAGTTAAACACTATAGTTAAGGAAGGTTGAAATTCCGAATTCGTCACTGTCTTTAGGACACCCGGAAAGAAGAAGAATAAAAGGGGAAGCAGTTTTATTAACTAATTGTGACGACGAGACCATTATTTTTAATGTTTTTTTTTTAAATACATTCTTTCACTTTTAAATGTATTTATGTTTTATATCTATTTAATTTATAATACCGAATTAACGAGTGAATTCCTCTTCTTCCTTTAATATTATTCTGAACAGACATGATTAAATATATATGATGGCAATAACCATAGAATAATGGCAAGCAGTAAAAGTGACCACTTTTTTCTTCCACTAAGTGCATGATGCGCAAACTTACACCCACTACGCCAAAACCTTGCCAACTTACGTGACGAGGACTACACTGCTTGTGAGACATGGCGCGGTTTTTAAATGTATGGTTTTGATTGGACTCTTTTTCATTATTTAGTTTTATATATTACCATTAAATATTACTTATTCAGTTGACCCTTTCTATAGGTGCATGCGACGTCTTTTCTTTTTTATTTTCGGGAGAAAGTCATCAAATGACTCCTGCTGCTATGGGTGCCAATGGGTGGAGCAGAAAGGAGTGACAGAATTCAATTGTTTAGAAACCCAACCTGTTCCTTCAGTTACCCATGCGGTCCAGGGCCGCTGTATCACGTTAGAAAATTCCCACAACCCCAACACAACAACCAAAATTACCTGCCGGGATTGTGCTCTTTAAGGTGCGCGTGGAACACGAGGTTGTTGACCGACTTCGAAAAAGTAGGAGGTTCTTAGTTCATCTTTTTTATGTATGTTCTCCGACTACTCGCTGTACTACGGATGAACCAAATTGGAATTTATTTCATGAAAAAAAAACCGTCATTTATATCTAAAAATCACAATTCCCCGCTCTCAACCCTAACGCCTCTAGTAGCCTTTGCACTATGTAATCTGAACATCGCACACGATCGCTTGGCATCGCAACACAATAATTTGCTGCACTGGACTTGACACCGATATCCTCATACGAAACGCGAATGTTATATAGGTATCTTTGACTTTTTATTGGCATAACTTTAATTTGTTTGTGACATTTAAAGTGGTAGCAATCGATATTCAGGTGAAATTATATAGGAGTTTTTGTTTATTGGAAAACCTGTGATATCCGCATAATCCCGTGTAATGGATTGCAGCCCATATGTTCGAATAGGGGTTTTTGTCCCAGGAGTCGGATCGTTAAAGGCTGATTATGTTATGTTCGGGGATTGTGTGATGGTATTGCACAATCCGATTCCACCAATCCCGTCCCATCATTGGACTACAAGGACTACAAGATGAGAACGGCGATGCTCGACCGTTACACGGTGGACATCCCACCCATATGCACAAAACGATTTGGGAATACATTTCATTTTTGCATACAGATAAAAAGTGGAATTCTATGCTGGAGTTTGTGTTTCCTGATAGCTATAACGCGTCTTTAAGTCAACAATAAATAGGTTACTTCTAGGTAAGCGTGCTTCATCTTCGACCACATCATCGCTACCATCAGGTAAAATGGTGGCAAAACGCCTATAAATAATAATTTTAATGAATGAATATTAATTTTCATTCAATCGTAATGAGGTACCTATTTCGAATTATGACCAAGTGAGGTGTGCAACGCAATTTTTATCCGGTGGCTGCTAGTCAATAATCTTGTATGCCTGAGTTATGGTCGATCTTAGCCGAAAGAGTATTGGAGAATTTGAGATGTGGTGTTGAAGAATGGTACTTCGTATCGTATATCACGCAAACACCTAATTCTATCATGTTTCAGCTTCGCATGAAGACCAGACATGAGTCTGCAGTTTTGGCTGATTTAAGTATAGCTAATGTATTGCTACCTATGAAGCGAGACGAAAATAATTGGTTGGATTTGTGGATGTAGGTACAAGAGTTACACCTGTGCATAACTCTTAAGGAAATAATGTGGTGACGACATCTTGTTACATTACTAATAAGAGTACTCACTACTCTACTATACACTGAGGTACCGTCAGCAAAAAATGAAACAAAAAATAATCATTTCATTTTATTTTTATTTAAACAAAAAACAAGAGGAATCAAAATAAATCAGTACGGACAAAAAGTGCACATTTGCATACAAATAACGGGCAACAATATAGTCTTATTAACTTGGGTAACGAGACTAAATTAATTATAGGTTGTGGTGTATAATTTTGGTACCGGGAGGCGGAACCCACCTGCGTTGAGGCCGCCAATGGTACTTGCATGTTCTCTTGTTGTCATTGTGTGCATAATTATATTTTTTAATCTACTGATTTCCGGTACAACGCTAACATAGCTCTGGGTAGTGAGTTATTTAAGCAGATTTTACAATTAGTAATTAGTTACAATGACAGACTTGAATATATTTAATAGAATTTAGATAATAGTTAATTTCCAGATTGATACTGTGTTATCTCAAAATGCCGCCCTTTCAAAAGCACCAAATAATATGAAATAATGAATAATTAATTGCGCCAAACACTCTTATACCATCCAAATCCACGTCCATCATGCTTGTAACAACCTGAAGCCCTATATTGATATTAATAGTGCCATTTTTTTTACTTCAATGCAAAATACGAGTATTTATAATAGTGCTATTTAATGTTTCTCTTGAACAAATCTTTGTCAGAATAGAACTACAAAAATAAAACCTCAAGTCATTAGTGCCTAGTTCAAACCCAATTGCGAAAAAATAAATAACATAAATAAACTATAAAAAATAAATAAACTTTAAAAAACTACTATTTAAAAATAAATTAAATTAAAATATCCCATCTTCTACGTCTAAATTAAATGATTACGTCAAAACAATAAGTGTCCATTTACACTGGAGTCCCACGACTAATAGCTGCCACAAAACAATCCAGACAGATACGACAAAAAAATCGCGCCACTTTTAACACAAAAACGTTTTTATTGCAACTAACGAGACACCCCCGATGCTATCGAGTGTATTACTTTCATCCCTAATCTGTAACGTTGTTGCTGTCGATGACCGCGCCCTTATAATTAGGTGGAGTGGGTTTACATGGCTCACCATACCATACCATGAGATTTTTCTATTTTTTTACTTACACTTTTATGGCTTAACTTATTCACCCACAAATAGCTATTATGCGAGTACACAATTTATACAGGTTGATGGCTTTCAACTGAAAATTCTTCATATCGTTAACAATGGGAAAAGTGAAAATACACTTTTCAAAAAAATTCTGCGCAATATCTATAGTAAATTTTGATACTATCTATTTTAAATGTCTATATTTATAGTTCTTACAAGGTACAGAGTACAGAATAGTACTTAATTTTAATTAGGTAAACAATAATTTGTTGCGTTCATCCCAGGCAATTAAAACATCTCATAGGTCCCATTTCAGGAACCCTATGTTGAGGGTCAGTGAGACCAGGGTATTGCTGGTTTTCCTTATGGAGCTGGAGTAGATCAAAATACCCATATATCGTACCCGTGCGACACAGCTGGTCGTGAAATTGTGGACACTAGCTAGAATATTTATGTACAAGGTTCCAAAATAACACTTGAGTAATTTTCAATAACGTCCAAGTAAAATTAATCCATTAAGTTGACTAACAATTTATTTTCCTTTACGTATAATGGATTAAACAAAGGAGTTATCTAAAAATTACTTTTTAATTGCACCCATTAATCTTGCGAAGATACGACCACAGTCAAAACATTTTCACCTATTAGCCCACGCCAATCCTTTGTAATCACTTTGCAATCCATACTCGACTAAATGTAAACCAGCTCTAACATTTTTTGTCGCCCTAGTACCGATAATCATGTCACACGTTTTTTACAGCAAACCACACAGGACAAAATGGCGTTACCATCAGATTATCATAGTTTTGTGGTCGGATTATTACTTCATTTTTTTTTCAACCTTTTCCTACCTGTTCCAAATCCCGAGATTCTTAGATGATAGCACCATTCCTGAATCGTTACCAATTGACCATTATACGGTGACCTGTTTTACAACCTCTTTATTCTTTTAGTTCAGGTCAAGTTACATTGGTGGTATTATACAAATTAATAAGCTAAAGCAAGCTTCTTAACCGGGTGAATATTTTGTTTATTATACCTATTAGAAATTTGTCGAAACATTTTGGTTGAGTGTGTTAAAATAAATACAGATTAGACTTTTATTTTTGTTCTTCGCGTTAAATATTTGAGGGATTTGTTAGCGTTGTCTGAATGTTTGATCAAATGTTTGTGGCTGATAACGAGGGAATGTTTGATTCATAGTTTGGAGGATTTAAAGTTGAGTTCGGATTAAAAGAATTCCACTGCCACTGAAATGTCAAAGCGTCCGATTGCTTCTATGAAATAGGAGATTTCGATACAAGTGGGCTATCGCTTGACTTGACGATGATGAGGTCATTATGAATCTGAGAGACTGTAATAACAACGATTTTCAACACGATTACTAAAGAAAAATAATTAGCATCCATTTAACTTTTTCACAACTATTTAGATTCCAATCTAACTGGAAGCTACTGGTCCCAGTATTTTACATTGAGCAACTGCTTAAATAACCTGCACAAGCCAGTAACAGAATAACACAATTCAAACGGCTTGCAGTTTTTTTAAAGTGCACCGCAAATATTCGAGCTTCTTACCAACTACAAGGCTTAAAATTTTATAAAATACCTACACAAATTTTCATACGTTTACAGAATACAGTGAATTATCATTATTTATCATTTATTTATCAGCCATGGAGGATAATCTGAATAAAGCCATATTTAGTAATTTTCTCGTGTTTAATATTATTTAATGACGGAGTTAGAATCAGGTCATTTTCAAATTAAATTTAAGGAGCATTCGTATTAACTTATAAGATAAAAAAATTTTACCAGTTTTTGAGAACTCGCCCCGAAAATATTGCAACTTGAAATTGTGACTGTGATGTACCTAAGAATAATTAGATATGATTCAGAGTAACCTATATAATTTTATACAAAACATTTGATATATCAATTCCTCAAATTGATTATATTATTATAAGAAGCTTAGCATTCAGGTAGGTACGCGGTATGTGTCTGCCGAAGACGTTACATTAACCATTTCAGCACATGCTTAAAAACCGATAAACGACTTAGAAATGTTGGAATCTCGACAATTTATGTTAACATAAGTGTTTCGCTCGTACATTATCGGGTTTAACTGGTATCAATTGAACTTTATAGGCTTTTTACACGCCTCGTGGCTTTACGAGCGAATAAGCAAAATTGAACGATTCTCGCACATCGGCCTCTCTGGATGCGTTTACACTAATGAATTTTTTATATGACATTCAATGGTGTAATTTTCTTGCAATTCTGTTGTTTTTATGGCAGATGCAAGTCTGTTGTGATTTAAAAGTTGCCTTTGTGACTGTAGCTTCATGATTTATTCACGACGTATGGCAAAGTATGATAAAATATTATTTACGAATATTTTAAGGGGTTATGCGTGGTGGTGCGTAGCCCGGGTTGCCAGATCAAAACATCGAAAATCCGGAGTAAATTCCGGATATTTAATGAAAATTCCCGACTTTCTTTAATTTGAAATAAATACATTATATTTTTTTACGTTTCACTCTTTCATTCAATTGTAGAAATTCCGGACGGTTTAAGATTCCCTCCGCATTCCGGACAAATACCTGTATTACCGGACATGTCCGGAAAATTCCGGTAAAATGGCAACCCTATGCGTATGTACTATTTCAAGTGCAATTAGCAGCTTTTGGCGGGATTGTAGAAGTAACAACTGATTTCATTCTGTAAAACATATCTACTTTTAAAAACACGTTACATTAATGAGTCTACGTACTACGGCCAAAGCAGACAATTTGATTTTCTGAATGAAAGTTAATAAAAATGAATTGAGCCGTAATAACATAAAACCTGGAAATTCTATTTATGAAGCTATCAAATCTAGCTTAAAGTTATAAGAAGCTCATAGAAAGATAACTATCCTTACATGATGTTATAAAACAAAGTCTCCCGCTGCGTCTGTCTGTATGTTTCCGATAAAATCAAAAACGACTGAACAAAGTTTCGTACGGTTTACACCAATGGATAAAGTGATTCATGAGGACGGTTATTGTGCAAAACTTACTAAAAATCAGTGTTAATTAGTAAGATAAGACGGAGCAAAACCGAGCTAGATCGCTAGTAGATAAATAATCATCTCTTCATAACACATACTTCAACATAAAAACGTGATAAAATGTCTAATTGAGAAAAATGTATTGACGAATGACATCATCATTCAATCACCGCTTTCTTCATCAACAGAAATGCACAATGAATATTCAAAAATGTACCGTAAGCGCTAATTGTCAAATCAGCGCAGTTAAACAACAGTTAGTCAGGGCGATAATTGGATGGGTGACCGAATTTAGTAGACAACTCGTTATTCAAGGCGACTAAATTCCACGCAATCAATGTAGCGTGGTCGTCTGCAGGCTTACATTGTAAGCAGCTATTTTTGGCATGTTGTGAGTAGAAATTTTGGTAATTAATTAAATTTAAGAACATCTGAGTGCACTTTTAGGATATTGGTCTGTACCTAAATATATATTTTTTCGGTAATCTATCAACTAAGTACGTGACAAGGACGAAATGAAATCACAAAAATGAGATACACTTGCACGGAGCTGTCTCTCTGTATATTACAAGATCCAAATTATTTATAATTTCATGTATTTTGAAGTAAACAAACTTAACAAAAATTATATCAGCTCTTTCAATTAGTCCCGTCAAAATGGGTACTGCTATTTCGGAGATTAGCCGCAACAAACACACTGATAACTTATATAATTGTTTAAGGTATCGTGGACACATTCACATTCATTGAGTAATGCTTAAATTTATTTCATAAATTAAAACTTGCCTCTACCCGCAGGATAAACTATGTATGCATAACTATACACATATCCCGGAATAAAATATTCATAGCATAATTGTCGTTACATATGTTTAATGAATAACTAAACAAACTAACATCTTTTTAAATCTTTTAAAAAGTAAGTCTGCATATTATATTTCTGTTATCTTTTTGCATAACAATTTTGCTTACCATAGGTAAATGTAAAAAAAAAAAAGAAAAAAAAAACAAGGGTAAATGTTATAAGCATTTGTGTCATCCAACTATTTCTACCAATTCACTAGTCAGTAGCCCAAAAAAATAAAGGTTTAGTATACTAATTTATAAATTCATTTCATCATCATCTCCTTAGCCTTTTATGCCCTCCAACTATGTCGGCGTCTTCTTCTTGTCGAACCATATAGAGCTGAGTACCAGTGTTTTACATGGAGCGACTGCCTATCTCATCTCGACAACCCAGTCGCTGGTAGTACGATACTCATTGGTAAGACTGGTGTCAGAATTTCTATCTTCTTACTACCCGTAATGACTGCCAAAGATGGAACCATATAGAGCTGAGTACATGGAGCGACTGCCTATCTCATCTCTACAGCCCAGTCGCTGGTAGTACGATACTCATTGGTAAGACTGGTGTCAGAATTTCTATCTTCTTACTACCCGTAATGACTGCCAAAGATGGAACCATATAGAGCTGAGTATCAGTGTTTTACATGGAGCGACTGCCTATCTCATCTCCGCAACCCAGTCGCTGGTAGTACGATACTCCTTGGTAAGACTGGTGTTAGAATTTCTATCTTCTTACTACTAGTAATGACTGCCAAAGATGGAACCATATAGAGCTGAATATCAGTGTACATGGAGCGACTGCCTATCTCATCTTCACAGCCCAGTCGCTGGTAGTACGATACTCATTGGTAAGACTGGTGTCAGAATTTCTATCTTCTTACTACCCGTAATGACTGCCAAAGATGGAACCATATAGAGCTGAGTACCAGTGTACATGGAGCGACTGCCTATCTCATCTCCACAACCCAGTCGCTGGTAGTACGATACTCCTTGGTAAGATTGGTGTCAGAATTTCTATCTTCTTACTACCCGTAATGACTGCCAAAGATGGAACCATATAGAGCTGAGTACCAGTGTACATGGAGCGACTGCCTATCTCATCTCGACAACCCAGTCGCTGGTAGTACGATACTCCTTGGTAAGATTGGTGTCAGAATTTCTATCTTCTTACTACCCGTAATGACTGCCAAAGAAGGAACCATATAGAGCTGAGTACCAGTGTACATGGAGCGACTGCCTATCTCATCTCCACAGCCCAGTTGCTGGTAGTACGATACACCTTGGTAAGACTGATGTCAGAATTTCTATCTTCTTACTACCCGTAATGACTGCCAAAGATGGAACCATATAGAGCTGAGTACCAGTGTACATGGAGCGACTGCCTATCTCATCTCGACAACCCAGTCGCTGGTAGTACGATACTCCTTGGTAAAATTGGTGTCAGAATTTCTATCTTCTTACTACCCGTAATGACTGCCAAAGATGGAACCATATAGAGCTGAGTATCAGTGTTTTACATGGAGCAACTGCCTATCTCATCTCCACAGCCCAGTCGCTGGTAGTACGATACTCCTTGGTGAGACTGGTGTCAGAATTTCTATCTTCTTACTACCCGTAATGACTGCCAAAGATGGAACCAAATGGAGCTGAGTACCAGTGTATATGGAGCGACTGCCTATCTCATCTCCACAGCCCAGTCGCTGGTAGTACGATACTCCTTGGTAAGACTGGTGTCAGAATTTCTATCTTCTTACTACCCGTAATGACTGCCAAAGATGGAACCATATAGAGCTGAGTACCAGTGCACATGGAGCGACTGCCCATCTCATCTCCACAGCCCAGTCGCTGGTAGTACGATACTTCTTGGTAAGACTGGTGTCAGAATTTCTATCTTTTTACTACCCGTAATGACTGCCAAAGATGGAACCATATAGAGCTGAGTATCAGTGTTTTACATGGAGCAACTGCCTATCTCATCTCCACAGCCCAGTCGCTGGTAGTACGATACTCCTTGGTGAGACTGGTGTCAGAATTTCTATCTTCTTACTACCCGTAATGACTGCCAAAGATGGAACCAAATGGAGCTGAGTACCAGTGTATATGGAGCGACTGCCTATCTCATCTCCACAGCCCAGTCGCTGGTAGTACGATACTCCTTGGTAAGACTGGTGTCAGAATTTCTATCTTCTTACTACCCGTAATGACTGCCAAAGATGGAACCATATAGAGCTGAGTACCAGTGCACATGGAGCGACTGCCCATCTCATCTCCACAGCCCAGTCGCTGGTAGTACGATACTTCTTGGTAAGACTGGTGTCAGAATTTCAATCTTCTTACTACCCGTAATGACTGCCAAAGATGTACAAATGACAGCCGGGACCAACGGCGTAACGTGTTTTCTAAGACACGAGGTACTCTCGATTTGTTAAGATGATCACCCATCAACCAACCGACCTTGACATTTTTGACGATCGATCAATGCGGCTATTATTAGCCATTCCCGCGGGAAGCATACTTTGTGATGTTGTTTCCAGTTTGGCCAGGACACTGCAAGCCTGAATCACCTGATTTTCTGATAAAAACATGGTTTCGTGCTTCAGAAGGCACGTATAAGCCGGTGGTCCCGGTCGCCAAATGGCGGTCATCAAAATAAGACCACGTCAGAGGCCATTGAGATGGTCTAGAAACTCTGACACTAGGGTGTATGGGGTCATTAGACCTTATACTCACACGATAAGAAGAAAATTAGCCATAAGCTCCTTGCGGATAGCAAGCAGGGGGTAGCTCACTGTCCGGTACAGGCCCGAGACGGCGGCCGTGTTACACACACGCCTCAAAGTGCAATCAACAGCATTGGCGGGTCCCGACAGAGCCATTGCCTGCCGAAGTTGCAGGATTGTTCTAACGAGATACTGCGGCCACGGAACCAAGGGGAACTGAAAGAGTGAGTGAGTTTTAAATCAATAGAAGTCTGACATACCTCTGCTCCACCCAAAGTGAGAGGAGTCATTTGATGTTTTTTTTTTTAATCCACTAGCTCCTAATTTAAAAATGCTTTTGCTGAAATGAATATGGCATGATAACCAGGACCAAAGACTGGTCCCCAATAACAATATTTCAAACCACCACAGCCGTTTTATTTTTATTCGGACATCAAGGAAATTCTTTAACGCATAGTAAACGCTAAATCTTAGAAGATACAGTAAACTGTAAAGGTAGCGCTATGTGGGTGTTCCAGCTCTTTGTTTTATGGACTTTACCGTTTTTATTATAGTGGTCGCCATTACGTGTCCGTTTTATACTTAAAGGCAATTTATAATGAGCCTATGATTCACGAGTATTTGACACGAAAATGCTTCTTTTTGAGGTTATCTTGAGAAAACGTAAAATGCCTAACTGAACCTAAATTTTTCGAGAATAAGAGTAAACTGTCTGAAACCGAGCAAATAAACTCATACAACGTAATGGAGTCATTTAAACATAAATTCGTATCAAATAATGCAACATATGCGTGTACCTACATAAACTTAAAACACCCTGATTCCCCAGATAACCTCCAACAAAAAACCAAACCACGAGAGCATTACCATTAAAAACGAGGACATAATAAAGCAACAAATTAAACGAAAAACAATACCTTTAAAAACAAGCGACTATCTCGGAGATATACCACTAAATCCGTTGATTAATCTATAGCTGCCATCAAGCCATGTTAATCAAGAAAGAGTAAGAACCATAAAATGCAAAAAATCATTGAGCACAATAAATCAATAGGTGACCAGCCAAAAGTGAAACAAAGGTCCAAGCACATGGCAGCTCAATCTTGGCCGAAGTACGTTATTTATTAGTACAGATTATCGTAACAAATCACGGGACCATTGCCATACTGGAATCATTTCGTGTAACCCGAGAACGCCCCTTATATTTGATGATTGGACAAATAAATATATTTTCCGTATCCTGTTTATCTGGTTTGGGGTGTTAATAAAAATGTAGAGGAGACTAGGTGTGAATGGACATGGTTTGGCTACAAAATTGAGTGATTTAATTTGTAAAGGTTTTGAAAGATGTCATGGCGGCGTCATTTAGTTTTAAGTTATGGAAAAAAAATGGCTTGTGAAAGTGTTAGTTTTGTAATTTTCAAAGTAAAAAGGTGCCGCAATCAATAAAAGGTGCTGCAAAATATTTAATTAAAATGCAGTATATGCATACAATGCACGCGCATAGTACTTAATAATCCGGCTCCTTTACAATGTTTTTGTACAATACCCCCATTGATATAATTATGATAAATTATATTTCTAAATCACAAAATACAAGGAAACTTAATTATTTCCAATCCAAAAGTTTTTGTTATGCGATTCAATTTATTATGACTTCGAATTCTCTGTTTAAATTATAAATGTACAATAACAGATTGATTTGACCTTTCTACTGGTTGTCTGAAGGTGTTTACATCGATTGCAAAGCAACTAAGCAGTAAAACAATACACATGTATGTATAGGTATATAATGAACAATCTTGTTCATAAATGTGGCATTGAATCATTTGATTAATTAGTTACTGGTTTACTGCATTGCTACTTCGTTTACTTTAATCTTAGATTAAGTAAGACGTATGCAATCCTTTATTTACAAATATTTTGCTACATTCTAATTTATTCATATGACTACTAATATCAAACCCAATAAAAAAATTAGAACCGAAAACATAAATCCACTTTAAACTTTCTCCGGGAAAAAAAAAAACATAACAAAAAAAGATGTCATCCGCCACAGGTCCAATTAGCCCGGGCCTCCCCACCTGGTGTGAATGGATCCTTGGTCAGGGTGGCCGGCGTCAGTCGTCCTATCGTTCTCAATAAATTAGAAGCCACTAATACAAGCCGTGGCTTTACAGAAGACTGGCTGTGTCAAGCCTTCACTAATGTACAACCGCGATAACATTTTCAAAACCACTTATGTGCGCATCACCATTTTACAAAGATCTCTCGCATTTTATACATTCCAAGGAGCTAAGTTCATACGTGATAGCTCTCGCTATTTTGGCTGATAAGTCCGTACATTCGCTGTTATGATGCGCAAGGAAATGTTGCCTCTTTTATATCGTTAGTATAGAATTCAATGTCACGTGGTCTGAGTGTGTAATGTAAATTCTTGCGTACTTTATTGTTGAAGATGACCGGTAATTGATTTAGTGGTCGAATTTATGGGGATCTGCCTTTTTCATATTTTGTATCTGAATAATATCAGCTTTAATCTGGAGCGATATTTTAAGGAATTTGGTTTGATTTATAAATCATGTTCGTCAATTCCAACGAATATGATTCACAGATTTTAAAGCTGACTTTTCGCGGGTCTATATATGAAAATGTTTACTATGTCGGCTTTGTTATTTTATTCGTCATCATGGAATTCAAAGAGACAAAGTTGACACTATCAGAATCTTTAAACCCTATTAAAAATCTATTAATAAAAGCTAGTCTCATACGCGTTAGCCGTCAATGCCTTCATACTCACAAGCCATGAATCTTTTTTGTACGGGTAACCTTTAGATCGGTTATAATACTAATATGTTCGCGGATAGGATCAGACGCATGCGCGCACTGGTGCGGAATAACGGACGGGCGCGCATCTTGCGATTTGTCGCTGCGATCATGTCGCGATAGTGCGCAGTTCGACTAGCGTCAACCGGGAGTGTGCTGGATGGTAGTTAACAAGATGGGGGCAAGATCTTAAAAATTCAAAATCTAAATATAAGTGATATTGTCTAGTAAAATTGCGATTGACAGACACCCTTGTCATTCTTCCGAAAGTATTTCACATTTTTTCTCTGCCGGAAAATGATGTGCTACGGGAAGTTAGCAGATCATTTCCACAAATTACTTTTTTCAGGATAATATCACCAAAACTATTCCTGAGAAGTATCAGGAACTCAGCAGCATGCGATAAGAACTCACATTTTTTTCGATTTCCTGGACAATGATCTGCTAAATTCACTGACATTTGACATCATACATTCCCACATTTCGGACATAGGTCTCCTCTCTATAGCAGGGAATCGGCTATAATCTAGCATGCAAGCCATTGGGCAATGTGGGTTGATGGTTGTCGAATTATCATCATCTTTTTAAACATGGTATTCAACGCACATGCAAAAGTATCTATTTATTCCGTCAGTTAACAGAAACATATTGAATAAGCTTTTTGTCTGTTATCACGTTATCAAAAAAATGAAGACGGTACAATGAGTTGAAAATATTCAACTCATTGTACCGTCTTCATTTTTTTTTTTAAAAATTACCAGCTTGTGACGTTGTGTAATAACACAACGTCACAAGCTGGTAATTTTTTTTTATACAAGTGACGTTACCAAACACTTCCAACCTTAAAACCTTTTTATTTTAGTGATTTAGAAAGGCAAACTAAACATGTAGGTACGATATGTATGGAAAATCTCACTGACAAATTAAACAGAATAATTCGTTTTCAAAACAAAATATTCTGTCTACTCTTTTCTTTTTGAATCTTGGCAACTCTCATCGACTTGGAAATTGAACATTTTAATAAAGTTTTATGTTTCTTCTAGAAGTTGACATTAGGGGCAACGTTTCAATTTCAAGATGTTCAAAAGATACACAAGGACAAAAAAGTATGTGTCATTTCGGAGTAGATCCCCTATTCCAGCAATCTTGTACAATCCCGACCAACTAAAGCTAGTTTCAGAACCCCGCAGTTTGGCGACATCGAACACACAATCGTTTATAAATACCCTTACAAAAAGTACAACCGCGCAAGCCTTGTTAAGTCCGTCGTCGCACGGGGTAAGACCGTACCAACTACTCCGACGTAATCGATTCGTCGCATCGGTGCTCATTCAATAATCGAAACATGTCGCTAGTCTGGCCATATCTTTATGCTTGAAGCGTAATCTTTTTAATTTATTGAGCGCGTCTTAAATTAATGCTGTAATTGTTGGTAAATGAGAATGATAAGAGTACAAGGATTTTAATTATTTTGCCTTTTTTATTTATACTTTTGTATGTAGGTATATATATAATATAAGGCTTTTCGGTACTAGGGGAGATGTTCCTTAAACACATATATACAACCAGCAAATCTGACACAGGTCCAAGGGTATAGTGTTAACGAGCTACTGGATTGTCGAAATCAGATAGGCAGCTGCTCCATGTAAATACACTAGTACTCAGCTGTATACGGTTAGACTGGAAGCTGACCGCAACAGGAAAAAGGCTAAGGAAATGATTATGTCTTATTTATTTATCATTTGCTCACCAACACAACAGTTCTTAACGTAAGCCGTACGTAGTATGAATATACTACACACATGAACCCCGTACTGACTAAATAATGACCAACAAAAACCTTTTTATTTCCGAGATGAAAATCCTCATGGATGTCCTCTGACCTGGGGCGGGCGAAGGGGTCTGTCAGACTCTTACTGACTAAAACCACCCCGTGTTCCCTCGTACACATGCGAGGTATCTTATTCTTCAACGCGGCCCCCGACTAGTGCCGCCCGGCCTCTGCGGGCCCCACTTTTTTAAGCGGGAGAAATGAGGTGTTTGGCTGCCCCTGCGACTTCCTAGAAGGGCGCGCGTGGAACAAAACGCGCCGCCACCTTGGGTTTCGTATTATAGGGGACGGCGGGCATGCCCAAGTCCGCCGTCCCTGGACCCATTTAGGGGGGCCACCAGAGGGTATTGTCTGCCCTCTGTTGACGCCCGTTGCGCTTTCTGTGGGCTGGGAAAGCGCTCAAGATCTCCCTCTCCCTTCCCGCAGCTTCCTTCTGCGACATGACAACTTCACAGAAGGAAATCACCGCGTCCCACGACGCTGCGCCGCTGACCATGGAACGTATTACAGCCGGCAGCGACAGGTCGTTTCCCACTTCTGAAACGAGGGCACGGGGCGGCTTCTCCTAAGCTGCACTCTGCCGACTCTGACGCCGTGTCCACCAACAAAAACCTAGGCTAACAACGTAATTATATTGATCTTTCCAATTATAAACCTACTCTACTAATAAACTAAAAACATTATTATGCAGAAAGGGAATCAATAATTAAGCCGAAACTATAAATGCTTAAATCATAATTCATAACCTTATACAAATTATAGGTTTAAGAAACAAACCAATATTTAAGATGGTATAATGAGCAGGTACAAATACAATGTTGCATTTTGATCTCTGTTTAATTATTATTTTGCGCATTAACGGGAGCTGTTTTTGCTGAAATTATCTTTGAATATTAATTGGTTGAGAGTTCGACGTATTGTGAGGCTTTTTATGGTACAGTCTTTGGTTGAGCCAAATGGAAATCTGGAGTTAAAATATTTTAAATTTTTAGACGATATTTTTCTTTATGAAATTACCTTTTATAGTGGACTCGCTTCTGCCCACGGCTTCGTTCGCCAGAAAAGTTTTAGCCTATGGCAATGTCCAACCCTTTAACTATCCCTTAAAATCACATTGATCCATTTTGACGTTAACGATGCACAAACAAACACACTTTCACATTTATAAAATTGAGGTGATTGTTTCTTCATTCAGAAGTCACTGAATGGTGTCATGTAAGACAATGATTAAAACCACTATTAGCCTTCATTCCAGTGCTAGCCATAAACTAAGGATACCTAGGGCTAAGCCTCCACTCGCTTGACCAGAAATAAGTTTTTTTTTGTAATTGGTAGATATTTAATTGAAAGGCCTACACTGTTCTCATATAATACTGTTCGATTCAACTAAGATTAGTATTACTTAGTGCCATATTGTAACGTCATAGCTGAACCAGTTGGATTAGGTAGGCTAGCCAAAGTCTGGGATAGGGAGTATTTAAGTGCTCCATTAGCCTCGATGCATGTGTGTCAGAGAACACAGGGTGGTTTTAGTAATTACGAGAATGTTAACAAAAGTGCTGATGTTGCCAACCAGAAACCTTACAAATACCTAACAGTTCACTTGTGTTTTAACGTTGTTTTCAACAAAGATTATCCTTGTAAGGAAAAATCAATATCTTTACATCTTCAATCAACACATTCCTGCAATTATCCCATTTACTAGAAGTTGACGCAATTTTTTTTCATTGTACCCTGTCCAATGTTACGGCATCATTTACTGCAAGGAAAAAACAATATAACACGAAAATAATTATTGCACCTATCACGCTATCTGCTTGTCACCCTTGGTTGACTGGTAGAGAAGTATCTTGCAATATGTAATTATAATTCTATCAGGTTTGGATCGACAGTAACGATGCTTAAATTTTCCTCGAGATCTCATTTATATTTTTGCAGTACTTTCGTACCTTGCTAGATCATTTTTAAGCTTAGGTATACGTTGAGAGTAAAACTGTCAAGGAAAGTACCTTTTTATCGAAGCGGGGCCCTTAGCCGATGCAGGGATTTGCCTACACTTATTTACGGACAATGTTTGTTTTTAAATAATGGTAGAATGTATATGCTTTGGATGGACCTTACAAACATTGGGGAAAGTCAGTGTTAAATAGATATAAGTAATACAATATTAATACTATTCTTGTCCCATCATCATCAACATGTTTGTATCAACATAACTCCTAGATGTTTTTCCTTCTGACAATCCGTTACAACTTCCCAAAGATTTAAATGTTTTCTTTTTTTGATTAGATTGAATAGTACTAATTGTTACTGATTCCGCAGATGGGAAGCACCCTGACTACCCGGCTGCCGAGCGAGCTGTCATCACCATCACTGAGCTGATGCCACAAGTTGTGCAAGGTTGGTCCACACACATCATATTGTATTACTTGTAATCTATTGTACTAAACTATACACTCAGCTGTTGTAATTCCACTACTTAGCTGTACTCGCTATATGTAACACTCGCTGTATGTCTCAAAACGATTTACATCAAGTTATTGCAATTTCAAAGATTGACGCTGCTGCTATCATTTAGCCACGAGCTTTTTCTACACGAACTGGAAATGGAGAGGGATACCTACCTCTCGCGTACGGCTCTGATTTACCATTGTGCGGGGTGAGGGAGAATGGGATGTAGTTGCCTCTTTCTGCAGTCATGCTAGCAACGGAGGAGGCTGAACGCATGAGGGAGAGACAACCTTTTTCTCCGATCCGATTTCGATCTCCGGCCACCTCCGGATAGGCCCGGACGGTGAGCAGGGACAGCTGACCGGCCGGTAAGGACCAGGCCCGGGTTAGCGGCGCCGAATGTTTCATGCGCACCTCAAAGAGTTGTCAACAGCACTGTAGGGCCATTGCCTGCTGGGGTTGCGGAAATGTTCTAAGAATACCTACGGGATTAAGTCCACCTTTGTACTTATGTTCATGTAATTAAAAAAAAAATCACTCAATCGTCGCATCACCAGAAAATTCCTGACTTCTTCTACACTGACATGAAATTCTCAATTTCATTATTTCCCTTTACACACTTGGCTCCGGCTCGAGACTATAGATGTACTCTCTGAAAAGAAAAGCAAAGTAAGAATAAGTATAATTCAGCCTATTATACAACGTGTAACGGAAAGGGTATATACATACCAAGGGCACGGCTTCTTTGGATGACATCAAGCGATATTGGAAGGGTTTCAACTCAAAATAAAATACTCTAAAAATTGATACCAAATTTTCAATTTCGTAAGTTTTTTAAATTGAAATCATAACAATCGTGTCACCGCACTATATAGGTTAATAACTTTCCACGTTACTTGCAAATATCACGATAAATCTCTTCTGTGGTGTGCTTATTTCAATTTGTAAAGTTCGGTTTCTGGTATCAATGTATTAAAAATTCTCATTACTTCCGAACATGTAGAGATAGGATTAAAAAACCCTTCCAATACCGTTTGATATCAGCCAAAGAAGCCGTCCCCTTGGTATGTACCCTTTTCGTTACACGTTGTATAAGTACGTTCCCACCGCTGGGACACAGGCCTCCTCCCTATAAGAGAGAATGGGCCGTCCGCCTCGCGGGTCCAATTTTGGCCCTAAGACATGCTCACGACCTAAGACACGGTTCTCTCACGATGTTTTCCTTCACTGATTTGAGAGCAGTGGTGATAATATAAATTACACTCAGTAATGTACCAGACTGGGTTCAAAACCTCCACCTGCAACTTGCAAGTCGGGCACGTTACCACTAGGCCACCACCATTGCTCTTATTCTTCTCTCCTTCTACTTCTTCGCCTTCTTCCTTTACTCAGGGTCGGTCTCCTCGTTTTAAGGTACCTGGACACTATGTCCTGGGTTGTCTGCGCTTTCAGCTGAGCTCACTCCATATCTTTGGTAGAGGTTGTCCACCAAATGGCTGGCGTCTTCTTCTGCTCTTTCTCCTCTCTGGGATAGCCAGTGCCTTTATCACATCTCACACACACTCGCCTCATGACATGTTCAAACCATCTTAGCCAGCTCTCGAGTATGTTTGTTTTTGTTATATTGGAGAGGATCGAGTTCTACGCTCGATGCTCTCCAATATAACAAAAACAAACTTATTACACCCTATCCATTAAACTACTGCCGTGAACCCACTCCAGCCACAAGCATATTTAGCTTAGTTAACAAGATTGCTAGTAATAAGATTAAGAGAGAGTTAGCAATGTGGGTACACATTGCTAATTCTCTTTAAATAAAAAATTTTTTTGCAAAAAATAAAACCGCCATCCATATCAAAACACTACAAAGCCAAAAATAATTTTAATTTCGGTAGTCGGTGTTATTGGTTTTGTATTTTCTTTTGTTTTCACACCGCCTTGCGAAATTAAAATTATTTTTGGCTTTGTAGTGTTTTGATATGGAAGTCGGTTTTATTTTTTGCAAAAAAGTTTTTATTTTCGAGCTTTTTAGTGGGTCAGTTTGTAATTAATCTAGTTACAAAAGCCAAAATGCCAACTAGTCTGGCTAACGAAAGCGTGACCTGAGAAAACGCGGCAAATTCAAAAAATCTTTATGTGGTATTACTGACTATAGTAGGAGAAAAATGTTTTGATACATGTTTGATACTTGGAAATGTTATATATTTACGACAATCAATTTATATAATAGTTGTTTACGAACTTATTTAGGGATAATACCACATAATGGTTTTAAAGACTCCTTTTGGTGTCTCGGAGCCTTGACTGTCATGGATTGATTAAAAAAACGAATGTGTAGATTTATTTATTAGTATATACATAATATTAACCTACTTAACATGTAGTTCTTCAACATTTTTTTTTAATCAACTAAAGGCGTTTTGAGTATGATAATTATTTAATCATCGTACTCAAAATCCGAGTCCAAAAATTCAACCTCTAAGGATTCTTCTGTATCAGTGGAGTCGTCATCACCTACACTTATTATGATTTTTTCCAATACTTTTTCTGTTATGTGATCTTTTTGTTTGTATTATTTTATTTTCCACATTTATTACATGATTTTTTTTCACTCTTCTGCAGTTATTCAGCCAAATGAGGTTTTTATCAGTGATTTATTTTGTTTTAGGGGCACCACTCGTTCTTAGATCTTGCCATGACTTTTAGGCCTATAATTTTTGTGTACATATGTTTCATCTAAATAGATGATTCGTTTTCCTTCCGTTCGTTTAGCAGCAATTTCTCGTGGATAAAGATGTCTCCAAGCAGCAATATCAAAACGTTCGACAAGAACCGTTCGTTCCTTTTTATTTTTCTTGAACTTATACCCATTAGCAATTAATATTTCACGCAGAGTTTCTCTACATCCACTAAAGCCAATGCTAGAATGTAATTCTTCTGACAATGTTCGCAATGTTGAGACCTCCTTTCTCACAATATAAAATTCATTGATTCTATTTCTTATTGCATCAATATCAAAACTGTCTAAATCCAACACTGAGCTTTTGTGTGGGCGTTTTTTTTCCTGGAGTGCTCCACATCTATTCATTCACAGATCTTTCCTTTTTT
Organism: Tholera decimalis; assembly: GCA_943138885.2. Lineage (NCBI taxonomy): Eukaryota > Metazoa > Arthropoda > Insecta > Lepidoptera > Noctuidae > Tholera > Tholera decimalis. Next base: position 24,164,380 of record OW964567.2, on the reverse strand, counting down.
TTTTAAGTTTTGTGACACCAACCTCTGCAAAACGAAGTATAAAATGCATATTAAAAAATCAAGGTACCCAAACAATTTGATAATGTCAAATACCACAACTCATCAACAAAACATTCTTAAGCGTAACATACGTACCATTTAATGAATATATTTCTTCTAAGAACTTAGTCTGAGTCTTAGTCTTAGTCATAGATTCCTTGAATATCTCCAATATTATCTATAATAAAATAAAATAAAAATAAAATAAAAAAGCCTTTTATTCCATGCACACATTTTAACATTACAAACATCATAACCATATAACAATCGACATAATGTGAAATACTTTTATCATAGTTTACATTTCTTCGTATTTTTTGCATTTGCATTTTAATAGCATTGCATAATAAATAGTTGTTTGCATCCTAACCTAATTGTTAAAATTTACATTATAATGATTGAATTTTTTATTATTTGTATTATATTGTATTATTGTTAGCCTTATTATTAGATTTTGCATTGCAATGATAGAATAATAATATATATTTTATTATTATTTCTATTACATCATTTCTTATAATTATTATTGTTATTTATAATGATCAAAAAACAATTAAATTTGCATGGACCCCCCTCAGGTGAAGGCCTCCTCCAAGGACTTCCATTTTTCCCTATTTTTTGCGGTTTGTAACCAGTTTGTTCCTGCTGTCTTGTTAATATCATCCACCCATCTCATATAGGGTCCCTACTCGGCGTTTGCCTAGCGGGCCCTTCCATGTGGTAACGATTATGGTCCACCTGTTATCTGTGTATCGGGCTATATGTCCGGCCCATCTGAGTTTCAACGTTTGGGCATAAGCCAGCGCATCTATCAACTTAGTGTTGCCTCTTATTTTTGTATGTCGTATTTTTTGCATTTTCTTTATATTTAGCATACTACGTTCCATTCCTTTCTGGCATGAGCTAACTTTGTTTTTTATTTTAGTTGTAAATTTCCACGTCTGGCAGCCATATGTTAGAGAAGGTAGAATGCATGAGTCCATAATGTTCTTCTTGAGCTTTATAGGTAAGTTGCTTTTAAAAACCTCTTTTAGGCTCCAATATTTGTTCCACGCAGTTTTGATTCTGCGCTCTATCTCCAATTCATTGCTGGTGGTTTTGAAACTTATTTGTTTTCCTAAATAAATATACTGGTCCACGTACTCTAGTGGTTTATTGTCAGATAACCTAATACATTTCTTAATGCTGTTGGTCATGCATTTAGTTTTTGACAGGTTCATCTCTAAACCCACTCGTTTACTGTGTGTATGGAGAGTCTCTAGTAGATTTTGCAAGCCATGGCCAGTTTCTGATAGTAGCACGATATCATCTGCAAATCTTAAATGGCTCAAGTATCTACCATCGATATTTAAACCACATTTTTTCCAGTCCAGTTTCCTTATGATGGATTCCAGCACAGCTATAAAAAGTTTTGGAGATAATGGGTCACCCTGTTTTACTCCTCTTCTTATAGGAAAGCTTGGGCCAGTTGTTTCCAATTTGACTTTGCCAGTGCTACGGCTATAAATGTTTTTTAAGATTGTTATGTATTTGTTCTCCACTTTTTGAGCTTTTAAGGCTTCCCATATGCTTGTATGAGATATAGTGTCAAATGCTTTTTGATAGTCGACAAAAGCAAGGTAGAGCGGTGTTCGTCGTTCTTGGTACTTTTCAATAAGTTGTTCTAAAGAATGTATGTGATCTATTGTCGAGAATCCTTTGCGAAAACCTGCTTGTTCTACGGGTTGGCAAGTGTCTATCGTTTTGCTTATTCTCTTATTTATGATAGAAGAAAACAGTTTGTATAGAGTCGGCAGAAGGCTAATGGGTCTGTAATTGCCAATTTCATGGGGGTCTCCTTTCTTATAGAGCAAGATTACGTTTGATTCGAACCATTGGGTAGGTATAACCGCCGTTTCTAAGATAAGATTAAATAGGTGCGTCAGTGGTCTGGCCAGCAGAGTTGCTCCGTGCATGATAGCCTCGTTTGTGATTTTATCTATATTAATAATAAAAAGTATCATAATATCGTAAATAGGTATATCTAATAATCAACCACCAAGGATCAACATTACAAAGTCGTACTAACCTAAAAAATCCGGGATCGCATAGAAACATTGTTGTTTTTATTGGAAAACAATTTCTTTCTCTTCTTGTTTTTGTTTAAACTTACTGATCATAGTATATAGCAGCTTTCGCACGTTACTTTTTTTTGTTTTACCCATATTATAGCGATTATTGTTGAATAATAATTGTGTTTACAAATTACTGACAATTGTAATCACAGACTTTGACAGCTTAATAATGTTGCCATATTAAACTTTTAAGAAAACTCTTCGTTAGCCAGACTCTACTTATCATCTTCACCAGCAGAGTAAACGAAAAGGTCGTCAATGTAAATATTTTTTTCAGACTTTTGTCTATTTTTAAGAAACGGCTTGTCCGATTCCGATAAAATTTTCATGGGACCATTTGGAAAGTATACCCTTTCCAAAAAAAAATAATTTTTCAAATTGGTTCGAAAGCGACGGAGCTATGCCCGAACAAACATAAAAAAAAAACAAACATCCGAATTGAGAACCTCCTCCTTTTTTAGAAGTCGGTTAAAAAACTGATAATAAACACGGGGCAAAATCACGAAATGTTTTACACATCGCAGACATCGGACTATCTTATAATGGGCAGTCAAACTCACAAGGTCGTAACTCAGAGCTCAACATTGATGATTGATTCTTACGCTGTAGGCTGGTTTACGACTGTGCGAAATACACACATTATGTTTCCTGACCTCGTTAACATTATTTACGTTGACTCTACTTTGTATGAAGCACGTGTCACAAGTCTTTATGACTTGTTCCATTGTAAGCAGATAGTCTTTTTTCGGAGAAGGCCCTATGTGAGTGAATGTCCCTTTGAAGTCTGCTCGCTGTGGAAATATGTGTTTCTAAATTGATTTCTTTATTCGAAGGCATTTCTATGATGCCTTGAAATACCGACTTCCAAATCAATATTCTATTAGTGCAATTTTATATAGCGATATAACTTTGTAAATCGGTGGCCTAGTGAACAGTCGGGTAATATGTATAAGCCAACAGAAAAAAGATATATCTAACTTTAAACAGGGTTAATTGTAAAACACCGAAAACCTCTCAGGACTATGTTACTAACATCATAATAAACAACTTTTGTTCTATGACTTTTAAAAATTCGTCATACCTATTTTAGTTCACCAGATTTTCATACAAAAATAAAAATATTTAAATTGAATGCCCTAAATGTTACGAAGTCTATGCGAAGCAAAAGAAAACGATTTATACTATCACATTTTTTGCTTCGCATAGACTTCGTAACATTTAGGGCGTTCAATTTAAATATATTTATTTTAACTAAAATATGACGAATATTTAAAAATCATAGAACAAAAGTTGTTGATTATGATGTTAGTAACATAGTCCTGAGAGGTTTTCGGTGTTTTACAATTAACCCTGTATAACTGATTAAACAAAATTATCATCATCTCCTTGGGGTGTTCTCAAATATCCCTTTACCGATGTCAGATTTTTTGTCTTCTGACCTGTAACGGCCGTCAAAGACGAACAAATGATGGCCAGGTCCAACTGCTTGTCGTGTTTTCCGATGCACTAATGAATGTTGGTATGTTAAAATGGACAGCCAATCATATACCGATCCCGGCAAGCGCTGCTTAACCATTAAGATCGATCCGTGCAGTTATTATGTATTTAGCCACTTCTCCATCTAAAACCACAATCAGTCATGACGGCTGAAGGTGCCAACCAATAACAGTCTGACGCCTGGTGGGCTATTTGTGTAATTGAAGCATACAATATTCATTTTACATCACACCTATACTTACCCACTTCATGCCCCGTCTAATTCTCACGCCTAAAACTTATGAAAGTCATATCTAAACGTACGTCCATTGTGTTGTCAAAACATTATGGCGTATATAAAGTCGGCTGACCGTTGGCTATAATTAAGCCATAACTACTTAACTCTGATTCCGACCCATCAATCATAGCAATTGTTTAGTTATTGATTTATAGATACGGAGATTATTGGATGTAAAAAATGGTGCGCTATGCAGAAAAAATGCAGGGAAGAATAATGTAAATGCAAATTACGTTTTTCTGTTTTGTTTTGAGTGTATGCCCATTGGCAATAATAATAGGTACACATCATTATGTGTACCTATTATTATTTGCTAGTATCATCTCGGTTTAACATTAACATTGAGTTATTAAATCCAGATAGATTTAATACAAATGATTAGTGATTTCATTCTGCAGGATACCGTTACCAGTTAAATTGGAAACGAAGAGAAATGATTAGATAAATAAATTGGTAATATTTTTCAAGATTTATTTAGTTGTATGTGAAGTACAAGATATGAGAAACAGAAGATCAGGTGACCCTCGAGGATTTTCTATATCCAGTTGAAGATGTCTTTCATCTGAAATGATAATATTGTGATGATGACTTACTTACATGATTATAATTCATTTAAATAAGTTAGGATGCTGTTCCCGCATACCACGATGCAAGTGTACAAGGGTATACAACAAGTGTGTGATTTAAGTCATTTGCTGTCTAACAGGATCAGTGGGAGCCCATTGGTAATGGGCCAGGCTTGCTGTTGGCAAGTTTCAGGTCGTTATTTCGAACCTAGTCAGGTACATTACTTTGTGTAATTTATTTCATCACCACTGCTGCACAAAACGGTGAAGGAAAATATCGTGAGAAAACCGTGTCTTAGGTCGTGAGCATGTCTTAGGGCCAAAATTGGACCCGCGAGGTGGACGACCCATTCTCTCTCATAGAGAGGAGGCCTACCTTCCGACACACATCTTCAGATATCTTCAGATTTTTGGTCCTAGAACAGGCTGAATCCACCATGCGGGCCCAGTGCGGATTGGTGGATACCACTATCCATCCGTCTCATAGAAAAGAGGCCTATGTACCAGCAGTAAAGGAATGTAACAGGCTGAATAATTAGTGTCTGATAGACCCATACACCCATATTACCCGATATTCACCCGCTTCAGGACGGCGGTCTTACATGAGGACTTTCAACGCGAGAAAAAAAAAAGGTAGGAATCTCAGGCTGGTGATGGTAGACTAGGCAGTATCTTTTCCTCAGTATTAATTATTATGCAAAGAAGAAAAATATTATTTCATAGATGAGCAAATTAACTACAACGAACCTCCGTTTGAAAAAGGAATCAATATTATTAAAAGTTTTGCTGTATCACTAAAGTGTTGCCAGCCATTATCGGATGCCAAACAAAATGTCACAAAAAAAAACCGAATATTGACGAGAAAATTACACGGCAGGGTTGCCACAAAACGGAATGCTACCGCATAATCGTCGGGAGCATCTTTGTACCAAACAATTGATCCTTTCTATGCCCTTGAAGTTAAGATTGGCTATCACTCGTCCCATTACATATAATTATCTAATCTAAAACCTTTTAGGTGTAAAACTTTGGAGAGACTTCTGAGAAACATCAGGAGTAGGGTTGCTCCTGATGGTAAATGATAAGATAGGTAGGGTGTTTTTATTATGATTTTGTTTTGCCAATTCAATTTGGTAACAACTTGTTACAAGCTTATTTGTTTGTGTAAATTTAACCTTGATAGTTGTAATGAATTTAGTTTGATTCAATTAGAATAATACTAAAAATTATATAGGTACTTATAAATGTTATAAAATGAAATAATCTAACATGTGCATTTGTTTGGTACGATTTATTAATTTTTTTACGATTTTGCCATGATGTGGTCTCATATAACTGAAGAAGCACAATGTTAAAAGACTGGCCCATATATTATTTTAGCTTTTAAGGTGTATTCTTTGTTGGAGATCCAAATTAAACAGAGTTTTACAACACAATCATGAGAATAAGTTGAAATGGCAAAATGGAATCGCTTCTATCGTCTACAGTAAATAAAATGATTTTATAATGACGTTGCTATATCCAAGACAGTTTTTTTTTTAACTTCTCCTAATCTTGTTAACCCCTCTAAACTAAATATGCTTGTGTCTGGAATGGGTTCACGGCAATAGTGTAATTGGTGGGATTCGAACCCGCGACCGTCGATCACAAGGCCGACACCTTAGCTATTGATGTTTAGACTTTGTTTATCCAATACCCCTTGGCCTAGGCCAGTGTCAGATTTACTGGCTTCTGACTACCCATAACGACTGCCAAAGATGTCCAAATGACAGCCGAGACCAACGCCTTAACGTGCTTTCAGAAGCACGGGTGTATCACGCCGCCAACGTCCAAACACCCGGAGTTTGGACGTTGGCGGCGTGATTACGACTACTGAGTAATTTTTCACAGAAAAACCCAATAGCACTTTTTCCCCGTCCCCGACCTTGTGTTCACCAGTCTAGCGATTCCTTGACCAACGAGGCCGGATCTCTTTTAAATAATAAACATAAAATTATTTTGGACAACCCTACATCCGTGGGAGCCCGCTACAACATATCGGCGTTTAATCATAGGCTAATTACCAGTTTTGGCTATCAGCTATCACATACGGATGGACAGTGCATTAGCCAAAGGTCAGTTCAACCTCAGCTTGACCATTGTTTTAATTATCCATGTTTTAGTTCTCATGAACTTTGACAATTGACTTGGTCATCACGTGTGTTATGGATTCTTTTCAGACGTGTCATAAGATGTACGGGTGTTTCGCGCAGGATCAAAATGTCGCACCATTGAATCGTAACGAATTTTATTTTATTTTATTAGGAATAACAAACAGTCACATAACAAAAGATATACAAAATATTACAAAAAAAACTACAATTATGTAACCAACAGCGTTATCCACAACACACACATGAGTAATATAATAATAATGAAATGAAACGAAAAACAAGATTAACAAAAATAGTGCATATATAAACAAACAATGAATGCAATAATTCAGACTAAGAATCTAATTGAGTTATCTATTTGAATTGTGAGTGCTTAGTACTTAAACTTGTAAAATTAAGGTTTAAAATAGTGTTATTGTAACACTATTTTATTTATTATTATTTATTATATACTTTATTGTACACCTTACAAAATTTCTATGGATCCAAAAATTTAAACTAGTGTACAATGGGCGGTCTTATCGCACAGGGCGATCTCTTACAGACAACCTTTGGATGGACAAACTTAAAGGAGACAGATTAAGGACTGTCAGTGTACAAACATCATAATATTAATTGAACATAATAATATAAAATACATACAATACCAAAATCATATACTAATAAATATTATATGTATAATTGAGAAAGAAGGGGAAAAGTTATAGGGAGAGGTAATGCTCCTTCACCATTCTTTTGAACGCTGGTAGCGTTTGAGCACGCCTCACTTCTATGGGTAATGCATTCCACAAACGAGCTGCTTGTATAGTAAAAGATTTGTCAAAGAAAGAAGTGGAATGCATACGAATACTCAACTCTAGATTTTCCGATGATCTCAAGGATCTAGAATGTGTGTCACAGAGGAACTGAAAACGTTCCTTAAGATAAAAAGGAGTGAAAGGATTAAATAGCACATTATAAAGTAGAGAAAGTAAGTGAAGATTCCGGCGAAACCTAATAGGAAGCCATTTGAGCTGAGCACGGAAATCAGAAACGTGGTCATATTTGCGCAAGCCAAATATAAACCTGATACAGAGATTTTGATGTCGCTCTAGCTTGTCCAATTGGTTTTGGGTCAAGTCGAGATAGCTGGCATCAGCATAGTCCAGAATAGGGAGAAGGAGAGTTTGTGCAATTGCAATTTTAGTGGAGATGGGAAGAAAATTACGAAGGCGTCTCAAGGAGCCTGCAGACGCAAATACTTTACGACTAACTTCCTATAATTGTTTAGTCCAAGAAAGGGTGTCTTCAATGTGTATTCCCAGGTACTTCACAGTGTGACTGAAAGGTATGGCGGTGTTATTGAAAGAAACCTGGGGAAGTGCCGTCCAATCAATCCTGGAGATAGTACGAGAACTACCAACAACAATAACCTGAGTCTTAGCAGGGTTCATTTTCCTTCATTTTACAAATATAAAATATCTGCTTATTATATTTCATAAGCAGATATTTTATATTTGTATATAAGCTATATGCTTAGCTATATATGGCAATAAGAGTGCACCACTTTGAAAATTGTTAAGTACAGTTACAGTTAAGATAGTTTTTTTTAAACAGATCTAGCAATGTAATGTAATTAACTCCTCTAACTAAGCTAAATATGCTTGTGTGTAGAGTGAGTTCACGGCAATTGTATAATAGGTGGGGTTCGAAGTTCGCCGCGACCTCTTGATTACAAGTCCGACACTATAGCTACTACTTAGGCTATTGACGCTTAATATGGCTTCATTATTTCTTCTTCTTCTGTTCTTCACACTTTGCAAAGTAGTCGCGGTCGCCACGTACACTTTAATGGTCTGCTTCACAATCTAACACCACTCTTTACGAACTCTCGGTCTTCTTGTAGACTGGTACTGTAGTCCGTTGAAGGTAGATTTAGTTGATCAGTTCACCTCATTGGTGACCTGCCGATTCATTTAAGTTTAAAGGTTTTTTTTTTTCTCAAAAGAACATTATACAGTTTATTTGTATGAGATTTTAAATTCAACAATGCTCATCTAATCCGTTGCTAGGCGAGGACTAATTATTGTTGCTTGCAAAATCAGGTAATACTTACAGTAAATATAAATGAAACATAAAGTACAATACAAAGAAAAACTACACTTAAAAACACATCAGAAGGATAGGTAAATGTTAAATCTCATATCACAGTTTTCGGCTAAAAACTAAGGTACCATGTGTAGGTTTCACGTATTTTTGATTGCACTGTAAAAAGCCTTGCGTAAATAAATAAAAATTGGGTTACGTTTTGAATATCACTTGCAATCTACCATAATAGTATTCAAAAACATTACATAACATATCAAGAATATTACAAGAATACATTTATTGCAATTATTATTTATTTTATAGATTTCTAAAATTAAAAATAAGGCGGTTAGTAACGACTGGATATTTGAAATTATTCGAATAACAAATTGTATACTACCTTACTTGAAGTTAACAACATACAAGTTACTCTTTACGAACATATCCAAAACAAATAAGCAATTACCGAGCTTGTAATAAGCGGCGCTAACGTCGATCGTTTCAAATTAAGGGGCAGTCATTACCTCGCGCTCATTTGCCAGCTTCTGTTACACCTTTTTGCGAAACGTAGTGTGCTCGATTACCAACCGATAATGTGCTGACGATACGCATCTGTGGGAAGAATGTGAGGTTAAAGGGTGTTTTGATTTTGAAGATAAATGACTGAAGAATGATGAAAGTAACTGTATATGTGACGGTTAAAACAAAAAGTTTGAATAGACGACTATAGATGACTTCCAACTTGTGCCCTGCTTGGGCGGAGCACCGTCATGTCCTCGTAGAGGCGGTCAGCGGCGGCGACCTCTCGCGCCCTGTTCTGGTTCAGACCATTGTACGAAGTGAGAGAGAATGGGATGCAGTCGCCTCCTTTTGCGAAGCAGTCAGGCTAGCGAAGAAGGAGACCGAACGTGCGAGGGAGAAGCAACTCTCTTCCTCGCGCCCCAGCCGCCGCAGGAGATGCCCCGGGCGTCGGGGATCGTGAGCCGATTTCTGGCCACCGTAGGCGCGGGGCATTGCCTACCGGGGTTTGCGGGAAAGTTCTATCGAGATACCGTGGCCTCGGAACTTTAGGGCTGCCGAAAGAACAGGGTGTGTTTTCAGTCAGTCGAAGTCTGACACACCCTTCCGCTTAACCCAGAGCGGAAGAAGTCATTCGATAATTTTCCCACCCAGGGAAAAAAACGTAAATCAAGCGCTCATAAAAATATTTAAACTTCAAATATGCATAAATAAATAAAACAAACGTCAAGAATGAAACTTATTGCGGATAACTGTGATTTGCCCATAACTACTAACAATAAACATATAGTTACTTTTTCATTCAGTTAACTTTTCTTACTTTACCAATAATAACTTGAAACTCATAAAAATAAACCCAATTTGGCTTAACAAACATCCTGTATAGAGACGCTTCACATAAAATACGTCAGGCCCGTCAAAAAGACGTAGTGGCCACGTCAATCAAGGGGCGCTCGCACCTTTTAACAAAAAAATAAAAAAGTCGTCGCCAATTATTGTATGCTTGCCCTTAATGGGTTTTACTTGTACACTGATTATGAAAGTATACTATTTCTGCAGTTGGTTAGTAGCTCATTAAAAAAATGTTATTGTCTATTATTTTTATAGTTTGAAAACTGCTTGTAAGGGTTCACGGTGGATACGATATTAAAAATCTCAAATTTTTGTAAACTATGTATTATGCTGGCAAGCCTGTGTTTTTTTATATGCAAACACTATCAAATTTTCGTATCAATACCTTTTTTCCGGAGGTAATATCATTAAATGTCGTCTCCCGCTCTGGGTGGAACGAAAGGGGGAGTGTTAGACATTTACTCTTCCTTCAGCCGGCAAGGAGGCTATGCGGTATCCCCGGATTATTCGGATTGCCATGACCCTCTGGGATGCGACCATCTTACGGGTTGGTCGCAGTAGCAAATTCAACGCCCACACAGGGGCCCCATAGAAGGCCATGGACCGCACAATCCGTGCCTAGAGCCTCCGGCAGGAGGCGTTTGGCCCTCCTAGATGGGGTAGGAGCCGCTTCAGTGCAGCCCCCGCCCGGTCCAGCTTTGGAGCCAAACGACGGAAGTGCTCCACGAAGTTCCATCGGCTGTCGAGGAGCTAAGAAGTTTATCGTTACCCAGCTACTGATTTGTGGTGGTGAGATAGTCGCTCCATGTAAAACTTTAGTACTCAGTTGCACCGGTTAGACTAGACGCCGACTGATAGGTAGGGAAAAGGCTATGCAGATGTTGACAATGATAATATTTCTGATCTCCTTCTCCACAAAAACTTGTGTCAATTCAATTTCATACTCCTTTGTCAGCGGTATGTTCGTAGTAAGAAGTAAAAACTTTTTGCTACGCATAATAATATGTTAATGAAAAATTATCTTTATTTTTCAACTTGGTTATTGAATTCTGAATTCTACACGTAATTTTTTTGTAAATTTAAACTAGATGAGGTCGGTGTTTCCTAACTGATTACCCTGAGAACAATAACCGAAACAAACTCAGAGGTCAAAGTCTCTTTTGAAGTTCATACAATCTGTACCTACTTATCAAATCATATGAGAATCTTGTTACTTTTATACATGCACATGTTCCGACATATACACAACAAAGTTTACCTTTGTTTCCGGAGAACGTTCCATTAAAAGCGTATTCAAACGGAACGCACCTTGAACCGATTGATAAATATCATCAACAGGAAATCACGACTCGATAGACAATCGAGACGAATCGGTTTGTTAACATCCTTTATATGTTCAAGAGATTTAAATGTAATTAACGCGATTGTTGTGAAGAAAGGATAAACTTTCGGCTGTTTAACTTTGAAGTTGTAACTTGTAACTAATGTTCAGTGATTACTTATTGATTGCAAGGAGTTCGTCGATGTTAGGATGAAGTGTGAGATTGTTTTTTAAATGTCTTGTGGTGTAGTTTGTCTTGGAATATTCTTCGATCAGATCTAGCTTCGGATCTTCAAATCTTGGTTTAAAGTTTTTCAGGGACACAAATGTTGACTGTCATATAATAAATAATCTTTTTATTATAGATAATAAGCTCGCGTTTGACCACCATCTCACCCGATGTTAAGCATATGTAAGGGCATGACCAGAAAGTGTAAGTAAGTATTTTTAGATAACGTATAGCTTAACTTATGCAACATGCTTAGCTAATTGCTGCTTTTTTACTCATCTAGGTATCTATAAAAGTAATGAGTGTTTGATGAGTGAAAAATAGAACATCAAATATGAAAAAAATAAACGATGTTGAAATGATCGTGAAATTCAATGTTACTAATATTATGTGAAAATTTGAGTGTTTGTATAAGTTATTGTATGGCTTATTGCAAGTTTTGCGTGTATTACGTTTCAGGTATTCTTCTAAACAAAAAATAAATTGGGATTCTTCTAAACGGTTTTCTTGAAACCTAAATTAACTAGCTGTTATCTCATCGACATCTGAAAGGGTACCTATCACTAAAACTTACAGAGGTACAGAGTTATTTATGTCTCTTAATCTCAGCGAAAGACTATAATATAGGTACTCTCTGATCTCACCACAGGTCTTGACGCGATATTTTCTATTGGACAATTTTTAAGATTAAGTTTCTTTATTTGTCAAAGTTATCAGTTTAACTACAAATTAAAATTTTTGTATTACTTGGGAGAATTCTGAAACCCATAGTAAAGCACATTAAAACTTGTGCAACGACGTGGTTCCCGTATTAACATACAGAAAACTAGGTACTTTACACATTACAATAACCGACCTGTTTTAAATAACAATATCCTTAAAAACAACGATCCGTTTAAATTCAGGCCAATTAAAACAGAAACTCTAGCACTTAATTAGATATCATTTGATCGTCATCTTTTGTGGTTTAAACCCAATTGAGAAACCGTAATAATAGGCCCTCCTAGACAGGGGTTGTCAAAATGCTCATCTTATGCCACTGAAGGACGTTTTGATGGACAGACAACAATTTTAATTGCATAGTTGTAAACCGTAACTCGTAAAATGTTGGGTAATTATATAAATTATAGAGTGTAATATTGTGAAGTTGAAATCTGTATGAATTATTCAATATTTCGTTTTCTGTTTTCAATTGAATGCAATGTAAGCTAGAAGTATCATCGCTTGAGTAGGTATGATTATTTCAACTTATTTTTACTAAGACAAAAATGGGGAGGAAGCTATATGATCGCATATGTATGCAACACCACACTGCACTCCAAGACGCAAATTGCTGACGTTGCTAAAGAGGCCGCTAAGTTGAAGTGGGTCTGGGCTGGCCACGGCCAATGAGTTGTGGGCCAAAATCACCACTTTCTGGAGCCCTGACACAGCTAAAAGGTGTAGTGGTAGACCTCAAATAAGATGGTGGGACAAGCTGAACCAAACTGACGATCAGTGGTTTACTTTGGCGCTGGACAGAACCATCTGGAAATCATGGGGAGAGCCTTTGCAGAACTGTGGGGTGATGTAGGCTATCAGTAACATTAAGAGAACACAATCTAACTACTTAAATAATAACAATAAATAAAAGGATTAACATATTAACTATTACTAACACTGAGAGGTTGTTAGTGTTTCACTAATAACCCTGTTAAGTTTAAGTTAGTTAAGTTATTTTAGTTTTAAGTCGATCTTCTCACATTTGTTTTTCGGTCAGATCTTATCTTTGTTAATGCAACTACAACATTGCCTACCACAAATCCCGGCCCCAAGATACATACTAACCAAACAAACCAACAAACCAAACAACCAAACTATTAAGTTTATCAATGAAAATGTGTAAAAATATATTTATTTAATTATGTACAATAGTGGTACATGGGCGGACTTGGGCACAACAAGGCATTTTCTCCCAGTCAAGATTTGGGTTAAAAAGACCACATAACAATGGTCTCAATAAATTCCACGCTATTCTAATAACTCAAAACAATTTATAAACTATGGCGTCGCAAATATTCATACGCATCGCTTTCCACTAGTAAGGTATCCAAAAGGCTAACAGACCATTATATATAACCTCTGTCCAGGATAAAAGACAGCGCTTGGGTCATGTGTAGTTTAAACTATGGCCTCTGGAAAGTTCTTTAAATAAGATATGAACACATAGACTCCACTATAGTAAACCATGTATAGGCGTACATACAAATAGGGCAAGAAGAAAGAGGTATAAGAAATATCTTTTAATGAAAATTGATCACTGCCGCGTTGAGTAGCAATGCTGAATTTTTGACCCGAAAAAAGTTCAGAGTAGAAAACTTCTGTTTCCAAAAAGTGTAACAAAACAAAGCATGTATTAATACATAGCAATGTCTGCATCTTAACATAACCCTAAACTGAATAGGGAACTAATTACTAACATGAAATAGTGTCCATAAATGACGACAAATACCTTTTTTTTCGGGTGGAAAAATCATCGAATGACTTTTCCCGACCTGGGTGGAGGGGAAGGGAGTGTCAGACTTCTACTGACTAAAAACCCACCCTGTTCCTTCAACTGCCCTTGCGGTCCGGGGCCGTAGTATCTCGTTAAAACTACGCAACCGCAACCCCGACAACTACAAATACTTAATTAATTAGTAATTAATTTTATTCGTAGGTACATGATTTGCTGGCGTACGAATAACTAAGCTCTTAATTAAAAACGTCATTTTCTCACAGTGGGAAACATCATTGACGTAGGTATAACAGCTAATACTAATTTAATATTTTCTAGCGATATTCAAACGCTGTAAAATTAATTTAATAGGTGGCGCTCCAATCAATACAATTGATGAAACTAAATTGAGCCAATCAGGATCTTAGAAAAAATATTATTATTTCACTTCGAAACGGAATCGTAAAAGCACCATTAACAGCACCCGACTTTTTAACCCTTAAATACGTGTGGAACAAATCACACACTAGGTAATCATAGTTTTGTCTAATTCCATCACTGGTACCGACCCAAGACTTCCCAATAAACGAATCGATTAATTAAAAATAAGGAATAGTAACGCGTGAACGGGTATCACAATAAAATTTGTTTTTTTAATTATACTTTATTAGGCCAAATTGGCTTTGTTTTTTCAAACGTTTGCGGGTCAGTTAACGGCGACGGAACCCTTTGTCCGGCCATCGGTCCCATTGATGATTTTATAAGGTCAATAATCATTATTGACAGTGATCATATAATTAACTAGTTTCAAGAAAAGGTTTTTGGCGTTAACGACACAAAAAATATAAGTGTATCGTTTTATAATTGTTCTTTTACACTCAACGCGCTGATTAACCATATTACGCTAATTATTTTTCGAAAATGTTGTTAATAAAAAAGGTGAAATATCGTTGGTCCCCATTAATTTGGAGAGCTCTGAGGTGGTCACGAGATAAGCTTGTTTGGACATGTTGTATTTATGCCGTGTTGAGACACACACCTTTTTATCTAAATTACAGTATTGGAAGCCCCGGACGTATCTGTCTCAATTAACATAGATATTTTTGGTTTCTAAATGTAATAATTTAGTTTGGAAAGTAGACAAAGCCATTTGCGTTTTAATAATTTATACATTGATTTATAGTTTTCACTTATATTCTGTCATAAATATAAATAATAATGTAAAATATCCACAACAATAGGATACTGAACCAGTGATCTCACAGCAACTTTTAATTATTACATGTTTACAATAAAAAAAACTCTTAATCTAAAATCAAATCCCAAAAATCCAACGACATGTAAACGCGAACGTATTCGTTTAAATTACAAATTAATTACGACCGCCAACAATCTGTTGTGTGACAAATTAATTTCGTTAATCAGCGCATGCGCGGGCGCAATGCATCACGGTGACAGCACGGCGGAGATAACATTAACTTGATATACGACGTACCGAAAACGAGGCGAGGTGTTAAAAAGACCCGTCTGCATTGGCACGGTTAACGTACTTACGATGCCTTGACAAATATTCCGTGGAAACAGCGTGTTAGATACCTACGCAAAGATTTTGTAAGATTTCAAAAGTGTTCAGTTTTTTGGGATATTCCTAAATGTATTTTTGAGTGGTGGCTGAAACTCGTTTTATTTGAAAAGGAATTTTAAAGACGTTTTTGTGCTCTTTAGGAAATTCCTATTGAGTTTAATATACCAGATCTAGACTCGAGGTTTAACCCCAAACGATCCAATTTTTTCAGCGGCTTATAGCTATTTAGTTAACAATGGTCTGCAGCGTTGCATAACGCTTGCCGATATTAGTGGATGATAGGCTTGGATATCTTAACGCATCGAGATTCCCTCATGTCTCAGTATATTATAGCGTTAGTCCCGGCTGACATTTTTAGATCATTTGGATCTGATTACCAGCAAGGACTGTCCTATCTGGTAATCACCAGCTAGAAAATAACACACTAGGGTTGCTCAGGTGTATCGTGATAGAAGGCAGTCTTTATAAACGCAATGTAGATGTTTTTCTTGCGTTTGCGAACATTGTTTGAAATAAAATAAAACCTTTCCATTTGTTACGCTATGCTAAGTTAGCTACATGAAACAATAACTTACCAACAATGAAGATAATATACAGGCCTCCACTCTTTGAGATTGTGGCGCGATCCTCCACGCTGGCCCAGTGCGGGTTGGTACAATTATGTTATGATCATGTTATGTTACAATCATGTCTTCGGATTTTCGAACCTAGGAGGTCTCCTAAGAGCTCGATAGGGTTCAGACCATGGCGCGGAGCGAGAGGGAATGGGATGCAGTCGCCTCCTTCTGCAAAGCAGTCATGCTAGCGAAGGAGAAGGCCTAACAGGCGAGGGAGAGGCAACTCTCTACCTCGCACCCCAGCCGCCGCGGGAGACGCCCCGGGCGTCGGGGATCGCGAGCCGTTTTTCGGCCACCGTAGGCGCGGGCCTGCGGACGGAAGCAGGGGTCGCTCACCGTCCGGTAAGGACCAGGCCCGGGCCGGCGGAGCGTCGTATTCCACGCGCGCCTCAAAGAGCTGTCAACACCAATGACGGGGTTTCATAGGGCCATTGCCTGCCGGGGTTTGCGGGAAAGTTTTATCAAGATACCGCGGTCCCGGAGTTTTAGGGCAGCTAAAGGAACAGGGTGGGTTTTTAGTCAGTAGAAGTCTGACACACCCTTCCACTTAACCCAGACCAGAAGAAGTCATTCGATGATTTTCCCACCCAAAAAAAAAAGATATCCTCACAATGTTTTCCTTTACCAATTTGACAGCATTGGTCAGGAAATTATCATTATTTTGTTTTAATATACTATTAAACGAAATCATATCTTATTATACCATAATAGGGATTCAAAATTGTACGTAACTTTCAAAACCAACCAACAACTTTCCTCGGCCCCTCTCCTATTCTTGGCTTCACATTATGTATATAAAAAAACAAATGTAACACGTTGACAGTTGTATGTAGGCGTGACTATAGTATATTGTTACACGGACACGCAGACAAATCTATTAGCGTTGATTAATACTAGCTACTTTGTAAATGTAATGTGCGCTGTAGAATAGTCAAGGAGCTAGGGTTATAATAGAAGTTTTTTTTTCATTATTGGAATAGATTTTTATTTAAAAAGTCATAGATCTGAATATGATCTCTGATACTTACAGTTGTTCATTGGCTGCCCAATTATTCGCCTCGTTTGCCCAGGTAGGCAGCAAGGTGCGGAAATGTTCTAACGAGATACCACCGTCCCGGAACTCAAGGGCTAACGTAGGAATAGGGTGGGTTTTTAGTACGTAGAAGTCTGACACTCCCCTCCGCTCCACCCAGAGTGGCGCAGTAGTAGCCCGGAGCTTAGATCTTGCTGTTGTGACATCCTCGTGCCTCAAAGAGCAAGTAAAGCCAATTATCTTGCGCCTGATCATCTTACATTTCACCGGGAACGGTAGCCCAGTGACAGACCCGACTTACTTACTTACCCGACTTACTTACTTACCCGACTTACTTACCCGAATTACTTACTTACCCGACTTACTTACTTACCCGACTTACTTTAGTTGTAGAACCTGAGTTCAAACCCATTTAGACACATGACTTTGGCTACATACATCACGCCGGCTTGTACGGGAACCAAAAATTTTAAACTCCACAACCCGCACTGAGCCCGATTGGTGGATTACGGCTCATAGAGGAGAGGCCTGTGTTGAGACACAGGCCTCTCCTCTGTGGGACCGTGGGAACGTTATATGCTGAATCTATTTATTAGGTACTTTTATTAATATCCTTATTTTCTTAAACACTAACTTGACAGCTTAAAGATACGCTATTGAAACACATTCGACATGTTTTTCAACAGTTTTTAAGGCTTTTTCTGTATTTTTTTTTCACTGTAATACATTTACTTATCAACTACATAATATGTATGTAGCATGACATAATTTCTTAACATCACACCTCCTTGTCTACAATTAACAATGATGTCAGTGACGTCAAATCTTTAAAACATACAAAAAATAAAAAGAGTATTAGATGCGCGATCAAGTCACATTTTAGGGTTAAAAACTTAATCTTTTATCATGAAACCAACGGCTTTTGACACGGACATATTACTACATCGTTTTGCAATTTTGTCCCGAATATATTGTGACTCAAAATGCCTACATTTGTAAGTAGTATCTGTCACGATTTTTATCCAACTAATGATACTTGATATTTCGATGATAAAAAAAAGACTTACGACTTTAGTAGGATTTACTTTAATATTTAATGGAAGTAAAATGTTGTAGAATATTCGTAGCGTTATTTCTGCGTTACGACTTATTTAGAAATTTTCAAAACAAATTAAGAATGTTGCTTTGGAAATTGGTAAGTACTTACCTACAATAATTTCTCAATTTTTCATTTATTTGCCATACTTTACTTTATTTTTTGACACAATGTCAATTCAGAATCCGACTTATTCTTTACTTCTTACCTTATTTTTTATTTATTTGATTCTAGTCGCATTAACTGACTTCGGCGAGAAGTCAGTAAAAGAGATTATTAAATTAGCATTTAGAAAAATATAGAATGAAGATATTTTATTAAAATATGTACAAGATAGCTGAATCCGGTGCTCACTAAAGCACACTAAATAAAAAGAATGAGTTATACCACAGTTACCATTGAAAAATAACGATTATTACATTTTTATTTTAAGCAGTCAAAGTGGATGCTAAAACCCATCAAAATAAACCACGAGAATCATCTACCTACTTAACACCTCTAACGACCCTAAAATTCAATAAAAAACATAACGTGAATCATTACAAAATTCCACTACACGCAAAATAAATTCGTTACAAAAGGACCCACAAAACGACGTGATTTATTTCAATAAAGTCAGCCCATAAAAGCAAGGCTTTATTTTAATTTGTCCTAAGGCGAGGCGTAGCATGCAGTGTAATCATCTTGCCAGTTATCTAACCACATGACTGATCGCTTATTGTCCGCTTGCTACCGGTCTTACTTGCCCCCCACTTCACTCATAAAGACGCAAAAACCAACAGCACTTCAATTCAAAACCAACCTTTTCGTTTTGACAAAACAGCCTATTCTCCTTTAATGGGATCACGTCACTTAATTCTCCTTACCCAAAAATAGCTTGCAGCTACTGGTTTTACGTGAGCTGTCACGAATGAGATTCTCAACTTTATCTTTAATGTGGTAAAGATGAATTTGAGTTGGTGTGGTGCAGAATAAATTACCTAAGTTGTTGACAATGGCGTTGGAGATCGTTTTCACGTGATTCCAATGCAAATGTTGAGTGAAAACACGCGAGTCCAAATGTACCCCGTATTTAGAGGAGTTGTATTGTTCTCACAAATATGCATATTGCAAGCTGTCGCATCTGATATAATACGTATATTATGTTGTTTGTACTATGATTGATTAATCTTGACACTTGTAAATACTATATCATGCATACGGGTAGTAAGTAAAGTAAGATACTCTCCCCGTACCTCCCAAGATACTGTTCTTCTCATCTTAGGTGATAAACAAATTACTATGCAAACTTTAATATTTCGTTAATTTGGACAGGCACGAATTCAGAACTATACAGGAAGGATAGGTATAAGATCACTTCAGATATACTAAATGGTTTTAACGTGATTAGATAAGAACTATTACACACATATAATTTAATTGTGTTCTCATAAATATATTGGTCTATGTTCTACTACTTTTACCACTTTCTCCAAAACTTTGGTATTGTTCGTCAAATTGAGTAAAATAATTATTCTTACCTAATTAGAAACCTAATATGATTAATCATATATTTTATGCTCATAATTGACATGGTAGATTTATTTATTTAAACTGTATGTACAATTGTGTTACATGGGCGGACTTAGTGCAGCAAGGCATTCCCTACCTATCACACTATCACACTATTTTCCTGATTCCTTAATTTGTGCAGTGTGCTAGTCTATCAGTTAATGCGAAATTGATCATAGATTGATTACGTGGCTTTTCTACAGCGTTTGGCAGTCCCATAAATTTTGACAATAATTAACAAAATATAACCTACACGTAAGATCTTTAAAAGGTAATAATCAAGTATCAAACTTCATCAGCCGCAGTATTCGCATTGATTTAATAACATCAGCGGAGCCGATCATTCGATTCCAAAATGCTTTTGATTTGCCGGGAAATTATTATAATCTGTCCCAGAAACAATGGTGGGCGTAACCATCGCAGGCCGAGAGGTGCGTCCATTCATCGGCCGCCGCGTCCGTCACGCATAGCTGCTACGCTCCCACCACGCGCACGTCCCGCAGACGCCACGCAACATTACACAATGACAGTGTTGGCGCTTGGCGCATCTCTGCACAGAATAATGATGAGATTTTACATGTAATGTTTCTCGTAAGTCAAACAGAACATATGGACAGCCATTAATTTTGATGGAATTACTTTTGTGTGAGGTCGCTTGCCCGTTTCATTATCTCGGTGGGATTTATTTTACACTTCAGGGACACTATGCTCTAAAGTAAACGACAGTTTTAAATCTATCTAAGTACTTAAATTAGGTTCTAAGCGGAAATATGAACAATTAACATACCAAGTGCTCGTGTTAACAAAGTGGCTAATATTTATTTCCTTTGCGAATGTTCTTAAAAAAATCCTCAACCATATTTAAACGGTCACGTTTTCTATTTACCGGTGCCTATTATTCTATTATTTACAATACAAAGTTACTTAAAATAAGCAAAGGTCAAGCGGACGTCGAAATCCCGTCACGAACGAACTTTTCAAACAAAAGCTTTGGATGTGCGGAACAAACATGATCTCACTTCCCGTCCGACACTTCAAAGAAATACATTTTAGAATAAAATATAGTTAATTTGACTTGAAGGGAGAATAGTTTCAAGATTAGCGTCTTCGTTTTGCAACTTTTCTCGAAGGATTTAACAAAGATACTTTCGAGTCATCATCTGCCTAGCCTCATTTTCCATATAAGTATGGATCGAATGCCTGTCTAATTGAATACAGCTGAGCTATTACAATCAATTATTTGACATGGAGCAACCCAATAACTGGTTACGTGATTTTTATAACACTGATATAACATTATCTGGCTTCTGACTACCTGTATCTTCGACTGTCAAAGATCTTCAAATGACAGTGATGAGCAACATGCTTTTGGAAACACCGACTAATCCTGATAATGTTAAAATGGACACCCATCCGAGCTCTGAACTCGCCACGTTGATAAACTATGAAGATCTAATATTAGGACTGCTATTTAGTCAAGAAAGCGACGCTTTTAAGTCTTTTCTTAACATTTCACAATTCCACAAAATTCTATATTTCAACACACGGTGTAGCCAAACCATATCGAGTTAGGTTAGTTAACATCTTCAGATAGATAGACATACATTCTGCTATTTAAAAGTAACTAAATAAGTTCAGTATTATATAGATAATATCTTAAAGATTACTTGTACATAAAAGTATTACCAGCACTTTAAAGTGTTACTTGAATACCAGAACACGCTGCTAATAACTTCACTTAGGCAATAACGAAGTTTAATCAGGATAAGCGTGTAATCATGCATTACGCGATTTGACTTCAGCAAAGCCAAATCAATCAAATTTCTACAAAATACATCAATACAAAAAACCTGCAACACAATGGATTTCAAGAACAAAAAAGTGATTAAAATAAAACATCGACATCTGAGTGCACATCGTTGTAATGGTAGACTGCAAATGAAACAACATTAGACATTTAACGTGCAAGGCTATATATTTAAAGGCCCGCTCTTATGGGCCGTTTGTGATCTTATGTTGTCTGTCGCCACAGCTACGGGTTTAGCAAAAGATTGCGCCTGCGACGACGTAGAGATGTGCCGTTAGGGATGTGGATGATGTTGTTGTCGATAAAGTATTTATATTTTGTATTATTTACTTTGAAAGTTTGCAGTTCTTTTGCATCAGACTTTTTTTATATTTAAACCAAGCAATTTTCTAGTTAGAACCAATAAACTAATACCATGACTAATGAAAATGCATAATTTATGAAACTCGTGGCCGAAAGTATAAATAAACCTCCATATAAATCTTAACTTCGACAAATGACATACTCCCCCATCTGTGTAATTTTCGTAAATAGGGGTACAAAGTTTTTGCGTCACCTATTAATATAATAATAACAACATTGAGAAGTTCGCCCATTATGTTTTAGTTTTTTCTTACTATGCAATATTTTAAAGCGTACAATATAATATAAATAAATTGAGTAATAACAAGATAAATAAAGTGTTTTCTATAGTTTAATTCGTATAGTAATTATATTTATTACCGTCATAGGATTACATTTTTTTACCATTCATTACATACCGAGGCTCAAAAAACATGTATTGCCTTGGGCACGCTACAAAAGCGGTGGTAAGTCCCCTCTTTGAGGAGTGGCTAACGAGGCGTCAAAGCATCCTCACCTTCCGCCTGACGCAGGTGCTCACTGGACACGGTTGTTTCGGGAGCTACTAATGTCGGATTCGGTGGGAGGAAACGCCCGGGTGTCACCACTACGAGGATCGCCCTGAGGACACGGTGGAACATACAGTGGAGGTTTGCCCCGCTTGGGAAGAGCTCCAACGTGTCCTCGTAGGGGCGATAGGCGGCAACCTCTCGCTCCCGGCCCTGGCTTCATCCATGGTCCGGAGCGAGTAGGCATGGCATGGCACCTCCTTCTGCGAAGCAGTTATGCAAACGAAGGAGGTGGTGGGACGTGCGAGGAAGAGGCGGCCGGGTCTCAAGGCCCCCACAACCCTCGGGCATCTCCTGCACCCCAGCCGCCGCAGGAGACGCTCCGGGCGTCGAGAGTCGCAGGGTGACTCCCAGCCACCGTAGGCCTGTGGGCTGCGAGCAATGGGTAGCTCACCACCCGACTGTAACCAGGCCCGTGTAGACGGCACGTCGTGTTCCACGCGCTACAAAGAGTGTCAGCAAAAGTTATCGAGGCCCACAAGGGAGCCGTTGTCTGCCGGGGTTGTGAAATTGTTCAAAAGAGTTACCGCAACCTCGGAACATGAAGGGCATATAATGGAACATGGATGGGTTTTAGTCAGTAAAAGCCTGAAACACCCTCCTGCTTCGCCCAGATCGGGAGGCAGTCATTGGATGATTTCCTATCCTTTAAAAAAAGGCTGTTGCCTGACGGGAAAGTTCTAATGAAATACTGCAGTCTTGGACCGCGAAGACAACTGAAGGAATCGAGTCAATAGAAGTCAAAGATTCCTTTCCACCCAAGGAGTCATTATGATAATATCCCCCCATGAAAAAGGGCTTTGTTCGCGGCTGTTATTTGTAGAATGACTATTGTTATGGTAACTTAGAACAGAAGTCAGCACCGGGCTCGCTAATGGATATCCAACACCTTGTTGTGAAGTGTTACAAACTTATCGGGTTTTTGAGGTTAGAGAGGCAGACGCTCTATATTAAATTTTAGTTTTAGTTTAACTGGAATCCAACGCATATATAGATTGGAAAATCTAAGCAGCCTGACCATTGAGATTAAGTTGCTTTCTCGTTTCGTTTTTATTTTCCAAACTAATTCACAATATTTTGATTAAACGAACTCGTAAAGTAGTAGTAGTAGTAGCTGTCCATGCCCATTTATTTGCTTAAAATTATTGGCTTTACATTGTATAAACAAGCACTATAACTCCCACATATTGCCTAAAATTACAACCTTAAACTGCCATCTAAATAACTTGTACCCATCTTCAAATATGTTACAATTACTTAACCTATTATTTAACCTTTGTTGTCCTACTGTTGAGCCTTCACGAAAAGTATGCAAGTTTTATCGCTTAAAGTCTGCTCTACCGCATGGGTAGGTAAATAAACAGCTTTTATTGTACAAATTAAGTAAAATAAAAAAATAAGTATCGACAAATCATTAACCTCACTTTTCCCATCCCTACAGCTCGCCGCCCACGCGGGTCGCGATCGGCGCGAGAGCCGCCCCGCGTTCGTGACATAACATCACGGGATCGTTCAATATCTTTTGCAACAGTCCCACATCCACAACCTTTGGAAGTGCCTTCCATTAAAAGTATACCCTTTAATCATACATGATCTATAAAGTCTATCTCATGATCTATTTTATAAACTTGCTTTGACTTTTCATGTGTTTTTTGACAATTATAATTTTTTACCAAAACATCTGTTCAGTTTAAATTATAATGTTTGTTGGAGATTCTTCCACCTGTGATACAGGATTAATCCTAGTACAGGCATTAACATGTAAGACTTATACAGTTTGGGGATCAGGACCCGATCTCCGGCCACCGACCGTAGGCGCGGGTTTGTGGACGGCGAGCAGGGGTAGCTCACCGTCCGGTAAGGACCAGGCCCGGGTCGGAGGCGCATCGTGTTCCACGCGCGCCTCTTAGAGTTGTCAGCAATAGTGACGGGCCCCATAGGGCCATTGCTTGCCCGGGTAGCGGGAATGTTAACGAGATACCACGGCCGCGAATCTTAAGGGCAGCTGAAGGAACAGAGTGGGTGAGAAGTCATTCGACGATTTACCCCGCGCAAAAAAAAGTACGAAAAAAGACTTACACAGTTTAATTAAGATTATTTTTTTAATTTTACCCATCATGATTATTGAATAAAAATTCTATTATTGCCTAATGATGGGTCAGCTTTTACTAAATTGGATGACTGTGAGATAGCCAAAAAGTCCTTATAAATAGCCTTAAAATATGTCTGTCTATGTACACAATTCAATTTTATAATCATAATCATAATTAAAAATTCATCCAATTAGCCATTGATTGATCCAAACATACGAAATAAGAACAAGAAACTCTTTAAATAAACACGTACTTTTATGACGGTCGATAATATAAGCAATGAATATTGCATCACTACCCACCAATAACATTTAAAAAACTATAAAATCTGAATTTATTGAAGCGTTAACCATACATACTATGGTGATGCTTACGGGGATGATCTGCGAGTGGATTGCTCTGACTTGTATGTGAAGAGAAAATATTTACAAAATTAAGACAGAAGTAAAAACCTAGTACTGTTTTAATTTTGTCTTATTGGCGTCGCGTTTGACCACCATCTCACCTGATGGTAAGCTATGATGTGGTCGAATATGAAGCACATTTTCAGTCTTGACTAAAAGACCCTCATGTATAGCTATCAGGAAACACAGACTCCGGCAGGGAATTAGGTTTATGACACCTGTATCTATTGCATCTGTAGTATAAAAAACTTTTTGTGAAAGAACTTGGATCTGTACATACACACACATATTCTCACAATCTTCTACATGTGCCTAATATCGGCTAGTAATCTGAAACAAATGTTTTGCAATAGATTACTAGTTGTACTACTTGTTTACCCAATTCTGTAAACCTAAATTATTTTAAATAAAAATCTTAATGTATTATTATTATTATTATTATTTTTTATAGTTGATAGGCTTGTGTTTGACCACAACCTCACCTGATCTTAAGCGATGATGTGGTCGATTATTTTTTAACTTTCTTTTAAGTCGGATAACTAACACCGAATTCGTCTTGTTTTATTTTTTTAACCATACATGGCATAATATTTGTGGACATATAACTACATGTAATATGATTCACAATCCTAACACTCTTGCAGAAATTTAGCAGTCATCAATGCAGTGGATGCAGCCTAGAAGTTCTGGCTTAAAACGAGTATTTAGATCGAGGGTTCATCAATGGACTGACACATCACTATTGCAGTGTATATCATTGCCAATACTTCAAAAACGGCGTAGTAATTCATGACGAGGAATCCAGAAAACATAATATCCAAGGACCACAATTTTAAGGAAATGTCTGGCGTGTGGTGTGTTTTGTGTCCCCAGCGATGGCAAAAATATAGTATAAGCTGATTATATTATTAATTACTTTTCATGGATAGATTATCAGTAAATAAGCAAGTAAAACTGTATTCTTCAGCAAAAGAAAAACTCATACATCCAAACAATCTTTATTTTACTCAACAAAGACTTATACAAAAGGAGGAATATTTCAAAATCCCTGCATATTATAAAACGAAGTCCCCAGTTTGCGATAAACTCAAAAACTACTGGACAGATTTTCATGCAATTTTCACCAATGGATAGAGTAATTCATGAGGTAGGTTAATATGTAGGTATACTTTATTTCGCTTTTCTATCAACTAGTAAAATAATACGGTGCGTGTCAGGCCAGGTTGCTAATATATTATAGTTATGACATACGCACTTCTTAGAGATGTATTCACTCCAAATTTAGTAAGGCAATGCGTTAGGGTTTACATTAGAACGTCAAAGTTGCTGCAAAGGCTGCGCGTCGAGGCGTCTTCAACAGCAATAAAAATGCGATTATTAACGTCACCAATTCATTCAAGCCCCAATTACCGCATCCATTGACGGGCTAACAACGGAACCGTCCAGTCACAATATTGTAATATAATATCAGATCATTAAGGCACTTAAACGCGGAAGTGTGTGGGTTTAAAACCACCGTATCTAAACTATAATTTGAGATCTGTCCGATGTATGGTCCGTTATACGTCTTGTAATAGCCGTGACGGGAATAATTGCTGTTGAGAGCGATCATTTGTTAAACTAAGACTTTTAATTGTTGACACGTGTGTTCTGTAGTGTCGTTTATAATGTTTCTGTGTGTGTGGGTGCTCTGAGTGCCAACTTTCTATTTGTTTAGCCGTTATTATTGTTAATTAGTCGCGATTTTTGTTTAGGTCAGTGTTGTAAGAGTCATGGGTGGGCCATACCCACTACGCGTCCGACATTTCCTACTAATTTATGGTTTAGTTTTAACGTTGTTATTAAAAACAGTATTTAATAGGATTTCGGTTCACAATATCATTTAATGGAGGAGAGGTAGGTATGTATAGTAATTAAAAATATATATCCAATATAATGCGAGCAATGAAGATCGATCCAAATAGACAAATAGCCCGAGGATTGATTTATTTTAGATACAACTTTGCGAGCTAAAACAGCCTACTAAAAAATATAACTATTTATTGAAAATGCTTTTGGTTGATAACCCCTGATTAGCGGATTCTCGACACCGGCACGCGTCGAGTCAGTGCACCCCACACGTAGGGCAGGCTATATGTTACGTACACTCATATCAGCTAGGCTGTATCAGGTCATGTAATGTAAACAAAGACACTTCTCGAAATCTAACTTTTGAATTTCGAACAAAGAAAAACATGACCGCTATCTTTAATGAAAATTAATAAAGAAATTTCAAGAATCTTTTCTACACTATCTCCTGTTTTATTATTTACTTGAATTTTTGCTTTAAAAAATATATTACGATACAAATTTATTACTAAATTTGATCACAATTTTAGTTTATGTAATTGTTGCTCTGTTTATTTCTTTATTTATTAATACTTTATGCTACATAAAATGTACAACGATGGACTTAATGCCTTAGGCATTCTCTAACAGTCGCCTAAACTCCACTCCTCAAGATACAGGTAATGTTTGGGGATCACCGAGTAATTTGTGGCCAATTTGATTTTATTTATTATCTCAAAAACACCACCACAATTTTATATCATTTGTTAATACAATCATTATTCTTTAAATACATATTCAGAAATGCCAATATGAGTTTGTTTGATTTCCATAGATCAATTTATATTATTTATCGTAGTAAGATTTGCCATTATTTTGCCGCCTACAAAAACATTTGAATCAACACTTAAATACGGACCTTCGAGAATGGAGGATGGATCGGAAACAAAGTGTCCAAGACGACATATAAAGTGCATCATTAAATTTAAAAATAACTTACAGGTTTAAAAGAAAGGGACGCATTTGACAAAGAAGTCGCGATTGCAAAACATTGAAAAAGAACGAAAGGTCAAAGGCTTGCGAGATTTTAAAAGTTCACTGAAATGTCAGTACATGACGTGGAGATTAGACCCTGAATAAATATGAGCTGTGATTAAAAAGCTTTTAGAAAATGAATAGAGACTTGACAACACAGGTCTTGCTTCTATGAGAGGGAATGTCACGCATTTTAATTTAAAAAAAAATCCCTGTTTTTATGAGTAATGTAGTAAGTACACTAATTTAGCCCTCCACACTTTAATTAAAGTTTTTAAAGTCCTTCCAAAGATTGTCTGGAAGATATCACTTTCAGCGATAAGACCGCCATTGTTACCATAGAATAAGCAATATTGTTAAATAGGTGTGTTTAAATTTTGGTGTACAATAAAGTATATTCTATCTATCTAATGGACCATAATCCACCACAAGGTGCGAGCTGCTAAATGTCGCATGTCTTCGAATTTTCAGTCCTAGGTCACGCTGGTTTCCTCACAAGTATTTCCTTCGATCCTATGATCTACAACTCATAAATTGTATCTGTAACCACTACTTTCCAAGAGATAATAACTTATTTTGGTTATCTATACTTATAATAAATCTGTAGAGAGGTCAATTCTGTACATGAAATATATTTCCAAAATAACTATCAGGGGGTGATTAGGGATCGATACTGATGCCAAAAATGCAATCAGTAAAATTATTGTCTGTCTGTCTGTCTGTCTGTCTGTATAACCATTATAGAAACAAAAACTACTCGACGGATTTTAACGAAACTTGGTACAATTATTATTCATACTCCTGAGCAGGTTATAGTATACTTTTCATCACGCTACAATCAATAGGAGCAGAGCAGTGAAGGGAAATGTTGGGAAAACGGGAGAAGTTACTCCATTTTTTAAGCTTCCGTCGCGTGTGCAACCTTAATGGTTAAAGCTACACAGAAATCATTTATGACGGAAATGTTCTCCTTAAAATTATATAAAAAATATCCCACGACAGCATATATCTATCTTTTATGGTTGACTCACAATAACACGTGTAACTCCCGATAGCTTAGCAGTTCGAAGCTTTCTGATTATAATATTTGTCTACTCTTACGTTTATAACACTCTCAGTCACCCCTAACTGAAAAAGTTAACATTATTAACTATTCCATAAAAAATAATCATATAAATCGGTATAGAAACACCAAAGTTATACATGAAATACGCTAATAATAAGCCAACGCGCGTGAATACTGAATCATGCTATAAGGATTATTTTTGAGAATCGGTCGCCGCGCTCGACGCGTCTCGATTGGCCAAGTGCGAGCCAGACTTGCCCATGAAGGGTTCCTAAAAACCTTAAAAATTTCTAGAAACCAGCTTATTTAAATTTTTACACCTACGCTAGATAACTTTGTTTTTCATAGTGTTTGTATGAATTACAAAGTTATATTTGCGGTTTTAGAAAATATGCTGTATCTCAAAACTGCTTACCCGATTTCGTTCAAACCAATTTTGGTTGAAAGTTTACATTAAGATCTACAGACATATATTTTTTTTTAGATTTTTCACTCCATTATTATAGAAGTTAGAGGGAGGTGGGGACATTTTACCAATTTGGAAGCTTATATCTTTTAAACGATTGACTTTATGAAAAAGTGGTTTTAGAAACCCTTATATCATTTTTAAAGACCTGTCTATAAGTACTACACACGCATAGGTTTCATGAAAAAATATATTTTCAGTTTTAGTTCCATGTATGGGGACCCCCTTTTATTTAAAATTTTTTTTTTTTTTTCTTAAAGTCGGAAAGCGGTTCATAGAATACATCTACCTACTAAGTTTCTCATGTATAGTCTTAGTAGTTTCGGAATAAAATGGCTGTGACATACGGACGGACGGACAGACAGACAGACAGACCGACAGACACAGACGGACAGACATATCGAAGCTATAAGGCTGAAAACAGTGCTTGACCGACGGTCGGCGCTGACCGTCAGTCGGCGTAGCTATATCTATGCAAGCCTATGAATGCGCACTCAGCTACGCTGACGATTTTCACAACCGACGGTCAGCGCTGACGGTCAAAATGTACGGTCAGCGCTGACCGTCGGTCGAGCACTGTTTCCAGGCTTAGGGTTCTGTGTTTTGCCATTCGGCTACGGAACCCTAAAAAGGCGGGGCGTGCGAGCGCGAGCTTCGCGGTTGAAAAGTGACCAGCCTTAGTGTGCTGAACTACGAGAGGCCCTACCTAAAAAAAAAAGTGCGAGCATCATACAATTTTTGCCTGTTGATCCGAATAGACGTTCAGAGCGTTCGACCTTATTGACAGACAATACTTAATTGATATTAACAAACCGTGCTTATCAGCGCAACTTTTAGTCGTTGATAATATATTTTTAGATTCCTTTTGTTGTTATTTTATAAAATAGGTATTAGTTATTTTAGTATACCGATAGGTTAAGTTTTGGCTAATTTACGTACACTTTTTTATATTAGTTTTATTTTCACCCAGTTGCAACAAAATATAATCGAGGCTCAAATTTTAACAGGTTGCGGTGCAGGAGAAACCGTCCTTATTCCCAGAATTCCCATAATACCAAATAATTTTCCATTAGAATTTAAGGTGAGACGGTACTTCACACCCGAACAGTTGCTCAATCTCTATCAAGCCCAGGTTCGGTCGTGTATGAAGTACTGCTCTCATCTTTGGGATGGATCTGCTAAATACCAACTGGACGCGCTTGAGTCTATCGAGAAGCGGGCCAAAAGACTCATTGGCAACGATGCACTGGTCGAATCAAAGCTCCAGAGCCTTGAACATCGACGACGAGTTGCAAGTCTATCGGTTTTCTATCGGTTACATTTCGGGGAGTGTGCGATGGAATTACACAATCTAATTCCACCAAGCCCGTTCCATCATCGGACTACGAGACAAACGGCGAAGCGCCATCGTTACATGGTGGACATCCCACCCATACGCACCAAACGTTTTGGGAATACCTTCATTGTGCGTACGGCTAAGGAGTGGAATTCCCTGCTGGAGTCTGTGTTTCCCGATAGCTATAACCTAGGAGTCTTTAAGTCAAGAGTGAATAGGTTACTTTTAGGTAAGCGTGCTCCATCTTCGACCACATCATCACTTACCATCAGGTGAGATGGTGGTCAAACGCGAACCTATTCTAAATAAAATAAAAAAGAACGCAATTCCCAGTATCGGTGTGTTATGCAATGACAATTAATAAGGTTCAAGGGCAGACTTTTCGTGTTGCTGGAGTAGATCTCGGTGTCAGTTGTTTCTCGCATGGTCAGTTGTACGTCGCTCTTTCCCGGGTTAGCAGTTCTAGAAATCTTTATGTTCACGTGCCGGACGGGTCAACTTTCAACATAGTTTACCCGGAAGCTTTGCGCTAAAGTATTTTCGTTCTATAGGTACTTAAGCCTCATGTGAACGTGATCTAAACAATATTACCAATACATTAACTTAATAACACACAAGGAGTTACACGCTGACGGAGTCGCGGCCTCGCGGGCACAGCTATTAACAATAATATTGTGCGGTTCCGCATTGCGATATTTTTCAACAGTATTATAGATTGACATATTATATTTCCCTTCTAAATTATGAAAGTTAATCTGTCTGTTACATCAAAATCACTGAACCGTGAGGAAGGACATAGGCTATGAAGAATGCTTCAAAATCGGGGTTAAATTTAACGTTAGCCCAAAGTAACTATTCCACGCGGACGAAGTCGCGGGCAAAAGCTAGTATATAATATTTTTCCCTTAACATAAAGAATGGAACATATGAAACAGCTCAACATAAAGATCCGACTGTCCTCAATCTGTTACCAAAGAGTTCTTAGTTACTTTGGTCATATTGCCCGATGGGAACCAGACAGCCTCGACAAGTGGGTTTTAGTGGGAAAGGTGGAAGGCAAAATACCGCGCGATGGTGTGATCAAATAACAACCCTCACCAGAATTCCTATTGCAACCTCCTAGTTTACAACAGGTGCGACACGACGCAAACTGTTAAATCTGAAGAAAAAATTTAGAATATTTCCGATTGAAAACTTTTTAACCGACTTCAAAAAAGGAGGTTCTCAATTCGTCTTGAACTTTTTTTTTATGTATGTTACCTCATTACTCGGAGACGACTCGACCGATTTGAAAAATTCTTCTTGCGTTTGAAAGGGTATACTTTCTAGTTGGTCCCATTGTCATGAAATCAGGATCTGATGATGGGATCCTGGAGAAATCGAGGGAACTCTTCAAATATTATAGGCACACCTATAGTGTTTTGGGTATTTCTTATAGTAAGTACCTTGAGCAGTTGCTTCCGAAAAGTACCATTTGGGGAAGTTGAACTGATGATGAAGATCACAGATGGCCACTGAAACTACTCAATAATAAGTATTTCGTGGATTGCGATTCGATTACTTGAGTACGGATGTTAAACACTTTATGCTCGTCGCAATACATACGAGTATGGTGACCTAGAGCTGATGGTCAAGTACCAGGAGAACTCCTCAAAAATTAACGGCTATGCATCGGGAAAAGCAATATTTTGTAAAAGGTGATAAGTAGTTGACATTATGGCTTTTGTAACTAGATAAATTACAAACCGACCCACTAAAAAGCGTGAAAAAAAAATTAACAAGAAATAGGACCTTCCATATCAAAACACCACAAAGCCAAAAATAACTTTAATTTCGGAAGGCGGTGTGTGTTTTGATTTGATATGGAAGTCGGTTCTATTTTTTGTTATTTTTTTTTAAATAAAATGCAGTCTCTATATGTTATACTTCTTTGAGCTGATAGACCTTAATATAGGTTACTGCGTTACATAGCTAGGCCGCCAGAGCCACTTATAATTGTTACTTGTTCTATCGATCGAATTATTATAAATTCTATTATTTAACAGACTGTAGTATTTTTTCAAATCTGCGTATTCGTATTTAAAGATTTAAGCACTATTTAAGTTACTGAGATAGTAGCTTAGCTTGCTCATAGGACCGAAATAGCATTGTAAGCATTTGCTTTCGTTGCTCGCACCCCATCATGTGGTACAACAAAGCGATTTATTCAATAGAGATATCGCTTAAGTTTCACCTATATTGATAGCCATTTACATTGCGGTAGGGTTGCATGCAAATAGCCATTAGTTTTGCTTGAAAATAATAAAGTTACTTAAAAACTTTAAACTAAAATCTAAATTTAAGTTTTATTTTCAAAATGAGAATTTACTTTAAATAATATAATGTATAACAGCACTCATCTATGTATTTAGAACGAAACGTTAAAATGGATAAGATCCATTTTAACTTTTTACCGTTGTTGAGGAATGAAACCTAGTTGTCATATATATTTAAAATAAAAGGAATAAAAAATGAGTGACGTATGTCTTCATAAAACGTCTCAAAAGGAAATAACATGTTTCATTAAAATTCCTATAATAAGAACCTAAATAATATAATAAATAAAACGTCCAGAGATTCGGCGACGGACCAACGTCCGTGAGCTTGCTGGACATATTTGGCGACCGTGATATTTCGTGAAATAGGAACTTTAATATTGTAACAGTCACGAGCGGCGACATCCGCACAAAATGGACGACGCTCAAAAATCTTCACAAATCACGAAATTAAATAAAGAGAGGAGCATTCTAAGGAGGCTTTTCACTATAGCGGCCAACTCCATTGAGGACATATTTAAGGCCGGGGAAGCGAAGATGACCGAATTAAAATGTGAGTTTAATAAGTTAAATGATTTAAACACACGAATTTCAAAATTAGATATAAAAATGAAAGACGAGCTATTAGATAGTGAAAGTACGGATGCCCAAATTGAAAAAGAAATTTTGTCGGCCGAAGAATACAACAACAGATTTATTTTTATAAAAACTAAATTCGAAATAATTCTGAATAAATCTGCTAAGACAAACACAAGTGGAGAAAATTGCCATAAAAGGTACTTCAAGCTCCCGGAGATAAAGTTTCTAAAATTTGACGGGAATATCCGTAATTGGTTGTGTTTTTGGGGTCAATTTTCCAAAATAGACATGGACCCAGGGTTAGACGACGATGATAAAATGTACTATCTAAAACAAAGTATAGAATTTGGAACAGACGTTTACTCACTTGTAATGAGTTACCCTCCAGCAGGAAATGCATACAAAAAATGCATGGAGGAGCTAAAGCAAAGATATGCGCGAGAAGAATTATTAATAGAAGTATACGTTCGAGAGCTGCTCGCATTAGTTTTAAAAAGTAAGTCAAACCTTGTGGAACTGTATGACAAGCTGAATGCAAATTTAAGAGCCTTGGAAAGTCTCGGCATTAATAAGTACCAGGCGTTTATTCTACCGCTTATAGAATCTGCCCTGCCCCTTGAGTTTTTAAAGATTTGGGAGCGTCAAAAGGGACTTATACAGACAAAGAACCCAGAGGAGGTCCTTGTTAGCTTAATGGGTTTTTTAAAAGCGGAAGTTGAAAGCATTCAGAGAGTTGAAATAACTAGAAATCTAGCACAAACTGGTCTGAATGGCCAAGAAGCCACCGCTAGCTGTCTTATCGCACATGATAATAATAATTCAAAAAAGAATGTGCAACTCAAGAACTGCCTATGGTGTGATAAAAATAATCACTCAAGCTCAGATTGTTATAAGATGAAACAATCTCACCGTAGAGCAGAGACTAGAATTTGTAAGGAAGAAGAGGGCATGCCCCGTTTGTTTGAAGCTCGGACATCATCCAAAAGCATGCAAAGCATTTGTTAAATGTTTAATATGCCAGAAGAGGCACTCTACAGCACTGTGCACTGAGAAGAGAGAGATGAAATGTTCAGAGAAACCTAACACCACTACAGCAAATCTGTCTACGCAGAACTATAGCACTGAAACCTTACTTCAAACATTGATAATTAACGTGCGCAATGGAGTACGGGTTCTACGTGTTCGTGCTTTATTTGACAGTGGTTCTCAAAGAAGCTATATTCGAGAGAATATTGTAAAAGAACTGAACCTAATTCCTACACGGCAGGAAAAATTAAATCATTGCTTATTTGGTAACATACAAACTAAAATAGAATCTCACAATGTTTATAATATAATGTTAGAAAATCGTAATTCTAATTTTACAATGAATATTGAGGCCCTCAGCCAAACTTCGATTTGTGGAAATATTCCAAAATTAAATTTATCCAATGAGACATGTAAAATTTTAGAAAGACATCAGATCTCCTTAACTGATATAGAATCTGAAATATCAGAAATTGGAATTGTAATAGGAGCTGATTTTGCAGGTTTTATGTTGACAAGTAGTGTCATTGTAATGGAAAATGGTTTGGTAGCAATTAAAACTAAATTAGGCTGGACAATTCAGGGCAGGCAAATTAGTACTTCACCTGATAATACTGCTTCTGCTATGTTTTGTGGGTCTACTAACAATAATTTGACAGATTTTTGGACTCTTGAAACTCTTGGCATTCATGATCCAGCAGAGATGAAGTCTAGAGCACAAGGTGAGGCCGAGGCAGTGAGCTGCTTCAAGGAGACATTGACGAAACTACCGGATGGCAGATATGAAGTCGAGCTTCCATTCAAGGTGGGTTTTGATGATTTATTACCTAATTATAATATCGCAAAGAAAAGTTTAGATATAAACACTAAAAAGCTGATTTCAAGTGGTCATTATTTGCCACATAAAGCTGTATTTAAAGAATCTAGCCTGACAAGTAAAATCAGGCCTGTATTCGATGCCTCTTGCCCAGACAAAAATGGCCTGGACCTAAATATATCCATGGAGGAAGGTATTAATTATATTGAACATATACCTAAAGTTATAATAGGTTTTCGAAAAGGTCAAAGGAAAAAGTATAGAAGGTAAAGTACCACAAACCCTAATACTTTAACGCATGTTCCCAGTAAGTCTGAAAAGATCACACAACATGGCAGGAGAGTAGTAATACCCAGTAGATATACCTAAATTATGAATATTTATGGTTTATTTTATTCTTATAATTTACTTATTTCATTTTAATTCTAATTTTATTAAATAGTGGACTGCCACCTATTTTTTCTAACACATTGTGTGTAATTTATACTGACAATTTATTTTAATTTACAGTTTTTTATCCTCTCTATGTGTTAGGAGGGACACACTATTGTTATTATTTAGCATGTAAGATTATTGTTTAAAACTTGTAATAGTACAGAAGAGATACTGACTAATGTCTAATGTAATTTAGTTTCTTTTTAAATATTTTTTGTTATTGTTGATAACCAACTTTTCAAAAGAATTATTGTGTTAATTTGTTTGACGAGTGTTAAGTTAATATTTGATTTTAAATATTTGGAACCTATATACATGACTATGTAATAACGTTTCATTCTACTAAGTACCTATATTATTTTCCTTTCTGTGTCCGGAGGATGTTGAGGAATGAAACCTAGTTGTCATATATATTTAAAATAAAAGGAATAAAAAATGAGTGACGTATGTCTTCATAAAACGTCTCAAAAGGAAATAACATGTTTCATTAAAATTCCTATAATAAGAACCTAAATAATATAATAAATAAAACGTCCAGAGATTCGGCGACGGACCAACGTCCGTGAGCTTGCTGGACAACCGTAATGTAGTGATTACTTTTTAATAAACAATATATTATTACTCGTATTATAAACAAAACACAATTAAAGTACCCACTAGGTATGTTTGCAGCTAAGGAGTGGAATTCCCTGCCACAGTCTTTGTTTCCTGATAGGTATAACCTATACCTGGGGGTCTTTAAGTCAAGAGAGAACATGTTCCTTCTAGGCAAGCGTGCTTGTTGCGGGAATGTTCTAACGAGATACCGCGGCCCCGGAACTTAAGGGCAGCTGCAGGAACAGGGTGGGTTTTTGGTCAGTAAAGTCTGACACTCCCTTCCGCTTAGCCCAAAGCGGGAGAAGTCATTCGATGATTATCCTCTTCTCTCGTGCTTCATTTTCGACCACATCATCGCTTACCATCATGTGAGATGGTAGGTTCGTGTTTACCTAATAACCAATAAACATAGGAACGTCAGCATGGAAATCACATAATTAGGTAGTCTATTTCCCTACTCCCAAGGAGCACCGAAGGACAGTGTTGTTTCGTGCCAGAGAGGTTTGGGGAGATCTATTTATAAGAAGATGACCTGACAGGTTTTGCACAGGGGTCTCCGGACAGTCTGAAGAACACCTGGAACTTCACCACATGTGCTGATGGTACACCGAGGTGATTTTATTGAGGTCGAAATCCCAAACTTTTCAGTCTTATTCTTGAAGACCGAAAGCTTTCTGAAAGTTCCCCCGATATAGAAAAGGTAGTCCATTTTCCTAGGCACAACCCTTCATCAACGCTCCAGTCCGTAGTGAATGGGGGGCACTAAAGACCGTTCAACGGCCGAGCCGTGTCGGACACGATGTACAACAGCGTCCATCGAACGTATGTATGTAGTTGTGTCCGCGTTATTTATGCCGTCCTGGTACCCGCTCTTTTTATTTTTCTTATTTTGATGTTAAAGAATTGACGTTTCGGTCGCTAAAATGTTAAGGGAAATGTTTTTTTGGTGACGTTTTATGGTGTGCTTTTTAAATTCGATTGAATTTTTGAAAATGTTGCTTTTACCGAATTGTAACGTCTTTGAAAAGTAACATTGTCATTTGTTTACATCATCACCGGATTTTAATGAGCTCCAATTTGTATCATTTTTAAAGTAAATTAAAATTAAACAAATCAACTCCTTCATCTTCCAACCCAGTTATAAAATAAACAAACAATTGCCTTCAAATTGCAGTTTATATGTTTACTAGTACTCACGCGGGGCTTCGCTCCCGTGGATTCTATCACGGTAAATACATAACTCTCCTTTTTTGCAGTTGCGTAAAAAGTAGCCTATAACCTTTCTCAAACTTCAAGCTACTTCCATACCAAATTGCATCCAAATCCACCCAGTACTTTCGAAGATTAGCGCGTTCAAGCAAACAAACAAACTTTTCCGCTTTATAATATTAGTATAGATTATACTATCCTTAATCCCGTCCTTCTTATATTTACCTGTCAGAAAGGAAGTGTAATCTTTCATTAGTCCCGAAGGCGAGAATAGTTTTTTTTATGATTTTACTACTTAAAAACCAAATCCCGGCACTCAAGGAATATCCATATTATTCTAACCCATGGCAAGTACATAAAACAGCTCTACCTATTCCGATCTCTGGTGATTACTGGTAGTCACAAGCCAGAAAATCATGCTAAGGGGTATTGTGTTACCCAGCTACCTACTGGGATGTGGAGGTCAGATAAGCAGTCACTACATGTATAATACTAGTACTCAGCTGCATCCGGTAAGACTTAAAACGACCCAATTGGGAAAAGGCTAAGCAGATAATGATGATATACGAGAGATTAATCAATTAAACTTTACGTACAATAGTGGTACATGGGCGGACTTAATGCAACTA
Organism: Tholera decimalis; assembly: GCA_943138885.2. Lineage (NCBI taxonomy): Eukaryota > Metazoa > Arthropoda > Insecta > Lepidoptera > Noctuidae > Tholera > Tholera decimalis. The sequence goes on along the minus strand of OW964567.2, from coordinate 24,125,836 downwards.
AATCCTTTAACATTTTTAAAAAACTTTTTACCAAAAAATTAAATCGACTTCCAAAAAACACTGCATAGTGAAAAATAACTTTAATTTCGGCAGTCGGTGTCTATAGTTTTTTATTTTCGTTTTTGACACCGACTTCCGAAATTAAAGTTATTTTTCACTTTGCAGTGTTTTTAACACGCTTTTATTAGGTCGACCTGTATGTAACTATGTAATGAAATCTAAGGTAACAAATTTAACCATCTTCCAAGGGTCGTAGCGTAATGAAAATTGGCAGCTGTATGTAGTTCTGATGACAATACAATAATATGGTACTGTCGAACTGATCTGATGATGGAGCCGGAAGATATGAACTGAAACTTCATGATGGAAAATCGTATCATAGCTGTTTTGGATTTCTTAGAAAGGTCTTGTAATGAACTTTGATCACGATTAGGTTTCAAGGTCTGATGATGAAGCCGGAAGATAGGCACTGGCATTCCATGATGGAATATCGTATCATGGTCGAGTTTGCACTTGTGAGAAAGGCCACGTAATGGACTTTGAACACGATCAGGTTTCAAGGTTATAACAAACCTAAAGAAAATCTGTTATCGGTTTTCTTAACCTTTTTGAATTACCGCGTAATCCATAGATTTATTATTAGGTCGATCTGCCACGAACTAAATATGCAATAAAATCTAAGAATCTGAATTAAACGTACTTCTAATTGTTGTATCATCATGAAACTTGGCAAATATATGTAGATTAGACGACAATAGAATATCATGGTACCAGCTGGTCTGACGATGGAATTGGAAGGTGGCTGATGGAGCCTTGGACTGCCTACTAGTAAACATTTCTAATTTCTGCTCATTACATTAGTCCTAAAAGCATGTTTTGGTTTTTTAAACTATTAATTTATTTGGAAGTCGGTTTAATTTTTTTTTGTAAAAAGTTTTTATTTCACTCTTTTTAGTTGGTCGATTTTTAATTATTTACCTAGTTACAAAAGCCTAAATGTCAACTACGTATAATCATTTACAAAATATTGCTTTTCCCAATGTTGGGCCGTTAATTGTTGAGGAGTTCTCCTGTTACTTTACCATCAACTTCACTTCACCATATACATTGTGACGAGCATATTGTGCTTAATAACCACATTTAAGTCATCGAAGCGGACCACATGAAATACTTATTATTACTACTTATATATTGATTAGTTCCAGTGGCCATCTCTGGTCTTCATCATCAGGCCCACTTCACAAATGGTGCTTTTCGAATGCAACTACACAAGTTACTACAAAAAATACTCAAATCACCATAGGTGTGCCTATAATACATATTTGAAGAGTTCTCTCGATTTCTCCAGGATCCCATCATCAGATCCTGACTTTGTGACAACGGAACCAACTTCGGAGTATACTCTTTCAAATACTTAAAAAAGAATTTTCCATATCGGTTCAGCCGTCTTAGAGTAATCGGTGATCATACATTTAAAAAAAATACACGCGTCGACTTGATAACCTCCTCCGTTTTATTTCGTCGGATGAAAAGACCACAATGTGGTAGGTAATAATAAAATACATATATATATGCTAAAATAATAGACTAATAAATACCTACGGTGTTTTATAATAATCTTTCTGAATAAGAGAACTCACAATAATTATATTTATGGCGAAAACCAAACTAAGAATGACAGAGTTTTAAGTAGTGGTTTCTCATTCTAAGCTTAAAAGAGAATTTAGACTCGGCCTTCTTGATGTCAAGGGATATGTTCATTTTAATCAATGATTTCTTAGCTTCTAACGTCAAAGATCTACAAATGACAGTCATTACATTAGCTTTCCGAGACATAGAGGAGTAACAATACGACTCATCAAGCGAGCTAAAAACGCGTTCATGATAAGATTTCCCATTGGCTCAAATCAGTCAACATAAAAATGAGGCCGCGTCAACATTGTGACTCAAAAAGTTTCTCCGAAAGTCAATTTCACGGCGTTTTACTGGACCGCAACCGCTGACGACATGTTATGATCTCATGACAAATGATCAACCGCATCACTCACGCGCACAGAACTATAATGTGGTCCGGAATACTATCTCAGGGATTTGGAGTATGTATTTGTTTTTAATGTTTAGACTTTAGATACAGTAAATTCATACTAATATTGAGAAAGTAGCAATGTAAAGACATGTTAAAATTGAATTTCTCACGTCTTAACTACTTTATTGATATTGACGAAAATTAGTAGAAAGCGTTGGAAACGATTTAGGCTAATTTATTTGGTGACAAAGACTTTTTACGCGGGGAAAATTGAGGGCAGAAGCTTGTAGAAAATTAAGAATAATATGACTAAATTACCGCACTTTTATAAAAGTCGAATGCATGGATAGAAAATGCGAGAGATATTCCCCGCATCCTCTCTGTAAACTAAAATTTTGGTCTAACTAAATTTTATTTCGTTCTTTCCTTTAGAAGATTGCCTATATAGAAATACCGAAGATAAATTCCCAGTCATCATCTTCGTAGCTCCACGTAAAGCAGATGTGTCAACCCACACAATGTATCACAAACTGATTTACTGAGCATAGAATTCCTTCTATCGAAATGTGATCCAGCTTATTTCATATATCTGCATGAATTATTCGATAACATTGCGGTTGAAGACTTGAATATCATAGCTGTACTTCTAGATTGTGTAACATAACGTACCTATAACCTTATTTTTCGTATAAACTCGAATAGAAACGTTAAATACATAATTTATTTAGAATCAGTAACAGAATAGAGTGCATCAATTTTCACACCATTTTATACATACCGAAATACACAAACATACCGAAAAAAGTCCATGTTAAGGGTTCTATATTAAAGAAAAAATCGAAAGCCTAATAGGATCATTTGGTCGGTATTTTTTAATTCTGAACAAAAATTTCTTGGAAATTCCAATGATTAACGAAAAACACATAAAAGCAATGAATTAATATAAATAATTGCCTTAAACCACAGATCAATGAAAACAACGGAATGGTCTAAACCACAGATGAATGAACTAATTAAAAACATTTTACTTAAACTACCATATCACACGCAAATCATTCTTAAATTATTCATCAGTTAGGTATATCCATTCATAATTTTAATCATTCATACTTAGTATAACCATTCATATAAAGTCAATCGATTGCGGTTATACTAACTACATTAAAGTGTAAAAATAGTTTCTGCTAGTAAAATGAGCGAAGAGCAATATTTTTTTATTACTGATGAGCCAGCCCTTGACCTCATCACGCCTGATGGCAAGCGAAAGATGAGGTCTATGATAGAACGAGCGAGCCCAGAAGGTGCCTGTTCACTAGAAGGGAACAAAGAAGCTTTGGACACCTTGGCCGTGCGCACAATAAATGTAGAGGAGAAGCGCTTAGTATGACAAGATATATTGTCCAAGTAAGGATACCATAAGTTTCCAAATTCTTCATCTTCTTCGTATCGTTGGCACAACAGTATTTACCTGTATTTTTTTAGCCCAGAACTTAGCTACTTCCACGATGCCATTGGTAGCTGCGCAGAGATTTCTTTGGCTCCAAGTTGTTGGGCTGAGAGGACAGGATAGGTGTGCGTAAGCATAGTTATTAGCGTGGCTCCTGATCCACTCTCCGCTGCTGTTTGGTTCCAGTAGCCTCACTTAACGAAGTTGGAGTTACAACTTCGTACTTGTGTTCGGAGACGGTTCGGGGATTTCTAATCTTTATTCCCTGGACATTTGAGCGTGTGACATAGGCATTTTCTCACAGTAAAAAAGGCGTCGGCCGGGTTTCCTGCCAGGGATGCTACGGATTTTCTAAGTTTTTTTTGCAGTGCACCTGCCATGTTGTCTTTTCGCAACCCACGTTTGACCGGTAGAGAATGCCTAGGATATGAAGTTCACCTTTGCTCTATCATGAAATCTTAATACAAATATTTGTCTCTCCTTGAACAAAATGAAGTTACTGTAGCATAAACTACGTTTACATAAAGCAAATGATGTAAAACGATTTTGGTAATTTATCCGGCACCGCTTTTCTATTATTTGCCATCATCACCTGGTCGGGAGAGCCGGCCAGCAAGCCGAAGTTGCGGTGATGAGCGTGAAACACATCTACGACGATAAACTCGCATGGGACCGCCGGAGCCCTGCAGCGCCGGAGCCGTGACAGAAACCATGCCTGCTGCATGTTGCATGCTTGCCTGCATGCTGCATGCTTGCTTGCGTGCTGCATGCTTGCTTGCATACTGCACGTATGGTGTATGCTTGTTTGCATGCCTGCTGCATGCATGGTGTAACCTTGTTTGCATATTTTTATAGTGAAATAAAAACTAGGCATTTTATCATATTATACTAAACAGGTTTTGTCTCTTGAGTGATATATCAAACGATTTTATATTCAATGTACGAGTATATTATGGTTATAAAAATTTGTTTCTTTAAAATTATAGATTCAGTTGTTGTATCTTGGAAATATTAGAGATTTTGTAATTATATCTTATGTTACTTACCCGTTGGGGTCGGCTTCCAGTCTAACTCTAACTAGGAGTCTTTAAGTCAAGAGTGAATAGGTTACTTTTAGGTAAGCGTGCTCACTCACTTACCATCAGGTGAGATGGTGGTCAAACGCGAACCTATTCTAAATAGAAAAAAAAAAAAAAAAAACTCCGGTCAGAGTTGCAGCTAATTATTCATGTTTTACATGGAGTGACTGCTGTCTTGACCTTCTTTTTAACCGACTTCAAAAAAAGGAGGTTCTCAATTCGACTTGAACTTTTTTTTTTTATTTATGTTACCATTTATGTTACCTCATAACCCGGACGGGCACGCCGCAATTGCGGCGGTAAGACCCCTCTTTGAGGAGTGGCTAGATCGGCGTCACGGCGTCCTGACCTACCGCATGACGCAGGTCCTCACCGGACACGGAAGTTTCGGGAGGTACTTGTGTCTGATGGGAAAGGAGGAAACGCCTGGGTGTCACCACTGCGAGGGTCGCCCTGAGGACACCGTAGAGCACACGGTGCAAGACTGCCCCGCTTGGGCAGAGCACCAACGTGTCCTCACGGCGGCGATAGGCGGAGACCTCTCGCGCCCGGCATTGGTCGAGGCCATGCTGCGGGGCGAGAGGGACTTGGAAGCAGTCGCCTCCTTCTGCGAAGCAGTCATGCTTCCGAAGGAGGAGGCGGGCCGCGTGAGGGAGAGGATGGCGTCCTCCCTCCAGCCCAGCCGCAGTGGTAGACGCCCACGGCGTCGGACGTCGGCCGACGATCTCCGGCCACCTTAGGCGCGGGCATGCGGACAGCGAGTAAAGGGCAACTCGCTGTCCGACCAGGGACCATGCCCGGGTCGACGGCGCGTCGTGTTCCACGCGCGCCTCAAAGAGCGTCAGCAACATGACGAGGCCCCCTCTGCAGAGGGCCGAAGCCTGCCGGGGTCGTGGGACTCATCCCGTTAGCGTGGCCCCGGTATGTAAAGGGTTATTGAAGGAATGGATTGAATGAACGGAATGGACACCATGGATTTTAGTCAGTAAAAGTCTGACAGTCCCTCCCACCCTGCCCGGAGTGGGAGGACTTATTTGATAATTTTACCACGTTAAAAAAAAAAACCTCAAAACTCGGAGACGGCTGGACCGATTTGAAAAATTCTTTTTGCGTTTTAATAGGTATACTTTTTAGTTGGTCCCATTGTTACGAAATCAGGATCTGATGATGGGATCCTGGAGAAATCGAGGGAACTCTTCAAATATTATAGGCACACCTATAGCGTTTTGGGTATTTCTTATAGTACCTTGAGCAGTTGCTTCCGAAAAGTACCATTTGGGGAAGTTGAACTGATGATGAAGACCACAGATGGTCACTAAAACTCCTCAATAATAAGTATTTCGTGGATTGCGATTCGATTACTTGAGTACGGATGTTAAACACTTTGTGCTCGTCACAATACATATGGTGATGTAGAGCTGATGGTCAAGTACCAGGAGAACTCCTCAAAAATTAACGGCTATGCATTGGGAAAAGCAATATTTTGTAAAAGGTGATTAGTTGTTATTATGGTTTTTGTAACTAGATTGACTAACTAGATTGACAAACTGACCCACTAAAAAGCGCGAAAATAAAATACTTTTTTGCAAAAAAATAAAACCGACTTCCATATCAAAACACTACAAAGCCAAAAATAATTTTAATTTCGGAAGGCGGTGTGAAAAAAAAGAAAATACAAAACCAATAACACCGACTACCGAAATTAAAATTATTTTTGGCTTTGTAGTGTTTTGATATTGAAGTCGGTTTTATTTTTTGCAAAAAAGTTTTACATGGAGTGACTGCCTTCCTGACCTTCTTTTAGTTGCTGAATACCCTTGCCAAGACTGGTGTCAGATTTTCTGGCTTCAGACTACCCGTAACGACTTTCAAAGATGTACAAAAGAGAGCCGGGACCAACGGTTTAACGTTTATTATCATCAATCCACAGATACTTCTCAGTAAGTTTTGATTAACCTTGAAGATTGACCTGTGTGACTGTTATTATTTAGCCATGAGCACTTCTTTCAGCTGTTCCTTTAGTCTGATTATGACATGCATAATATGCGCGGTACGACATTTTCTTGTTATATTTAATTATCAATAGCAAGAGGGTTAAAACAACTGCTGCTGAGCTGCAAAATCACATAGGTTTATCAAGACCACTTTTGTCGTTCACGAAACACAAAACGCAAAAATAGGAAAAGTATATTTATGTATGGTATAAACGGAAGACTACAATTAAGCAAAATATTCAACAGAAACCATAATTGTCTGTTCCAACATTCATAATGTTTTATTGACAAAACATTGTCATTCATTGACTTCAGACCAAAGACCAATTAGCTTGTGGTTACCCGCGTATCAAATTAATTCTACGTAAATCTGGAATGTAGATTCGAACACAGAAACATCGGAACTAATGAATTGTGTTCTATTAATTGTATAACGAATCGTTTCAACATTTTGAACAATAAATATTGATTCTAAGAAATTAAAAATAAATTGATTCATAGGTTTTTTAAATGAATGAATAGAAGAATCATAATACGTAATATACCTTAGTGGAATACGCGCCGCCTTTCAGATCAGGCGTTACAAGTTTGATCAAGGACACTTTGACGATCAAATAATTTACGACCTTCGCAAACTTCTTTCCAAGGAAAACCAATAGGTTTGAATATTAGAGCTCAAAATCAAGTGACAGATATAATTAAATGTAAAATAATAAATGATCTTTATTTTGTAAAATTGGTTATTAAATAACAGTTTTACACGTCATTTTCCCCCGTAAATGTAAACTAGATGAGGCCGGTGTTTCTTAACTGACTGCCCTAAGAAGAAACACCGAAACAAACTCAGAGGTAAGACGCTTTTCTACATATAATCTGTACTTGTCAAATTATATGAGAAACTTGTAGCTTTTGAGGAAAGATGCGTACAGATTTGAGTGGGCCTATCCAGACGCAACTCCGGTCTCCAGGACACAGGAGCCGCCTAAATTGGGGACCATTGATATCCTATTTTCGTAAAAATAATTTTATTGCAAACAAAAATGTACTCGAAATATTAATTATTTTGATAAAGATATTGATAACATAGATAGATAGATAGAATATACTTTATTGTACACCAATTACTGAATCACACTTAAATAACAATATTGTAAATAAAATTGGTTACAATGGCGGTCTTATCGCTGAGAGCGATATCTTCCAGACAACCTTTGGAAGGACTTTACGAGCTTTAATTAAAATGGGGAGGGCTAATATTAGTGTACTACTGTACAAATATTCATCAATAACGGAAAAACTAATAAAAATATACATATATATATACATATAATATACAATACATAAGTACATAAACTAAATAAATATATAATGTGTTCATTAACATTGTGTGGAGAAAAACAAAGGAATAATTATAAGTTTGAAAGAAAATGATTGGCAACCGAGCTTTTAAAAACAGCGAGTGACTGAGCTTGTCTTACTGACACCGGCAATGCATTCCACAAACGAATAGCCTGCACCGTTAAAGCATGGTAGTAAAATTTAGTGGAATGTGCAGGCATCAAAAGTCTCAAATTCTCTGATGATCTCACGTTCCAACACAGGCCTCCTCTCTGAGAGGGAATGGTCCAAAATCCACCACGCGAACCCTGTGCGCATTATTGGATGTCACATGTCTTCGGATTTTCGGTCTTAGGACATACCGGTATCCTTACAATGTTTCCCTTCACCGATTTGAAAGCAGTGGTGATGATATAAATTACGACAAGTAGTGTCTGACTGCATCCGAACCCATTGCCAGCAAATCTCAAGTCGATCCCGTTAACACTAGACCAACACTGCTCTCACTCTCTCAAGTTTTAGGTAGTAAATTTATTTTTATTTTATTCATAACTAAACCATTCATAGTTATAGGCGTATAGAATATATAAGGAGCTACAGATGCACTCCAATTACAATGCAATTAACAGTGCAACCTGCATCCGAACCCATTGCCAGCAAATCTCAAGTCTATCCCGTTAACACTAGGCCAACACTGCTCTCACTCTCTCAAGTTTTAGGTAGTAAATTTATTTTTATTCTTATTCATAACTAAACCATTTATAGTTATAGGCGTATAGAATAGATAAGGAGCTACAGATCCACTCCAATTACAATGCAATTAACGGTGCAACCTCGCAAAGTAACACGTGCCTATAAAGCTTAGGACATAAACATGTAATTGTACCAACAGAAGACAATGTGTGTGAACTAGCCTCATTAGTATTGGCTCGCCCACAGTCGCCCACGCCTTGGCCGAAGCTCGCCACTTATTATGATATTATACAGTGTTACTCGTCTATAAAATGTGGCCAATCATGTAGTAGAGGGAGAAATGTGACGATGTTTGCAGGCTGGTGATCCGAACGGAAATCCAAAACAAGTACCAATTTTTTACACTATATGACATTAGGATTTTATCCTATTTCGTGAGTGCCTTTTTAACCCGGTTGCAGGAATCGAACCCGCGACACGCAGAGCAGCAGCCAATTGCTTATCCACTGCGCTAACCGTGTCATCCATATTGAAGAACTCAAACACAGAATAATTATGCTTGCAATATAGACAAAAAACAGAAACATGACGTAAGTAATGAAACCCAGCATGTGCACGTCATAGATTTATTTAAAAATATAAGTAATAGTTATGGAGTGCGCCTATCACAAGTATTACTTATATGTAAAAAAAGAATTAAATGTACGTAGAAGAAACTCCTCAATCTTTACTATAAAACTTTGAAAGAAACAGACAAAAAATATTACATGTATCATTACGTAATCGTAATAACGATTAAATCTATAAAAACAAAGCAATCCAAGAGACCATAACTTGAATGTTCACGGGAGTCTCGATACATACATTAGTGACATTTTTACCTAATGAGGAAAGCCATATAAAATAAATGTTATATTTATAACCAGTCTAAATCAATAGTATTATCATATGAGGTAGTTATCCACTGCAAGATATTTTTTTTTATAATTATCTCTTAGTTTAACAATTTTATCGTAGATCCGCTTCAGCCCTAGATTTCGTCAGCCTAGAGTTGAAATCGGTCTAAAAGTATCAATTAAAAAACACACCTATAAAATTTGGTAAACATTGACCTAACATTAAGTATTTTTGTGTCTAAGAGTAACAAACATACATACAAACTCTGTAGCTTTCACTTTCAAAAAACTACTATTTTAAATATGTATTATATTAGTAGGAAATGGGATATCACCAGCTATATACCTACCTACATATAGCTATCTCGGTGCTGCAACCCCGATTGCTGAGCAAAAGGTCCTGGGAATTTCTTAGTTGTTGGAGTTTGGATATCGGGTGTGTGACAAAAAAAAGCTATGAAACCTGCCCCTGGTCTCTCTCCAATTCTATTGAATTGCTGTCCCATCGGACTATGAAAGTAATGGCACAGAGAGTACACCTGTGTTTCGCACACCCTTGTGTATTATCAATTATCATACATAAATATCTCCTACGCTATTTGCTTACCTCCGAAGAGATTGGGTACCGAGATCGAAATTCATTTTAAAACTAACATACATAAAATAAATTTTATTTAAAGAGTTCTTACACCAAACTTAATTTAGCACTATAATAAACTTTAAACTACATACGATAAGCGAAATACGTTTTAATAATTCTGAGCTCTTGTTTGCTATGGAACAGGCAGTGTAATTGCTTTCAAAACGAACTGGATAACGTAGGGAGCAGTGTATTTGTTACACCTAACTCTTAAGCTTCTTTGTTAATTTTTAAATACTCTGTTATTTGTTATCCCTAATAAAATAAAAATAAAACACTTTATATTTTTATAGCTGGACAATTACATGTTCCACTATTACACGTAATTATCACTAATGGAAAGTCTATCTATGCTTCTTAGATCCCTTGATACAAAAATATGAGTTCCCAATATCTCTCGCTTCGCTTGTACTGTAGCGTCACCTCTTTAAGATGACCTTTCATTTTAACGTTCATTCTACAGGATTATAGGACAATATTCGTTGGTATCTTGATTGGACACATACGTTTACAAGTTTGTGTGTTTGTTTAACATTGTAATGGGCTACTGAGCAATTTCTTTAAAGTATAAGATTTTCTGAGGTTTTGGTTTTCTTGTGAATTAAATTGGAATACAATATAAAACAGAGAATCAACAATGAATACTACTTTATTTTCTAAACAACCTAATAGAAAAACTTTTTAGCAAAGATTTCAAACGAATTTTTTTGTTAAAAAGTTTTTTTTCTCGCTTTTTAGTGGGTCGGTTTGTAATTTACCTAGTTACAAAAGCCTAAATGTCACCTTCTTATCACCTTTTGCAAAATATTTCTTTTCCCTATGCAGAGCTGTTAATTTTTGAGGAGTACTCCTAGTACTTCACCATCAGTTCCTCATCACCATATGCATTGTGACGAGCATAAGTGTTTTACAACCATATCCAAGTAATCGAATCGCAACCAATGAAATACTCTGTAATAATCTGTGGTCTTCATCATCAGTTTCACTTCACCAAATGGTGCTTTTCGAGAGCAACTGCACAAGTTACTATGAAAAATACCCAAATCGCTATAGTTGTGCCTATAATAATTATAAATTCAAGCCGAACTGAGAACCTCCTCCTTTTTTTGAAATCGGTTAAAAATAGAACTTTTGATACTAAAGTCAAAACAAACAACAACTAACCTCAAGCAATAGTAAGACCTGATGATTTCGTTTAAATAAGTAAGACAACTTAATTAAAATCAAGCGCAAAAAAGTAATATTTTCTTATATCACTAGACTAAAATAATGACTGCCGGCCGGGGTTAGCAATGTTCTAATGAATAATCCCGGCCCTGGAACAACAGGAAGGAGCAGGGTAGGTTTTAAGTCAGGAGACTGACACTTCCTTCTGTCATTTGTTGATTAAAAACCGGTGTGCGAGTCGGACTCGCACACGGAGGGTTCCGTACCATTATCTATAAAAAACGGCAAAAAATCACGTTTGTTGTATAAGAGCCCCCTAAAATATATATTATTTTTATTCTGTTTTTAGTATTTTTTGTTATAGCGGCAACAGAAATACATCATCTGTGAAAATTCCAACTGTCTAGCTATCACGGTTCATGTAATACAGCTTGGTGACAGACAACGGAGCCTTAGTAATAGGGCCCCTTTTTACCCTTTGGGTACGGAACCCTAAAAAAATGTATCAATTGTCAGTTGCTTTTTTATGACTATTCCTCGATCGACATGCGGTTTTCACAATATTTATTTCTGAATACTAAAATTACAATGTACTACAAACAAACAAACTATTTGTATAGCCACAATCCAGCATCAGTACAAAGCTGCCTTCCGCGTATTGTGTGATTGTGCCGTGAGCGAAATTAACGCGATACCGCCACTTCGTGTGTTTGTTTTTGTTCGATTCAAACGTCTTGGGAAGTCCGATTGCCGATAGACATAGTGTGGATTAACCTTAGAACATTTAAAACAACTGAAAATCATTTATATGTTTTAGTATTTGAGCAACTAATAAAAATATACCTACTTGGTCAGGTTATGACCAACATCTGTAACTAATGATTAGAAACTATCATTGGACGGATCTTGGGACAACACTGCTTGGGTTTGAAAGCTACTGCAGAATATTAAGATGAATTATTACGAAAATAATAACTGCTCAAATGTTTTATGCTAGACGGATGCTGCGTTTTGAGGATTCTGTTTTCCTTTTCTTTTTAAGGAACATTACCCAACCCTAGGAATTCCTTCTTGATCATAGATGTATTTTCACAAACGCCTAGTCCTTTTCTTCCTTTTTTTTCAGTGGGAAAATTATCAAATGACTTCTCCCGCGCTAGGTGGAGCGGAAGGAAGTGTCGGACTTCTACTGACTAAAAGCCTACCCTGTTCTTTTAGTTGATCTTAGGTTAGTCATACTCAAACGATAACACCGAACTAAAATGCATCATATATGTTATTCAATGACAAATTCTGCAATTTACAATCTCGACCACTTTACCCGCCTACAAGCACTTAACTCAAAGCACATGTTACAACTTTAGAGAGATAAGCTGAAGCACCTGAATTATTAAAACGTGATAATGAACTGCGATGAACAAACCAATGTAGTATGTTTGGGATTCTAAGTTCCATTCTTGGTAGCGTAAAGTAGCTTTCACCATAAAGAAGATCCCAAATATAATAACTACTAGCTGTGCCCGCGACTTTGTCCGCGCGGAATAGTGACTTTCGGCAGCATTTTTAATTTTTTAGGCTAATTATTTTGAAAATGAAACTCATACATAATTTGAATGTCGTATTTATTCATATCTAATCAAAAGTCTAAAAATAAGTTCCAAGATTCTAGCTTTAAAATTGACGTAATCTCCATACATACTTTCATCCCGTATTTCAACCCCTTACAGCCCTTTTTCGCATTAAAAAGCAGCTTACGTCCTTTCTCAGGCTCTAGACTATGTCCGTACCGAATTTCATTAAAATCGGTTCAGTAGTTTAGGCGTGATTGCGTAACACACAGACAGAGTTACTTTCGCATTTATAATATTAGTAAGGATAATTAAGTGTATTTTCCTATTTTAACTTAAGTATGAATTATCGTTTTCCTTGCACAATTATTGCTACAATTATGCCACGCTACCTCTTCGCCACCCCCTACTGAGTGACAGACTTCTAAACCACATTGTTCCTTCAACTGCCGTTATGTTCCAGGGCTGCGGTATCTCGTTAGAATATTCCCGCGACCCCGGAGGCAATCGGGCCCCGTCAATGCTGACTGCTCTTTGAGGCGCGCGTGCGTCCGCGTTGATGGAAAACTTATGGACAACTTATTGTAAATTAAAAAATCTAAATAGTTCTCTCAATCACAATATGCACTAACATCTGCCCACGGCTTTGCTCATGTGAAAGGGTTTTTCTAGCCACATCAAAGTATGTGGGTGTAAGAATTTTTGATGTCTTTGTGGTTTTGAGACGGATAAAATCCGCTACAAACAAACAAAAATAAATACTTTGCTCTTTATAAGTACTGACTTGTTAAAATATAAGTACTAATAATTATTATTCGATTTCTGCGGGTAGTTCCATGTAGCGCCATCGAGGTGAAGTGTGAACTCGTGACAATAAGCACCGTGGCCGAACCGACCGTCTCCACTACCGTTGTTCTAATGCACTATGTATTAACCTTAGACTAAGTATATACTAGGTATTGAAAAAAAGTATATCATTGACATATATATATTGATAATCATCATTTTATTGCATAAGAAAGGTGATTGTAGTACATGAGGCATATTCGTCGTATACAAAGTTAATTACATAATATAAGCTTGTACAATGTCATTCACAATCTGGTGGGTGAAGTGTTTGTATAAATACAAAGTTATACCTACATATTTGCGGTTTTTAAAATGTGTTTTATCTAAAAACTGATGATTATATCTCGTTCAAACCAATTTTTGTTGAGTCTTTAATGAGACCTATAGCATTTCTTTTTCACCCTCTGATAACTGTGATATACGGACGGACAGACAAACATGACGAATCTATACGGGTTCTATTTTTCGCCATTCGGCTACGGAACCCTAAAAAGGGACGGTAAAAGATCCTATACCACAAGTAACAACAAATTCGAGGCAACATATATAACATAAACAGCCTATAAAATTCTCCCTGCCGGGACTCAAGCCTCCTCTCGATAAAGAGAATGGTCCGTAATCCATAACGTGACCAGAAGTCCCGTTTTGAACGGGACTGTCCCTTTTTATAGTTACAAGTCCCGATGTCCCTGAAATCAATTCTGGGACGCAAAATTATCCCGTTTTCTGAAACCGTGCGAAAATTTGGGTAGTCGAGCCGGCTCTTCAGTTCTAAAGGCGATGTTGATATAAGTAAGGCGAATATAAAAAAAACGTAGCAAGAGTTTTATTCGTACTTAAAATCACCTATTGTTGCGTCCCAAATGTAATTTTGAACGCTCTTTTTGGTGTGGCAACATTCTATTGTCTTTGATGTTGACACTTGACATTACTTGACTTGACAGATAGACTTTGCTTGCTTGAAAAAAATGCCGGTCATCGGGCCCTCTTGAGCTAAATATAATTGGTAAAATATTGTTGGATTCGCCTGTTGAGACCGATAATTGGGTCGCGAATTATCTAATTGTTGAAGTGTATTCCCCATTTGCCGAAAACCCCGGGATATTGTTGAATCATACGCCGCCTTGTCGTCGGTCGGGCTGGCACGCGGCATTTGTTGGAAATCGGATTGGATCTCACGAGATATGAACAGATTAATTGTGAACAGTGTTTGGTTGAACTTTGTAATTCCAAATTGACTAGAATACAGTGATATTTCTTGGAACATATCGCCTTATTGCGTCACCTCGTGTGGCACGCGCTTGGTGGGAACGAGTTGTGCTGTGATTGCTGTTGTGACCGCGCCATCTGGAGACCGGCGCCTTGTGAACGTTCTACAACACTTGACTTACATCACACCTTTCAATTACTCACCCCATTGTACATACAAACCACACTTAGGGCGTGACCTTTGAAGGTCGAAGTTGGCGAACCCAGCACATCAGGTTAGTGGTATCATTATTAAGTAACCTTGTTTATTGAAAGCAACGTTTATGACTCCACGTATCGTGGAAAAGTTCCGGACACGTCCAGTTACCGTTGGCTGGCCTATTGCAGTCCTGAACACCTATATTACAGCAGATTTGTTCCTCTGATAAATATAACTAAACGTTAGGGTATATATGTTTTTTAATTTGTAACTTTTACTTTTGACTTTTCTGGATAATTAACTTTTAAAAAGAGTTTTTTTTTCACTGACTACCTGTTAATTGACCTAAATAAACCGTCCCGTTTTGAGTCAAAGAATTAATGGTCACGTTAGTAATCCACCACACAACGCGGGTTGGTACATGTCTCATGTCTTCGGATTTTTTGGTTCTGGAACATGCCGGTTTCTTCAAGATTTATTCGTTTACAATTAATTTACAACAAAGACATAACCTGAAATCTGTAATCATCATCCTCTACTTTTTTTCTGGGTGGGAAAATCATCGAATGACTTCTCCCGCTCTGGGCAAAACGGAAGGGAGTGTCAGACTACTACTGACTAAAAACCTACCCTGTTCCTTCATCTGACCTTAAGTTCTGGGGCCGCGGTATCCCATTAGAACATTACCACAACCTCGGCAGGCACTGGCCTTATGGGGCCCATCACTGGTGCTGACAGCTCTTTGAGGCG
Organism: Tholera decimalis; assembly: GCA_943138885.2. Lineage (NCBI taxonomy): Eukaryota > Metazoa > Arthropoda > Insecta > Lepidoptera > Noctuidae > Tholera > Tholera decimalis. Next base: position 24,109,981 of record OW964567.2, on the reverse strand, counting down.
CGCGTGGAACACGACGCGCCACTGACCCGGGCCTGGTCCTTACCGGACGGAGAGGTACCCCTGCTCGCCGTCCGCAAGCCTGCGCCTACGCTGGCTGGAGATCGGCTCGCGATCCCCGACGCCCAGGGCGTCTTCCGCGGCGGCTGGGGCGTGAGGAAGAGAGTTGTCTCTCCCTCGCACGCTCGGCCTCCTCCTTCACTAGCATGACTGCTTCGCAGAAGGAGCTCCGCACCATGGTCTAACCAGGGCCGGGCGCGAGATGTCGCTGCCGTCGATCGCATCATCCTCTACTTACCTAACCTTTTCCCATCCATGTTGGGGTTGGTTTCCAGTGTAACCGGGTGCAGCTGAGTACTAGGTAGACTTTTACATTGCAGAGCAACTGCCTGTCTTACCTCCACAACCCAATAGCTAGATAACAGGATATTTATTGACATGTCTGGTGTCAGATTTTCTGAATACATGTACAAAAGACAGCTGGGATCAACGGCTAAGTTAACACGTTCGCTGACAGTACGTCGTTAGGCGGGAAATTAAAATAGTGCGTTATGACAGTACGTCGAGGGACGGGCCACTTATTTTTAAGAGTACGTCGTCTCACGATAATTTTTCATATAAGTATTGTAAAGAGCAGTATCCACTGTCATATTATGAGCAATTTCATATTTCTTATTTCTTTTTTTCTTATTTTGTGGTTAGCTTCATATTGCTTGCTTGTGCACGAGTACTAAGTTGATTTGTCATTTAGTATGGAAAATTCTACTGTCGTAATGTGGTGTCAGGGTAAGTGCTCACTGTCAGCGAACGTGTTAAGATGGTCACCCATCCACAAACTGACCTCGGCACGAGAAGCTTGTAGATTAATAATCGTGGTGAAATCCTACAAAATAAATTATAAATCAGTCTAAAGAAAATGTAAAACAAAACATAAACACTCATTAGTAGAACATTTAAAACTATACCGTGGGAACTTATGATGAGTTACAATATAAAAATTCAGCTTTCTCGCTTGCTTTGCTTCCGTTGGGCGACCCGAGATACGATCGCAGATGACCGATATGAGTCGCGAAACGAGGGGCTGACTCACGTCACGCTCCATGGTAGACGGATGCTGCGTATTGCTCAATTGAGGATTCTGTTGTTCGTAATGTTATATTAAACTTGCATGATTAATCGTGTAATTTGGTACTTAATTCTTTTGGCTCATAGCTCTCTAGACTTTATTTTATTTAGGTACTTATTCATTAGGTTCACCAATATCTGTTTACACTGATAATTATGCTTAAAAGCTATGGGTATCCACGAATAATAGTGTAATCAACAACTTGGCATGAGAGCGATATTTGGCTACTAAAACTACTATCAAACATCTGTGTCACAGAACTGTTCATGTCCTCTGTGGTTTGTATCACAGAACAGGGTTTGTATACTTAATATTTGTTCTTTTTTCAAAGATTGTAATCAATATTATCTTAATCCTTTGAGGTCAAACTCTGTTAGCGTAAGACCAGAAAACCTCAGAATACAGAAAGAACCCCAAAAAACCCATTTTTGCTGACACGAGAGGCGTAGAGGTTGAGCGATTGGCTGTTACAATGCATGTTGCAGGTTTGATTTCTGCACTGCACAAATATTTGTACGTTCCAGGTTCGGCTGTTTGTGTATATGTTTGTAAACGCACCCTTTTGCATAAGTAATTTCCAGTTTAGTATTCTCGCAGAACCAACATCTGGTACCGCAAAGTTTATAGTACAAAACATGATTTTGCACCAATGACACTGTTTTCTTTCTGACATAAGTTCTTTTATAGATAGAAATCAAGATTAGGGAACGCTGGGGCTTGATTGTCCATACAGACAAATGCCCTTAAATAGAACTAGATTAAAAAATGTACTTAATTCCTAATTTGGAGAGCAACGTGCTTTCTAAAATAAAACAAAAATATTCGATAATTGAATTTACATAATTATATGTATCTGCTTAAACAGCATTTACTGCTCAGCATCTTTAATTTCATAACTCACATCTTGACTTATACATCATTTATTAATTAACGCGTAATACATTTTCCGCTTAGAATAACAACGCATAGAAGGATAGTACGAGTGCAAAAAGTGAGGCAACTAAAACTTAGCCATTTTTGGCTAACTTTGCTCGACGAGCCGTCAGTATTCAAGGTCACATTCTGCCGAACAGAGCTCGCGAGTAAATAATTTAAAACGACCGTTTGTAGCGTAAAGGGATGTCATAGTCCTTCAGGAAAACAAAAAACGTGTAATCAAATTACATTTCACAAGTAAATACTTACATTTTATACATTATATTTAAGTAAATCGACCATCAAACAAAAATTCTAATAACCTAACTTATCACAATTCAATGTTGCTATCCGTGAGGAAAAAAATACCCATATTGATTTCTATTGTGCTTATTTTTGTTTAAAAAAATATAGTTTTGGCGGCAATCATGTATGCGTCAAACTAAACTATATTTATTTACAGCTACTACCTACAGTGTTTTATAACTAAAAGTTACTGTTAGTTCGAAGAGTGGCATCATAAAGATGACAATTTTATTGATTAACATTTTTTTCATTTAAGTAATGTTCTCAATAATATTTTTCTATTTCATAAATACAACACATACTTTTAATTGATATCAAACGAGATTTTTCAAGCAATTAATACAATTCTATAATATCATTATAACACATTACACATCAAACATTCTAAACGCAATAAACGATATCTCATTTCGTTTACCTTCCGTAAATATATGTCATATAAGTCATATTACATGAAAAAACATCATCTTATTTAGTTTCATAACATAAAATACTTGATTTTATCCAGCAACATAATAGTGCGTTTTCCCATTTTTGTGGTAATGGTACTGGTAATGGTATCACTGAAAGCTATATTTGTGTGCGTTTGAAGAACGTAGACACATTCGGCTCACGCACACAAAGAAAATAAAGTGGACACACGAAATCGCTCGTGTTTTGTTCTAGACGCCTCTTCTATGCGTTGTTATTCTAAGATTTTCCGTATCAAATCAGCTCGTGTCCGTATCATTACGTATCTATACATTGAGACAGCTATGAGTAAGCGCTGCCCCGCCGTCTGGCCGCTACCGCGTTACGCGCGCGAACCTGTCTGGACAAGTTCGATGTAACTCGTGTGGAATTTACGCACTAGCTATACGAGCTACTTTGGTTGAAACTATCGCCTTTTTAGCACTTCAGTGTAGGAGCTAAAATTGAGAAAGAAAAAAAAAACATTTTTCTGTTTTGAATGTTAATTTTACGGTATTTTGCTGTTGTGCATGTTACGAACGTTTGCATTTTCTAAATTCATACCTTAGTTAAACACATTCAATAATAGTTGCTGGTGAATTATAATTATACATATACAGGGTGGCAAAGACATCGACGTGTAACCGCGTACCATGGATTCAGTACATGATTCTGGACACCCCTGCGTTGAAATTTTCGTCGGCTTTTTCTAAATTTAATAAAATTAAGAAAAAGCCGACGCAAAAAAAATAGTAAATTCACTTGCTTCATTTGAAACAGCAATGTAAATAAAACAAACGAAAGGGTTACCTGATCAGCTTTGTCAGGGCTGCCAGAAGTACGATTTAAATCGTACTCCTACGATTTTTTGGCGTTTTTTTTCATGTACGATCATATTATATTTTATTAATATTTTTATTTCTTTATTTTTGTATTCATAATGAAACGAACGTGCTCCACTGGCAAGTTTGAGTTTCGGGGAATTCCCCAACAACCTAACGAAACCGAACGAATCAGAAAACTTAAGGCTTGCGGTACCGAGTCACGCCACCAATTTCTATGGTAAGTCGTTCGCAGCTCAAGCAGTACGGCTGTAGAATGCTCTACCCGTGTCAGTAAGACAAGCACAAACACTATCTTCTTTCAAAAACTTAGTAAAAGATCTTTATCTCTCTCCTTAAATTGTTATTATGTATGTCTTTGTTTCTTTCTTTTTCTTTTTTATTTTTTGTATGCATATATATGTTTTGAGAACGTTATTTATTGTTTAGTATTTTATATAGATAATTAGTACACCGTGGACTACCCGCGTAATTATTTTCTCCTTCTGTGTCAAATCCATCCTAAGGTTGTCTGTAAAAGATCGCTTTTAGCGATAAGACCGCCCATTGTATCACCCTTTTAATTGTTAAGTCCATAATTTTGTTTTTATTGTTATGGTGTACAATAAAGAATATATCTATCTATCTATCTATCTAGATCTTGTACTTGAATGAAGACTCTTAGTCATTTAAAGGCTGTATTTGTTTGCATTTTTACAAAACTTATTATTTTTTTTCTTTCGGCAATAATTGCGACTTGTCAAAAACCTGTTTTCTTCGTCAGTCTCGATCTGCACGTAGTATAAATATCCTATTTGAATCTGTATAGGTACTGTCTTGAGTGCTTTTTGTGTTTGTTGTTTGAAGAAACGAAAATTGCACGAAGTTTAAGCCAACAACAGAAATGTTAAACAATGTGACCACAGAAATTTTTTTATAAATCTAATAAATAGTTTTATTGCATTTCTTTTCTAAAACTAAACAAATTTTAGTTATTTCGTATTTTTAAAAGTTGGTGAATAAAATGGATGTGACATACGGACAGACAGACAGACAGACATACAGACATGACGAATCTATAAGGACATCAAAGTCATGGACAGACCAAAAACAAGAGTCATAACAATATGTTTCGTGTTTTTCGTCTGATTCAGTTATTTCTAATAAAAACATTGTACTTCTAGGTTGTACGATCTTTTCATTTCAAAATTTCCTTGGCATATGATTTTTTTATAGTTGGTGTACGATCACACCTTGTTTTCACCTGGCAGCCCTTTTTTTTAAGGATGGGAAATCATCCAATGACTGCCACCTGAGCGGGAGGGTGTGTCAGACTTCTACTGACTAAAACCCATCCGTGTTCCACCATATGCCCTTCGTGTTCCGAGGCCGCGGTAACTCTTTCGAATAATTCCGCAACCCCGGCAGGCAACGGCCCTCTTGTGGGCCCCGACAACTTTGCTGACACTCTTTGAGGCGTGCGTAGAACACGACGCGCCATTTTCACGGGCCTGGTTTCAGTGGGGGGGCGAGCTACCCATTGCTCGCAACCCGCAGGCCCACGCCTATGGTGGCTGGGAGTCACCCTGTGATTCCCGGCGCCCAGAGCGTTTCCTGCGGTGGCTGGGGCGCAAGGGCTGTGAGGGCCTTGAGACCTGCATCTCCCTCTTGCGTACCTGGCAGCCCCGAGCTGTGTTGACCTCGCAAATGAACTTTAGCAAAACAGCTGATCAGGTAGCGTAGAGTTTTATTTACATTGCTGTTTTAAGTGAAACAGGTGAATTTTATTTTTTTGTTGAAATCTTATTGGGTTAGATAGAAACAATGATTTTATACAGTTTTCAGTAAAAAAAATTGTAGACTATTCCAGAATCATGTACTGAATCAATGGTAAGCGGTTGTGCGTCGATGTCCCTGCCACCCTGTATGTATCGCTATTTGGATTTCTAAAATAAAAAGACTTCGGTAGACTTCCTTGTCTTATTTTTCGAACTGTGAAAATGGTTGTGGCGATAAGCAATACGGAAATTAATTATATATAAAAGCCGTTTTCCTAACAGTTGAGGTCGGCTTCTGGACTAAATGGATATGAAATAAATAAACAAAATGTATTCAAACCAAAGAAAAGGACTTATACTTACCTACAGTCATTATTATAATTAAATTACATAAATTACAATGTTATTTATTGCCTCTAGGTTTATACACATAAGCTCGAAACTCCGGGTACCCAAACTAGAACACATTCTGTTTTCAGGGATAGGCGTTGCACGAAGGGGTTCCGAAGTAGTGTTTAAAGAGCACCATCAGCACAGATTCACCGGGGTGATTATATTGACGTAAAAATCCCATGCTCCCTAGTCTTTTCCCCTAAAGTTCATGTGTGTTTCTTCAAAACACACATGAAATCTTCAATTTCCCCCGGATAACAAAAAGTATCTGTATCTCAAATGATGGAGTTTCTTGCTAGCTGGAATACAGCCAAAATCTTACAAACAACTTTAATTTGAAATAAATGTACTACCTGTGAGCTTATTTAACTAAAACTAATAAAAAGATTGCTTAGCTCAATATCTACTTTAATTTGTGTGTATGTAATTATCTTTGTAGTGAAACTGTGCATGTGATTATAGGTGTTATGGGATTTAAAAAGTATCTAAGTACGTGGAGCCATTGCTTCTACAACCAAAATGCTTATTAAAACTGGTGATAGGTTTCCTAGGCTGTAGTTACCTGTAACTATTGTACTTATACGATCTATAAATGAAAACCCATAGGTCAAAAAAACAGCCCAGTGAATCTATAGATGTTACGTTACTCATCTTCACGAACTTAAAATGCTGGCACAGAGGAATCACGGTATATTCCGATGGTCACTCCAAAGCGTTGCATAACCTTGAAGATGTATTCGTACGATTTTTATAACTCAGCCTCGAGGTCTCTCTAATAAAACGTAAAAAGCAGCTTCATATGCCATCCTTTTGTCGTCAACGATGATTTATAAACTCTAGTAGGTACTTCGCTCCGAAACCAAAAAAGCTGATGCTAACAGCTGCTAGGTAATTGTGGAACTAGGCTGGTCATATCTGCTGCTTGTTGGAGGAGCAATAGGCTGAAATAACCACTCAGTAGGTCCCAACTGGCAGGAAACGACTCGGCAGACCTAGATGAGATAGCGGAATGAGCTGGACTAATTTTTAGAGAATTGGCCTACTATCGCACTAGATCGTGAAAGGCAGGTAGAAGGCCTTTAGCCTGTAGTAGTACATCACAAGCATAATAATACTAACTCATTATGTATAAGAATTCATTCAGTAATGAGTATGCATTCAAACTCACTAATGCCGAAGCTCCAAAGGTTGTGAAGTCAGCAAATTTTCAGGAAGCTGGCCTTTGGTTTTGGTTTCCTTCTGTTACCCTTACAATTAAATAGTTGTGACAGTATATTGAGTTATATAACTAGCTGTCCTCGCGGCTTCATTTCATAGATTCGAGTCAATATAAGCCTAGGTAAATGTTGCTCTATAACCTCCTGTCATACCTGTGTGTCCCTTGCAGTCCCATTACAATCAGTTCAGCTATTCCCGAGATAAGCTCGGACAAAGAGAAAGACGGACAAAAATATTCAAAAGTTTGTTAGCGTTTTAGTAACGTGTAGCTGTAAGCACTTGAAAAAACCTAGATATTTTTGAATCAGAGACATACATTTTAATTTTTATTTATATGTGTATATGATTGTATCAAAGAACATTGAGACATTAACGTCCCGAAGCTACAAAACTAAGCTTTTAATGTCGATGCAATTGACGATTTAAATCTTATAGATGAGTGTCCGTACGAGTAGGTATCATAACTCATCATTATCTGCTTAGCCTTTTTCCAATTATGTTGGGTTTGGCTTCCAGTCTTTTTTTTATTCATTATTATTAGGCTTATTATTATTATTATTATATATTATTAGGCTCGCGTTTCTCACCTGGTGGTATGCGATGATGTGGTCGAAGATAGACATATACAGAAGATAGACATATGACAGGCCTGTTGGTCTAGTGGTCAGTGGCCCTGACTGCTATGCTCAAGGTCGTGGGTTCGATTCCCACCTAGGACAAATGTTTGTGCGATGAGCACGATCATTTGTTCTTTGTCTGGGTGTAATTTATCTATAATATGTATGTATTTAGAAATATATATGTATGTTTATCAGTTGTCTAGTACTCATAGCACAAGCTCTGCTTAGTTTGAGACTAGATGGCGTTGTGTGAAAGTTGTGGAATATTATATATTATATTATATATTATAAGATGGAGCACGATTGCCTAGAAGTAACCTATTCACTCTTGATTTAAAGACCCCTAGGACCCCTACCGGAGTCTGTGTTTCCAGATAGCTACAACTATCTGGAAACACAGACTCCGGCAGGGAATTCCACTCCTTAACCGTACGCATAATGAAGGTATTCCCAAAACGTTTTGTACGTATGGGTGGGATGTTCACCATGTAACGATAGCACGTCGCCATTAGTCTTATAGTCCGATGATGGAACGGGCTTGGCGGAATAAGATTGTGCAATTCCATCGCACACTCCCCGAAATGTAACCAATTGAAAACCGATAGACTAGCAACTCGACGTCGATGTTCAAGGCTCTGAAGCTTTGACTCAACCAGTGCATCGTTGCCAATGAATCTTTTGGCCTGTTTCTCGATAGACTCAAGCGCTTCCAGTTGGTACTTGGCAGATCCATCCCAAATGAGAGCAGTACTCCATACACGACCGAACCTGGGCTTGATACAGATTGAGCAGGTGTTCCGGTGTGAAGTATCGTCTCACCTTTGCTATCCGGATGTAGCAGAGTATTACTGTTTTATATGGAGCGTCTGTCAATTTGACCTCCACAGTGTCAGATTTACTGTCTTCTGACTACCCGATGTCCAAATGACTGCCGGAACCAGCGGCTTTACTTGCTTTCCGAGACACGAGCATATCACACCGCCAACTTTCAAACTCCGGTCTACTACTGAGAAATTCCTTGCAGAAAAACCCAATAGCACTGTTTACCGACCCGGGAATTGAACTCGAGACCTTGTGCTCAACAGTAGCGCTTGCGACCACTCAACCAACAAGACAGTTAAAGTATCATAAATACATCAAAGAAATCATTGAAAAGAATTCTGTAGTGTACTAACCTCGTTTTTAACCGACTTCTAAAAAAGGAGGAGGTTCTCAATTCGGATGTTTGTATTTTTTTTTATGTTTGTCCGCGCATAACTCCGTCGCTTGCCAACCGATTTGAAAAATTCTTATCTTGTTAGAAAGGGTATACTTCCCAAATGGTCCCATGAAAATTTTATCGAAATCGGACAAGCCGTTTCTGAAAAATCAACAAAAGCCTAAAAAAATATTTATGTTGATGATCTTTTCGTTTACTCTGCATTGCGTTTTTTGTTCGCGCATAACTCCGTCATTTACGAACCGATTTCGAAAATTCACTGACCCACTAAAAAGCACGAAAATAAAAACTTTTTTGCAAAAAATAGAACCGACTTCCATATCAAAACACTACAAAGCTAAAACTAATTTTAATTTCGGAAGGCGGTGTGAAAAAAAAAAGAAAATACAAAACCAATAACACCGACTATCGAAATTAAAATTAGTTTTAGCTTTGTAGTGTTTTGATATGGAAGTCGGTTTTATTTTTTGCAAATTTTTTTATCTTAGTGAGGATTGACAATATTGAGTTGGACCGTTAATAGGTATTTATTTCACAACATTGTAATGATAGTGCATGAGTAATATTGGCTTCCTCAGCTTCTATGTTACTCTCACTGAAACCGGTTTCTATATTACCTACCGTATCGACTGTTTGCTTTTATTAATAAGCACACCTTTATTATTATTTGATACTAACTGCTGCCCGCAACTTCGTTCGCGTGGGAGAATTTCCCGCGTAAATCCCGATCCCGTGGAAATTCCGGGATAAAAAGTAGCCTATTCCAGGATGAAATGACACGTAGCTAAATTTCATTAAAATCCATCCAATAGGTCCGGAGATTAGCGTGTACAAACAGACAAACAGACAGCCTTTTTTTATTTTTTTGCCGTGTTACCGTTTCTTAACCCACCTCAATTATTATTTTCGTATAATATTTAAATGTATCTACAGAAACACTTTTTTACTGTTTTATTATAATATATGTATAAATGATAAGCTAAATAAGCAAGCCATGCTTGTTACATTCTATCTAGATTAGAATTTCTAAAGTTATTCATAATTATTAATGATTATATAATAATTACTAATGATTAAAGTTTTATTTCGTACTAGATTCCTCTCGTTACTTTGTGATAAAAATGAGCCTATCACCCCAATAAAACAAAGAAGTAAGAAACAAACAATTTACTCTTTATAGAATATTAGTGAAGACTAAAAAGGAAGCATTGTCAAAGTATAAATTTTCACCATCGTAAGTCCTAACATATCAAGATCTCTGTGCCACGAAAATCATGTGGGTTCCGACTGTCATTTGTCAGAGAATCTGACAATAGTCTTGCCGATGTAGGTACCTATAGGTACTTTTCCTATCTCAATGTGCCGATGGACACCATGTTACTCAGCTACTGGTAGGTATACGTAAGTCAAATGGGCAGTCGATCCATGATATATATATATATTATTATTCCCCAATATTGATATTCGGCTGTATCGGGTTAGTCTGGAAACCGATCCTAATAATAGTCGGAAAAGTAATAATAATAATAAAGTATCTCGACTTAGCTCATGAGGTTGTTGACATGTGGAATTTGGACTCGGCTGTCATTGTGCCGATTGTCATGTCAGTCAATGGGCTGATAGCTAAAAGCTTCGACGACCATCTGTCGAAGCTGGCGTTGCACAGCTGGATAAAGGGCCTGATACAGAAGGCAGTTCTCCTCGATACAGCTCGCATTGTGAGGAGGTTCCTTTCTTTGGAGACCTAACCACCGGTAGCTTGGACCCTGCTCCCGACACCGATGGACTGCCATTTTTTATATTTTTAAATGTTTTTTTATTGTAAGTTTTTATAGAAAAATATTTAAAAAAGTAATTTTTGAGATATGTTTTGAATAAAGGAAATAATAATAATAATAAGTTACCTAATAATATTAGTATGAATTTAAAATCCTTGCACCAGTATCCTCGGTGTTTTAGATCTTAACATCCTGGTAGAAAACTTCGCGTTCTGTAGCCAAAAAAATGGTATTGGGTAAAATAAAGCAACAATAATATCTTATTATTCAATCATTTATTACCATTGATCTACACAATGTAATGGAATACATACATACATAAAAATATATTCAAAAATATTATATTTTTTACATCTAAATCTATATCAAAAATATGGCTACTGATAGAGCTTTAACTCTATCTATTTATTGGCACATGGAATATTATTTACCAAATCTAGATACATTTTTTAATTTTATTAAAGCATAATTATTATTTAAGCAATTTTAGTATGCGTCTTGTATGACAATTAATATATAATATATTTATATATCGTGTATAAAGACAGCGTTTGAAAAGAGGGAAAGAAACAAATTTTAAAACCTTACATTTTACTTCGCGCAAACGTCGAAATATTGTAAAGTTTTATTGAAGCCAGGTTTTAAGTATGTTGATTTAATTATCTCAATGATTATAAAATATTTTATGTCATAATGAGCTGCGATTATAATTGAAATGTTTTACAATATTTCAAAACAGACTTTAAATGAATCAAAAATTGAGATCGCTAAATCAAAATTAAATAAACTTATAATAAACTATAACTAAACGTCATCGCTGTCTTAGTGAACGATTCCAAAGTGCATGGATATAAAAAGCGTTAATAATGATAACCAAAAATATACCAAATCATCATTTCCATTATTTCATTCATGGTTCATTTAAAATTAAAATAATTTGGTTCAATTACGTTGCCACCATGATAGTTAATATAATCAAATATCTGTGTTGTATACTAACTTGTTTTATTTGTATAGAAAAACTAAACCACTATAAATAGTTAAACTGGAATTATTGTAGTTTCTAGTTTTTAAGCTTTCATAAATAAACCATGAAATTATAAATTTTATCCAACATTAATTTCTTTACTACCCATACGTTTTCTAGGTATTAGGAACAACCCACATAATATACAATATTTTAAGCAATAAATGGAATGTTATACTTCAACTTAAATTAATTAAAAATAAATAAAACATATACGGGTGAACCGTTTTGTCAAATAAATCAACCGTTCGCAAAACAATATTGAGAGGTCAAGATTTTTAGAACTGAAATAATATTTCAAAGTTATTCTAAAACCTATTAAGTTTTATGAATAACTTTAAAATAATACATGAATATACGTTCTACGTATTAGAAAGTTTAATAACAATATTTTTTTTTAAATATAATATAAATATTATTTTTACATTAAAATATTTCTAAGCAGTTAAGCTGTAAATGCTACCATCACTTATCCTAATAAATACTATTTACAAAATCACCAGAATGTTTTTGTTTGTCTAATTTTGAATTTTGAAAAGTCGTTTTAGTAGGGTCACTCTCCTTAGTTTTATCATTGCAAATTCTGAATTGAAACATACATCAAAACATAATTCTCAATCAAATTTTTGTTCAATTATTAACATTTTATCACAAGATTTAATTTAAAACTAAAAAAAATAAAACAAGAAAGACATGTAGTAAAACATAAACAAGAGCAACCCCACTGGTCCAAATATCACAAAAATGTAGTCAAAATAATAAAATTAAAAAGTGCGAAGGTTTACATGGAGGCCGAAAGTTTACAAAAAAATATCCAAAACATTGCAATATCCCATTCTGGCGGTGTTACTGACGAAGCACGAATACTGTTATGTAAAGTTGAAGCCCACGGGTGTAACAGGCGTTGATGACGTCATTCTTCATGACGTATTTAATCACCATCGTAAGTACATGGTCTCCTTGTTAGGGTTGTAATGGATTTCTCTGCAACAAAAAATAATCTGTTAGAAAAACGAAACAAAATATTTGTTAGTCCTGATACCATTTATGTCCACACACTGTTAATGTTAAAATGCTTGTAGGGCATTCATAAACTGCACGACCAATCGTTTAATTAATTCTTTCATCATCAGTTTTTGCGGTCCTCCTTAATGATCGTACTTGGTTGTTTTAATGATCAGTGATGATGTTTCGGCAAGATAAACAGGTAAAAATGTATTGATTAAATTGATTCTTACTCTATTTGTGTAAGAGAGACCGCTGTAGTAGGATCGTGCTTCCATCACCTTCACCGCCACAAGCATTGACTACATCTACAACAATTCAGAAAAAAACATGTTATTAAAGGAAAGTAAAAAACACCCTGTAGTTCATAACACCAAACTCCCATATTCATATTATCAATAATATTCCATTAAACATAATTAGGTTAACAAAAACAACTTTAAATAAGTTATTTTAGTACAGATAACAAAAACAAAAATTAATTTAAAAAAATACAAAATCAGTTAATCTTTCGTTAATGAGCATGCTTATATCATAGAAAAGTATAATATTGAGCCCACAGTGCAAAAAAATACAATAAAAGCATTAAAAACCAAAACATTATTAGTTTGTTGTATTTAAATTGAAGTATTATTTAAAAGATGCTCCAATATGTAGCTACAATGTAATTAACTAAAATAGATGTGTAAAAAAACTCCTAAAACAATTTCCTTAAAAGTATCGCACGAAAACCACCGTTAACAAAATATAAACAATGTATCACATTTGAATGAAGACAGATCGCGTTGACTTCCTTGAAAATTATAAAAAATAGTCTGTCACTTGGTCACAGCCCTAAAATAAGATTAAAAATTGATCTCTACAACCCCGCTTTGAGCTCAGAATTCCTTTTCAATAATTTTCTGTACTGACAATGAAACAGTCAACTTTTTAAAAGGATTAACGTCAAACTTCATAAGTCTGATTTAAGCAAAAAGATTTTCTGCAAAAAGTGTTGCTGTGTAAAAAAATAAACCTTTGCACATGTTCTAATATTTAAAATGACAATATGCCTATGTAATTTTATTGGCAAAAATAGAATTCTGTAAAGTCAAACTTCTCATCAAATAAAAATTCACAGAGAAACAAAAAGAAATCTATTGACTTGCCCAACACATTTTATTTGTTTTCGCCAATTTAGTTCCACAATATTTGTCCAGGCAACATTTATTAGTGCCGCAAAAAACTCAAAGGCGTTTAAAAAAAGTTTTTAAGCGTGTTTATACTGTGGTGTAAGTGTCATCAATTCATCAGTTTAATTATGCGAAATCGTGACAGAGATATTAAAAACGTCCGTGAACTCAAATCGGGTGTTTAAAGATATTTTTTTTAACATTTTGCACGTTACAACCTCCACATTGTTTTTTGATTTAATTAACACCCGAAACAGACGCGGAAACAAATTATTTGTCATTAACTTTAAGATCCTTGATCACCTGTTTCGTGGCTAAAAAAATGGTTAAATACACGAACGAATCTGAGTAGGTCTATTTTTTGAATTATTATAAAAATGGAGTCACGGTCATGAATAACCAAAATCGTTGAATACAAGTTTCTGAATATCTTCTTTCTTTTTTAATATTATAACAGCGAAATTTTATATGTATGGATATTTGTTACTATTTACCGCAAAAACTAATGAATGGATTTTAACAAAACTTGAAAATAATGTAACTACATTATGTACATTATTTTATCTCGAGAAAATGTTGATAATTACCAAGCGACTGAAATCCCGGAAAAATGGCCAGAAAATATCTATCATTTCTAACGTTAAAATAGCTTTGCACACTCAAATAAAATGTAGATAGATAGATAGATAGAATACTTTTTATTATACACCAATAATTTAAACACACACTTTACAATACTGCAAAATATGGTTACAGTGGCGGTCTTATCGCTGATAGCGATATCTTCCAGACAACCTTTGGATGGACTTTAAGAACATAAAACAAAGAGGGGAGAGGAAAGTCGGTGTACCTACTTCAAGTATATAACATACACATATATATATAATACAATACATAAATAAGTATAAATAAATATATGTGTTTTGTATACATATATAAATATGTCATAAGGAGAGAAATACAAGGTATAATCATAGGAGTGGATAAAATCATTGACAACATAGCTTTTAAAAGCAGCAAGCGACTGTGCTTGCGACAAAATTTTGTTGAATGTGCAGGCATTGAAAGTGTCAAATTTACCGATGATCTCAAATCTCTAGTATGTGTGTCATGAAGGAACTTAAAACGTTCTTTGAGGTAAAAGGGAAAGAGAACTTCAAACGGTTCAATTCTATTAAAAGTATCTAAAGACTAAAGAAAACTACATCCTGATCACAATCCGGGCTAATAGTTCTCCACGTGTTTCTAACTCAAGTGTCTAGATCTCGATACAGTGCAGCAAAGGGCGCGGGTGACGGCCGATGCGGCATTATCCACTTCCGTACGATACACTAGGTTACTTCGTGAGCGCACACCCTGTATGTGCGACTGTGGGAACTAAGCGGCTTTGTTCCCTATACAGGCTGTGTTACGTAATTTGACCATTAGATGAGACATTGTCTTGTGTAAGGAGACTAACTGTGAATTTTTAGGGTGTCTGATGATTAAATTATCGCGATAACAATTATCGGCTACCGAGGTGGGAATTCTATGACCAGGTTAACTAAAATTAATCATATTATATTTCTGTTTTATTTGGTTATTCTTCGAATAAAATGATAATTCCAACGATTTTATGAAGACATTGCCATTAGACATTTTAGTACTTATGGTTATTTATTCTTCAAAACAGCCAAATGCTAATTCGGACATACGAGTAGTGTGAACTTAAAAATGTAACAAACAGTTTTATTGAGCATTTGTTTATCAAATGAGTACTAATACACCCTGTATACAAGCAGAGATTTCTCAAAGGGTGTCTAATTAACCGCATTGCCACCTCTGTGGCGCGACGGACGCGAACTATTGTGTACTATAAACTGAACTGAACTAAGGCCAATAGAACTAGAACCAATAGAATAGAACTACCTATATCGAAGTAAAGGCGTTTGTATCAACTGCATCTAAATATGGACCTTTTAACGGTCGAAGATGTGAACCAATTTTGTGGCTTTATTTTATTGTACTTTTAGTTTGGTAGTTTAGTTTTAGTAGGGCTAGTTTCCGAGTTGAGGATGTTTGGAATTAAGACTATCAAACCCAACTTTGTTGCAGAAGTTTATAAAATTATCAGACTTTATCAAACCTTGATACATTCGTAACTCTTTAAACTCGCCAATATCCATATCTATAAATAAGAATGAGAGGTGAAGCGCAAGACTCGAGAACAGGTGGACAAATTCAGCAATATTTTTTTCACATATTCGTTAAAGGCCAAGGAAAGTTTTTATGAAAAAAATTTCGAGGAAGAAACTCTTCTAATAATCAGGTCTACGGCTGTACCAGTTTTCCGGGTCAGCTGTAGACAACTTTTGGCAGGAGCTCATATTAAACTCATTATGCTATCTCAATTAGTTCGAGTCAATATTGCTATTCCGGTTCGCTTTTACAGTTTGTATTAAAACTTCGCAAAAGAAGATCCCTTATTAACTGGCCATATATATAGAAAATAATCGATATGTCAGCTCGATTCTCTCGAGTCGTGAATCGAATGGATCGACCTATCGAGCGATGCAAGAGATAAGTACCACGGCAGAGACTGGGCGTGCACCGATGACCTAATGCACTAACTATATGGGACATCGCACTCTCGATTCTGCTTAGAATCGTAATTAAGCAAGATGTATTGTTTTAGCTAGATTAATGAACTATGTATCGATTGTAGCGTGTTTAATTGGGAAAGCACGGGAATAATTAATGGCAATACTCGTTTTATACAAGGTTTGTGGTTTGTATTTAGATTGAATTATAGTTCCAATGCATGCGTTTAATTTTCGCAAGACCTTTTTGAATTAAGACCTCCTTTGAATCGAAATAAATATTTGATAGGGTTTATTCCCATAGTGCGATGCTTCTAATGTAGACCATTAGAAGCATCGCACTATGGGAATAAACCCTATCAAATCTATATTTCATATTTATTCCAACGAGCACAAAAACAATGAAATTTAAAAAAAAATGTGCCCTGACTGAATAAATCTCTTTCAATCAGAGATCGTGCCATAAATATTCTATTCCAACATAAGAAATAAAACGTACAAATATGACAAACGAATTTGCATCCGCGATTTTAGACTTCCATTCAAGAACGTGCGAATAAGGTCTTCAGTATCCATGCCATCGCGGTAATAAACACGACCGATTCATACAGCACAACTCGTCAATTCAAAGGCATGATCTTCATAAATTTTATGAACCATACGAACGGGTAACATTTAGCAAAACAATCAGTAGCGGTACTCCACGCCTGGGGCACTCACGATGCCTCCCGAGTTTCCGGAGTTTCACACGATACCTCATTATCCTTACATACAGCGATATGTGAAGGAAATCTATGATGGTAAGATGCCAGAATAGGAAAGTGGTGTTTTGGAGAAGGTTTTTGATCGCTGTAGTGAACGTACAATCGGGTTGCGAAAACGTTTCTACGTTTTGATCAGATATTGATAAATAAAAAAGAAAGATTAATAAATATAATTTTGTATTTAATTAATCCACCATCCCACACTGGGTCCACGTGGTGGATTACAGACCATTCCCTCTCATAGAGAAAAGGCCTGTATACTAATCCATTTTATTTTTTTTTTCATCTACGTCTACACGCAGATCGTGCCTTCACAATATAACGATCCTCTCCCAAAATCCAAATACGCCATCGACACGGCAGTGCCTACCGACAAATTGCCGTAATCATCTTACTGTTAAGCGTGGTACACATTGTTGTGCCTTGTACGGCGAGGCATAAACTGCAAATTATACCGCTTGGGTCACGTGTGTTTCCCTGTTGAGGGCTACCGTCAGCGTTCGCACAGTTTCGGAAGCATTAGGGCCCATTAAGCACCGTTAACACACGGTCCCGTCACGAGTGCACGATCCACGCAGCATGAGCGATCTATCGACGATCTCTCGGTAGCCCTGCGCTGGCTTGTGTCGTTTCACACGGGGGTACGCGTGCACCGAGCCAGTGTGTTCTAGAATTTTATTACACACGACAATTCGTGTTTTTGTGCTGCAATCCTAGAATGAAAGTCGCGGATTTTGTTGACAAAGGAAGGAGTTGCATGGCTGTTTAAATGAGATACTGCAAGATGTTTAAAGATGACTATGCACGTCTTACTCATCAAATTTCATACTATTTCTGCTACTTATAAAGAGGAAAGTTTTTTTTTATTTATTTATTGACATACACACAAGTTATTGAAGAAAAGAGATACAGATAGAGTATGCACATATACTGAAAACAATAGAAGTAACCGTGGGCCCCAAACTAGGCACAGCCTGTATCTTGGTGGCCCAGGATAACAGATTTGGCATAATATAAAGTTCACTGCAACAACACAACTTAGCAATGATAGCAACATTTTAATAAAATTTAGTTATAATAAAATATTATTAGAAAAGTAAAGGAAGTCATTGAGATCAGTAACAAAAACAAATTAAATTAGATTGAGAAAGTTAAATTAGATTTAGATTTTTCGTTCGAGTAATGGAACTGAAAAATAACTAGACCAATTTGAAAAATTCTTTCACCATTATAAAGCTACATTATGAACAAGTAACGTAGGCACTGAAAAACCTTTTCACGCGAGCGAAGCCGCGAGTAGAAATTGGTCTTGGATAAAACGGAAAACACATCTTAAGAAATCTCATTCAGGCTTTACTAGAAATAATATTTCTCATTTATTTTGCACTTTTCCCAAAGGTGCATTGAAGTTACCGTTTGTAATCTTTCCACATAGATTCTGACTCGGGAAAGGTCATAACAGTGAAGTAAGAGCGTAATACCGAGGCATTATAGTTTTAAAGCCGTTTCGTATTGACGGAAGAGCAAACCTCTCACATGCTCAAATATGGAGGACTTAATGAGTGATTAAACTCCTACTTTTAAGGATAGTGATTGCTGCTTACGTTTAATTCACGTAACAAAGCTTTTTTTAAGGATAGGAAATCATCCAATGACTGCCTTTAATGATGAATGACTTTTAATGGCTAAACCCATCCGTGTTCCGTCATTTGCCTTTCGTATTCCGGAGCCACGGTAACTCTTTAGAAAAATTTCGCAACCTCGGCAGGCAATGGCCCCCTAGTGGACTCTGAAAATTTTGCTGACAACTCTCGTAACAAAGCTAGCTTCGGTTTCTAGATGACTAGATAACTCAAAACACCACTCACTCAAATCTGATCCCGACTACAGGAAAGCGGAGTGGTAATTCAGAACTTTCCCAGTAGTAAGGAACTGTGTTTGCCAAAACTCCGGGCAAATTTTCTCTCAAGAAAATAAGAGCGAGGCCAAACACAAAATTCCTTTGTTCACAACACATTGTTTCAAGATATTTGCATCAGGTCGCGACCCTATCAGCTTAAAGCTACCGTCACATTGTATGATAATTACGAAGTGACAACAACGGAATGTCTTGTCGCTCCAAATGACATGCGAATGAATTAAGAAGTTTACTGAACTCGCTCGAAACTGTATTGACAGATGATGAGTTAAGAGGATTTTGTTTTTAGTTGGCTATTAGATAGAGATTAATTATGTATATATCATGTCCGCGACTGGAAGTTTGATGTATGACTCAATTTGGTTTATTGAATAAGTTGTAATGTCAAACTAAATTTGATTACATACATATCTATCTATCTATCTATTTTTGAGTAGCTCTACGAAATTAAAGATGTAGGATATATGAATAGTATCATTAGCACTTAAAATAGGATATTTAATGATAGGATATTTTATGAAAATGAAGGTACAAATCCCGTTTAGAACTACACAATTCTAGAACATGTGTACAATGTCTTACATGCACCTATCATCAGGTCCGATGGACGAATCGTGAGGTACTACGGTCATGTTTACGAGAAATTAATCGTGGAATGAAACTAAGATGTGAATAGTGCCACATTAGAAATAATAACTTAGATTATTCACGTTATTTAACGCAGTATTTCTTTAAATAAAATAAAAAATTATATTAAAAATAAAGGCCATTTTTTTCGGAGGAAAACTAATCAAATGACTCCTCTCGCTCTGTGTGGAGTGGAAATTTTCATTCTACTCTGACTGGACTCCTACTGACTAAAAGCTGATCTGCGTTCCCGTGACGGTAACCCATTAGGACATTACTCAACCCTGGCGCGCCTAAAGGTATAAGATCTTAAAGAAAATAAATATTAAAAAATCTTATATACAGACTGGCTGTCGTAGCAGGGCTTCGTCCCGTGGATTACGACTATAGCCTATATAAAACCTTTTTCAAATTTCAAACTACTACCATACCAAATTTGAACCAAATCCACCCAGCACTTTCAAAGATTAGCGCGTTTAAACAAACTTTTCCGCTTTATAATATAAGTATAGATGAAGTATAATATAAGTATAGATGAAGTATAATATAAGTATAGATGAAGAAGAATAAACTGCTTTAAATAAAAAACATAACGCGCTAAGAAATTCGATTAATTTACCCTCGTTATACTGGTACTGAAATAAAACTCCAATCCATCATACTTAACGTCTATACGCAACAATAGTAAAACCTTCCAGCGCTGATAAAGGCAAAGCATATACATTTAATTGTCACAGTTTAAGAACGCAATGAGTCAATGTCACTAAGGTTTATGACCGTCCCTTTGCTGAAGCCTTGATGATGCTCTCATTAAATTCTATCTTTTACTAGTTTATAGACTATCTGACTATCTTTTTTTTATACTATCAATCATTGAATTCTAAAAAGGAAAACGAAAATATAAAATAACTAGATGTGCCCTCCACTTCGTTCGCGTGGGAGGTTTTTTTCGCGTAAATCTCGATCCCATAGGAATACAAAATCAAAAGTAGCCTACATATAACTTTCTGTATTTTTAGTGCAAGTCCCATTATAATCGGTTTAGCCGCCATAAATAAGCCCGATTTCACAGAAAGACAAGAATTGTAAAAAAGTAGATTTGTGTTTTAGTATTGTGTATACTATTTATAAGCACTAGAGAAAATAAAATTATTTTTAAATCACAGACAAACTCCTTAATTTTATTTAAGACAAATTCTTTAATTTTATTATGTGTAGATTATATAGAAGATGCAAGAGCTAAGACTAAGACGTCTTATGCATTTTATCAAAACAGTGTATTAGGGTCCGTCGCTTACGCCTCCTGCCGGAGGCTCTATGCGGAGATCGTGCGGTCCATGGCCCTCTATGGGGCCCCTGTGTGGGCGCTGAATTTGCAGCAGCGACCAGCTAGCCAGCTGGTCGCGTCTCAGAGGGTCATGGCTATCCGGATGATCCGGGGATACCGCACGATCTCTGGGGAGGCGGCGAACCTCCTTTCCGGATTGCTGCCATGGGATCTGGAGGCGGTAGCCCTCGTGCGCGTACATAATTGGCGCGCAGAGGTGCTAAGCCGGGGTGAACCTCCACTACCGTGACAAGTCGCGGCTCAGCGGATAGAACTCCGGCGCGATCTTAGGGCAGCATGGAAAGAGCGGCTGTCGCAACCGAAGGCTGGGCACGCCGCAATCGCGGCGATAAATCCCCTCTTTGAGGAGTGGCTGGAGAGAGGCCACGGCGTCCTCACCTTCCGCCTGACGCAGGTGCTGACCGGACATGGCTGTTTCGGGAGGTACCTGTTTCGGATTCAGCGGGAGTCGTCATTGTGAGGACCACCTGGAGGACACGGTGGAGCATACCGTGGAGGTGTGCCCTGCTTGGGCGGAGCATCGCCGTGTCCTCGTAGAGGCGGTCGGCGGCAGCGACCTCTCGCGCCCTGCTCTGGTTCAGACTATGGTGCGGAGCGAGAGGGAATGGGATGCGGTCACCTCCTTCTGCGAAGCAGTCATGCTAGCGAAGGAGGAGGCCGAACGCGCGAGGGAGAGGCAACTCTCTTCCTCACGCCCCAGCCGCCACGGGAGACGCCCCGGGCGTCGGGGATCACGAGCCGATTTCCGGCCACCGTAGGCGCGGGCCTGCGGACGGCGAGCAGGGGTCGCTCACCGTCCGGTAAGGACCAGGCCCGGGTCGGCGGCGCATCGTGTTCCACGCGCGCCTCAAAGAGCTGTCAACACCAGTGACGGGACCTCATAGGGCCATTGCCTGCCGGGGTTTGCGGGAAAGTTCTACTGAGTTACCGTGGCCCCGGAAATTTAGGGCAGCTGAAGGAACAGGGTGGGTTTTTAGTCAGTAGAAATCTGACACACCCTTCCGCATGACCCAGAGCGGAAGAAGTCATTTGATGATTTTCCGACACCAAAAAAAGAAAAAAAAAAGGGGTCCATACAACATACGACTTCTACAACAACAGTCATATAATTTAATTAATTCATAAACGAATACCTTTATATTTTTGGCTTATAATTTAGAAAACAAAATCTTTTCTGTTGTACCCACGCATCCACCAGTAAGCAATGGATGAGAACTACGATGAAATGAGCGAACTCAGAAGATGCCTGTGCACTCATGCATTAAAAGCGGACATTAATATAATTTGAAAACTATAATAAAATATTTTGAACATTATTTGCAAAACAGCATGAAATATTTTGAGCAGTGTTTGAAAAATCAAAAAGGTCATGTCAAAATTGACAACTTCATTTCAGAATATAAAGACCTCCACAATTTTGCGCATGAACACCTCAATTTGCGGTAACGGTGTAACAGTAGTATGTTACATTGGACGCTCGGCTGCCTTCCTGAAGCTCTGGACCCCAATATATGCTGACTACAGTAACCACAGCCTTGTCACACCTGACTGATGAATAGACCGCTAACCACGAACTAAGTAGGTTAACTAGTACTAAGTTCATACTTAATCCTTTAAAGTTAGATAAGAGGATTACGGCGACAGAGGAATTCATCTTCAGTTAGTATAGAAACGAGATCATCTGTTTCCAAACATGTTAGAAGATAGACATTTAAAACATCGCTTTTTTGTGAATAAATATAATCTGATATCATTAGCACTTAAAACGGGATATGTACCATGTGTAATCATTTTTTCTACTTTCTGATATTTCGCGAATTACCAACTCAAAACATTCAATAAACATGGTCAACCTGATATGACCATGTCAGCTGAAAAACTTAAATATATTCCATCTCAAGTTTTCAGTTTTTACACTTGAGTATTATTAGCACTGGCCAACTCAATTTTTGCTACTGCTCAAACATAATATATGGATAGAGGCATAATCCCCAAAAAAATCTATATCTATCACCTCTAGATATTGAGTTATCTGTTGACAAAGTCCTAGAATTTCATAATTATTAGCATATTTCACCACCTTGTACAGAGTGAACAATTTCATTCAAACCTTTTCCAATAAATATGTTGTAAAGTAGGTATTATAAGTTCTCTTCATTGCATTTTGAATCAAGTCTCTATGACCATCCGTTACCAAAATTTGGAGGTTTTAAATTATTATATATTTTTACATACAATAGAAGTTTAGGATTTTGTATGGATAAAACTGTGATAGACAAAAATAGTTCCTTGAAGGATTACGCTATCCATAGTTTTTTTTACTAAACATTGGTTATAACTTTTAGACCTGTGTTATAATTTTTTCTATATTCAAATTCTTCCTCTGTAACTTTGTTTAAAATATAACCATAACTGTGGTCGAAATACACAATAAGTATCAGATCGTCTCGTATGAAGTTGAAAAAGTACCGTAGATACAATAGAACATATATATGTATAGAAACATTTATAGATATGCTATGAATGATTATGAACTAAAAATTATTAACAAGACTCATTTCTCTATTCATAACTGCATTGAAGTTTCCAAAAATCTTCAATTTAATCATTCAACCGAATAAAAATATATAAATAAATTAGCCGAAACACCAACTTACAATCAATGTCTGTTAATTACTTTTTGGTGTCATTAATAACTCTTAGAATCTGAATCCACTTAAACATTTGTCTAATGTTATTAATTGCTTATTTATACTGTAAATCTATGTAGGTTAAAAAGGTAGTAGTCGGTCAATAATTATGTAATGACTTTTTAAATAAAATATACGTAGCTTCTGATCGCCTGAATCAAGTGAAGTTTCAATTCCTTACATGGCATTAATCTAATAGACACATAAGAGTCATATTCTTATTGCTTAACCAGAGCAGAAAATTGTCATTAGACATAATTATTGTGAATGATGACTGTTCAACGGCAAAAGTAAATGATGATTTGGATATTTTATTCATTTAATTAATTAGTGTAATAGAATATTAGGCAATGGTACTTTTTTATGGTACTTTTCAATATAAACGGTTTTTTGAAATCCAATAATCATCTTTTTGTTCCACAGTTGACAGGCCTCTAGGTTATTCTGAGATTGTAGAAGAGAAGAGTAAAAGATGATGGTTACTCACCTGTGCTGGCGCAGATTGTCCTGTCGCTTGAAACTCTTCCCGCAAACCTCGCAGCTGAAGGAGAGCTCCGGGCTCTTATGGGTCCGTTCGTGTATCATCAGGTTGTAAGACTTGGTGAACCGACGCTGGCAGTACTTGCAGACGAACTCGCATTTTGGGCGCAGTTTGCGTCTGAAATCCCGTGTGTGGTCCTCGTCAATTTGCATCACGGCGAACATTTTGTCTGGACTAAGATGTGATGCTTACGACGGGCGGGGCTTGAGCGCCTGTACAATGATAAGTTATCAAATGTCGTGTGCGTTCGATATGTGACTGTATGTGCTAAGTATAGAGTCCATGTTTCGGTGGCTGTATTGTTAGTAAGTGTGCAGTGATAACGTTGTGTGTAGAGTATTTGGAAATGTTGTCGAATTTGTGTTTTGTCTCTCTCTGTTTGTTGTGTGTGAGGAAGATGGAATACCTAATGTCTAAGTCCCGTCATTAACCATCGCAATTGATTATGATAATGATAGAGTCAACATTTATTCTTTCTATTAATGTGTTAATTAACACCTTGTTAAATTATACTTAAAGGATGACAAGTAGCGTTCTCTGTTTAATGAATAAATATTGTAGGCCATATTAGAAGAAACTAATTGGTATGTAAATATTTAATAAGTAATATAACTCTAAAATAGTATTTCACGCCTTCAATCTACATAAAAATATATATTCAAATATAAAAAGTAATTTCATGCTAACCGATGTTTACGATGAAGATATTATTACATTATTTCCTAACAAAGTAACCTTTATAGGTAAGACTACAAGAATAATTTATTATATTGTTCATAATAACACTTTATGAATTATTAAAATACGCACCTTTAAAATCGATTGCCCACGAAGAAGATATTAAGCTTTAGAAGCTTAACTTAACACTTTCACTAAACTTGTTGAAATAAAATTTCGAACGTATGTGTATACAATTAAGATTGAAAAGAGAGTGTCATTATTTGAGCGCGGATTTAAAGTGACTAGATGTGTCAATGTGACAGTACGTGCGACCAAGAGCGGGCGTGTTTAGCAACTGCGGCGGCGCGAGGGTGCGGAAACTACTGATAGCGTTACGCGGAAGGCGCTCGCAGCCCCCTCCACGTGCGCTCGCGCCGTCAATGAACAGGTAGCTCGACGGTAACCTGACGGCTCATACTGGGAAAACTCCACTGCAGATTTATTAGCTTGTAGTGAACAAACTACGTTTATGATTCGTATGCTATAAATTTTATTTTCGCGACGCTTATAAACTCATTTAATAGTTGAAAGCTGCATATTATCTAGTTATAAATTTTATTATTGTTACCTGTCATTTTCATTAGAAGAGGTCACAGATTTTCTATTTTCACTTAGGTATTATCTTTTCTTTTAGCTTAATTTCCAATATATTTACTTGCTTAAAGCTCTTCGTATATGTCGATATATACTCTTGGAATTTTTTATTTATTAAATGGACAATTGTCACTATCGGCAACTCTCTCTGAAACTAAAAATCTATTCTACAGTGCCTACAGTATTTCACGTGGTTTTAAATAATAGCTGTAACGATTACAAAAATACATATGGCATTATAAAACGGTGGGAAAGTGCCCGGTGGCTTGCGGCGCTACCGTGTATTTCACTCACGACACTCGATCCCGGCTATTTGGGCAACGTACTCTTTACCGGTAAATTGGTGATGATTTTCGGCTTCTGTCATTACTGCGCCCTCAGGCGTTTATGCACTTTCTAGTTGTCTTAGTTCCGTGTAATTAGGGATTGTTTCGGTCGACTCGTTATAATGTGCAAATGCGTGAATAATTGCGTTTTAATCAAGATATATCGTGTTAATTTATTATTAATACATATGAGATTAACGTGAACAATACGTTTATATGCGTTTTAAAAGACTTTTTAAATTGATCAATAGGAGTTTATATAGTTACAAATATATGTATCATAGTGCACTTGTGTTTAAATTAAATCATTTCTGTTTCACAAGAAAACACAAAATAGATACCAGCTAAAATTGACATCCCTAGCTAGTTCAAGAGTTAAGCATGAAAACTCATTCAAAACACCCGCTGATTTTCACACAATATTCAAATTTCGCGTGTTAAAGAAGCTATAAAAGATAATTCTCGGTACGGGCGTGGAGCGGCACTTATGAACAGCTTTATAGCCACGTAGCTCCATTCAAATTATCTTAACCCTCATATACCTATGCGTCTGAGTTTAAAACTTAACTTTAATGAGTATTCATAGTTAAATTTCTTAGTATGACTGAACATAAGTGTCTAGTGATTAGCAGTATTGAATGGGTTTATTTTTACTTGTATTGTCTGGTACTAGTATTGTGTAACAATTATTTGCTAGAAACGTTTCTTGGGTTTCCAATATGTTACTAAAGCAGAATATGTTTGTCTATACAGTTCGTGGAATAGGTACCTACTGGTGAATAGTATTTAAAAAAATAACAATAGCTCTATTTAAAACTGAAAGGGTATGTTTAGGGCCCGCTATAAATATGTAGGTATATCTCTATTCAATACATAATACAGATTTTAAAACTTAGATATTTGCACAACTTAGATATTTGCGCGATTATTGTTACGTAAAACAATAGCTTTACTGGAGCAATTTTTATTTAACACAGAAAAGTCTTATTCTGGCAAATGACCACTAGGTAACAATAATCGTCATCATCTCGAATTCAAAAATAGAACCCACTTGCCTATAGAAAAACTCATCAAAAGAGACGCAATACAAACATTACGCGCAAAACCTTGTCTACGCCACCATATCATGTGAAAAAAGGTTGCATAAAACATTCCGGCATCACACAACCTTCTGCCGGCTCCTTGATTGTCGATAGAAGTCGTATCACAACTCGAAGTCACGACAATGCCGAAGTCTGAGGCACCCGCGAAAAAAATCGCCAATCATAGAGATCTTTACATTTGGTACACATATTTTAGCCCCTAAATGGGCAACACACACGGTTAACTTTTGATAAACATCAGATGGTCACGGCCAGTGAGATATGGTGGTCATAAAAACCATTGTCGGTCAGAAGTTAAAAGTCTCCGGTCACGGAGGGTAAATAGGTACTTGGCTACATACGTACTGTAAAGAGGTTTTCTTTGTTCCAAGCGATTTATAGAGCTTTACGCTATTCGCTTTGAGGTCGGCAGAAGGCCTGTAATGGTACAATGGCATGCAGTGATAAATTTCAAAAGCTTCTCATGAATAAATTGGATTAATAACCTTACACTATCAAAAAATTCTACGCTATATTACGAGCATTGTCCTTGATGTCTTCGAACTTGCCAAATTCACGATACTCTAAATTACGTGTTATGCAATACAATCAAATCAACCAATAATTTGCAATAAAAAAGGATTCCTACTACCAAATGATACAAATCAATACCGAATCCCAAATACCGTAACGAATTGAAGGTTGTTCACGATTGGTAATTCTAATTTAGCAATACGACCATCTACAGTGCAATTTGAATATATTAGGAATATCATTCAGATTCAGTATGCCTGACATTGCATAAGTACCTCTCATTCATCACCAAAGGCTTAGACACGAATATAATTTTACTGTTGTTTTATTATTAATATTAATCTTGTTTTATTATGTGGTGAAGTGTGCGTGTCATTTGCAACGGTTCAAGAGGCTCTAATGTGAAAGCCTGTGTTGTCTATGTTTAGAGAAGCTTTTGTCCAGCTGTTCACTATTATTGGCCGACAATAAGTCTGACGGTATTCTTCAGAGAGATTCTCTTCATCTTCTAGCAATTAAAGCTTTTTCTGAGATCGGCTGTTAATTTGATTCTAACTTGGAAAATAGTTCTATTCTTAGGTATATCCTTTATGCATTAAAGCTCACTTTATTGAAGATATTTTATTTAAAGAGACCTAGTAATGTGGGTAGAATTCACATTACTAACAATCTTGTTAATCCCTCTAACTAAGCTAAATATGCATTTGTCTGGAATTAACAGATTCAAAAGTATTATAGGCGATAATCATATAGGTATATATAAATATTTCATCCTTTAAACCACAAAATGAACCGATGCCATCACTTTGATACCTACTTACATATTTTAATGAGTTCAAGCGGATCTAGCGATGAGTCATGAAGCGCATGGGCCATAGGCCTCAGATTTATCTTAAAACGCGTCCGATGATTCACTTCTGTCCCTTGAACTGTTGACATTTGTTACTGGGTTCGATTTTAACTACCAAGTGTACTGGTAATCGTTTGGTGTTCTTTAATTATGTTTCTGATTGATGGGTAATCGTTTTGCATAGTGTAATTTATTATAAGTTATGGCTCCTGATATACTAGCACCAGCTAATAGGTAATTTATATACAGGTATCTGGCAGTTTTGCAGGTTAAGTGAATGGGTGAATGTACGACTTGAAGAAATAAAGATAGGAAGATATAGTAGACGACATCCTCATCATCGGTCTAACTTTTTCTTAAGAATGTTGGAGTCTTACTGGATGTAATTGAGTATCAGGGTTTTACATAGAGCGACTGCCTATCTCATCTCCACAATCCTGTAGCTGGGTAGCACGACAGCCCTTGGCAAGACTGGTGTAAATTTTCTGACTACCTGTAACGACTGTCAAAGATGGTATAAATTTTCTGACTACCTTTAACGACTGTGAAAGATGGTATAAATTTTCTGACTACCTGTAACGACTGTCAAAGATGGTATAAATTTTCTGACTACCTTTAACGACTGTCAAAGATGGTATAAATTTTCTGACTACCTGTAACGACTGTCAAAGATGATATACATTTTCTGACTACCTTTAACGACTGTCAAAGATGGTACAAAAGACAGCCGGGAACGACTTGAGGTGCTTTTCGAGGCACGGAGCAATCTTACCCATTTACTTAGACTTGAAGATCGACCAGTGCAGCTGTTATTATTTAGCCACGGGCTCCTCTATGTATAATAATATACATATATCCTCCTATAGTAGATGAATAAATGATTTTCGTTAACCCGCGCTTTTTTTTGGTGGGAAAATCATCTAATAACTCCTTCTGTTCTTAAGTGCAAAGGTGTCTCAGACTTCTACTGAATAAAAACCCACCCTGTTCTTTCAACTGCCCTTACGTTCCGGGGCCGCGGTATCTTGTTAAGCCTGCAATACATGTTGGCCATACCAACATGTAGTTGTAGACGGTATATTTGGCTTGTCTTGCTATCGCTCGGTGTCAGTTGCCTAGTTGGCTGAATGGAGGCCAGCGCCAACGTGTATAGAGCTCATTTGGTGCAACTTGTCTTCGCTCCCCGTTGCTCGTGATCACTTGCCTCACTTCGGATCGGTGTCGGTTTTTGGTCACAAATCAAAGGCGCTCGCCAGCGCTTGGCCAACGTGTGGGCAGCTCTACAGACCCTCTTCTACATTGGTCGTCTGCATTGGCGTTCGACGAACTTGTCGAACGTGTGGACATTATTTCTTGCCTTGTATCTATTTGCCAACACTTGCGTTGGCCTACGCTCGGCCAACATGTATTGCAGGCTTTAGAATATTCCTGCAACCCCGGCGCATTTCCGCAACTCCGGTAAAATTACCAAGTAGGTATTAATAAAATTATAACAACGAGTGCACGACACAGTTCAAATTCCCCAACATGTATGTAAACTAACTACGTTTACTAACAATTCGTTCTAAACTGACTCAATTCCTTGTAAGATAAGGTGCATTCATGGAAACTCGTCGTAATTGATGACGTCAAATGGCACGCGTTATTAGTTTTACTAGTAACATAGGTACACACATACTTGTAGTAAGAAGAATTTCGTGATAACCATACGCTAACTGTAAAAGACAGACAGACTGACTACGTGAGATGACTTTGCAACTTTTAATGAACAAATTGAAGATGAAAGACCTGTTACACTTTGGTAAATATGGTATTAAATATAACTAGTATGTAATATAACACAAAAACTATGTGCTACTTTTAGTAGTTTGACGATTTTTTTAATTTTCACAAAAAGTGCCTCTATTATCAGTAATTTCTAATATTTTTTTTAATAAAAACTCCAGGAATTTATCCTGTATCGAGGGTGCATTGACTAAAATTTAAATACACATGCACAAAAATCCAGACCCGGTAAATATATCTGTAGGCCATAAAAGCATTTGTTCCGATGCCTGAATCAAACCCGCGACTCGCAGCCTTTTTTGTTTAACTTGTTTAACCACTGCGCCAACCGTCTCGTCTAGTCTAGACCATTTAGTTTGTTGTACGAAAACATTTACTTATTCATCTAAACATGTTTTTCCGATTACTACTAAAAGCAGGACTTTAATATCTGACTAACGTTTAAAACGTAATCTGATGCGTCACAAGCTTGCGGTTTTTTTCAAAGGTGTTACTCAAAACAGTGATTAATTAGCAAAGATTGATTGGGAATACCAAAAGAATGTCGGTGACGATACGAGCATCCTACTTAACACATCCTGAAATAATTAGTTCGTGTGCCCACAACCCACATCCGAGTCGTCGTTATAAGTAGTTGGTTACTTGTTTTTATGCCCAGAACCCGAATACCGAGTCCACAGTCATGTTAGCTTTAAGGGTTGTCGAAAATAAATTATACTGGTATTTTTTGTGTATTTAACGAAATATCCTCTTTCTTTTAAAGTAGTAGCATGATTGCATAACGTAATATGATCAGTCTATGACGCTCCCACAGCTGGGCTGGGAATCCCCGGCCCAGCTGTGGGAACGCCATGTCAGTTAGTTGTGTAAGATTAATCATTAAGTTACTACTAACTTAATGATTAATCTTACACAACTATATTATAATAATTTATATAATATAATAATAATTTATATTTAATTTAATTTATTATGTTTTAACTATTTTTTGTAATCAATTTATTTTTATTATTATTGAATTATATTGTTAAGAATTAAATGTAAATGTAATATGGGCCTGCGTGCCTGCAATAAATGAATTTTATTTATTTATTTATTAGGTCTCCTCTCTATGATATTGAATGGGCCTTAATCCAACACGCGGGCCAATTGCGGGTTGGTGGAGGTCTCATGTCTTCGGATTGATCGTTGATCCAGGACATGCCGAGTTACTCAAGATTCTTTCACCGTTATACAAAGTAATATGCTTGCTTTTTTTTTCGGTTGGGAAAATCATTGAATGACTTCTCTCACTCTGGGTGAAGCGGAAGAGAGTGTCAGACTTCGACTGACTAAAAACCACCCTATTCTTTCAGCTTCTCTTGCGTTCCGGGGCCGCAGTATCTCGTTAAAACATTTCCGCAATACCGGCAGGTCTTTTTACATCTAGACCCAAGAATATATGAGCGTTTCCGTCTCCTTTAGTATAAAAGTAGCTTTTAGCTTGAGGAAGGCCGTAAGCAATTTACTCGACTGCAAAAAAGTCGTGAGTCTTGCTAGTAACCACTGGACCTGCTCTTACATGATTATAACGCTAAATATTGAGTACAGTTTGGTGTAAAGGAAAACTTTCGGTTGGCAAATAGAAACTAGCATTGTTCTATACCTAATATCATATATCGTCTCGAGTGGCACTTTATTACGAAGGCCATAATTTGACCACGACCACGGTGTCAAGAGAAGAAGTTCTTCTATTTCCGTATATAAGTACCTAACTAAAGCTAAGTTTAATCCGGTGTAGGTACTTCATGTTTTTAATATAAAAACAAAGTAAAGACATACGTACCAAGACCATTACTACCTTAAGACCAAGTTGAGTGAACCCATTTATACTTTTATGAATAATAGTAACAACATAAGTTAAGAAAAATAAATTATTCCACAAGAGAAACTTGAGCAGATCATTTATACCATTGTATGGAATCTCGCAAGCTGTAAACGTTGCACCTTAATAATTATCAACAAAAACTGCCACTACGAGTTTTAATTACTTAAAATTCCAAAATACATTGAAACACTTTACACATTGTTGTGGAAATCGATCAATTTGAGTATCTTGCTATACATTACTGGTTTGCATCGGAAAGCTTTTAGTCAAATAGTGCAAAAACGAAAGTGTATATTCGAATAAGGTTTTATGCGAAAATGTTGTTGTGTTCGCGGTACACGCAGATAGAGTAATGTTCTGTCATGAACTATTTGAACCATGAATCAAACGATGTTCATAAAACATTGTCAGTGGTACCTACTCGAAGGTTTTAAGGTTAGTAATTAAAATTCATCACAAGATAATAAAATGCTGAGTGCATCGTAAACCTTGCCTGATTTTTATTTTATCTGAAGTAGTTATGAGTTTGAAACAATGTTTTTTTAGAGAAAATTGCAGAAAGGGTTCAAGTTCACATTAAAAATATAGGTAGGTATGGGAAACAACTGTTTGTAAGTATTTTACCACGAATTTTGAACAATAAACAAATCCACTCCGGATCTTTTTGACTGAATGCAATTAAACCCTTATAGCATTTAAATTCGTTGAAATTCTATTGCAACCACTCGCCAAAAAGATAATACGCAAGATATTTTTGGATAAATTAACGCAATAGGCAGAACTACGTCTACAATATTACAAGTTATTGTGTCAATGCC
Organism: Tholera decimalis; assembly: GCA_943138885.2. Taxonomy (NCBI): domain Eukaryota; kingdom Metazoa; phylum Arthropoda; class Insecta; order Lepidoptera; family Noctuidae; genus Tholera; species Tholera decimalis. Next base: position 24,077,113 of record OW964567.2, on the reverse strand, counting down.
TTTATGGTAACATTTAATACGGTCTATTATGACCATTGACTCTATTGTGCAGCTTTCAATGAGCGCACCATGCCGAGTCAGCATGAGTTCGTTCGGCTTTCGTCTTTCGGCATTCGGCTTTCTAGGAATTCGATGTGTAACTATTGTTGGTAATGTGTAACGAGAGTTTTTTTTTGTTCAATTAGTATTGGCTTGCATTTATTTATAATCATAGGTTTTATTTCTGAATAATTTGAACATGTTGACATATTAAGACCAAACATTCAAGAACTTTGGTTATGTAGCTCATACATTTTGGAAACCATTTCTTAGTAGATGATAAAACATTCTTTTTATAAACATTCTTCATTTAAACTAGTAGTTAACTGTTTATTGTAAAAGCAAGAAACCCATAATTTAACATTAGGTACATACTATTTATCAAATAAGCTAGGCCATAAACTTTGAGTAAATGAATTTCTGATAAGTATTAGAAAATCAATAAATAATGTGTTAGATACACGATACACTTAAATTAGAAGTTAATAGTAGAATCATTTTCTCTTTTTCTGCTACCTACTTTCTTATTAATTGTAATTTTAAAAATTTTGTCTGTTGTTCTTTACTTTTTTCATTTAATTCTAATATTTATATATTTTACTTCTATCTACTGTTACTGTTCTAAACTTCCTTAGTATATCCCCAAATACTCAGTTGATTCTTGTCATATTCCAGGAGCGGTTTCATCAACTTTTTCAATATGATGACCCGCGGAGCAACTGTACGTGACATGAATATCAGACTGAATGCCGCACTGAAGGAGCTTGAGGTCTCAAAGAAGACCTGCAGTGACCTGCTGCATGAAAGAGAGGAAAGCGAGGTGGAAGTAAGGAAGTTAGTTGACAAAAACACGGAACTCAAGAGACAGCTTGTGGAACTGCACACCCAGCACATGGATATACTCGACCAGCATCACCATCTCCGTAATCTGGTATCTGGGTTTCAAGAATGCAGCGACACACATGACCAAGCACTCAAACGTATATCGGGACTGGAAGCGGAATTAAACAAGGCTCATAACACAATCTGTACTATAGAAACCTTGAGAGTCAGTGAACAAGTGGCCAATACAAACAGTCTTTTTGACGAGCTGGTGGGTAGTGGATCCGGACTAGTATGTAAGAAGCCCACCTATACCATAGACTTAACTGGGGACGATACATTAACAAACGGTCCTGTTTTAGGTAGTCACAACAAAATAAAGAAGTATATTAAAATTAATAAAAACATTAAAAAGTACAAGAAACTATTAAAATCAAGAAGTGTGTATAAATATAACATTGAACTTAGAAAGCAGCGTGTTATCCTAAACAACCAATTAAAGGAATGTAATTGCATGCTGGATAGTCAAAGAAAAATGTATGATCTTGACATAAATAACCTTCAGAAGGAATTATTGAGTAGGGAAAATACACTAAGGGATATTTTTTGTAAGTATGAGTCTAGCCAGAAAATGTTAAATGAGCGCATGCAGGAGGCCTGTGACCTAGTGGACTTGGTTAAGCACAATGCAGAGAGGTATGAGTCATTGACTAATGACCTCACCTGTAGTTGTGCTTCAAATCACCCGGCCATCATGTTACCACAGATTATTCCTGCATCCTCACCCATTTTGCCTCATACTTTGGAAACCACAAGCCCAGCTCAAAGTAACATTTTAGTGTATTCAGATAGATTAGGCACAGGTTTTGGCTCACTCTTAAATAATTATTGTGATCATACCATAGTAAGTCATTGTTACCATAACCTGCATTTCACTGAGCTTATTCATAAAATTAAACAATCAAAATTGAATGAGCAGACCACAGTCATTCTTTTATTTGGAAATAGCCTTAATGTGACAAAAAAGGACATTGTTAATGGTATTGGCACCCTCCTTAAATTAAAGTTAGGCAAATTAATTTTATGTGCATTGCCTTATTCTAATAATTTGACATGTATAGAAAATGAATATATTTTTAGCCTTAATAATTTGATGCATATGTTAGTATGCCGTCATAGTGACCATTTATTGTATTTTGATACTAACAATTTTGTTAGAGATTTTGTTTTGATTCGGGAATATATGTATCTTCCCAAAAAAAGTCGACATTTATTGGCTACTTTGTTAGCATACAATATACACTCATTTATTGATAATTTTACTGATCCTAGGTTAAGTGAATATTCAGTATTATCTAGGGTATCTAATAATACTGAAATTAATTATTGCAGTGACAGTTTACATAACTCAACCAATTGCTTGGTTGCAAACAATTTTACTACTGAGAATTTAAATTAGAAATTTTGACAACAGAGGGAATCTCTAGCAGTAATGAACTTTTAAACTGCAAAGAGGACACAAATATAGTTTTAAAATCAATAAATACTATTAACCTGGTACATCAAAATATTCAAGGATTTTTAAACAAAGAATTAGAAGTTGAGTTTTTTCTTAATTTTAACCATATTGATATTCTTTGCCTAACTGAACATTGGCTTCAAAGCCATCAATTTATTTTCAATTATAATAATTACCAGGTTGGTAGTTCTTTCAGCAGAGTAAATGCTATACATGGTGGCTCTTTAATTTTAATAAGTAATAATCTTAAATTCAAGAACAGAATGGATATTGTGAGCCTCTCTGTTGAACGATCTATTGAAATAGCCTGTATTGAATTGGAGCAGTTTATTATATTAAGTGTGTACAGACCACCTTCAGGATTGTACGATTGCTTTGAAAAAGTAATGGATGAAGTTTTGCATAAAATCTGTAACTCAAGTAAATATGTCATTGTTTGTGGTGATTTTAATGTTAATTTGTTAGAAAATTCTGGTTTGAGCTCTAACATTATTAGTTTATTCCAATCATACAATCTTGTAAACCTATTTATGGAGCCTACTAGAATAACTCCGACTAGTGCCACTTGCTTAGATAATATTTTTACGGATGTTGTACCGACTCACAAAAAAATAATTAATTTAATAGACTCTGATCATTGTGGGCAATTAATTACTTTACCAAAAAAGGTCAATAAAATGTTAAAAAAGAATATCACTGTAAATCCAAAAACTAAATATCGCCTGGAAGCATTCAAAACTAAACTCTTAAATAAAATGCCCTGTTTGTTAATTAATGAGGACCCTAATAAACATTATAATGATTTTTTCAAAATATATTGCCAACAATTTGATAACACATTTATTCCCAAAATTGCTTCAGTAAATAGTAACACTTCTTTCAGTGACTGGGCCACTGCTGGTATTTATAAAAGTAGAAATCGGCTTTATGAACTCTATGAGGAGCGGACTTACACTAACTCGGTAGAATTTAATTTATATGTCAAGAACTACTCTAAATTATTTAAAAAAGTCTGTTATATTGCCAAGTCTCGCTATTTGAGTTCTAAAATTAAAAATAGTAGTAATGTAATTAAAACGACTTGGGATATTATAAAAAGCGAAACGGGAAGGTCTTGCAACCGAAATAGTGATTACACCCTCACTATTGATGATAATATAATAACATTAGATTCGCAAGTCGCCACAGAATTTGAAAATTTTTTCACTGACATTCCCGTATCGACAACCAAGTCGCTAAAATCATGTCCCATTGCTGCAGAAACATTACTTAAAAAAAATGTTCCAGTTTGTAGTTCAGAGTTTAAATTCCAATATGTTACTTCTAATGACATCATTAAAACTTTTAATTCTTTGAATATGAAAAAGACTGCAGACCTGTGGGGTAATTCTGTTGAAGTTACTAAGTCAACTATACACATTATTGCTCCTACATTAGCTGTTATATTTAATAATTGTATTGATTGCGGAGAGTTTCCTGATCTAATGAAATATAGTAAAATAATTCCACTATTTAAATCGGGTAGTACATCTGACCCTACTAATTACAGACCTATTTCTGTACTGCCCACTTTCAGTAAAATTTTTGAGAAAATTATTCTAATGCAGATGCAAAGATATTTTAATAAACACAAATTGCTACATAATAAACAATTTGGTTTTACAAAGGGTCGTTCAACAACTGATGCCGGTGTTGAACTTTTAGGACACATTTATAATGCATGGGAAGATAAGTGCGATGTGTTGGGCATTTTTTGCGATTTGTCTAAGGCATTTGACTGTGTTCCCCATGAGACATTAATCAGGAAACTGCACCACTACGGATTCCGGGACTCCTCTCTGAATCTTTTAACCTCATATTTGAGTGAAAGGATTCAAAGAGTCGATGTGAACGGCAAAAGATCGCCGGGATCTGTGGTCAAGATGGGGGTCCCCCAAGGCTCAATTTTAGGTCCCTTTTTGTTTCTTATTTATATAAATGATTTGCCGTACCTGATCAAAAATCATGACATAGTGTTATTCGCTGACGATACTTCTCTTTTATTTAAAATTAAACGTCAACAGCAGGTTATTGAAGAAGTAAATAGAGCCCTTGCAACTGTAGTTAGCTGGTTTAATGTTAATAATCTTCTTCTTAATGAGAAAAAAACCAAATGCCTAAAATTTACATTACCTCATGTTAGACAAGTGAATACTAGTGTATCAATAAAGGGCGAAATATTGAAACCCGAAGATACCACAGTATTCTTGGGCATAACTTTGGATGCGAAGCTTCAGTGGGGCCCCCATATAGATAAATTGTCAAAAAAGTTAAGTTCTGCAGCATATGCCGTTAGAAAAATACGTGGATTAACTGATATCGAAACAGCACGTTTAGTCTACTTTAGTTACTTTCACAGTGTGATGTCATACGGCATTTTACTTTGGGGAAATGCAGCCGACATTCACACAATATTTGTATTACAAAAAAGGGCCATTCGTGCAATTTATAAATTAAGTCCCAAGCACTCCTTAAGAGACAAATTTAAAGAGATTAATATTATGACTGTGCCATCTCAGTATATTTATGAGAATCTCTTGTATGCACACAAAAATATTAATCTGTTTAAAAAATACAGTGATATTCATAGTGTAAATACAAGGAACAAAGACACATATGTCATTCCTAAAACAAGGTTAAAAAAAATAGGTGGTTCGTTTAGATGCCAATGTATACGTTTTTATAATAAAATTCCTAGCCATATTCAAGAACTAAGTATTAATAAATTCAAATTATTTATAAAACGTAAACTATGTCAGAAAGCGTTTTACACTGTTAAAGATTATATTGAGGACAAGAAGGCTTGGGAATGAGCTGCTCCAGTGATATACGTGAGCATTTTTTTATTTTTAAAATTTTGATAGTTGATTTATTTTTTATTGATTAAAATATTTGTTTTGTTAAGTATTGTATATACCTATTTATTTTGTTTTTGTTTTTTTTTTTTAACATAATTATTTCATTATTGTTAATGTGAGGACAATGTAGGTTATTCTTTCTTCGTTGTTTTTACTTTGACTATAATTTATTTAATGATGTCAAGCAGTTTGAGTACTTGTGTGGCCCACCCAAATGTCCGTTGGTATTTTTTGTCAAATTGTTGAGCTCCTTAAGTTCTAAGTTGAGCTACACGATAACTGACAAATGCTTGCACTGTCTGGAAAGGTCCGCTCAAATTTGCGTGGTTATTTCCTCAAAAGAATACCACAGACATGAACCTACATGCTTCTCATATAAAAATACAAATTGTCTGGACTTTAAAAGAGACTATGACCTCTGAGTTTGTTTCGGTGTTTCTTCTCAGAGTAGTCAGTTAGGAAATACCGGCCTCATCTAGATAAACTTAACACGCAAAAAAACATGACGTGTAAAAGTGTTATTTATAACCAATTTACAAAATAAATATTTCATTTCATTTCATTTCAAACAAAAAGGTAGGAAATTAAAGCAAAATACATAGATGCCGAAAAAGTTCTTCTCCGTTTTTTATATATTTTCTTCCTACATTCCACTAAACTTAGTACTTAATTGGTATAACTATGCATCAGTAACACATCCCTAGAAATTTAAAGAATTTTGTTCAACAAATAGCCCTATTATTTAAAAAAACCACCTCTTTAATAAACTAGCTTTGAAAAACATATTTTATAAAAATAACAAATGTTAACAAAACCCGCTCATAAATTAATCGGTCTTTTAACAAATACCAAAGGAACATAAAAGCTGATGATCACCCACATTTGAATAAAATTATTACCATCTCATTGTTCGGCGCGTGCGCTCGCGCATCATTTCAACACGAAATTTTATGTTTATCATTCTATTTGACATTTTTACGAACAATGTAATGCCTGTCTCACTCCCACGTAGATCCGTGGAAGTAAGCAGGAAAGAGATGGAATGTGATTATCAGCCTGCCTTTACTTTTTTAAAGAATTCCAAACATGAGCTGAATCACGTTGTTGTAATTACTACGTTTGTTTCATGAATAATTCAGTTAGGGCTAGAGAAATTTATACAATTAAGAAGGGTAGCCAAAATGGTTGATTGATTTTATTATTGAAATAGCAACCATTTTATCATAAAATAAATGATAGACTAACAGAACTATCTACACAACTAGTGGCACATACATATTTTGATATTTCGATAACTTCAGCTTCAAGTTCTACATATTATAGTATTATTCCATTTTTGTTTTTTAATATACTTCTAGCAAGCAACAATAATTAGGCCATTCAGCCTAAGGTTTATGAATAATCCACGTATTACATCTTCGCCGAATCAATTTATATCCATAGTTTAATACCTAATGTATAAAATAACATTAATAATAAGGATCGAAAATCAACCCAACTAAGGCCAAATTATAATATACAAATGAGAGTGTAAGCAGAAATAACGAAACAGTTTATGTCCCGCGCGTTCCCACAGGAAAGGTATGCGCTTATATGAGAACAGAGCCGACCGTAGAGTCCATAACTTAATATTACTTTTGGAGAATTTATTTTCATGTCTGTGTTGTTATAGTTTGTCGTGATTCAATTGCACAAATATGAATATGTTTATTTATAACTCAGAGGTACAGGTATACAGGTACTTATAATTATTATAATTATAGAGTATCTAAGGGCTTAACTTATTACCAGATTTCCAAAGCCCTTTGTAGAGGCTAAGAGAAATACCAATACATAGTGACGTTTCATAAACCGTAACAAATACAGGAATACAGTGTAAATGACAGCATTTGACATGGAAAACTGCCAGTGCAGTTTGGTCACTATGAAAATGTTGCAAGATTATGAGTGTTTAGTCTATCGTAATACCCGTTCCTTACAAACTTTAAAAACTCGCTAAATTCAATTATTTATTCTGCGATTTTTTAACTTTTTTTATAGCCTACACATCTCCACTGGACCCTCTGTTTCGGTACAACGAAGTATGCGCGCTGATATATTAGGCTTCGGTCGGATAGCCCCCGGCAACTGACCGAACTATATCCCCTACGTCTGTATACCCCACTGACCATGTAGTTAGCAGATTAACTTGTTGTATAACTAATTTTACGTATGGTAAAGTCAGTTGATTGAGCGGGTTAATTTTTTTTCTGCCACGCTATGTTTTTTTTTTTTTTCCATAAAATCTAAGGCCTATTAATATTTTCATTTATATTTTCTGATTTTAAGTTTCTATGTTTAGTTATTAATATAATAAGCGTTCAATCAAACCCAAAAAACCTAGAATTAGTTACACTCTTTGGTGTAATTTTTTCTCATAATTTGAAAAATAAGTATATGAAAGCTTACCAGACAGTAATAAGTCCTACTCTACGCGTTCTGGTCCCGACAAACCGCAGACTAATACATAAAAGATCTCACATTTCCCACGGTCCTCTCAAACCCTCACAGAGGGCGTGCCCGGTAGCCAAATAAATACTCGCATATACACATAATGTATATGCCGCAGTCGGCTACTGGTTTACGCAGTAGCCAATCAATGAGTGTAGGTAAAAAATGTTGCAGCATATTATAAGAACTTGTAATGCGTGGGCTCTTTTTATCTGTGATTTTATTCTTTAATAATTCTACGTGGTAATTAAATCAGTACTGATTGGCATGATTTTTTACAGTTTGTTCCGTAGTTTTACATTTAAAATTTCGTAGTCGCGGAGGTGTGGTTATGAAATTGTTTCTAAGCTGTTTAATTGTCTATCAGGCAGGAGGCAAACATTCATTCCGTTTTAAGGGATAATTATACTACTTCTTGTACAAATCTGTAGGTAAGGATGCTTCTACTCAAACTTTAGTCAGGGTAAGAATTTATCTGTCTATACTAATATTATAAAGCGGAAAGGTTTGTTTACTGAACGCGCTAATCTTCGAAAGTACATTATATCAGATTTCATCCAAATCAACCCAGGATTTTGATGAGATCTGATATTGACGTAGCTTGAATAAGATTATGGGCCACTGCTTATCCGACTGCAAAAGAAGGAGGGTTCATGATTAAGTCCACGGGAGCGAAGTCCCGCGCGACTGCTATATTCTACAATGTGTAACGGAAACCCCATATCTATCCAAAAGGGCTGAAGATAACATCTGGTATGGAGTCTCTATGCACAGTTTCAGCTCAAAATAACTGACTCAAAGAATTGATACCAAATTATCGGTTTCATATGTTTCTTGAATACCAATCATAACAAACGTGTCACAGCACTACGAGGTTCAATAACTTTCCACGTCACTTGCCAATAACACGATAATTCTCTTCGTTCTTCTTAATTTGAAAAATTCGGTCTCTGGTATCAGTGTATTGGTATTTGTAATAAGTTCTACACACGTAGACTTAGGATTACAAAACCCTTGCCATATCGTTTGTTATCATCCAAAGAAGCCATGCACTCGGTATGTATATACCCTTTAAATTACACGTTGTATATTTGTAATTTCTAAAATTGAAGCATAGGGAACTGGAAAACCTTTTAATATAGTTGGTGTATATTAAACAATTTTAGTTTTAGGGCACCTATGATAGGATATACTAAATTAAGCTCACATTTATACAAAACTAATAAACATACATATTTATACAAATGAACAAGTTCCAAAAAACGCGATTTCATTTCAAGTTTAACGCACTTTTTATATCAGCATTCTTGGGCAATCTTGATCTAAAATGTTTGTTCTCACACGCTGAATCTATCAATTAAGTGGTTGTATTGCCTCGGGGGCTACCGACCTTTAAATTAAGATACCTAACCATACAATAAATTTTACGTTTAATAGAACATTGAAGATTAGTGTGAGAATATTTTTAAATGTCGTCCCTATTCGCTCTCATTTTTTGTAAAGGAGATGTAATATATCAAGGAGGCACTGTTTTAATTCACTGTGTAGTACCTACTCTGAATATTTATCTGTATATCAGCTTGACGGTTTTGATATTTTAACCGGATTGAACTCATGCACAGCCCTTCTTAGTGAAAATATGTATTAAAAAAATTGTGTGGTACCGCAGACCTTTATTCAGTTTGTGGTAAAAATTACATCCTTTTAAATAGTAAACGGTACCAAGTAGGTCACACTTCTATTATATGTCATAGTAACTACTTATGATATATTAATGAGCTGTTAAACAAGTCATAACCGTACAATATATGCGTTGTGATGAATAAAAGACTGACATTGATTTTTTGTTTCGTATTGGAATAATTGGTATAGAAATAATTACTTGCGCAATTTACGTACAAAAAAATTACTATAGTGACGTCGCTCACATGACCTAATCAATTCGACACGCATCTTCGTGCGTGCGTGTGCGCATGGAAAAAATGAAATCCGGCTACTGTTCACCAATCAGGAGGCGAGGGGCGGAGCGCGTAACACGGCGGCGAATTGTTGAACCGCGTTTTTAAAAAAAGATTATTCATTTTTTTCACTGCGTCGTCGGCGCGTGAGTTGTGATCAGTGTGGGTGGGACTTTCTATAGCCCGCAGCGTTTTTCTCGTGGGATGCAAACGATCTCGCCTATACAGACTATACACATTATAATACCGAACGGGTATCGTCAGTTAAATTTATATGGGAGAGTCGAATTGCCTTTTTATAGAGGTTCGTATCTACGCGATTTTACGTCGACGTCTCGCGTTTATGTGAAAGATTTAGATGGCTGTTTTATTCACTGTGTAGAATTGAACAGTTTTAGGTTTAAGGTAGTATAAAACGTTTGTTTTTGTGCACGGTTCCACCTCCAGCACTCCTATAAAGGTTCCTATGTATCAAACGCAATCGAAACAAAAATAGATTTAGTCTATGTTGATAGCAGTTTTTACCGACAAACAACTCACAGAACGCGAAACAAACACTCCAAATCGGTTGGACAAAGGAGAACTGTAACATTCAGGCTATGCACACAATACAAAAAGCGATCAGGTAGAACCTCACCTGTGGCGCTAACCGACCGTATGTTTGCGGTCAAGCCGCGCAAATAGCGTCTTGCGAACCCACCTTTACAAACAAACCGAACTGAATGAATTTGTCGCTGGTGAATGAACGTGCTAAGTGCCTATATGGTATCGTAATATACCTTGAAGTGTCAAATAGTTTGACGGAAAAAAAAATTAAACAAAACTCAACAATTCCGTCATTAAACAGAACAAACGCGAAGATAAAATATTTGTTCAGAGATCTAAAATTGGAAAATATTCGATAGGATTTATATATAATACTGACTGCTAATTATTTAAATTACACAATAACTCACAATATCAATTAATAGTTGAGATAGCTACCGAAATACTAGCATTCGACTTACTGTTTGTGATTCATCGTAAGGCAAGGCGTCTATTCAATATAAAATTTTCGCACGACAAGAAGTCCCAATACTCCAAGATAACACCAAATCAATAATAGCCAATAACAACGATTGAATCGTCCCACCTACGAGTATATCAGCTACAAATGGCATCAATACCTACCCACAATGTTATCTTGTCGGAGTTTCTTCAAAGCGAACAAAAACCAACTCACTCGCAAACATACGATAACTTATCTATTCGCCTCACCCACTATTTAAACACAGATAAAGCACAAAAGAATATATCAATTCTTTAACATAACACCTTCTATAATTGGCATTGTCGGTAATCTTAGCAATTACTATCAATGTATTTATGTTGCTGATGAGTAAGTCCTGTCTGTAGATATGCCTGCGATATTAGCATGTTATTTGCTCTATCACTTGAAGATAAAATTACTTCCTATACCTATTTTCACTTAAAGTTATTGTTTCTAAAATGATTCATAAATGGATATGTGTAGTATCACATCGCCTTGAAGGTATCACCGTTGATAAGCATCAGATAGTACAGTGTAATAGTTTGCCTTGATTCTAAAATCCGAAGGGAGTTTTTCAGGACTTCACCCGTAGACGAAAATTAAGTAGTTTTGGTTGAGATAGATTTACAGATTGCAGAAAAAATAAGTTAATTTTTTTATTACTGATGAGCCCACTCCTGACCTCAATCTCGCCTGATGGTAAGCGATAGATGAGGTCTAAGATGGGACGAGCGAGCCCAGAAGCTGCCTATTTACTCGCGCTTTAAAGGCTGAAAGGTCATAAGTGGCAGGGAACACAGAAGCCAGCAGAGAATTCCACAACTTGGCTGTGCGCACAATAAATGTGGTGGAGATGCGCTTGGTACGACAAGAGTTTATATCAACCAAGTGTGGGTGGTACCCAACCGTGCGTCTGGTAGACCAGTAGTAAAAGGGAGATGGAGGAATCAGGTCATGTAGCTCCTGCGCACACTCCTGAAGTACAATCTGTAGAAAACCGACAGGCAAGCAACGGTTCGCCGATGAGCCAGGCTATGAAGCTTGTCCACCAGTACCTCGTCGCCTATAAGTCTTTTAGCTCTGCGCTCGATCGAGTCCAATTCAGTCCAGTATTTCTACTGGCATAGCTTTTAATACTAATGATGAAATACATAACATACACAATCTATATCGTTTTCACTACTCGTCCACAGACTCCTCTCTATGAGAGGAATGGACATTAATCCACCAAGCGTGCCCATTGTGGGTTTGTGGATGAAGAAAACGTATTGGGTAGTATTCAAGACCATAAATTATTTTAAGAGAAAAATGAAAAATCAATGTGAATTTATTTACTATTGTTTTTTAAACGAGTATATGCACAGGTCTTTCCAATGTGTCATATACTATTATGAAAATATGTACATATGTATATTTAACACATCTAAACTTGGAATTCTTTTATCTTTATCCAAGATTCCCGAGAGATAAGCCATAGCCGGAACCCACGAGCTTTTGTATTTTATCTCGTTCAAACAAAGGTATCCTGCCTTCAAACACAGTTTGCTTTGTGAACAAATTATGTTAAAACTTAGAAGTTTCGTTATGTATAAATATATCGGCTTTTGTTGAGTTTGTCTGTGACATCTCTGTTTCTTTCATTGTTTACTCTTACACGCGACTTCGTTCACTTGGAAATTTATTTTTTATTTATTATATACTTTATTGTACACCTTTTTTTTTATCGTGGTAAAATTATCAAATAAGTCCTCCCACCCCGGGCAGGGCGGGAGGGACTGTCAGACTTTTACTGACTAAAATCCACGGTGTTCCTTCAATAACCCTTTACGTTCCGGGGTCACGGTAATGGGATGAGTCCCATGAACCCGGCAGGCTTCGGCCCTCTACAGGGGGGGCCTCGTCATGTTGCTGACGCTCTTTGAGGCGCGCGTCGAACACAACGTGCCGTCGACCCGGGCATGGTCCATGGTCGGACAGCGAGTTGCCCTTTACTCGCTGTCCGCATGCCCGCGCCTACGGTGGCCGGAGATCGTCGGCCGACGTCCGACGCCGTGGGCGTCTACCACTGCGGCTGGGCTGGAGGGAGGACGCCATCCTCTCCCTCACACGGCCCGCCTCCTCCTTCGGCAGCATGACTGCTTCGCAGAAGGAGGCGACCGCTTCCCACTCCCTCTCGCCCCGCAGCATGGCCTCGACTAATGCCGGGCGTGAGAGGTCTCCGCCTATCGCCGCCATGAGGACACGTCGGTGCTCTGCCCAAGCGGGGTAGTCTTGCACCGTATGCTCTACTGTGTCCTCAGGGCGGCCCTCGCAGTGGTGACACCCAGTCGATTCTTCCTTCCCCATCAGACACAGGTACCTCCCTAAACTTCCGTGTCCGGTGAGGACCTGTGTCATGCGGTAGGTCAGGACGCCGTGACGCCGATCTAGCCACTCCTCAAAGAGGGGTCTTACCGCCGCAATTGCGGCGTGCCCGCTATTGTACACCGTACAAAACACTTAAGGACATAAATAATAAAACTAGTGTACAATGGGCAGTCTTATCGCATAGGGCAATCTTTTACAGACAACCTATGGATGGACAGAAATTAAAGGAGATAGATTTAGGGCTGTCAGTGTACAACATCATACATAATACTAACGAAACATAATAACATAAAATACTACATACATATTTACAAACACATATCAAATTCATACTAGAGAAAGGAGGGGAAAAAAATTATAGTGAGAGGTAATGCTCCTTCACCATTTTTTTTGAACGTAGGTAATGTTTGAGCACGCCTCACATCTATGGGTAATGTATTACAAAAATGGGCCACTTGGATAGTGAAAGATTTATCGAATTCCGCACTTTTTCTTGGGATAAAAAGTAGCCTATGTGCTATTCCAGATACGAACTATACTCTGAACAAACCCTGTGCCAAATTTCATCCAAATACGTTCAGATATTTAGGCGTAATTGAGTAACACACCTCTATTATACCCATCTAAACTATCGCTATTTATAATATTACTTTTTTTATTATTGAGAGACTGGCGTTTGACCTCCGTTTCATTTTGGTAATACTTGTATAGACGACGATGGAGCAGGCTTACCTTAAAGTAACCTATTCACTCTTAAATTAAAGAACTCCAGGTTTAAGCTATTAGGAAACACAGACTCTAGCAAGGAATTCTACTCCTTATCTGTAGGCACAATGAAAGCGCTCACTAAACGTTTTGTACGTATTAATGTTATGTTAACATACCTATACATAGGCACCGCGTGATACTACGAAATATGTTCTGCGTAATTTAATGTTGTGATTCCTGATGAACGCTACACGAAGTGGTATACTTATATTGACATTTTTATTTGAAATAGCAATGTCAGCTGCAATCATATACTATGGGTCTATTGCTGGTGACCGAACTGGATGAGTTTTGTTAGCCGGTGTCCTTTCTACAAGGCTTTTCAGTGAAGAATCAATAAAGGCACTTGTTATTATATATTGAGAGGGATTGACATACGGGTTCCCTTTTTAAAAGTTAGACACCAGTCTAAGAGAGTATAGAGAACAGAATCACAAATGTAACAAAGACTGAAAAATTAAAAAGACTCCTGTAAACTTTATCAGTGTTATACACATCAAATATAGGATGCAAGAATATGAACTCAAAGCAAAATGTTTAAAAGAAATCAACAAAAAGAAGAACGCTAAGAATGAAACAATACTCGAGCTCCCTCGATAAACTATCCTCATTTTGTGGTTTTAGAGAACGCTTTTTAAATGAATCTACAATTCAAACTCAAAACATTTACCTATTTCTATTAAATTATTTAGCTTGTTTCGATAATTAAAGTTTATTTTCTCGTCAAAAAGATTAGTCTCGTTCTACGTATCAAAAAGTATCTGTAACGGCTTTGTGGAAAAGTAATATTTCTAATTCCATAGCAATTGACAAACAGAAATCAGTGCTGTTCAAATTAGATTTTCTATGAAACGCTCAAAAGAATTAATCTTGTTGTTTACAGTAACATTCGTCAGTCAGTAACATTACAAACTGTTCATCAAAATACTTAATCGAATAATACCACTTATAATCATAGCTTCAAAACCAACAGCCATAATAACCAGTGCTCTCGATCAATATTTAAGTACCTAAAAGGTTATAAATGGTTACAACGTTCGGTCGGCGGTGTCTTGACAAAAGCTTTTCTGATAATAAATAATCATTGTCTTCAGATTATTCCTCCCCATTGGTCGTAAACACAAGGCAATGTGTTAATACGTGTCTGTATGTATGTGACAGTATGCCTTTTATTTGTGGTCGAACAAGAGTGCTGGGCGTTCGTTACTACAGAATCGACTAATGCAAATCGGCAAAATCGATTGTTTAGTATCCCATTATATGGACCGTGAATGAGACTGGTACAGCTTTGTAATTACAATGTACATTCAGAGTTATTATCGCAGTTTTACATATTAGATTCAAACAATTAAATAGCCCTTGTTATATTAGACGTCATATTATGTGTATGAGAACAACAGACAACTTTATCATAAAGAAAAAAGAATAACTGCCTACGTCTATATTTTCTAGAAATCAACGCGATAAATAACGTCCAACCCTCCAAGTGACAATATAAACCCCTCACAAAAAAATACAACAAATTATTCTACGTATTATACTAATTCAAACCCTAATAACAATAATCGATTATACATATAAATCGATTAAAACCGTCCATCACTAGTAAAAACCGAACGCGGTATAGTTCGGCGAAGTTGAAAGAAAGTGGCGATGCGCAGGCGCCCCGTTGTGAGTCCTCGACATTCCCGAAACGTTCTACGGATTCAATATTTGAAAATTTAAATATGAGCACCTACAAGTGGCGAATTTAAAGGCCACTTTTTAATGTCAGCGGGACATATTCGTTTGAAATGAACATTATAAAATGCTGTTGAGTTAACTACGTTATGACTTTATGAAAAATAACTTTTATGAGCATTTGATGATAAGAGATGATAAATTGCGAAACTGACGTACCAGAAACGAAACACAAATAAAAATAAAACTCATCTCAAATAGCAGAACATGGCTTTTACACTTTAATCTACACCTTTTTACCCAACTAGCTAGGCTTTAAGACACTAAAACATCATAAATCAGAGACTGTTCCATTTAGTTATTGCTAAACATAATACCTTAACATCTCAAAACAAATATGCTTCATAAAATCGAAATATTCCATTTAAAAAGGCTAAGATAATTGAGAGTGATCCACAATTTGCAAATTGCACACGCGCGTGCTTCTCCGCTTCCGTGATACGCTGTAGACCGGGAGCTCGATCACTTTATATTACGTTTATTACATTTATCGCGCGAACGCTGCAAAGGTTTATGATTTTAGCTATTTTATCTAGTCTACTTGCACTTCATTCAATTGTGTTGTACTGAGATATTGGAATGGTTTCAGTATTTACGGCTTCTACATATACATTTTTGAGATTATTGTGGTTTGAAACATAATTATATGAGATACTTTCACAATTATTGTGTAATGCAGTAAACTATAAATTATTCTAAGTATTGGACAAATTGGTTGAGTACCGTAGTCATTAGTGAATGAAGCTAATAATGTGGATACTACCCAGATAACTGTTTCTGTTTTAAAAAAAAATCGCTTATTTGCTTCAATTACGCGACAAAAAAAAATATGATTTTTCAAACTTATTCAATTTTTTTCGTAAATTTATTAAATTATCAGTTTTTCTTATCAATTCAGAAAGCTTAATGATCAGACTATGAACTTAATCTGTAATGGTAATGCGGTAAACATGCAATTACTTTAGATAAAATCATTTTTTGAAAGTTTAAGTGGTTTTCAAGATAGCATGTTATTGAAGCAAATAAGCGAATTATGCATTTAAAAGCATATCCAAATAATTCCTCAAACACCACCCTAGATTTAAGAATTAACAAAATTGATCTCAACTATAGAAGATTTTACAATAACCACTAGTTATTTCTTCCCCAGCTCTCAACCTACACTACCCACATTGTAAGTAATTATGGATGCAAATCGAGGCGCTTCGAGCAACAGAAATCGGCTGGACTTGACACATAAATAAGTTATTTAGCTTTTTTAGCCGCTCGATAAGTATCCTTCAGCTTATAATTATATTATTTAGGTTTTATGCATTTAGACACACGCGAATTTTGTTTGAAATCAAATTATTGTTTATAAACGGAGATTTTCATCTAGATTTTTATGTAAAACAAATTGTAAGTATGTCCTGCTGTGAAGAGAATTTCCATGTAGCGTACCGATGGGTACTTATTTAAAAAAAATAACACAAGTCGTTTTTAAATAATAATAAAGGGTACTTTTATACTTTAAATCTTCTCAGTGAGATAAACGTACGCAAAAAGAGAAGCTAGCCATAAGTACAAGAAATAACTTACAGTATTGTAAGTTAAGATTATAATTAAACACCGGTTTTGTCTTTATTTATAACTGTTCATCATATGAAGTTTCATCATCAACTGCAAATATTAAAGATTCATTTCAGTTGAAGCATAGTTGGCTGAACATACATAAATTAATCTTTAATTATTATTGTGACTATAAAAGAACGCTTCCGTGTTATATAACTTGTTTCAGTATCAGAATTTTGAGGGATATTGTGATTTTAATGTTTTTGACTTATATTATTCAGAACGAAAAAACCGCATGTATCTATTATGGTTTTCGGCGTTATAAGGTCTGAACTTAACCATTTAAATCAATATTCTGAACAGATTTTAAAACACGGATGACAATACAATTTCTTTAGCCTTTTCTAACTTAAAATCTTTTTCTTGTTGCATCAATTAAGGATATTCGCATGGAAGTCTCACGGGAACATATCTCAAAGGTGTCAAAATGTGTGTCTAATGATGCGTGCGATACAAAACGTTTGAAAATCACAAAAGCCTCAAGTGTTACCTTTAAATATCTCTCAATGTTTTTTTTTTCCATAGCCATTATTCTTTTATTGTTAAATAAACCATAAATCGTTATAAAATGGTCACTATCTTTCGTTGAATGGATCGGCCGGTGGGTGCACATGATTTTAGTAAAAAATGTTCATAATAAGGACAATATTTTTGGTTGTCCTTTATAGTGCTAGCGCCTCTCGGCGCTAAGGCGACATTTACATGATAATAGCCACGATTATTCAAATATTTTTCTGTTTGTGTATGTATGAAAGGATGGGAACATTTTTTCTGTAATTGTTTAAGGTTCCTCTATAAAGTTTATTGCATTCATTTCTTAAATGTTTGACTATAATTGTGGTCTGTATGAATTACTGTTTTTAAAGCCCTGCTCCGTACGATCTATAATTAAAATACTCACGATGTTTATCGCGAATGTATCAACATTTATAATACTGACCTAAAGACTCAGAACTGTGAATGTGTGATATACAAACAGGAATCGCGCATGTGTGTGAGTGTATGATGAAAATTATGATCAAGCAGAATGTGATGAAAATGCTAATTATGAATGATAGTGAATTAATGAATGATAACTAAAGTTTTATAATACAATTTTATCCAAAAAAGACTTAGAATAACACATAAATAAAATACAGCTAATTGATTCAATCGTAGGTATTATCTAATATCTATTGTAACAGCTTTATTTAAATCATAATGGATTTTAAAATAAATGCGCAAAGACTAGATATCAAATGAAGACGTTAACATTTAGAATTGAGAAAGCTACGATTGAATCAACAAATATAAGAACAAATGTCAGAGTACTCACTGTATTCGGGCGATAGTAACTGCGATATTGTTGATTAATGTTTATTTTTACGTATAAATTACTCGGCTGCGCGGCGGTGACTGTTGTGTTTGCAGTAAAAAACAGTAATTTATTAGTGGCGACTTCTCGTGTTGGCACGGGCTTAACGAGTGTGTGGCGTGCGGTGCAGTGGACAGAAAAAACTGGCTCGCTTGGTACGTAGCTCGAGCAGCAGTGGCCTGAGGAAGAATAACCCCAGGAGTCGATGGGAGCTGCCACCGCTTCCGAACGTCCCCGCACCCCGCGCCACCTCCACCCGCCCGATACAGATCACGCATTCTACGAATACCTTTAGCTACGGCGCCGACGACCGCCAGCCATCTCTTTCGCTCCAATGGTGGTGCTGCTGCGCTGGAGGTCCGAAGAATCACTGTCGCGCGGGACGGAGGGGTTCTAATGGAAGTTTCACAGCGAACGACGCTTCCTAAGTTCACCAAGTAAAGGTCACACGGGCTAAGCGAGCCGAGCGACGCAGCGTGAGCGTGGAACTCAACCGCGGCGAGGTAGCCGCGCGTGCGCAACACCGGCAGCGCCCACATGACCGGCCGTTTAGCTGCGCGCGCTCCCCGCGAACTTATAGCTGTCCTGCTCGCACTTACTTGCAGACATATAGCTCTCTTTCTCACGCGGAGACGTGGAAAAATGTATCTAGTTCTGTGGAGGCGACGCGGAGTGCAGTAGCTAAGTTTTTTTTTTCGTTTCAATAAATTTGTGGTTGTTCGTCTCGCTTAGGCGCGCGCCCGGGGCGTCGTCGAGTGAGACGGTGTGTTGCCACCGGGTTACGCCTTCCGCGCGTTCTCGTTATTATGTAGGTTGGCCACGTATTAGAACCTCATGTACTTCGCAAGTATAAAATATAATATTGTCGTAAATACGAGTTGTTTGCGGCGTGGTCGGTTATTTATGTTCGGGAGCGCTGCTACCGAGATACGCGCCGCCTCCTATGTTTTCACATTACACAATCGATATTCAATGTTGATAAGATGATATATTTTGATATAACAAATATTATACGGATTTGTGTTCAAAGTCTTGTCCTATATTAAATTACTGATTAATTCTCGCTACTATAGTAGGTTTGCTTAATACAATTTAGATCAGTTAAAAAACTATAATAACTTAATAAGTTTATAGTTTTATGGTTCATGTATATTCTTAAATAATTATGAAATACTTACTTATTCGATACCTAGCGCCTACTTTATTAATCAGTTTGTCTATGATTCTAAATGAAGAATATTTGCATATGTTATTGCACTTCTGTAGTCATTGCCAAATCTTAAACAGGGCGTGGGAGATGAATTCGGTTGCGGAGTAATAAATTATCAAAAAACGGTTAAAATTTATTCACACAATGAACTTTTTGTTCTCCTATTTAAAGGAAGCCATCATATATCTTTTTGATTGTAATGCCTTATAGAGAACTGTAATGCATCTTCTATGTCAATTTATGTTATATGTCCCATGTGTAATTTACACATGAAAAATAGCATCTGTTTTGGCTAGCTAATGTTATTTTTCTCTGCATTTAATGACTACGTAGTTATCTACACCTACAGTAAAACCAAGTAGGAATAAAAAAAACCGACTTTTATTTTAACCTATTCATATTTAATTCCACAAAAAGCCTGTAGTTGTAAGTAGATAGGTATTAATAAAGTATTTAATTCCACGAAACGCCTGATGTTTTAAGTATGTAGGTATCAGTAAAGAGTTAATCTCTGTATAAAATTAAGAAATATAATTTATCTTGAATTTAGCATTTTTAAAACAGCATGAGAATCAACGAATATACAATAAAGAATTTAGAGTGACCAATATCCTATTCAATATTCAGATAACCGTTTATAAAATATACCTATACCTCCTCGGAAAGTGCCTTATTACTTTTTAAAAAGTTTGACAGAAAGGACGCCATTACTGTAGTACCTACCTACAAATGTGCGGGTCGTAATTCATTATTAACGTGCTATATTTTTTTTTTATTTAGACCAATTCAGTAGCTAATTTAAAAGTAGTAATGCCAAAAGACAAAAACTTTTTATCACCAAGAGAATGATGCTGGCCACATAGTATTGCTCAACATTGATTTAAAATTACTCCAACACGCTGCTGAACAAATTCAGGATTTCATATCAACTTTCAGCATTCGAACATGATTCGAACATAATAAATTAATAAGAATAACAATTTGGCGCGAAAAATAAATGAGGTACCTACTGTCTATGGCCATAGGTCCTATTTTTTAACTCGGTTTCAATTATTAATGTACAAAAAGCTATTAAAATTACATTAGAAAAGTATAAATCATTAACAAAAACACTGCTTATTGTATTTAATCCTTAGGTAAAACTAATCCAATCTCCCTGGCAAAAGTATTACATTGAGTTTTAATAACTGTAACTATTTTAATATAGACTTCAATTAATTGTCTTTTATTTTCCTCATGGGTATAGTATAAAGCACTATGTATCACTCGGAAGAAAGTGCGATTCCCAACTCGTGTGTTAAAGCCCTTAGCTGCGCTTCGAGCCTCAAACTACACCCTAATTAATTATTTTTTCTATACTACCTTCTATGTTACCCATTACTACAATCTATACATATATAGGCATCTTCTGGGCTTGCTCGTCCCATCTTAGACCTCATCTATCGCTTACCATCAAGTGAGATCGAGGTCAAGAGTGAGCCCATCAGTAATCTATACTTAATATTATAAAGCGGAAAAGTTTGTTTGTTTGTTTGTTTGCTTGAACGCGCTAATCTTCGAAAGTACTGGGTGGATTTGGATGCAATTTGGTATGGAAGTAGCTTGAAGCTTGAGGAAGGTTATAGGCTACTTTTTACGCGACTGCAAAAAAGGAGAGTTATGTTTTTACCGTGATAGAATCCACGGGAGCGAAGCCCCGCGTGAGTATTAGTAATAAAAATAAAATAATACTTACTAATTTAATGAATGCGAAATTTTGTTGACTGTGTGGATGTTTGTTACTCAATCAAACCAAAATGGATCTGGATTAACGGATTTGGTTTAAATTTAGCACAGAGAGAGATTATAGTCTTGAAAAGTATACAAGGTGTAACGGAAACATACCAAGGGCACGGCTTCTTTGGATGATATCAAACGATACTGGAAGGGTTTCAAATCAAAATAAAATATTCTAAAAATTGACACCAAATTTTCGGTTTCGTAAGTTTCTTAAATTTAAATCATAACAATCGTGTCACCGCACTACGTAGGTCAATAACTTTCCACGTTACTTGCAAATATCACGATAAATCTCTTCTGTGATGTGCTTTTTCAATTTGAAAAGATCGGTTTCTGGTATCAATGTATTAAAAATTCTCATTACATCCGAACATATAGAGATATAGGATTAAAAAACCCTTCCGATATCATTTGATATCACCAAAAAAAGCCGTGCCCTTGGTATGTATATATCCTTTCCATTACACGTTGTATAGGCTTTCTATCTTGAGAAAAAATACCTCTTTTTTATTTTATTTTATTTGTATACAATGAACAGCTACAATATATAATATTCTTTTGACGAACATGTAATAATACTGGCTCATATTTGTAACATAATAATTAACATTTTATATTACAAGCTACATTTATGTTGAAGAAGCTCGCAGCTAAAAATAGGAGCCCTTTCATAGAGAGCTCAATCAATCAATAACATTATTAACACACACAGTATAAAACCTTAGCTAGCTAGCTAAAAGAGCTAGCTAAAGAGCTATGACATAGGGGTTCTTAAGTCAAGAGTGAATAGGTTACTTTTAGGTAAGCGTGCTCCATCTTCGACCACATCATCACTTACCATTAGGTGAGATGGTGATCAAACGCGAACCTATCATCAATAAAAAAAAGCAAGGAGGCCATGATAATTAGTAGATAATAATATTTATTTATCAGTAGGATTGCAAGGTTAACAAATGTTGGAATTATACAAATTTTGGGTTGAATAAAGGCAACAAGAAAAGACGTAAGGCACTGTTCTCCTAGATAGGCTAAAAGTAAGCCTGTGTTAAGAAGAGGCAGTTTTGGTACTTAAAGTTCGGTATTTTTTTCATTTGCCCCTTAAATAATTATGTGAAAATGTAACGTAATTCTGTTCATCCACAGATTGTCTGTATTACCTCCTCTGTGCGATAAGAACGCTCATTGTACACTACTTTATTATTTGTATCTGAAGAAATATTGTAAGTTGTATAATAAAGCATAGATAAAATAATAAAATAAATTCTATTGAAATGAGCACAATTTTTTTTTTTATAAAACTTTTCCCCGCCCTAGGAATTTCTTCCTGTATCGTGGGTGCGTTTACAAACATAGAAACTCACAAACACAAACACCCAGACCCGGAGCAACTACTTTCAGATCATACAAATATTTGTTCCGTGCGAAGATCGAACCCGCGACACGCTGCGCAGCAGTCGATCGCTCAGCTATTACGCCAAATATATAATTGTACAGTTACCTTAGTCTGCACATAGTCTGAAACAAAATCTGAGTATTTTATTATTAACACTTTAAAAACTTAAATTAAGCCTAAAGTACATATTTTACCGTATTTATGTCTTATTGCAAAATAATTTTAATTGTTGAGACATCTATTTTTTTTAATTCATGATGTTTTCTCCTATAACTGAAGAAGCACAATACTATATAGTTTTAGCTTGTATATTCTTTGTTGCAGATAAAAATTAAATGAATACATTTCAATAATTTTATTGGTTTAGACACGCGTTTAACCACTATCTGACCTTATGGTGAGCGATGATTTGCGGCTGCCGATGAAACACGCGTTCCTAACCTATTCACTCCTGTCTTTAAGGCCCCCAAGTCCCAGCTATCAGGAAAAACAGACTCCAGCAGAAACTAAATAAAGTCCCGTAAGAGAAGTGACCCTTTCCTCGCCAGACCACACGGATACTAACAAACTTCTAAAGCTGGTCATATTGTCATAAACACAATTATTATAACGGAGATTTCGAAGACACGCGCGAACTACAATAGAAACAAAAGCATTGTAACTAAACGGACATTCCTTACAACACCGTCACGGCTATAAACAAGCAATCAAGCGAACAAGCGGTGACAACGACCAAAAACATCAAAACATATTAGGGGATGAATTGTTTTCGAAATTGGCATCCATTATAAGTGTCGACGGGGGCTCATAGACTTATTCTTGCATTATTAACTCCAAAGTGTCACAGAATGTTTGCTTACAATATTAAGAAACAAACCTTTTATGGTGTTAGAAAAAGCGTGATTGTCCGGCTTTTGTTGGGGCGATGAATGGTCAATGCGACCACACTAAGGGTTGGTCCGTTGCTAATTTTCCAATTTACGGGACTGTTGTGTGTTGTTGAGATTTGGATGTGTTTCGTTTGACAGTTATTCAATTAGGTTTCTTTTTGTTCAAGCCTTAATTTTTTTTAGTACATATTTTCCATACCAATATTCATATTTTAAATTACATTACTTGAACGAATGATATTAGTATATTTATGAGCAAATCTGTGTGCTTTTAATATTTTAGTCATCTATTAGAAACTAGCTTTTGCCCGTGACTTCGTTTGCGTGGGAGGTTTTTCCCGCGTAAATCCCGATCCCGTGGGAATTCCGGGATAATAAAATTCCTACGTCCGTCTCCTGGTTCTATGCAACCTCTCTATCAATTTTCAGCCAAATCTGTTCAGCCGTTCTTGAGTTATAAATAGTGTAACTAACACGACTTTCTTTTATATATATAGATATAGCGCGCGTTGATGTCTTTTCTTTAAACCCAAATAAAATTTCAATTTTTTATTTTATTTCTGAGTCTTACCACTACAATTTGATTGAAATATTTAATGGTGATGCAATGATCCGTAACCGGCAACGTACATTCGATAACAGTAACAATTATGGTCTGTACAACGAATCATCTGTACCGATCGTCAAACAATCACTGCTTACATCGTATCGGAAAACTCGAGCGTGTTAACAACTAAGCAGGCTACCGGCCCCATAAAAGCGAATTGTATCTGTACTTCAATCGCCGTATACCTTATAAAGCGGCCGGCTAGCCGAACGCCTTCTAAAAATAATGTTTTGGCTCATCATTAGCCCGACAATGCGACGCGATCGGTTCGTGCTTTGTCTTTTTAGTCGGTGACGCAATTCATACCGAAACGGAACAATAAAATTCTAAAAAATCCCAATGAAAATCGAACTCTATCTTTATTATCTCAAGGTCAAAAATCAAACGAGTACCACCGTTGTTGATCTCCAAAAGAATTGTCCGTTGACAACAGAGACATCGATGCTGTTCTTTTTTTGAATATCGATTGTAAAGAGCATTCTCATGGGCTGTGAGAACTTTCAAGATGTACAGTCGTGGCTTAAATTCTTTTCTATTCAACGTGTCTTTGTTGAAACTCATTGTCGGATGCTCGAAGACAGTTTTGTGCGTGATGATACAGCGGTCGGTAGAAACGATTATGATCGGGTATTTCTAGATGGTTATGCATGTGACAGGCTACATAGTGGTGTTGCCTTTTTCAGCGACCATCCTATTAATCACGTGGTGCTTAAGCTCGGTTCGAGACGTCGTCATGTTAGGTTCAATGCCCAACTTAGGTAGTATCCTTATAAATATTTGTGAGGAAAATTTTCAGTAGCAGTCAGTAATAATAATTATCACACACAGACATGTTCACTCAACCTGTAGAACTACATTTTATATCTAAGGACATTTCACTGTAAACGATAAATTAGGTATCACCGGCGTGAATTGAATCTCAGATAACATGCTCTTGGGATAAAAAGTATTTTATGAGTTAATCCAGATCGAATTTTAGGATGATTTTCTGAAACTGATTTACAATAAAAACATTGGCAAAAGTTATTTGTGTTTTAATGGAATCAATGGTGATAGTACGATTAACATAGTTTGAAGATATTTTTTACTAACAAACTAGACGCTGACGTCTGAAATTTTTAAAAGATTTCTATTATTTTTTTTTAAATAATAGAAATTTTTAAAAGATATCTATTATTATTTTTTAAATAATAAAATAAAGTTTCTTGTCGTTAAGTATTTAAAAATATGTTTCTTTTTGCTTTATGTTATTTTTGAATGACAGTCACGGAGTAATCATAAAATTTTACATTCATAATATCTAATAGAAGGATAAGATTATTTTTGGATATAGGCTCGTGTTTCACCACCATCTTACCCGATAGTAAGCGACAACATGTGGTCGAAGATGAAGCATATATACATAATTATATCACATGTAGGGCTTGCAATCCGGATATCCACCAATTTTCAAATCTGGATTTCACTTGCATCACTATCCGGATTTTCCGGATGTTACGGATACTTGTATATCTCTTAGCTGTCATCTGTAAAGTTGTTGCTTAACCTAGTACTACTAATAGTAGGGTTTAATTAACCTAATAGGTACAGGCATCATAAAATTGTATTACCTACATTATTTCTAAGATTTACTTTGTAATTTTCGAATTTAGTTATGGAATAAATACATTATTATTATATATTATTATGCTAATATGATTGATGGGTTCATGTTATTAAAAGATTTTGTGTTCAAGACATTAATTGAAAAAGATGCAAACTTACTGACGCTGACACAGCGTTAAGATTCGTGTCTTTTTTTATTGATAATAGGTTCGCGTTTAACCACCATCGCACCTGATGCTAAGTTATGATGTGGTCGA
Organism: Tholera decimalis; assembly: GCA_943138885.2. Taxonomy (NCBI): domain Eukaryota; kingdom Metazoa; phylum Arthropoda; class Insecta; order Lepidoptera; family Noctuidae; genus Tholera; species Tholera decimalis. The sequence goes on along the minus strand of OW964567.2, from coordinate 24,050,777 downwards.
AGATGGAGCACGCTTACCTAAAAGTAACCTATTCACTCTTGATTTAAGGACCCCTAGATTATAGCTATCGGGAAACGTAAACTCCAGCAGGGAATTCCACTCCTTAGCCGTACGCACAATGAAAGTATTCCCAAAACGTTTTGTGCGTATGGGTGGGATGTCCACCATGTAACGATGGCGCATCGCCGTTTGTCTTGTAGTCCGATGATGAAACGGATTTGGCTGAATTAGCTTGTGTAATTCCATCGCACACTCTCCGAAATGTAACCGATAGAAAACCGATAGACTTGCAACTCGTCGTCGATGTTCAAGGCTCTGGAGCTTTGATTCTCAGAAATTTTCGCAAAAATATAGCAGTAACAGTAATGAAATTCTATTATCATTCAAAATAAAAATGTCACAACGACGAGATAATTGGTACAATGACTAATTTACCACTACCCTCATAATTTTTATGAAGAGCGACTGAAATTAATTATTTTAATGATTTTTTAATCGTTCAAACTAACAGATGCGTTTGAACTGACGACTATTAAAAGTCTTCCTGCATTTTTGACACATGACAACCAGAATAAATAGTCATAACTTTAGTGGATAATACACCAATAAGCGTATCAATCAAAACACAAATACGAGAAGAAATCATCCGGTTTATGAGTCCGGTGATTAAGGTGTCGATTTCGTAAAGAAGTTGTTACAATAAAACGATCATCTCGCTCAGAAGTGACCCGATTCCTGCCAGATCCTGAACGGCGCGTGAACAAACTAGTCTCCCGATAGCGTTTGTAGACTCTATGAACAGACGACAGGCTTAGATGCAATCTTTCAACCACAACATGCTAAATAAGTCCAGAATCCAGCAAAGCCACTACATGGGCAGCTGCGGGCGAAGTATCCATATGTTATAGAAAAAAAAAAACGATTTCAGACATCCCAAAGTCACAGTAAACAAATAAAGAACAAAAAGTTTCAAGATAAGCGCTAATATATACTACCGACCAGCGTTGAAACAGAAAGAACTCTTCTACAGTTTATTTATGTAACCATTTAATAGCTTCTATGAAAGAAGATTTATTACACAGTTTAAGCTTTGAAAAAATATCCGTATTATCCGGATAATCCGGATAGCAAAATATTAATATCCGTATTATCTGGATAGCAAAAAAACTTTTTACCAAAAAAATTAAACCGACTCCCAAAAAACACTGCAAAGTGAAAAATAACCTTAATTTCGGTAGTCGGTGTCTTTAGTTTTGTATTTTCGTTTTTGGCACCGACTTCCGAAATTAAAGTTATTTTTCACTTTGCAGTGTTTTTTGGAAGTCGGTTTATTTTTTTTGGTAATAAGTTTTTATTTCACTCTTTTTAGTTGGTCTATTTTTAATTTACCTAGTTACAAGAGCCTAAATGTCAACTACTTATAACATTTTACAAAATATTGCTTTTCCCAATGCTGGGCCGTTAATTGTTGAGGAGTTCTCCTGGTACTTCACCATCAGCTCTACATCACCATATGCATTGTGACGAGCATAAAGTGCTTAACATCTATATTCAAGTAATCGAATCGCAATCCACTCAATACTTATTATTGAGTAGTTTCGGCGGCCATCTGTGGTCTTCATCATCAGTTCCACTTCCTCAAATGGTACGTTTTGAGAGCAACTGCACAAGTTACTATAATAAATACCAAAACGTCATAGGTGTGCCTATAATATTTGAAGAGTTCCCTCGATTTCTCCAGGATCCCATCATCAGATCCTGAGGTTTATGAAAATTGGACCACTTTCAATCAAAACAAGAATTTTCCAAATCGGTTCAGCCGACTTCGAGTAATCGATGATCATACATTAAAAAAAAAAACAAATATAGGCGTCGAATTGATAACCTCCTCTTTTAGTCGTCGGTTGAAAATGAACGGATATTGCAAGCCCTAATCACATGTGAAATATGTACCTATGTATATTTCAATCCCATACGCCTCACTAGCTAAACGGTATATAGATGAAACCAGGTACATATCTGTATCCTTTTTTTCCGTGGAAAAATCTTCTAATGACTCCTTCCTCTCAGGGCGGTGAAGGAGTGTCAGACTTCTACTGACAAAAACCCATCCCGTTCCAATTCATCTGCCCTTACGTTTCGATGCCGTGGTATCCCGTTAATACATTCCAGCAACCCTGGTAGGTATCTGTATCCTATCTATAAGTTTTCCTAAGATAATAAAATAATACCGAAATAAGAATTTAGAACGTTATTGAAGTACTGCTTTCCTGTGGCATTATTTCCGACACATTCGAAGCAAAGCTATTGCGAAAAAAGATTCAAGAAAGAAAATATCAACATACTTTTCTAGAATTTTCAGCGTGTAATGCTTTTACATATTTATTCAATCAGATGTGTTACTAAATCATAGAAGGACTCTCTATTATACTATCATACTAATATAATAAATGTGTAAGTTTGGATGTTTACGTTCAAGGCTAAAAAGGCTAAAGGGATTTGAACGAAACATAGACTTAATAATCAATCTGGATACATAGGCTAAATTCGCGAGTTTTACGCGAATGAAGCCACGGTCCGATAACTTAGCCTAATGGCTAAGTTATCGGACTTGTAATAGAGAGGTCACGAGGTCAAACCCCACCCATTACACTATTGCGTGAACCCACTCCAGAGACAAGCATATTTAGTTTAGTTGGAGGGGTTAAAAAGATTGCTTTTAATGTGACTTCTACCAACATTGACAGTTCTCTTTAAAAAAGTATATAAAAAATTTCTGATTAAAGTTGACAACCAATCAATCGCTACGCAATACTGCAGCTGTTAGAAAAACTAAAGGCTGATGACGTGATTGCTCCAAGTTATCGTTTTACCTATAGTTTTAACGGCTTTATTAAAAACTCATAAAAATTTAATACCCCATCGCATAGGCATATTTCGACCATAGAATATATTATTAGTTTGATACTAAATATTTTATTATAGTTATGAATAATTATGTGTAAAATCTACAAGCTGTTCGGTTAAGTAGATGTTCGTGATGTAAGCAAGAGCATCTTTTAAAAGCGACTCCTAAAAATATCCATGCAAATGGGGATTTCCTTCTATCGTCATTGATAGAAACAGTGCGTCATCATAGTTTAAAATACAATAATTTTCACTGAAATAAGGCCAAATGTATTACATATAGAAATTAAACATTGAAATGAAAAAAGATTAAATAAATAAACCTGTTTTGTCACCACCAACCCGCACTCGTAGAGAGCTGGCCTGTTTCACAGCAGTGGAAACGCTATGTTTATTTTTATACAGTATTCTGTTCTAGAGATCTTTTTTTTATTACCAATGATCCCGCTTTTGATCCCTGTCACGCCTGATGGTAAGTGTATGATGAGGTCTACAATGGAATGAGCGAGTTCAGAAGATGCCTGTTCGCTCTTGCTTTAAAGGCTGACGGGTCATATGAGGCAGGGAATACAGAAGCCGGTAGAGAGTTCCATACTTTAGGAGTAACACAATAAATGTAGAGGAGAAGCACTCAGTACGACAAGACGGTATATCGACTAAGAGTGGATGGTATCCTGAAGTAAGTCTGGTAGATCGGTAGTAAAAAGGGGGATGAAGGGATTAGGTCGTGGCGCATACTCCGAAGTACAATCTGTAGAAGATAGACAGGCCAGCAACGTAGCCAGGTGAGCCAGGCTGTGAAGCTTACCTGCCAGAACCTCGTCACCTATGAACCTATTAGCTCTGCGTTCGATCGAATTAAGTGCAGTTAGCTGGTATTTTGCTGAGTCATCCCACAAGTGACTGCAAAACTCCTTACGGGAACGAACCTGTGCTTTATACAAATTCAAAAGCTATCCAGGTGTGAAGTATCGCCTCACTTTTGATTATTTTTTATAGGATTCTCAGCTTTTTGGCTTCAGTCTGAGCTTTAGACTCAATGGTTGAGCCAAAGTTGAGGTCAGACGTCAACTCCATGCCCGAGAACTCCAGGCGGTCGGTAACTGCTACAGATTCACATCTGAAAGTAGGAGAGAATTCAAATTGGCTCCTTTTAGCGGAGAAACCATCATCATCATCGTCGCCATTCTAACTTAAAGATGTCTACTACTGAAAAGCCTTCTGCTCAGTAATTTGGACGAGGACTCGCGGTTGTGAATGCATTTTGCCTTGTTAAAGTAGCCTTCATCAAACACCTCCACTTCTTGCAGTCATCATCGACTTTTAACAGGCTGTCCAACGTGTAGGTGACTGCGCTGCTGAATACACGCCTCGCCAAGTTCTGCTCATTCAACCAGGACTACATCCAGTTAATACACGTGATCTTTAACATATTATTTTAATAGGGAGGTTTTCCAACGCTGGCTCAGCTCAAGAATCTTTGAAAAGATATGAAACTACTCATACTCAATACAAAATAAATCCGTGATCACATTTTTGATCTTCTATGTACACATATGGAATCACTGGACCCCAAGTCCACAGGCTTTAAACCCAGTTTAGAAGAAAACAGATAATACATGCATATCATGTTGTTTTCATATTTACTGTACTTTTTTTTTTTTTTTTATTTAGAATAGGTAACTTGTAACCTTTGGGCACTCATTATTGTGAATAATCAGTTTTGTTATAGTACATAGTGATCTTGTGTAACAAATAAGTTGTATGTCAAGACTATGAACGACACATTTGACCAAATCTTCAACTTCAAATATAAGCTAGTTATGCCCGTATTTTAGGAGTCAATTGATTCCATACAATAACAAAGTCTAACTACTACTAATTTGGTTAAGTACCTACTTAGTTAAAACATTGACATCATTCTTAACGAAATAGTAAGTCTACATAGGAGTGTCCCTAGCCGAGTGATTCATATGCTGATAACTTTCTGAGAAGATAAAACGATTATCAATCTTTTTGGTCAAAAGTGTTGACACATTAAGTAATCAGCAAAGCTGCTAGCGGAACTAACTCATCGAAGGAGTGCCAGGTCTACGTACTTCAATATCTAATACTAGTAGTTTCACGCTGGTTATGTACATCATTAGGAAAAATATTGCCAAGTGCGAGTCGGTCTCACTCATGAACCCTTCATGAGTGAGACCGACTAATAAACTTAGTTTTTCATAGTGATTGTACATATAAATGCGATTTACAATTTTCGAAAAGGTGCTTTATCGCAAATACTGCTAGCTACCTCATTCAAACTTTTTTTGTTGAGTATTCATTAAGAATATTAAGATCAACAGCATAATATATTATTTTAGAATTTCACTTTCTTATTTTAAAAGTTAGAAGGGGAGGACATTTTACGAATCTATAAGGGTTCCGTTTTTTCTGCTCATCTACGGAACAAATGGTACCACCATTATGTGATCCTCTCATATCGGCGGCAGTTTGTTGTTGGGTGACCTCTCGAGATATGTTCAAGCAGACTTGTCTGTGGTGAGCTTAATATAAACTAAAGCTTCCAGTCAGAACTTGAAACTAAACAACTACACGCTAAGGGCATCCTACGGGGTAAGGACCTTAACTTAGGGCGTTCCTTGGGAGAAGATAGCTAGGGATAGGCTGGATTATTCGGTGACGAATTACAGCCTCAGAAGCGCGACTAGTTGTCGGAGTTGCGAGAATGTTTTAACTATATACCGCTGATCCAGAACAAAAGAACTGAAAGCACAGGTTGGTTCCGCTCCACCCAGAGCAGAAAGAGTAATTTGATGCTTTTCGCCCAAAATTAAAAGGCTGGGCTGAGTCAAGCTATGGTCGGAGAAGTAAAGAAAGAACACATGTTTATTAGTCACACACAAACACTTGCAATGCAAAAGTCACGCAACTCCTTTTGAAATGAGAGTAGGTACTTCGTTACTTGGTAGGCAACTGGCAGATGAAAGCTGACAGATCATTGTATATGCTCAGTTTTTAGGGGGACTCTAAAGCTCAATATACGATTTCTGTGACGTCAGAACCGGATGCTGGTACAGTCAATCTGATAGAAACAATACAATATTTTCAGGCAGAATAGAGTAGCCTACGTACTTAATAAGAGTGTAATTTTCTATCAGCTAATCAACAATGAACTAATTTCACATAACTGCTTAATGAAATCACGGTGAAGCCCTTGCGGTATCCCTCGACATCTCGAAGGCCTTTGACAGGGTCAGGCACGCTAGTCTGCTACGTAGAGCAAGCTTCCCACATTCGGTGTCCCTGCTGGCTTATGCAACTGTATTTCCGACTTCTTGAGTGAGCGGTTGATCCGAGTGGTCATCGATGGCTGCTCATCGGATCTTATGACAATTAATGCCGGTGTTTCTCAAGGGTCTGTTATTTCTGCGACTCTTTTTCTGCTGCATATCAACGATCTACTTCACCTGAGAGCAGTTGGGTACAGGATGACAGCACAGTCACAGAGAGACACTTATCCAGTGCTAGAGCTGGCAGGGACGAAATTGCCACTCTCAGAAAGGCCATGGTAGCGCATGAATTTGACCTTAAATCTCGTTTCCCAATGGGGTGACGACAATCTGGTCAAATTCAACGCTCTGAAAACACAGGCTTGTCTTTTCAGCGCTAAAACGAGCCCTTTTTAATTGACCCCTACTTTCCGAAGTACATCTGTGCCAGTTACCAAACGCCTGGAGCTTTTGGGCATGGATTTGACGTCAGAGCTCAACTTCGGCTCAACCATCGACTCCAGAGCTCAGACTGCAGCAAAAAAGCTGGGAATCCTACACAAGGTGAGGTGGTAATTCACGCCTGGACAGCTTCTAAATCTGTATAAAGCACTGGTCCGTTCCTGCGTAGAGTATTGCAGCCACTTGTGGGATGGCTCTGCAAAGTACCAACTTGCTGCATTGGACTCAATCGAGCGCAGAGCTAAAAGGCTTATAGGCGACGAGGAGCTGGTGGACAATCTTCATAGCCTGGCTCATCGGCGAACCGTTGCGACAGGCAACGGTTTTCTACAGATTGTACTTCCGGGAGTGTACGCAGGAACTCCATGACCTGATTCCTCTATCTCCCTTTTACTACCGATCTACCAGACTCACGGCTGGGTACCACCCACACTTGGTTGATATACCGTCTTGTCGTACCAAGCACTTCTCCTCCACATTTATTGTGCGCACATCCAAGCTGTGGAATTCTCTGCCGGCTTCTATGTTCCTTGCCACTTATGACCTTTCAACCTTTAAAGCACGAGTAAATAGGCATCTTCTGGGCTCGCTCGTCCCATCTTAGACCTCATCAGATCGCTTACCATCAGGCGAGATCGAGGTCAAGAGTGGGCTCATCAGTAATAAAAAAAGAAAGATACATCAACCCAACCTACTCGTATTATAGAAAAATATAAACACTCCTTCCCCTTCTTCAGTTGTCCTAGCGTTCCGGGGCCACGATATCTCGTTAGGTGGTTCACGCAAAGGGTTACGTGAGGCAATGACCCTATTGAGCTCTACTAATCATTGAAAGAAAACCCCTGATAACGAAGAATTGCAAAGACTAGCACAGGTTTTTACACATTTTCAATCTTTAAGGTTGGTGGTCCTTAAGTTATGCAATCAAACTTAAATAAATATCTATATCGGTTACCAAAATACTGTTCACAAGAAGTCCTCACAAATCACAGTTCACGAATTTCAAGAAAATTTAATCGCAAAACATTAAACGTAACGGTTGACAAAACTAAAACAATAATATTATTGATTGCGGTATCGTATCGCATTAACGAGAAATCGATTAAAAATGTATGGTATTCGATATGCAGTTTCCGAATGAATAATAATTTTGATCTGCAATCTGCCACTGGATTCCACAGTTCTACAGGTAGTCGCGTCTGCGCATTAAATTATAGTTCTTGTTAATTTTTTAATGTCAATAATAAAAGAAATATTTTCTTATTAAGCCGATGGTATTTTTATAGCCTTTGATAATATGATAAACTCATTTGCAAAGGTCTTAGTCAGTGCCTAAAAATTAATCAACAGAGGGCAGCAGTTGCGTTTTATGTATAATTATATTAAGGTTTAATTTATAGAGGTTGACCCTATATAAATTATCTCTGTCTTTATGACTTTGACTTTGTTTTCCTGCAATTCTAATGGTCAGTCACATTATTAATATGAAAACACATACCCCACACACCCACGCCTATCACTGTGTCACCATTTTCGCATATGAAATCGACTAAAATCGAGAAAAAGAAAAACAAAACGCTTTTTTATCGTAAATATGGAAAATTCTTTGGTGCTGAAATTATACCAGAGCATATCAGACTCATATGCAAAACTGAGAACAGTATTTTTAATATCTTGCGTCAAACAAAGACATTGTATAGAATGCGTTAAGGGGCAGATAAACTACTTCAAATGATTTAAAATGAAACTTGATGCCCAAATAGCCATACCGAAATTTAAAAGAAAATGTTAGTTTATAAAATTTCCTTAATACATGTAGGTATAGAAATATATTTGATATTTCATAACGGATTAAGTCTTAAAAGATACGTCTCAGGCGGACTAAAAAACGAACATCACGCTCAAATCACCAGGTGTAGTAGTTTTATAATATTATGCGGATTTTATATTTAAAATTATAGAAAAATATGGAAAGTTGATTTTTCAAATAAACCTTATGTCGCGCGCTTTACAAAGCCTCCAAGGCCGTTGTCAGATATCGTCGCCTTAAACTCCAAAGAGTATGCCTCAATATAACCTTATAAATTTAAAATTCTCGCTCATAATGACTTCCAAATCTTAACACTTAGCATAATAACTATGATTACTTAAGTGTTAACCTCTAACCGTTTAAGTATTGAAATACCCAATTACCTTTTATACAATCCGTTCAATATAATAAATAATTCAATTTTGCGGTCCGAAGATTAAATTACGACAGTTCGCCCATTCTGTATGCGACAATAAAAATGCTAATACCGACCAACGATGGTGTAATTTACGATACCAAATATAAGACAACATAAGACAATATTATAAGGTGACCGTCAAAGAATTTGATTCTTTTTTCTCGTTCGTAAAATGGTTGATGTGAAGCCATTAATGATTCTCATCATTAGCGCTGCAAACTTCTAAATTAATGTTATTTCGTTAATTAGCTTGTTATTATGTTCGTGAAGGCTCCTTAAATTAGAATGGTTATGTGTTTTATTACAAAATAAAGTAACAAGCATTGAAGAATTGTGTGTGAACTACTAAAAACTATTTACATAAGATTAGACTAATTATGGTTATTGGAACTTGGGATTGATAAAAGAAACAAAAAACCCACGACGTATTATCTTATATGGGTGCAGTCTACTATCGTTGTTGAAATGCTTTTATTATACCTACTACATAGTGTGTCATTGTGGGGATCCGTAGCACGAAGCCAAAGACAAGACAAGACACTTTCAATTGTAAATTAATATAAAGTTAATAATGAGTTCTATAACTTTGTATCAGTAGATAATTAAGCAAAGACAGAAGAAAAATTGCAATACAAATTCAACCAGATTAGTTTTGGTATTCGAAACAGTTTGAAAAATAATTAAGGATTAGAACATATTCACATTTTCCTGTGTGTGAATTAAAACCATTCTTTGAGGAGTCGAGTTTTCAGCTTGTAATATTTAAAAATAACAAAAAGACACACAGACAACTAGACCCGACATCCACAATTAACACTATATTAATGGCTATCTACACTTGTCCACACAAATCATTATACAAATGACATTTTCAAATAAGTTTTTTACATCTTATTTCCTTCCTTATTATTTTATTGTTCATATGCTTCTATTTCGTCACCAGAACAGGCGGCCACGCTAAAAAATCAATTTACATGTTATTTAATGAATGTATTATGTAGATTTAGTCGATTTTATTCTTCGAATATCGATAAATCTGCACGGGCGAGACAAATAAGTCATAACATTGGACCGGGGGGTAAGGACAAGGCCATATTATTCTTTTTTTGCACATATCGATACAAGAATCGACAAGTTTTCGAGTAAAAAAACTTTAATTCACTAGAATAAGTCGTACCTAAGTAAAAAATACTAGACTACGCTGTTTTTGTCACACGGTTTGAAGCGTCAGATTGCTGCTATGATTAAATATTTTCATTTAAATTGTTTTCTAAAGTGGATAGGCTGGTTTGTGGGAATTTTTGGGGTGTCGGGAATGTTTTAACGTTATACCACGGCCCCGGAATGCAATGCTAACTGGAGGAACATGGTGGGTTTTAAGTCAGTAGAATCTGAGTCCCTTTTGCGCTCCACCCATACCGGAGTCGTCATTTGAAAATTAGGCTGCGTTGAAAATTCTTTAAATGAAACTTTGTTTTATGCCTTTATTTACTTGTCTGCGCTTTACAAGGAGTTTTCCACAACTAACCGATGAATGTAAAGCAGAAGCGTGCTAAGAAAGTAATACTAAACTATGAAACACTCCTGACTCCCGTCAGCAAACTAAACGCTGCTCAATCGCCAGATCTTGTATGTTACTTTATTACGAGTATATCTACTATTACGATTACCCACTATATACAAACTTACAGACAAATTTCACAATACATATTACTATAGATTATTTAAATTCGTAGACCGTCCTAGACAAGGTGGCGATTAGTTTTCAACGGATTGCATCATACGTCTCGACATTTTAGCTCATAAAAATGGACAATCAACTACTGACACTTAAGTATGTACGTACATCGATTTTACCTAAGAAACATCTGAGACGATGAATGTAATTGCGGAAAAGAAGAAATATATGGGATTATCAAACAAATCAGAGCGATGCTGACCCAGTTGTTACAGGAACGACTTCAAAAATCAAATCAAGGCAGGCACATAACTTTCTTTCGTTTTCATTATTACAATATTGTTCTCAAAATATTGAAGGATAACATCGTGAGGAAACATGTATGGAGCGAAAAATCCGAAAATTTACAAATACCCAATGACCCCAGCAGTGGGAACTTTATAGGCTGATTATGTTATTGTTACGCCAGTCGCTTAGTAAAGTACGTTGAGAAACTTCGACATAAATCTAGAATATTCGAGACACTAACGCCATCTAGCGGCAAATAGCGGTACTGTGTATATCTAGTCGAGACAGTAACGCCATCTAGCGGCGAATAGCGGTACTATGTATCTCGAGTAGCTTCCTGGAATATTCTGGGTAATATAAAAAGTGAGTCGATTTTATAAGAATGTTCTAGACTTCATAGACCGGGGTATAAATAGATCGCAAAGGGGCGCAGACAGTGAGTCTTATTACGAGGCGAATACGTGATACAATCGAAGCTTTACTAGTGAATTTCAGTGCGATTTAAGTGTTAAGTGACAAGTGTTGTTGTGCGAATATTTGTGTTAAATTTTCATTTTGTGTTTAATTAATTAAAGTGTTAATTTTGGTTTAATTGGCGTTAATTATTCTATCCCGAACCCCAGCTCGTAACATTATGTTATCAAAAGCTGTCGAAATGGTACGTGATCAGTACACCTACAGAACCTATATTTTGACAATTGCATGAGTATTTGTTTCCTGTACCTCGTCATGGCAGAAGACTTTTGGTCACAGCGCGTGGTGTTTCATCGTTTCCACGGACAAATGCCAGAGTAGCACACTAAGACTTAATACTTATGTGGTGTAGTTACATAGGTTTAAGTTTCTATTTACTAACTCATCTTTTGGGCTCGCTCGTCCCTTCGTAGACCTCATCTATATCTAAATGTATGTTAGTTTGTAAGGTAAAACAAATGATTTATTATTACAATGGGCAGTCTTAGTAGACTGCCCATTGTAATAATAAATATACTAAATTGTATCACCCTTTTTAGGGTTCCGTAGCCGAATGGCAAAAAACGGAACCCTTATAGTTTCGACATGTCTGTCCGTCTGTCTGTCTGTCTGTCTGTCCGTCCGTCCGTATGTCACAGCCATTTTATTCCGAAACTATTAGGACTACACATGTAAAACTTGGTAGGTAGGTGTATTCTGTGAACCGCTTTCCGATTTTAAGATAAAATTTAAAAAATATTTAAAATAAAGGGGGCTCCCCATACATGGAACTAAAACTGAAAAAAATTTTTTTCATGAAACCTATACGTGTGTGGTATCTGTAGACAGGTCTTTAAAAATGACATTATGGTTTCTAAAATGACTTTTTCATAAAGTTAATCTTAATGTAAACTTTCAACCAAAATTGGTTTGAACGAGATCGAGTCAGCAGTTTTTGAGATACAGTATATTTTCAAAAACCGCAAATATAATTTTGTAATTCATACAAATACTATGAAAAACAAAGTTATTTGCGTCGTTGTAAAAATTGTAAATAAGCTAGTTTTAAGAAATTTGTAAGTTTTTTTTCATTTATATAAATTAAGTATGTTATATTTATTATAGTTACTACGGAACCCTTCATGGGCGAGTCTGACTCGCACTTGGCCAATTTTATTAGTTGTTGTTTTCTGTTGTAGTGTACCTAAAATAAAGAGTTATCGTAGTATATCTATCTAAAAGGTAACATCATAAAGATGTCGGTTCTCATTAGATTTGGTATCATCTTAGCAGTCCCTAGATTTCTTGCTATTTGAACTTTGAGTAACAAAAAACGGAAATGTTTTAGTACCCCAAATGTCGTCCGTTCGCTTTGGTTGACATTTCAAAACATTTTCTGTGACGGTTACACGATTTGGCAAAATGGCAACACAATGTTGAAATAACTTGAAGTCAATCACCATTATTTTATATACCTAGTCAGATGAGAATATTTTAAATTTTCCAGTATGATCATAACAGGCAAATATTTAAAAAAAGAAAGCCTAATTGTCGTGTATTTTGTTACTTAACTGTGCACCAATCTAGGAATTACGTCCGTATTGTGGGTGTGTTTACAAACATATAAACACATAGATAGATAGATCCCCTATCTGTAGGGCATAGTAATATTTGTTCACATGCAGCACAGTAGCTAATCCAACCAAGTCAAAAAGGAATGGATTGATGAAAAACGTAAAATAAATGCTGAAAACATCTCAATGGACTCTTTAGTAGATACTAAAGTAGCATAGTAGCCCGTCGGCTACTATCGATAGGCATTGGCATTGCTGAAATGGTTATTGTAAGGCTTCAGCCGACAAATCCTTCGAACCCTGGATGCTAGCTAGGCTTCTTATATAAAAAGTTGCACAAGGAGCTCTGGGTCCTAAGAGGACCCAACCATTCTCTCCGTTTGCTGATACTGACCACCTCACCTTGGTAGTTTTAGTGAGGTAAAAATCTCGCACTTCTGGGTCTTATTCCTAAAGAACGACCGCCTTTTGAATGTTTCCTCCCACTAAGAGTTACCGGCCTCTGTCTAAATAATTAAAGGAACGAGACCACATGTGTCCTGTACACATTTTACACACTAACACGGTTTGAGGCAGGTGTTGCACGCAGCCTTGTAACTTAACCCGTATTTAGGCATTATTAAACTTCCACCCATGAAACGGACATCGAATTTCCAGGTCTACTTTGCTTGATTTTAATAGTGAATAGTATGTCGCCCAGGTGACCGCATTACCACGACAAAGCACGTATTTTGCGTAGGAATAGGACACAATATCATTCGATCCATCCGACTTCCTCTAGAAAGGCGAGCAATGCCCTGGTTTTACTTACCATTTTTAACAATACCTGGGTTTCTAAAGTATTATGCCTTATAATCAGGGAACACTGGGCAGCTTAGTAACTGGTGTTCCGCTGTCTCATCATTCTTCATACAGGCTCTACAGTTTGGAAAGTCTTGAACTCTTATGGCACAGGTTTATCAAAGGACCGGTGACCAGTAATTACGGCAATGAACAGTAGAATATCAATCAGTTGTGGAGCAAGCACTGGTACTCAGGTTTCAGGCGCACCCCAAAACACTTGTAGTAAAGACACCGCCAAATAAAAAAAACCAATTACCAGTACACTACAGGCCGGTAAAGTCGGCGTTACTTTGTACTACGTGTACTGAAATTATGACTATTGCCATACATTACTCTTCTTTACTCAATGCATGAATGGTTGAACATGTTCGTACAATGGCTTGCCTGTCCCCCTATTATTTCGAGCGGCTGCCTTTATGCGGACGTCATCCGATAAAGGGGTATAAATAAGCGCTTGCGCATGTCATGTAGCGTGGCGACTAGTGATTGTAGCGTTATGAATCATCGTTCATGTGTCGTTCGGGATTTATCGGGTCCGTGATGATTTTTAAATGATGTTTGTTGGTAGGTGGTGTCCTGGTTTTGAAGATCTACATACATTGTGCCAATAGTCTATTTTACTTTTATCCTAAGTTTCTAGATGTTTGTATTCCCCTATACAAAACTAGTCGAACCCTTCTTTTTGGGGTAAAATCATTAAAATACGACTTGTTACTCTGGGGGACAAAAGGAAGTGTCTGACTTCTAGTGACTAAAAATCCACCCTGTTCCTTCGTGTTATCATTCTTAGAATATAAATATATTGTGTGTCTAGCCTCCGCCGTAATAGCTCCCTATTCTTTCAAAAAATACCGGAACGCAACAAGCAAACAAATTAAACAGCTTCTCTACCAACTAACGATCCATCATTTATCCCAAAACACTCAGTGTTTGATCTACAAAACGTATTTACGAGGGGCCATTAAAAAAAAAGCAATTAATTCATTTTAACAAGTTAACGGCCTCCCATCGCGTCTGCCACAAAAGTTCCGACTGATGTCGGTGGTCGCGGCGACTTGCGACATTATTTGCGAAATGTCACCACCAACGATGAGCGACAATAACAATCAGGCAGTAAAAAAATAGCAGTCGAAATTCACCGGCGTGGAAACAGCCGCACTTATGGTCTGGGACATAGGTATAATATTTGCATGACAATGAAAATCTCCAGCAGCGAACATAACTTGGTGCTACATTAAGTAAAGACTATAAATGCACCCTATCGGTTTTCCGCGTTGTTCTCAGAACGCGTATTATGTTCGTATTTTGGTTACTTGTGTGTCTGTCGACGGCGTTGTGGAAACTTTGTCGGTAACAAACAAAGACTTCCTGTGAGGTACGACACATCCGTTTAACAACAGGGTTTTCACTGATAAGAGAAAATTACTTGGTGAATGGGAATGGTCTGTTCATGTTGTGTTTCATGCAGAACTTGGTACTTACATAAGATGATTCCATAGTATGATTTATTAGATGGTCATGAATACTCATACTAGCTGTGCCTGCGAGTTCGTCCGCGGGGATATATTTCTCGCGCAAAACCAGATCCCGTGGAAACTCCGTAACAAAAGTAGCCTTTATATTGCCCTGTTACCCATCTATTTTCCATTGAAACTCCCACTACAATCGGTTGAGCTGTTCTAGAAGATTGCCCTGAAAAACAGACAGACTGGCAAAAAGAATAGAAAACGTTTGTTGGTGTTTTAACTGTTAAGAAAACAACGTTATTTTGAAATCACAACGAAATACTTCAATTTTAGTGATACATACGTACCTATAGATATAGTAATTTTTGTCACGGTCTGAGCTCCACAAAAACAAAATGACGAGCAGAAGTTTTTAAAAAATGTGTAAGAATCTAAATACATACGAAGTCGTGTTTCCCATACTAGTGCCACAACCCACAGTCTTATTATAACTAAATTATAATCAATAAAATTGTGTCGTGAAATATCACACGGTTGATGTCCCTCATCAGATTACATATATCGATACATTATTTAAATGATGACAAAAGTATCTTTTTACGTTTTAATGTTCTGAGACCCTGCCCTTACATTGTTTGAAGTGCAAACATTTTAAATAAGACTACAGAGTGTTCTGGACTTGTCCAAATATGGATTTATTAGGTGTTTAACGCGCGTGTTTTTTATTTCGTCTTTAGCGCCTACTTTGTCCCAATGATGTCTCACAAATTCACGTTGACTTTTTAACCATAGGAAAGACTTTTTGATGTTGTCAAATGAATAGTTTTTCTACGAGATATGATTACATTATCCTACTAATATTGTTTTGTTTTGAATGATTTTGTTTCCATCATTAATATATATTACACAAATATAAATACAATAAATATTTTGGTGTCTGGAATTGGAATAACAAACTGGCCTAAGAAGGTCAGCGTACTGCTCGCGGAAAGAATCAGCATGCATTGCCATTAAACGTGGCAATACTCCCATTATTAAAATCGTCAACATGGCTGTCATTGATGTTAATGTTTGTTTTGTATTAATATACACTGGATTCGTACGTACCCCGTTTTATACGCCCTTGTACATGATTATCAATTTCTGTATGATAAGTTATTTATAAGTCCAAATTAAAATATCACCTGATAAATTCGATGTTCGTCCTCTAACGTACAAATCGTGATTCATCTAAGTGAGCTACGGAAAATTATATGCTAAATATAAACAATTTGACTATCCACTAATAAAATAAATAAAATACTTTAAAACTATATTTAACATTTAAATGATACTTCTAAATAAATGATACAACATATGTTTGCAGTGATCAGTAGGTATTATAAATTAAATATATAAAAATTGGTCTGTTAATGTTTTTCCTTTAAGACATCGCAATCATCATAAAATCGGTGTGATTTAATACTTTCTTTAATTTGACATTAATTTTCTATTTGATTAAATAAACCATTCATAAGGTACCATTGAAATTTAGCTACGTATTTTTTATTCACTTTAATATTTTTAATATTTTTTGTAATCATACTTTTAACCATTTTTAAAACTATCGTTTATTAAATCGTAATGGGTATTTTCAATCTTCTTTCATTGTCATTTCATATCCTAAATACTTATTTATATTTATTTAACTGACCTGTGGTAAAATCAAATTCCATGGTTTTCTTTTAAGCAAACTGATTTTTTTAAGCTAAAAATTAAATAAAGGTGCATGGATTAAATGGATTTAAATCCGCCCTTTTCTCGAGCAAAACAAAAGAGATTAAGAACGAAAGCATATGGAACTTAGGTATCTATTGATAAGTAAGCTTTGTCAGATTATTTATTAATTGTATACTTTATTATACACATTACAATATTTATATGGATACAAAAAGTAAAACTAGTGAACAATGGTTGGTCTTATCGCACAGGGCGACGTCTTACAGACAACCTTTGGATGAACAGAACTTGAAGGATTCTCTAATGTAAGTTAATATGTACTCCTAGTTGCATTTACCTATCGACTATAATCAACTGACATATTATACTAACCTTTTTAAACATACAAACTATTCATTCTAAATTAACATCAAACATACAAATATCGCCCAAAAAATTAGATTCTTCGACCCTTGTGCTCACAGCCGTTTCAAAGAAATTTCAAAAATGCTGGACGAATTCTCTGATCCAAAGGCAACAGGATAAGCCAGAGGCCAAGAATTATCATACAACGTGGCAATACAGCCGGTCTTTTAGGCACATTACCAGCTGAGTGCGAATTAAGACCACAAAAACCTCTACAATCATCACGTCTACGTCAATAATCCATTAGCTGTATCACTTTTTGTCTTAAGCTAATCAGTAAACAATATATCACCGAATGATTTCGTCAGCAAAATCTAGTTTCCAAATCACCATTAATATGAATGAAATATATACACAAGCAAGTCTCGTTTGATTGAGAAATACCAATTCATGAACCCCGTAAAGGCTTTTCACATGTTATGGTCAAAATTTGGCGAATAATGACCTTATCTGTCAACACAAATTGATTGGACATCCAAAATCATTTTGATGTTTGTCCAGTTTATTATAATAGACAGTTTGGATGTAAATGAGATGACTTCTTCTATTGATTCATTGGGACTGATTGATTTGATGAAATAGTTTTCTATTTTTTAGAAAACTTATTTCGTCAGTGTTCTATACTTAGTCAATTTGGCTGACGACATTGATTGGTTTTTGACGTTTAAAAAACTACCTTAAAGAAACCAAACGAGTGACATCAGCAGCCTTATTGCATAATACAAAATTTATAATTGGCATTAATTTCGACATTGCCTCTTTAACCAATGCGTGTTTAACGTTGACGACAAGACGTATTTGTAAACATACAATACAGTGGATTTAGAGTTCCTTTCGATTATGTAAGAATACCTATGCCATTTCTTTATTATTGTTGATGGGCACGCACGAACAGCAATATATTTGTATAAGTATATATAGGCTCGCGTTTCACCACTACCTCACTTGATGGCAAACGATGATTTGGTCACAGATGATACAAGCTTACCTAATGTAACATATTCTCCCTTAACTTAAATACCCCCAGGTTTTAGCAATCAGGAAACACACGAGTCCAGCAGAAAATGCACCTCCTTAGCTAAACAATTGAATGGGTTACCTCCCCAACAAACATTAGATAGGTCGACGTGCCGATTTTAACTTTAAGTTCCATAAGCTGGTCGCTTATACGTCGCTATCACGTTGACACGGCCGAGAATAGGCCCATTTTATATGAATCAGTATCGTAATAGAGTCATGTAGCAGTCGTACAAATCACTATATGGTCGTGTAGTGGTCGTATAGATGTCGTGAGATCCACCTTTGGTCGAGTTATAATGATGTTATTACCACTGCTTTACGTCATTTTATCGAATAAAAGGCACGACTTTTATATGGGATTTTGATGAAAAGACATGATATTAATGTATAGTCTGTGTTTCCTGATCGCTATAACCTGGGAGTCTTTAAGTCAAGAGTGAATAGGTTACTTCTAGGCAAGCGTACTCCATCTTTGACCACATCGTCACTTACCATCAGGTGAGATGGTGGTAAAATTCGAGCCTATTACCAATAAAAAAAAAGAAAATGGAACTTCAAACATTAAATCCGGGCATTTGTACTTTGTTAGAATTTTTATCATTGAAAGGCGAGTACAACCATTTTATATATTCATTATTACATTCTCGAAACTCATGTTCAAGTACATTAGTCTGTTGGGAAATTAATGTTATCGAGTAATATGCGCTAGTTTTTTTCAGTATAATGAACGCGCCTTATAAATTCTTCAAATTAAGCAATATTTTGCACCTGTATTTTAACGAACGTATTATACGAACCTTTATACGACTAAGGGTTACATAATATTTAGGGCACAACCGTAATGCAACATCTAACGGACTTGTCAATACTTGTCATTCCGTGCACGTATTGTTTATCTGTAATTATCGGCCATAATAACTAAATTAGGGTTCATTTAAAGTAAATCCCATGTGAAAAACACCATTTTGAATACATAATTAAAGTAGTGATTTATTTATTGGTGGTCTAGGTGATAATAAAAAAAAAATTATATGTGATCTTATAATGGACATTAATAAATTTTTAACTAAATAGGATTTTATGTCATATTATTCATTAAATATATATTATCAGATTATATCGTATGCGTTTGAAAGGGCCATGGATACATATCTACACGTGACTAAACGAGCAGATCGTTGTTTCGATCTAGCGACGAAACCAATCCTACACATTTTACAGTGACTGCGGAATTTTTTAAAATATGAATGATACTCTTATGATTATATTTTGTTTTTTTTTTATAATAAATAAAACCAACCACTCTGTTTTTTATTTATTTACTAGCGACCCGCCCCGGCTTCGCACGGGTGTTTGTTTATATTAAATAATGTTTATATTAAATATACTATAGAATGTCTTTATATACATCGTTGACAGCCTTTTGTCATTCGACATACATGTTCTCTTTAGTATTTACTCTTGAAAGTGCGACACATAATTTACCATAGGAAAAACATTCAACGCTCAAATCTAAGCAACATAGGCACGCGCGCCGTGTCTCCGCCGCGGCCGGCACCGCGCCGCAACCGCTATGTCCTTGCATTTTAAATCTGTAATATCTTCGAAACTATTTATTTAAATTATATTCTATAAAGGGCAATATTGATTAATATTAAATGCACAATGTATTTATGGTACTTAATTGGATAAGGATTAATGCTGTATTGCTTAAAATCGCTTCGTAAAATATTCTCGTATTTCTCGTAAAAAGTAAAGGATAAAAAATGGTTGTTGTGGGTTATCTATAAGAGATAGACAGATGCCATCGAGGAGTTTTTTGTTGACCTTTTTGAGGTGTACAATACTGTAGAACATTATTTTGATCTATCTCGTAGGGTTCAGCCAGCGTTTGCAAAGCAAGTGCAAAAAAATGTGTTTATTTGCGACATCACATTAGAAACCTCAAAAATCAGTGTTCCTCTACTATATTATGCATGTTATAAGCTTAAAAATCTTCCTATTGAATCACTCTTCTATTGAAAGAAACTGCATCAAAATCCGTTCCGTAGTTTTAAAGATTTAAGCATACATAGGGACAGACACAGGGAAGCGACTTTGCTTTATACTATGTTAAGATTGACACCTTTTACTTAGGAGTATGAATAAGTGGTACAAAATAAATATTTGAACCATATTCTGCAGTTACTAACTCACTTTATGTCAAGTAATATTAACAATCGCTTTCAATCTTCTAATACTGTTACAATTTAATCAAAAATATTAAAAAATGACGATCTAATTGGCTTGTCAAATACATAATTGGAATCACAAATCATAATCGGAACTAGCATTAAGACATGATTTATCAAATATTTCATCTACTTCGTCTTCTTCTGACTCTACTATTACAGAGTCAATAGATCTAATTTCTACGTTTTGAGCAACATCATAATTGTTTAGACTTTCATTCTGCACCGAACTCAATTCTCTTGAGACCAAAACTGAATTTTGTGCGGAACCAACTCCAGTTTGTAACAGTTGACTTGTGTAGAAATTTTCGATATGATAGATACAAATTGGACGTAAGAAGCGCATTATAGTTTTTTTTTACTGTTCTTTTAAAAGCACCACTTTTTTACATTTGCCCAGCTTTTTCTATTCAATATAACGTCGTACAAATTATTTTTACAAAGATAGAAAATAATGCATGTGGTTGTATATTACAAAATTTTTATACACTAATATGACATCCAGTCATAGAATAGTTGCATAAATGTGTTTAAATTGATTTAAAATCGTATAATAGTGCAATTTATCACTCTTACACGAGGGTCAGGTAAAAGTAGATCTCGCGACTCTTATATGTTTAATGTTGGTGTTAAAGTCGTATAGACGTGACTAAGACGACAGCACTTGTTACGCTACTGAAAGTTGTGTAATAGTCATATAAAACAGTCGTATAGGAGTTTATAAGATGTCTATATACGACTACAAGTTGTATATAAATTAGAGCATTGTATTGAAGTAAATTACTTCAATACAATGTTTATAGGATTTTGAGTCCCGTAACTTTTCGTACGTAGTCGACGACTGAAATACTTGTTGGGTCGTTTACGAGAAAACTAGAATCAGAGTTGACCTTTTGAGCTGATATTCTTCAACGAAAGTATTGTTTATTTAATATATTTGTGTAGATATTTCAAAAGAAAAACAATATAATGTTTTTTATTGATCACATTCTGCCATTCGACAAGAACCTCAGGACATTTTCAACGGACACAAAACTAATTGTAAATAACAAAACCGATATTCCACCATCAAAAGCAAACATTAATAACGGCACTAAATTCGGATTAAAGGGATTTAAACCTCGACCATTGACGGGAGTAAATCCAAGGAGGCCCGTGTTCCCACGGCAAAGTGCCCCAGGCTATGTCCGACTGAAACACGATGGAGTATTACCTCTCTGAAACCCGGTAAAAGCTAAACCGTAGTTATGAGACACTCCGGGTAGATTGACGATCGGGTCTGCCAACTAATCTGGTCTTTATTTTTGCTGATTCTAGTCTAAGAAGTTTAGATATCAGTCAATCTTTGAAGTTTAGCTATGAGCGGATTTGATATTCAGATTGATGCGTCATTCGAGCAGTTGACGACTGCAATATGTCTGCATAGTCAATACTCGTGTATGAGAAATGCTGAAAAGTCAGTAAGCTCTACAGCTCGTATTTCGATCGATAAAACCATCAAATAACTATGCAAAACGAGATATTCGCAGGAGCATAGTATGCCACGCTCACTGCAGGGTTTCTCACGTTTTAACTATTTTATTACTCTTACTGCCCTGGTTAGCTGACGAGAAAACGAATGCGATTGTAAACTTTATTGCAACGAGATAAATTGGTAAGCTAGCAATAAAGTGCAGCGTATATTTGCGTAGCATTAATTGAAACCACTACTGAATTTATTTTTGTTTGACAGTTTATTTTCACGTAATTAAAGGGTGAACATATGTATATAGATGCATATTTCGAGTTAGGTATCTACATATAAACGTAGATACACTTGATATGTAGATACCTACCTACGTCTTGATATGTTTACCGATGTAGTACATGTATACAAACAAATGAAGATTATATGACTAAAGAAACTATATAAAAGAAATAATTTATAGCCATTTATAACAATTTTAAAATTGGATCATTAGTTCCGGAGATTCCCCCTACATACAATTTTTACCTGTTTATAATATTAGCATAGATAACGATTAGCATCAGCTACATGCAAATAAAAATGAACAAAATTATCTATGCTATGGGTTTCTGAAATTAGAAGGCGACATCGATCGGCTCATAAATAAGTATAGCAAGTAAGTACTTATCTCTAAATATTTAGGCGAGACGATTAACCAGCAATGTTAGATATAAATAGACCTTTTAGAAAACTCGTACAAATGTAACATTTGTTTTTTGATCGTTTTTTTTGTGATTTTGGGTGACGTTATTTGTAATACTTCAGCGGCCAAATAAAACATGCTCCTAAACTGCAAAAAACTTTCTAGCAATAATAATAATTTTAAAATTGGATCGGGGTAGTATAGTAAATCCCACCTATAGTACCTAAGTACATACTTGTTACGCATTCTAACTACGTAATACAAAAATAAATGTATCAAAATAATAGTGACTAGGTATAGGTAGGTACTTATAGTATTTAAATGGCGTCATTGTAACCACCTTGTCGTTGCGGTATTTACACCTAGCAATGGATTGATTTGGAATGTCAATGAGATTTCATAACTTAGGTGCCTACATATGAAATTAGAGTGCAGGTTCCTGCCCCACCTAGTCCGCGTTGCGAAAAGAGAGAAGAAGCTCTTAATTATGATATGATTGTCAACAAAGCCATTTCCAAAAGGCAGTACTCAATTTAAAGGTCAATCTGCAACTCAACGAAACAAGCGTGTTCCACCAAATCACGCTTCATACATAAAGAAATTAGTATTTTCATCCGTCTCTTCAAATATTAGTCACGGCAACGGCCCGGAATCGACCGGATATAAGAAAAAATAATCGATGATCGCCTTGTGCGGCCTAATTAAGATATGTATCGATAGCCAACCCACCCCTGTTTCAAGCACTATTGTCCCTCACTACATAAAAGAACCACCTACCAACATCGTAAAGGAAAATAAACCTTATTTACAAAGCATACTTAATTATATAACAACTAATTGATTGTATCCACGATAAATTTCGTTCGGAAGTGAAGAATAAACCTTTATGTTCTATTATAAGTTTTTGTTTTACTGCGTGCGTAGGCGCAGGCGATTCTGATTGATAGTGATGGGCGGGAAATATTCTCGATGGTATTATAAAGTTTACGACTTTAAATTGAAATATAAAAATCAAATTTTGCAGTTAGTTACTCCGATAGATTTTTGTGTAGGTTGAGTCACATCTCTAATGAGACGTAGAAAACGAATAAAACACTTTTCTTAGAAAGTTTTGGAGCCAATCACGACGTTTTAGGTGCCTATCTGCATACGAAATGAAAGTATTTATTTGAAATGTGTGAAAAGTATTATTTGCAATTCGACCCGTGCTTAAGTGCACCATTGGTAATTGATATTACTTTATCAAAAATACCAAAGTCAAAACCTTAAAGTCGCTTAATTAATTGAGCTTAACATTATCATCAAATTAT
Organism: Tholera decimalis; assembly: GCA_943138885.2. Lineage (NCBI taxonomy): Eukaryota > Metazoa > Arthropoda > Insecta > Lepidoptera > Noctuidae > Tholera > Tholera decimalis. The sequence continues at coordinate 24,026,768 of OW964567.2, read as the reverse complement.
GATTATAAAACTGCCGGGCATCCGAGTAAATCTGCTCATTACGTACAGCATCATGGAAACGTGTTTATTAAAGCATGTATTTCTTTTATTATAGGCGTGTGCCGACAAACTCCGTAAACACATTTGCATCCCGACCGAAAGCCCGCCGCAGAAACCTCAATCGATCGCTAAAAAAAATTCATCGCATTATAGGTACCCGACGGAACTACCTATATAACTTTCCATACAATAACGTTATCTGAGGTTCGAAAAAATGTGAATACAAAATTGAATCTTGCGTCGTTGATATAAAACCGGTGTCCATTCTTCGACCATAATCTCATAAGCTGTTGTGAGCAGTGGAGATTCCAATACAATAATACGTGCACTGGGCCGGCGCGCGCGCACTCTGATCTGACCACTACTGTGCATTTCCCACGGGCAGCGTATTGTGCCGTGCTCCTCACTCTGTATAGCGTTGTCTTGCTCGCTCCTGATGGACTGCCGCTCTTTCGTTAAACGAAGCACTCCCACACACGCCGTCGGTATTTCAGATTGTTCTGAGGTAGAGACCGACATACATTACGTCAGCCCACAGCTTAGCTGCTAGAAGTTTGTTATCGATGTAACACTATGCTTTACTCGCCCTCCCCGACACTGTTTTAACTTGCTTCCACATTTAGAAATTATACAACGTGACATTCAATCAGATACCTGTTTATTGAATCATTGCTCGTCAACTACAATAGGTTGATAGTTACAAGCTATAGGGATGTTAATTTAACGGGCCTTTTCTTCACTAAAAATCTTCAAAATCCATTTCATCCGTAGGTATCACTTTTTGAAAATTTTAGCATTTTTTATACGAAACATAAAACCTACCTATCTTCGAAAATCAACCAGCCCTGTAATCTTTATGTCATGTATGTATAGATTCTAGAAAACGTTACAATTTTGTTAAATTGGCAATAATGTTATACTCGGAAATTAGCTTAAGAATTCCGGCAATCACAAATTGCAACAGCTGAAATACTAACACTAGATAGTTATTATCACACATACTCAAATTTTGTATTACATTGCTGATATTTCGAAAGTTTCATCCCGTGTACAGTTATCGAAAGCATCGATGTATGTGGAAGTGTAAGGGATTACCACTTAAAGAAATGGAAAACAAAATATCGTAGTATTAAGTTGTCTAATTCACATCTGTCTGTAGCGCGTGCATTCGGCGTCTCCTGTCAAGCAAAGCCGCGGGGCAAGACTTCATTGCAGCTAATTAGGGCGAAAATATTTAGGAAACGTTTAGACCATTCGTGAATCAACGAGTGACACGATAAAGGGATAATTTTAGAGCATTTTTTGTCGATAATATTTTAAGAATGCTTCGGTTAGTCTGTATTTGTCGCGGTTTTAGTTATCGAGGCTAATGTTATGGCTACTCTGCCCAAATTAGTGTTCTCTGCAGCAACGCAATTGTGTTTGACCCATTGGGTACCTAAGTCCGTATGAAATTGATGTAATTATCAGTAATTTCTATCCCTACTAATTAATAAATGCGAAAGTAACTCTGTCAATCTGTCTGATACACCTTTATGTCTAAAGTGCTTATATGTATAATTGTGATTAAAGGAGACGGAAACGCTTTCATACATTCTTGGGCCAAGGTGTAAAAAGATGTAAAAAGATGAAATTAGTTTCGATTAACAGCTTCTATATTAACAAAGCATCCCTGAAAATTCGGCGAATTTTGGCAATCTGGGAGCAGAGTTATAGGAGGTTTTGTAAAAGTGAGGTTATGCAATGAATTGGCAACAACCTATTCTACACAGCTGATTTTTTAAATATGATTGCTATTTTGTTAAAATAGACAGTTGTTTACTATATTAATTGTGTTGTATTAAGTGGGAGGACATTAGAATGAGTTTTCTAATGTCCAAATAATTTGGAGATACCCCAGGGAGATGATGTTTCGAACACTTCCGATGTTTTTCTCCAAGACTGGACCGGGCGGGGGCTGCACTCAAGCGGCTCCTACCCAATCTAGGGGGGCCAAACGCCTCCTGCCGGAGGCTATATGCGGGGATTGTGCGGTCCATGGGCCTCTATGGGGCCCCTGTCTGGGCGTTGAATCTGCAGCGGCGACCAGCTCGCCAGCTGGTCGCGTCTCAGAGGGTCATGGCTATCCGGATGACCCGGGGATACCACACGATCTCTGGGGAGGCGGTGAACCTTCTTGCCGGATTGCTGCCGTGGGATCTGGAGGCGGTAGCCCTCGCACGCGTGCTTGATTGGCGCGCGGAGGCTGAACGCGCGAGGGAGAGGCAACTCTCTTCCTCGCGCCCCAGCCGCCGCGGGAGACGCCCCGGGGGTCGGGGATCATGAGCCGATTTCTGGCCACCGTAGGTGTGGGCCTGCGAATGGCGAGCAGGGGTCGCTCACCATCCGGTAAGGACCAGCCCAAAAGAAATAGAGATAAATTAGATCTTAAAGAAGAACATAATTTTTTTTCTCACAAAAAACACTTTCACGTGAGCGAAGCTAGTTCGTGTTAAACAATCAATGAAAATTAGATAACTAGGTAGGTATCTAGTTCCAAGCTTGTGGATAGATAGGTACCCTTCCACGTCTTACGGCCTACCACAAGACCGATTCCATTAAAGGCAACACTACATTGGAATGTGGAATGGATTTAGTTTGTATAAACGCACCCATGCTGGTCTCCCCTTTTTTTTCTGTGGGAAAATCATCATACGACTCCTTCCCCTGTGGGTGGAGCGGAAGGGAGTGTCACACTTCTACTGCTCCTTCTGTTGACCTTGGAACACGACGCGCCGACGACCCGTGTCTGGTCCTTACCGGACGGTGAGCTACCCCTACTCGCCGTCCGCAGACCCGCGTCTACGGTGGCCAAAGATCAGATCCTGATCCCCAACGCCCTGGGCGTCTTCCGCGGCGGCTGGGGCGTGAGGAAGATAACTCTCTCCATCACGCGTTCAGCCTCCTCTTTCGCTACCATGACTGCTTCGCAGAAGGAGACTACTGCATCTAGAGCATGGATACCGGTTTTCGATAATATCGAAAAACCGGAATATCGGACCGTAAATCCAATATCGAAAAAAGCGATATTGGATTTTAAATATCGTTTTTTCGATATTTTACAGGTTTTCGGTATTAACAACGTTTCGCCGATGAGCCAGGCTGTGAAGCTTGTCTGCTAACACTGCATCGCCTATGAGTCTTTTAGCTCTGCGTTATCCGAGTCAAATGCAGCAAGCTGGTATTTTGCTGAGCCATCCTACAAGTGACTGCAGTACTCCATACAAGAACAGACCTGTGCTTTATACAAATTTAAAAGCTGTACAGGTGTGAAGTATCGCCTCACCTTGTGAAGGATTTCCAGTTTTTTGGCTGCAGTCAAACCTTTGGACTCAATGATTGAGCCGAAGTTTAAGTTAGACGTCAACTCCATGTCCAAAAGCTCCAGGCGGTCAGTAACTGATAGGTATAGATACACCTCGGAAAGTAGGAGATAATTAAAATTGGCTCCTTTTAGCAGTGAAGAGATAAACCTGTGTTTTCAAAGCATTGAATTTAACCAGATTGTCGGGTTAATTTTATTCGCTCCAATATGACCTTTCTAAGACAGTCTGTTTCATCCCTGCTAGCTCTAGCACTGGATAAGTATATCTTTAAGCCTGTGCTGTCATCCGCCTACCCAAGAGCTGGAGCAGGTCCTTGATACGCAGCAAAAAGAATCGCAAATAGAACAGACCTCTTAAGAATACCGCATTGACATTGACAACCAAGATCTGATGAGCAGCCATCGATGACCGCTCAGATTGACCGCTCACTTAAGAAATCAGAAATCCAGTTGCAGAAGCCAGCAGGGGCGCCAAATGCAGGAAGCTTGCTCAGTAGACTAGCTTGCCAGACTCTGTCAAAGGTCTTTGAGATATTGAGGGACTCTACTAGAGCATTGCCGTGTTTCTTAATGGCCTCGCCCCAGCAGTGCGTAACATACACAAGAAGATCTCGGGTCGACCAACTAAGGTGGAAGCCATACTGGTGGTTACTATGTAGCTAAACTACCTTCCGCCACCGCCTAATTCCGTTCAGCTCCAGGAACATCTGCCACCCGGACGTAACTTGCAGTGGCCAATTTGGAAAGCTATCAATGGACTGTGAACCCAAGTAAGCCGCTGCAAGCACAATTTACCAAAATGGGGCATTATATGCCAAACTGACACCCAGTGCGATTACAGCGTTCCTGATCAAACAATGACCCATTAGCTCGAGTGTCCAAATGTCCCAAAAACGTGTACATTGGAAGACCTAATAAACGCCACTGAACGAGACCTGCATGACTGGGCCTAATACATATAAAGTACGCAATTTAACATCGATACGAAAAAGAGACTAAGGAGCTCATTGTCTTCAAGGTATGCTAGCAGCTTATTACTGAGTATCCTATCCATCACTTTTCAGATTCTGGAGGTTTTTTGGGTACCGGTTACACATCCTGGTTGCTTCCAGGACACTGGCACCACTCTAATTTTATGAGTTTGATACAGGTGACAACTCCAGAGCACAACTTTTTAAGACTCGAGCAGGTATTCCGTCCGGCCCGCTGGCTTTGTTCACGTCTAGTCTGCAAAGGGCTTTATGGACCTCTTAAATTCCATATTTCAGCAATAGAGATCTTGTGAATTGCCTGAGTCTTCATCTTTTAAGCCATAAGATGACTCTCCCTCCAATTGAATATCTAGTTCTTTGCATTTATCGTAATATTTACTTATACAAGGTGTAACAGATTAAGCGCAATACCTCAGACACCCTACTTAGAATATTAAAATATAAGTCTAAAACAACATCCGTAACTAAATAAATTGAAACAAAACCTAGACATTTTTTATAAAATAGTTATTCGCAAAACGTATGTGCGTCATACAATATCCTTACGCAGATGCGTACATTCATGCAATTTTAGTGGCCGACACGCACACGAGCGCATTTCCTTGAATTAAGGATTGTATTAATATGTCATGATACTGTGTTTTCATTTTTCCGTCAAAATTTAACACCTATTTTTTATGACGGAATCGATTCAGAAGCCGATTCTGAACCAACTACTTTCAGGAATTGCGTTTATTCTGTTACACGTTGTATATTACTCAATTACTTATTTTAACTTGTGTTGATTAGTATGTTAAGAAATTGATATTTTTTGTGTATCATACTTTTAAATTTGAATTGATGTAAGATTGCAATGAAATGTTTTAAATAATAAATGACGGTGATTTTATATTTCCATAGCACACTTCGATACAGGCTCTAAATTCTAATATTTGGTCCCTTACAACATTAAAACGAATTTGATCATTTTATTTGCATAATATCGGAAAAATATCGAAATACCGGAATACCGATATTAAAAAATTGAATATCGAAACAAAACCGGTATTGTGAAAAGGTTCCGATATTCCATGCTCTAACTGCATCCCATTCCCTGATTAACCAAACCTGCTGATTTGCAATTTGAAGCCTTTTCATGAAACGGTTAGGCTCGAAGAATGGACTGCAACAACATCCATGTTGTCTATATAACACTGCTGTTAAAAATGAGGTTTTTCTCCTGAGATCTATGGGTTCTTAAGAAAAACGTATGTTAGATTGGGAAAATGTATTATGTTTTGTGTTAGCAGTGCACTTATATACATAACGAGTAAAGTAGGTAAAGGTGATAATTTTGTGATAAAAAAGTCGTCCAACTGGATATAACTTGAAATAATATGTATTTGTGATAGCGTTTAAATAGGCTTCAGAATGAGCTGCTTTGATGACATACCTAAATAACCATAAGTAATTTGTATATTTTGCTCCATAGAAAGAAAAGAATACTTATTGTTTACTTTATAAAGTTATATATCCCATAAAAACAATACTTGTCAAAAAAACAAGTCTCGCAACTCAGTTCTTCTACCTATATAATAATAGGTAGAAGAAATAATAATCCTAATCCCCTAATCGCAATAAACAGTTTAATTTATATATGTATTACTTGTGAGATATATTGTGTTTTCATGCGATGGCCGAGTCAATATATTTATTTAAAACGTTAAAGATTTTTAATATTGGTATGGGCACTATAAGATGTCGTTAGGTTAGATAATTACGTAACAACTTAAGACAGAAGGTCCCTTAAGTAGGGACTGAATAAATTAATAACCCACTTGGTGTTACATGGATCTCACAACTTTTTACGGTAGAAGAACTGAGTTGCGAGACTTGGTTTTTTGACAAGTATTATTTTTATGGGATCTCACTGCTTTTTGTAGAAATTCCTACTTTTTCCTTTCCGGTACCTTCTACTTCTTGTATACCAACAACGAATTTTCTTAAAGCCCTCTCTCTGTCTTATGAGCTTTTCTTATTTTTGTAGGTAGCGTTCCTTTTTTTATTTTCCGGTACTACTTTTTGAACTTCAGCTAAAGTTTTTTTCAAAGCCCACTCCCTGTCTCTATGGATTTTTTTCAGAAGCTTTGATACGCACATATGAATACGCACGTACGTCTTTTGCATTAGTTAGTAATAATTAATGCTGCACTCGTCAAACGTCTCGGTTAAAGTTAATCCATAAGTAAGTAATTATGCAATTTCGGGCAATTTACTCTACTTAATACTCCCAATACTCTTAATACTTCTTGCTTTTTTATTCCGTTGACCATTTAACAAGTTACCTTTGAACATAATTATTATATCTAGGTACCTATCTACACTGGAAGACACGGTGGAGCATATGGTCGAGGTGTGCCCTGCATGGGTGGAGCACCGTCGTATCCTCGTAGAGGCGATCGGCGGCGGCGACCACTCGCGCCCTGCTCCGGTTTAGACCATGGTGCGAAGCGAGAGGGAATGGGATGCAGTTACCTCTTGCTGCGAAGCAGTCATGCTAGCGAAGGAGGAGGCCGAACCTGCGAGGGAGAGGCAACCCTCTTCCTCGCGCCCCAGCCGCCGGGGGAGACGCCCCGGGCGTCGTGGATCGCGAGTCGATTTCGGGCCACCGTAGGCGCGGGCCTGCAGATGGCCAATAGGGGTCGCTCACCGTCCGGTAAGGACCAGGCCCGGGTCGGCAGCGCCTCGTGTTCCATGCGCGCCTCAAAAAGCTGTCAATACCAGTGACGGGGCCTCATAGGGCCATTGCCTGTCGGGGTTTGCGGGAAAGTTCCATCGAGATACCGCGGCCCCGGTAAAAAAAGTGACGTCATCGTTGTCCGCGCCTCTCGACCAATTAGGTCGCAACAAATTATAAAGCTAAGTTCACAGTGATCTGCAGATCTTTTGGCGAAACGGTTGTCTTTTATGCGTTATACATTAAATAATTTAATTCAATTCAATCCTATTAAATTGATGTGGGCCCAAATAAAAAATGATGCAGGTGCCAAAAACACAATATTCAAAATGAGTGATGTAAAAAAAATTATTTTGTGACTCAATAACTTTAATAGATGGTAATTGATGGAAGAAATGCTGCGACCACGTGATACAAGAAGAAAAGCTTGTGAAATTCAGACAACGTCATAGAGAACGCAGAACAAAATTCTTTCATAATAAATACAAATGAAGATTCTAGTGACACTGATTAAAAAATATTACTAATTTAAGACAATTCATTTGATTTTTATCCATTAAACTTAATCTTTTGAAATGTAAATTTAATTTTGAATTTTACTCCGGATTGTGAAAACACTTTACCCTGCAGTTGCACTGATGACGTCACTATTTTCTTAACGTGAACCAACTATAGCTGATATTCTTCTTCTTAGCGTGTCGATGGCAAATAGCTAGATGAAGTCTGCCCAGAACTGGGCAACAAGTTTGGCACCGTCGGTAGCTTCCATGAAGTCCTGCAGTGAGCAGTTGACAGGGCACGCAGGACAGGAAATTAACTGTGCCATAGTTTGTGGTGCAGTACCACATATACACTCCAAGGCAGAATCTTCGATAAATCTCCACCTGAATAGATTTTCTTTGCTGCGACCAAACTGGACAGGTACGAAGTCTATTTAAAGACTTCCAGGTCATTCATGGCAGTTCGTGTCCAGGTGTTGGGACAAATGGGCTTCGAAGGGATGTACTTTCTAGCCACAGCTTTAGGCGCTCCTATCGGAATATCACTGGTTGCCTTAAACGGACCCCGGTACCGATGTTGTATCCACTGGCAGGAATAGCGCCACCGGAAGATCGCAGAGCGGTGGCAAGTTTAAGTGAAACAGCTAAAATGGTTAGAGACAACCGACACCCTATGCACGGGTACACCTTAGTGCCACAAAGGCTGAAAAATCGAAGAAGTTTACTGTTTTAAGTGTGTCAACCAGGTTAAGGAGCGCCTAAAGCTGTGGCTGGAAAGTACTAGCTAATATTGATGATTGTTGTTTAATTAGCAACTAAATCTAGGTAAAAACAGATAACCGCTCGAGGTACAGAGGTGGCATAGCCGACAATGTACCCTCATATCTTAAAATACAAGCCGACTAATACTGATATTTGGCGACTAACACAGACTACATCTAGGTATCATTATTACAACTATATAAAAAATAATGCATTTAATTCAAGTAACTTAACTCATATTATAAGATTAACAACACACACACCAAATATTATTTTCAAAGAATAAATTAAAATTAAAATGACAATTACAAAAAAAAGATTAGAACTAAATGAAATAAAAATGTCAATAAAAAACAATAAAATGAATAAATTAAAATGGTCATAATAAATTTTTCTATAATTAAAAATGCTATAATTGAATAAAAAAAGATATACATTATTAATTTTAAATAAATCATTTTAAAACATAATCAAATTTTTAGTTATATGTGGATCTCCGCAATGTTTAACATACGGACAATCTACCCTGTCGGCAATATGACCATGGCCAATAAATTAGTTTGAATAATTTCGTTTAATAATTTAGAAACAAGACTTGGTGGGGATTTGTACTTATTTTTCCAAAAATCCCCGCTAGGCTGAGTAGGTACGTACACGTCTGTCCACGATGGAATTCTAAATACCAGCGTTCGACAGTTCGCAGACATGGGGTTCAGCCGTGTCAGGCCTCTTCTAAAGTAGTAGAAAATTATTGCACGAACATTTTCCTTAGAAAGATTCATTTTCGTACGTAACCTGACAGATTCCAATCGACGCTGTGACTAAACAATAGCAACTTTCAACTGTTTTGAGATTCAAAATTTAAACACATTCGAATGTAGAACAGTTCCAAATTCAAAATTGCCGGGAAATATGGAAACGACAGAACTTAAAAGGCATGCCTCGTACCTAACTAGTGGGCTTTTCTGAAAAAAAAAAATAAGATTGTTTTTAAGTAAGTACATCCTACAAATTAAGTCATTGTTACTTGAATAATAAAATTCTATTCTATATCTGTTTTTATTCCATGTAAAAAGGCACATATAACTTTCTGTGTCTGACTGTAATTTATACATACTCACGTTGATATGTAATTTGTGGAGATAAATAAAGATTTTTATTATTATTTATTATTACAGGTTTATTTATTTATTAAAACTTTATGCAACACAAAATGTACAAAGGCGGAATTTTTGCCATAGGCATTCTCTCCCAGTCAACCATGGGTGGTGAAGAGATAACATGGCAGGTGCATAAAAAAATAAACTAAGTTGATAACATTTTCAACGTAAAAGTTTTATTACAAGTGTATATATACATATACTTCTAACTAGAATAAACTTACATACATATTTATCATAATACATACCAAAAATATATTATATATATATATATATAGAAAGTTATAGAAAGTGGGTTCTGAAAACTCTGCTTCCACTAAGTAGTGAAAGAGAGAGTTTTCAGAACCCACTTGCGGGATTATTTTCTTAACAAATGTTAAGAAAATAATCCCGCAACTTTCTCTTAAATGCATATTGATTGATGGCCGTCCTGATATCGAGAGGTAGTGCATTCCACAGAAGAATAGACTGTATATAAAAGGAAGAATGAATAAAATCAGAAGTATGAGAAGGACAGAGTAAGAGAAGATTATTGGAAGAGCGCAGACTTTTAGCGTGTAAGGAACATAGAAATTGAAAATGAGAAATAAGGTAAGAGGGAGGGGTAGGAGAGTTCAGCAAAGAGAAAAGCGTAGTCAAAGCGCGCAAACTTCTTCTCTGGCGAATGGGCATCCATTTGAGCTCGGTTCTGTACCTCGATACGTGGTCATATTTTTTTAAATTAAATATGAACCGGATACAGTTATTAAGGAGCCTATCGAGCTTATCCAGCAAGACCGCATTCAAGTTAAAGTTTGCACAAGTATCGTCTTGGTTTCTGCAAGTAAAAAGTTCCTCAGACGATACAGGCATCGCAAAGTCCCGTTGACTCTTTGACTGACACTGCAGACCTGACTTTGCCAGCTAAGCATAGAGTCAAGATGCAAACCGAGATCTTTAACGCTGGAGCTAATAGGGATGACGACGCCAATGAAAATGATTGGAGGGAACGAACTTACTGTCAGTCAGGTTGATCTTCGAGGATAAGCAACGCTTCCCGGCAGGGCCGGATTAACCATTAGGCAGAGTAGGCAACTGCCTAGGGGCCCCGCATCCACTAGGGGCCCAGTGCAAGCGACAAGATTGTTTTTATTGACAGACAATTTTTATGTGCCTGTGTATCTAAATATTTGTATTTAGTACTTAGTGGAACTTAAAAAAAAATAACAATTCTGGGAATTTGTAAACAAATATATTAAAAAGTACAGCCCTTAATGTGCGGTCCGTAAGTTTACCGGAGACCGTACTTAAGTGCTATAGTTTACAATTACGTACCTATGTAGTCTCGCTTTATTTTTCATGATAGGCTCGCGTTTGATCACTGAAATCAGGAAAGGGGAATTTTGTTGCGCTCAATATTTGTGATTTATTCACAAATATTGATATAATTTAATAAATGCTTGTTTTGTTTACTCTACCCAACTAGTTCGATTTAACAGCTATGACGACACAATATGTCACTAAGTCGATCCTTTTCTTAGTTGAAACGCATTATAGTTATATTGAATGTTAAAAAAGTTTCTTGAATTGCGATTCGTGAGATTTAAGATCGTAAATGTAACCAAAAAACGATGTGCTTTGTGTTTAAAAATTTACAAATTTGGAGTAAAATACTAGATTGTTTTTATAAACACTGCCTTGAAATTGAAAAAATCGGCGAGAGAACGAGGCAAGTTTAATTATTGTTTTCGAGATATTAGTTTAGCTTAAACGGATTTTTGTAACGTTTTCACTAATAGATAGTGTGATTCTTGAAGAAGGTTTATATATAATTCATTCATATATTATGTAACTGGATTTAAATATAACGATAACTGTTGAAAAGGTCGCAAAATATCTTGCCTCCTGAGAGATTTACTCGCGTACGCCGCGTTGACCAGCAGAGATACATTAAAGTAATACACTAGAAAATTGTAGATCTACAATTTATAAAATAACTACTTTTATGTCCACATATTGATTAAAAATATTACGTTATTTTCAAAGCTGTTTTCTATATTTATTTATTAATTCGTATGTAAATAAATACGTTTATTAACTTCGGCATTTAATGTAGATTAAAATTCTCCGGTACACTAAATGAACCAAATAAATACTTTCAAAGATATGATAGATTCGGTGGAAGTGTGCCCCGCTTGGTCAGAGTACCGCCGTGTCCTCGTGGAGGCGAGTGGGAATAGGATACGGTCGCCTCCTTCTGCGAAGCTGTCATGCTAGTGAAGGAGGAGGCTGAACGCGTGACTGAAAGACAATGCTCTTCCTCAGGCCCCAGCCGCCGCGGGAGACGCCCCGGGCGTCGGGAATCGCGAGCTGATCTCCGGCCACCGTAGGCACGGGCTTGCGGATGGCGAGCAGGGGCAGCCCGCCGCCCGGTAAGGACAAGGCCCAGGTCGATGTTGCGACGTGTACACAAACCTTAAAGAGCAGTCAGCAGCACTGACGGGGTCCGATAGGGCCATAGCCTGTTGAGGCTGCGGAAATCTTCTACCGAGACACCGCGGTCGTAGACCACAAGGGCAACCTGAAGGTGGGTTTTTAGTCAGTAGAAGTCTGACACTCACTTCCGCTCTACCCAATGCGGGAGGAGTCATTTGTCGATTTTCCCAGCCAGAAAAAAAAATGTATCCGTATGACTTCGAAACGGTTGCACCTATTTGAGTAACTATTTTCGTTATGTTTATAATTGTCAGGAGAAGTTTTGTATGTAAGAAAATATTTGAATAAAAAATAAATACCTGAAACAGAAATGTGAAATTAGGCGTGCGAGGTGATCATATGACCGAAAAAATAAGAACTATGGTGAAGCAAAGTTCGTGGGAATCCTAGTAATTTAAAAATGTAGTATTTATGTATTTTATTCATAGAAAAACTTTTTAACAAAAAATTAAACTGACTTCCGAAAAACACTGCAGAAAGAAAAATAAATTTAATTTCGGTAGTCTTTGGTTTTGTATTTTTGTTATCTGACACCGCCCCTTGAAATTTAAGTTATTTTTCACATTTGCAGTATTGTTTTGGAAGTCGGTTTTATTTTTCGTTAAGTTTTTTTCGCTTTTGGTGTGTCGGTTTATAGTTTATCTAGTAACAAAAGCCCCAATGTCAACTACTTATAACCTTTTACAAAATATTTACTGTCCCGATGCAAGGCCGTCAATTGTTGAAGAGTTCTCCTGGTACTTCACCATCAGCTCTACTTCACCATATGTATTGTGACGAGCATAAAGAGCAACTACCATATTCAAGTAATCGAATCGCAACCTATGAATGAAATACTTATTATTGATAGTTCCGGTGGCTCTCTGTGGTCTTCATCATCAGTTCTACTTCACAAAATTATGCTTTTCAAATCGCTATTGGCCTATATTTGAAGAGTTCCCTAGCTTTCTCCAGGATTCCATCATCAGATCCTGACTTAATGACAATGGGACCAACTTCGAAGTATACCCTTTCAAACAAAAAAAAAGTTTACGTCTTCGAGTAATCGGTGATCACATAAATAAAAAAATAAAAAATATATACAGGGTGCTTCAAAAAAATGTATACACACTTTGAACGTCCATAGAAAATTTATTTACCGTTCTACAAAGTTAAATTTCAGGAAATTAGAAAGCTGAAAGTCCAATGTAAATGAACCATAAATAACAAATGTTAATACTGTTCAAATTGGTGACCTCCAGCATCAATACAATTCTGAGTACGAGTCACCACTGATTCTGTAGATCGTATCAAACGTCCAATGAGATTTCTCTACACACGGCTTGAATCTCATTCCAAAGAATGTCTAGGTTACGTGGTTTACGTTTGTATACCTCATTTTTTACTGTGCCCCATAAGAAGAAATCCAGTGGTGTATGGTCTGGAGAGCGTGCTGGAAACTCGATTGGCTCCCTGCGTCCTATCCACTGCCCCGGCAAATTTTGATCCAGGTAAGCTCGTACGTCCCTGTGATAGTGCGGCGGGGCACCATCTTGTTGAAAATAAAACATATCATTACCGTATAATCCACGAATGGCAGGAAATACGGAATCAGCAAGCATTGTTAGGTAATTAATACCTACCAGTTACAGTGCCTTCAAATCGAAAAGGTCCAATGAGTCCCCTTGAAGACAAACCGCACCACACATTTACACCAGGCAAATTTACAGATTTTTCAATTGTAATGTGAGGATTTTCTTCACACCAGTAAACACAATTGTGCCTATTGACAGTTCCATTAAGTTTGAATTGGGCTTCATCCGACCAAATGATGCTACCCATAAATCCCGGTTCACGTATCACCATCTCCTGAACCCATTCACAAAATTGCAACCTTCAATCTGGATCGTCGTCACTTAGCTGTTGCACCAGCCTTGGAATGTAAACACGAAACTTGCGTCTCTTCAGAATGCGTAGCACGCTGCTAGCACTTACATCACTTTCACGTGCCCCTTGCCTTGAAGATTTGTTAGGAGAGCGTTGAAACAGTTCCAAGACTGCCGTTGATGACTCATCACTTGTAGCCGTTCGAGGTCGACCTGAACGACCTTTATGCACATCACACACTGTTCCATGAACTTCGAATTTGTCTCGTATGCGTGTAATTGTTAATCTTGAAGGTGGTTCTGTATCATACTCCCTTCTCCACTGTCTTTGAACTTCATTTACATTCTCAAACTTCCAGTACCACTTAATAACCTGCTTACGTTCTTCAAAACTCAAACGTACGTCCGCCATGTTGATATTACAACTTCCAACTGACAATATAACATAGAGGGACGATTATGCTGCCACCTGGCGAAGAAATATAACATTAGCCTTGTAGAGCGGGAAAACTACAATAGTTTAAAGTGTGTATACATTTTTTTGAAGCACCCGATATACGCGTCGACTTGATAACCTCCGTTTTTTTTCGTCGGTTAAGAGTTACCGGCGAACTACTCGGTTAAAATCACCCAAACTTAAGACAACAGCCTATGTCGAGAATCGTACCCAGGACCACGAGGTGACACCGATTTTAGCGACACACGATTCGGTCAGTCAAAGTAAGAAAGGGGGCCCAAGAATTCCATTGCCTAGGGGCCCCCGACTGACAGGGTTAATCCGGCTCTGCTTGCCGGGCTCAGTCAGTGGATGAGTGACCATCTTAAATAGTGTCTCGGAAAACACGTGAAGCTGATCCCGGCTGTCATTTGTACAGTTCTAGCAGTTGTTACGCGAAATCAGAAGCCAGAAAATCCGACACTAGTCTTGCCAAAGGGTACCATATTACCCAGCTTCTCATTGGAGATCCGATAGTCAGTCGCTCCATCTAAACCACTAGTATTCAGCTGCATCCGGTTAAACTGGAAACCGACCCCAACATATTTGCGAAAAGGCTAAGCAGATGATGATGTTTGTATTGTTATTAGGTTATTATGTCTAAAGCCTGCAATACATGTTGGCCGAGCGTAGGCCAACGCGAGCGATGGCAAATAGGTACAAGGCAAGAAATAATGTCCACACGTTCGACAAGTTCGTCGAACGCCAATGCAGACGACCAATGTAGTAGAGGGTCTGTAGAGCTGCCCACACGTTGGCCGAGCGCCTTTGATTTGTGACCAAAAACCGACACCGATCCGAAGTGAGGCAAGTGATCACGAGTAACGGCGAGCGAAGACAAGTTGCACCAAATGAGCTCTATACACGTTGGCGCTGGCCTTCACTCGGCCAACTAGGCAAGTGACACCGAGCGATAGCAAGACAAGGCAAATATACCGTCTACATGTCGGTATTGGCCTTCACTCGACAACGCTTGGCCAACATGTATTGCAGGCTTTACAATAGGACAACTTTTGTGGCCTACCCAAATGTCCTCACTTTGCTGTTGTTCTTCAAATTGCTAAGCTTATAAAATTCTGAGTTGAAATACACCATAACTAGCACATTATCTACATGGGTTTATTCCCATTGTTTACCCCCTACATATCCAACAGAATAAGATGGATAGTGTCACAAATTTAAAAAATAATTCCCACTGAACCCAGAGTGTGGCCAGCGAGAACCATTATTACATAATGGTCACCTCTGGAGTACTGCGTTACTATTAAAACTAAACATTACCTTTGTCAAAATAAATTTGTTTTCGTTTCGTTCGTCGAAAACAGAAATTTATTTTTTGTTATCAGTTTATTCACTAAACGCAAGTGGAATTTGTAAATGGCTAAATAACCGTAGGATAATTCCTGGTCATTATGAGAAATCAATACTGCAATACTAAATTACTATCGCAAGTTTTTGATTTCATGAAAACTGTCTTATTAGAGATCCTAAATATTCACATAGATAAAAAAATCAAGATTTTTGATTCACTGGTCGATAATTTTTTATATCTTCCAAAACAATGATCATTTCATAAAGAACTATGCATAGCGTGTATAATCCTTCAAGAAACTATGTCTATCACATCTATATTTTGAATAATCTGTTGACTGCTTATGTCATACAATGTCGTAAAACATTGTTTTTGCATAGTTCATGACTTTGAACAAAGTGACCCATTTTATATAAACGATTTTAAATAAATATGTTGTAAAGTATGTTTCCTGCTCTCTTCATTGCACTTTTAATCAAGGTTCTATGGTTTTCCTTTCCAAGTTATAGACATGAAGTGATAGAGTTATAGAAATGTTGAGTTTTTTCCATAGAAATTCCTACAGGTTTATTGTAGGGAAAAATGTATCATAATTCAAAACATCTATACTTCAGTAATAGGAGATGGTAGAGAGTTGATTTAAAAAGCAATTTAGAGAGCAGGACATATACTTTACAACATACCTATTTATTATTATTTTCTTCAATATAGTTGTTCACTTAGTACAGTCATGAAATATGCCATAATGATGAAATTCTAGGGCTGACAACAGATTATGCAAAAAATCTAGACCTGATAGACATTTTCTTAGAGCGTTATTATACATTCTTTATGAAAATAAAACTGTTTTTGGTGTTTCAAAACAAAAGTTACATTTTGTCGACCATTGTTATTTATGTCCACCAGTTTGCTACAATTAATGATTTTAATGATTCTGACTGGCCACCTCCTGGAGACAGTGGGAATTACTTTTAAAAGTTGTAACCCCGTCCACCTCTAGTGACCAAGCCAGGGGTGGACTATGGGAATAAACCCATACTTGCAGTCTGGACAGATATCCACTCAAATACGTGTGGTGCTTTCCTTAAAACCCCACTTCAGATATTAAAGTAAACTTTGACCTGCGAGATTGTTTTGAAGTTTCTTCTCAGGGTAGACAGCTACGCAGGCCTGCGGACGACGAGCAGAGGTAGCTCACCGTCCGGTAGGGACCAGCGGCCTTAGTATGAGTATGAAATACTATTGTCGTTTTCGAAAACTATCGCTTTGTCTCTTTCACATTTCATATTAGTGTGAAAGAGACAAAGCGATAGTTTTCGAACACGATAATAGTATCGCAAACTCATACTAAGGGTGCAGGTCCTGGTCGTCGACGCACCGTGTTCATAGAGCTCAGTTACAGCATTGACGGGCCCGATAGGGTCATTGCCTGCCTGGGTTGCGCGAATGTTCTGAAGAGATATCGCAGCCCTGAGACGCAAGAGCATCTGAAGGAGCTCGCTGGGCTCAGTAGAAATTATCCGAAGAAAAAATATATACAACTAGGAATATACACTTATTTTTGAAATAATTACAAAATAAAAACCATCTATTAAGTACTTATGTATTTATAGAACGAACATTATAGTAGTAGTAGTAGAGTGCATATTTGGACATAAAATAAAAATAAAGTACTAATGTAAAAACTGATTTATTTTAAAAAATTAGCAGAAATCTCTTCTGTATCTACCTACATCTTACGTGTAGTACAAAGTCACTATTGGCGTTTATAAATGAGAATATAAACTTATAACTATGCGACAGTTGAAACAAGAAAATATAATGTAGATTTTGATGCAATTTAATAATCATCTCGAAACTTTAATCAGGAACGTTAGTGTTTAAGAACACGTTTACATTTTAGTTAACAGATACGGACAATTTTATATCCATATATTTTTAAATAAAAAAATACAAGCACATATTTGTTTACAAAACATGAAATAGTGATATAGGTATCATTGCTATTTACTTTTTAACAGAATTCTAAAAAGGTAGGTGGTTACCAATTCGTCGCGTATATATATTTCCGAAATTTTTATTTTTCACCTTGCAGTTTTTTGGAAGTCTGATTTATTTTTTGCTAATAAGTTTTTTCAAAAAAGATAGTTCACGAATGGTGATCAGAAAATCTGGTTTCGTTGTAACGTATTGATAGGTCTTGAAGACCGTGCGAAAAACAAAATCCTAGGTTTATATTTCAGGAGTTACAAGTTTAACTCCATGGCCGCACCATCGAAACGGTGAATAAAACGTTATCGTATTAATTATTATCGTATAGATATGAATTTGTCAAAACTAGTAAAAAAAAAGAACTACAACACAGAATTGTATACTTATACAGTGTTCAAAAAGGCAATTTTTTTGGAAGTACGAAAACCGGATGAAAACTTAAAAAAGATTCAAAGAATCTTGGGAACTCGAAAATCTTCTCGAAATTATTCATTACAATCTTAAACCCTCTAAAAATAGGGCACGCTCCACAGACGGCCGATAAATCTCTTATTATTTATTTATTTACATACTATATGGAAAAATGATACAAAATAACGGAATGGTTGTTTTAACCCGAATCATCGAATTTATTACTAGACAAACGATACTGTTTTTTAAACATAGACCCTGTTTCCATGATCCATTGCGCATCATTTATCAATTTCAAGCGAAGCTTTCTTCACCCGTTAATTAGGCAAGGTAGTGAATCGCAAAGTATTTCTGTAAGTATTAGTGAACGAAAATGTAATGAAAAACAAATAAAATCTGAATTTAAAGAAAGATAGGACCATCCTAATTTCACGCGAACACGACCACTTTCTATCATAGCCGACCGCGTGGTGCGTTTGCAGAAAAACGCGCGGTACGACCATTCCTTACTATACACGAAATATGCATAGATTAACAAATGTAAGACCACTATAGTTTTTAACGAAACAATATTATTTATGATTTTTAAGTAATCAAAAAACTCTTTAATATAGACTAAAATAAAGCATCAAATAATTCGTCCTCAATGCTGTTTATGTACCCCAGAGACTAGCAGCACTGCGACGTTGCGTCGCAATGTTTATCCTTAGGTAACGGAAAGAGTCCAGCAACCTATTCCCCACGGTCCGAGAATTTCGACCCTAAACAGCACAACATGATGAACTGGGAAGATGGGATGACGCAAGAGCAGTGGCGAAGGCTCCATACAACTCGATTCCTACCGGCTTCCCTTTTGAAATATGGCAAATATTAGTCTATTATTTTATATATGAATATATAAATAGTAATCTATTATTTTCAATTAAACAAATAATTATTTACGAAGTTACAAGATTTCGAAGTCAGCCACAGGCAGACGAACACAGCCAGTTACTGGAATTCACGTATCACACTTGAGCAAGGTAAGCATTTTTTGGTCCGGCTTCCCTTTTATGAAAATTCACCCTTCGCCACTGCGCAAGAGTATCAACACAAGTTGCGTCCCACACTAAACGCAAGACGCGTTTCCAAGGAAACGTTTGACTTTTTTTTATATCAATCAATCACTAGCCAAGTTTGTTCCCAGCTATGTTGAGGTCAACCAGAGTACCAGACTTTTTACATGAAGTAACTGCTTATTATGACCACAACCGACTAACTAACTGGGTAACACGAAGCCCCTTGGCACATCTTTCTTTAGTCGGCATAAGCTGTACCTTTGTACCGAGAACACACTGTTTCCTGTAATATAGTCTATACTAATTACTAACACAGGAGCCAGGTTTACAAATTGTTATACAGAGTTGATACGACCGAGGGGCTTTCCTTTTCCCATTTCAAGCTTTGTAACAAAAATCAATTAAATAGGAGAAGTAGTTTCGTCGAAAATGATTTTGATGAGATGCACCTTAAAGCGATAAATCTGACCAAGACAAGAGATAACACACGCCGTGCTACGTTGCCACTTTGTTACCTAGGTATTTAAGGTCAGTCACATTTATTTACAAAGGATGGTTGCGTTTTACTCTGATTTGTTTTTGTTTGGTTTTTAACCGTATCAAATTAACACTAAACACGTATAGTACCTATACGTAGTGTAATTTAATGCCCCTCTATCGTATCAACTCTGTATGTAATTTTAAGTCAACAAAGATTTATTATTATCTGAACGCGTTATTCGTTAGCGACAAACTATACTTTATGAAAATAAAACCTAAATAGTCATTTTAAAAAATCATGTATAAAAGAGAAACGATTTAAAAATTAATCTCATACTTGTTTTTTATTATTAATTTGAGTTTTTATAAGATATAATCAGCTATAATGGAAAAGAGACTTAGTAATATTTTTGGTGTTTTTAACCGACTTCTGAAAAAGGAGGAGGTTCTCAATTCGGATGTTTGTTTGTTTTTTTTTTTTTTTATTTCGGTAGTCGGTGTTATTGGTTTTTGTATTTTCTTTTTTTTCACACCGCCTTCCGAAATTAAAATTATTTTTGGCTTTGTAGTGTTTTGATATGGAAGTCGGTTTTATTTTTTTGCAAAAAAGTTTTTATTTTCGCGCTTTTTAGTGGGTCAATTTGTAATTAATCTAGTTATAAAAGCCAAAATGTCAACTACAAAAAACTAAAAACGCGCGAACAAAAAACACAATATAGAGTAACCGAAAAGGTCATCAATGTAAATATTTTTTTTAGACTTTTGTTGATTTTTCAGAAACGGCTAGTTCGATGTCGATAAAATTTTTATGGGACCATTTGGGAAGTATACCCTTTCCAACAAAAAAAGAATTTTTCAAATCGGTTGGCGAGCGACGGAGCTATGCCCGAACAAACATAAAAAAAAACTAGTAAAACGACCATGATAAATTAAATCGAGGTAGTTAATCAGATCACAAAAAGTACCTTAGACCTAAAATTAAACAATTGAATATTCTAACCGGGGCGCTGTAGTAAGAGAATATTGACTTTCATGCTAATTGACATAGTGGATTTCTACCCGACTGCAAAGGGAGGGTTATGTTTTTGTAGATGTATTTAGTGTGCGCCGTTAGATTAGCTAATGAAATCGCCGTAATAGGTAACACCGGAACGGCTTTATACATACACACTTACATACTTTATACATGCTGATACGTACACAACGCTTTTTGAATAGTGCTTGCATTTAATAGCAATAGTACATTGTTCATCGAGGGGAGAAAGTGACCGATTACCAATGAGGGTCTAGTTTAAGGCCCGAAGCGCAGCTGCTTTTATATTCCCAATACACACGAGTTGGGAATCGCACTTTCTTCCGAGTGATACATAGTGCTTTATACTATACCTACGAGGAAAATAAAAGACATTTTTTTAAATTGAAGTAACATACACTCATAACAAAAGAAAGCTACCCCCGCGCGCGCGCGCGATTTTCACTAGTTCATTATTTTATTTTTAAATCTTTGTTCAGCCAAAGTATGTAGCCTCATTTGGCGCTTGGTGATTTTTTTTTAATTTCGGTCACTTTGATAAACGACGATTGTCTGAAATCGATAGTTATAAATTGAAATAAATTATTTTTAAGCATAATTATAAAAACAAATATAATACAGGCGAAAATAAAAGGGAAATTATAGGGCATCGAAAAATTCATCAACATCGCTATCAATGGGAAAAGTGCCCAGAACACTGGCCGCATTGCCACGTTGAATGGCAATGCTGATTCTGAAGAAAAGGCCAGCCCTCTGGTTACTTGTGGAGTCGACTAAACGTTTGCTGATGTCACGAAAGAGTCGATGCGCACTCGGACCCCATGGTCCCAACGTTTCAACTCCAAACGGCTCAAACATATAGCACCCAATTAGGTTGTTGTATTTGCGCCGTTTAAGATTTTCTGCACCTGCTGCCCCAGCACAACCCGCCGTACTGAGACGATGGGATGGCGCAAGGGTGTCAACACAAGTAGCATCCCACACCAAAGGCCCTACCCAACTTCCAAGGCATTATAGTCATCCCGTCTGATCTCTTCCCATCGTCGCGTGCCAAGCCGTTGGGTTCTAAAGCGGATGGTACTCCAGCGGTGACAAGAGCCCGACGGATGATGTCATTTATGCTGGCATGCCGTGCTATCCGACCAGAGCTTCTGCTGCAGGAAAGACCATGATGTCCGAGGCGGTCGACTGCCGCACCGCATTGACAGTGATGTGGAGCACCGCTGTCAATGCGATGCGGCAGTCGACCGCTTTTTAAGCATTAAATACAATAAGCAGTGTTTTTGTTAATGATTTATGCTTGTCTAATGTAATTTTAATAGCTTTTTGCACATTAATAATTGAAACAGAGTTAAAAGATTAGGATCTATGGCCATAGACAGTAGGTATCTCATTTATTTTTCGCGCCAAATTGTTATTCTTATTAAGTTCGAATGCTAAAAGTTGATGTGAAATCCTGAATTTGTTCAGCAGCGCGTTAGAGTAATTTTGAGCAATACTATGTGGCCAGTATCATTTTCTCTTGGTGATAAAAACTTTTTGTCTTTTGGCATGATAAGCACTTTTCAGCGCGTTAGTAATGAATTTTCATACACTTTCCTCCCTCTCCAGTGTCTCCAGCACGTAAGTAATGAATATTCTCATACACTTTTGCGACCCGCACATTTGTACTACAGTAATGACGTCCTTTCTGTCAAACTTTTTAAAAAGTAATAAGGCACTTTCCAAGCAGGTATAGTATAAAGACATTTAATCGAGTACCGACACATAAGAATCACAATTTATTGACTTTCTGCATATGCATATTTACTTGCGGGCAGGGGGGCGCTGTTGCATACTGCATGTAAGCATGAACTACTGGTTTTTGGCAGAATGAACACGTGTTTTTTTCTGTAGTATTAAAGTTTGTATCCATATTAAGTCAAAAACAAGATATAGAACACAAAATTAATCTTGTTACACTGGAAATACGTACTAAACTATGTTTAGGCTTTGATCCACCCTATGGATGGTTAACTGTATGTTATTCATACACGTATTTTTCTATAACTATGACTAAAATGAAATAACCAAGATATTGAGCCTCTAGACTTGCAGAAGAATTTAATTTATTTTGGCACATCGTATGAAGCGATGCGTGGCAAACAGCACTGTATGTCCGCAAACTATACACCGTGACTTTGTGCAGCCCACTTCATGTATCCAATGCCTAGTAAACGTTTATGAAAAAAGAAGGTATTTATGAGATTTGAATAATTTTAAAATTAAAGTATTATTCATTATTATGACGCATGTTGTATTTAGAAACACCCTGTTCCGAGCCTTGTATCAATGGAGCGGCGCGGGCGCGGCGTCTTTATCAGAATTCATTCACCCTAACGCAAAATACGATTTGCGTTAGGGTTAATAAACTAAAATATTATTCTTTGCTTCATTATTGAAAAAAATATAATCACGCTTAGAGATACTTTACATCGGAACCATTGAGTGGGCCAGCTTTGTAAGACGAATAAAAATTCACCTGTGTGATAAGCAGTGATCGGAGTAGGTAGATTGAAATGGGGTCATTGATCCGAAACGTATATATTAATATGGACATTCCTCCGGAATTGGTGAATTATTAAAAAAAAACCGGAACTTATGTAGGAATTTTATTCTGCCAGAGTGGAAGGAGTCATTTGATGATTTGCCATCCTCAAAAAAAAGGTAGGAATTAAAAAAATTAAAAAATAAAAATTAAAGCTTCGATCGGAATTAGATTGTTTTTATTATTCAACAGATAAATAATGAATTAATTTAGTTTTTATACCTCTCTTTAAATTTTGAATTGAGTAGGAATAATATCACTACCAACATTAACAATGTTTAATTGAATCCGGAAATACCGGAATTACTTTCCGGGAAAATGGCTTATCCATGTTATTCTTTCTGTGTGCATTTATGATACAAGTACCAAAAATCAATCTACCTACTCCGATCACTGGTGATAAGTAAAGGAACACACATAAAGTTTGGCGAATCTTGGAGAAATGACTCAAATTACTTGTCTTGGTTCGCCCGCAACTTGTTTAATCACATTAATATACACCACAAAAATGTGCGCCCTTGCTTGGATCGCAATTTGGAACTACTAAGTCATGTCTGTCCACCATTCTGCCAATGGTTTATAGCACATGAGTAGGTAAGAACAGAGATAAAGCTTCATATAACCGCGCGAATCGGTTACACTACTATAAACACGCGGGGCATGAGTGCTTGAACACTGGCCGCTTGTCGCGTACGCGGCGAGTCTGGAAAAAGCCGGTTTACATTTGCACGTTCTTAAGAAGCTTTGCCTCTGTTCCGTTTACCAACTCATGTGGTATATAGTATACAAAAAATCACATAAAAATATATAATGAAAACAATCTTAACATAAAATGTGCATTGCAAAGTAGTGCAAAGTAGACAAGAATTCAGCTGCTAGAAAACAGAGTACACAATTTTATGTTACATAAAGCATACATTCTTGGATTTTGTCATTTGCTCTGTTAAGGCGCTGCCTATAAAGATGATACCGTACATCGACCACTTTTTCAATGCACCGTTAGTTATACAACGTGTAACGGAAAGGGTATATACATACCAAGGGCACGGCTTCTTTGGGTGATATCAAACGATATTGGCAGGGTTTTTTAATCCTATCTCCATTCTCGCGCCGACAAAAGAACACCGCCTTTACGCTAGGCTACTACAGTACTAGGCGCACAGAATTACGGAGGAGATTTATCGTGATATTTGCAAGTAACGTAGAAAGTTATTGACCTACGTAGTGCGGTGACACGATTGTTATGATTTCAATTTAAGAAACTTACGAAACCGAAAATTTGGTATCAATTTTTAGACTATTTTATTTTGAGTTGAAACCCTTCCAATATCGTTTGATATCATCCAAAGAAGCCGTGCCCTTGGTATGTATATACCCTTTCCGTTACACGTTGTATATTGCTACAAGCTCCACCGTAAGCGGGCTTATGGACGGCGAGCAGGTGTAGGTCACCGTCTGGTAACGACCAGGCCAGAGTTGACGGCGAATTGTGTTCCACGTTCGCCTCAAAGAGCAGTTAGCAGCATTGACGGGGCCCGACAGGGCCATTGCTGCCGGGGTTGTGGGAATATAACTAACGAGACACCGCGGCCCAGGAACATAAGGGCAGTTGAAGAAACAGGGTGGGTTTTTAGTCAGTAGAAGTCTGACACTCTTTTCCACTCCATCCTGAGTGGGAGGAACCATTAGATGATGATTCAAATCAATGTCAAATGTATAAGTTATACAAAAAAAAAAAAAAAAAAATACAGAATCTTTAAAAAATTAAAAGCTCAATAATTAGAACGATAATCTATGATCCATGTTTTTGTTACCAACAGGAAGGAGTTTTAATCAACTAAGAATTAGAGTAATATCGTACGACTTTGGCTCTTTTTAAAGGGCTAATTTTTTTTAATGGGTCATCGTCCAATGACTTCTTCCCTGTCTGGGCGTAGCGGGAGGGTGTGTCAGACTTTTACTGACTAAAACCCATCCGTGTTCCGTCATATGCCCTTCGTGTTCCGAGGCCGCGGTAACTCTTTCGAACAATTTCGCAACCACGACTTTGGCCCTGAGGTATAACTTTGGCCCAACCATTTAAATCAAAAGGGACAAACGACACTGTGTTTATGTTGGTCTTATTGGTGTAAAGTAAAATTGGTCAAAGTTTTGCCCCAGGGCCAAAGTAGTACGATCTTAGCGATACTAAAAACGTTGTAATATAAGTGTACTTTATTTAAAATCAATAAAATTTGTAATATCTTTCATATTCCAATATAAAAAGGTCGTTTTATAGAATCCTCTCTATGGGCATTCCATTAAATCAATTTTAACGACGCTCTGGCTGACATACTAACTACTTTCCAAGTTACAGCCAAAGTTAGCATTAACTTATGAATAATTAATAACCAACAAATCTTCAAATGAGTTCAGACCTAAACACGAGTAGGCGGACTCTTATACTAGTACTTAGTCCTAAGTAGTAATTTATTACAAAAATAGAAAAAGACTTAATGATTAAAGAATCATTTCTAATAAAAAATTGAAAACTGGTAATTAATACTTGTTTTCATTTTTTTAGTACCAATATAGCTTGTGTTACAAATCTAGATTTAAGATTTTAACAATCAAATTAAAATAACTGATTTCAACCCAAACTGAATATATTTTTATAAACAAAAAAGTTTATTTAAAAAATCTTCTATTTGCATTTAATTTAAAATTCTGTCATTCAATCACACACATGAGTTACTTATGTTGATATCAGTAAAATAAATCCTAGCGGTGGGAAGATACTTGATAGACAAATAATATACTCGACTGCATTGCTCGATACATGCATACATTGATACATTAATTGAATAATACTATCGTATTTTACTTACAGAAAGTTGAGCACCACCTGCTACGCTATGATAAAACTGATCAACCAAATTAAACTTTTGTTTTGATACAGCCAGAACAATGTCATATAAAGAATTATGCATAGCTTGTATAATCTTGAAGAAACTATATGTCTATCAGCCATAGATTTTAAGTAATCTATTGTCAAAATGTTATATAATTTAACAGGTTTTGCATATTTTATTACTTTGTACCAAGTGAATTATTGAAAATGCACTGTATAGCAGCACTGTTAACTCTGAGCTGATCCTGGAGAGTCACAATCTCCTCAACCAGGTTGATTGACACAACAAAATAACCCTTCAATGGATCAAAGGGACAACGACTCCCAAGGCAACGATGAGTTCGTTTGGTGTCAGAACCCATTGTGCCACAAGCTTTCGGATATCTACCTAAACTGATAAGGACACGCACTAGGGATCAACATCACAAACTATGGAAAGACCATGGTGAGTGCAGGCAGGTCACATTTTCTAGAAGAACTGGCATGGATCAAATTATCAATTTATCCTACCCATACGCAAAATACGCGGTTGGTCGTGAAAATTTCAAACATTTGTATTTCAGAAACGGAAACCTATGACTGGACTTTTAAAACATATTTATTTAAAAATGTTTATATAAAATGGGTCACTTTGTAAAGTCACTAAATATGCAAACATGATGAAATTTTATTATTGTATCAACAGAGCTGATAGACATATAGTTTCTTGAAGGATTATATACACGCTATGCATATTTGAAATAATCTTTGTTTTTCAGCTTACATTTCAATAAAAAAAACGGTACACGAAACTGAAAAAACTGCATATCAACAAAAAAATTAAATGATATGATTATTTTAAAAAAGGAGGTTCCAATTCTTCTTTTGAAGTCATTTATAAGAAGAACAGTTTGTCAGCCAAAGATAAAGACGGTTGCGAATGTATGCTGTTGCCAACTAGATACGCTAACTTATGTGCATACTGGCATGGTGCGGGTACCCGGACAGTTCCAGGCCAGTTGAAGTACAAATGGCACAGTTTGTAGGTGATCCTTTGGCATTGATCTGGGCTCATATCGCTGCTATCATGGATGACTATGTAGTGAGTTGGTGTTACTGTACCCTGGTTCACCTTTTGTGAGACTATTAGGAAGTCGTACCTGCAAATGATAGATGTGTTAACAAATGTTGTGTTAACTATTATAGAACGCACTTGCAAATTGAAAATATACTTTTGACACTTGTTTTTCATGTAATTTTAACATCGAGAATCTAGCAGACCGAGCCATAGTTAGTGTCTGAATTTATATTTTTATTTTATATGGGTCTTATAAGGAATGAACTAATAAATCTGAACCGGTTCGAAGATTTCCATTTATTTAGATGAATGAATGAATGTTACTAAATGACGCCAAAATTACTGAACAGACAGGAGCAAATTTGGCACAAAGATAGATTGTATACCAGGACTTTTAATTCGATGCAGTAAGTTGACATAAGCTAATGTCATTATTTAAAATAATGATACCATATTAAAACCTAATAGTGATGGATTCAATCAATCGAATAGTAAATGAGCGATTTTTAATCGTGAGAAAGGAGATGTTTCATTTTGGGCTACCATTATGTACACCACATAGTTAAATAGAAAAAATAACAACGATTATCATAAAAAGCTAAGCTGTGATAATTATTTGGGTAGATTTTTATTGCCTTGTTTTAGGGCAGCCATGACAGTCGTGTTTGACATAGCGTTTGACAGATTTAAGTTTCGTGACGTTTTATGTCTTTCTGTGAGTCGTAGGGTTGAGCAAGTGAAAAAATATATCGATAAATTGTCGTTGCGCGTGCAAAAGTCGCTATGTGGTAAATAGTCATTTTCGTTCTTTTATGCAGTTTCAATCGTTATTTTAATACACACATGCTGTAAAACAGCTATCTGATAAACGAAATATTTAAAGAGTTACCTTTCAATATTGTGTTTATCAGATAGCTGTTTTATATTATTATTTATTATATATTATTTTAAACTGCATAAAAGAACGAAAATTACTATTTACCACATAGCGACTTTTGCACGCGCAACGACGAAATATAGAATCGATATTTTTATGCTATCTATGTATAAGTAAAAAAATCGATGTATAGATATTTTTCGGAAAGGTAAAGCACGTAGGTAACATTGACTATTTTATTACGTGGTTTTGGTCACTACACGATCTCCTGACCAGAAAAAAACACCATATTTATTGTGTTGCTCTCCATGACCGAGTTAATTTGAATATCACACTAACACAAAGTGAAATTACAGAAAATTAACATTAAAAATCGGTTAATACATTGTTCAGCTATATTTACATGTGGTGTACATGGTGCTAACCTAGGCCCCATACATTTCTGGAACATCTCCATTAATAAATGATAAAATTTATACTATTGTCATTTATTTTTAAGTACCTAGTAACTAGATTTGATTATAATTAAATATATTTTTACTACAAATGCTCATATCTCCAGACATGACAAAAGCCACCATTTTGCTAATTGTTTAATAAGATGAATATTTTAATAAATTGCGCGAGATAGCTATTAAAAAGACTACCCCCGCACCACTATTGTAATGGATACAGGTACAAGAGCATGTTAAAAAAAAATATTATCTGGATCTATTGATTTTATTTTTCACATCCCTTCAAAATCACACTTTACTTTTTGTTAGTTTCACACAATATTATTAAAAAAAATGTTTTCATCGTTATTCGATTTTATTCCCAAATCGATTAATTTCGTAGTTGTCATTATCTTACAACACTGAAACTGTCAGTCTACTCTACTGCAATTCGAATTAAGTCCTGGTACTCCGAAATTGCACTTTTTACTCTGAAAAAATGTGCGAAATATCTAGTCTAAATCTCAGGTAACAGCTACTTTTATAATATAGAAAACACAGAATACATAACTTACCAATCGCGTCTAGTAACGCCATGATCCACAATAGTACCAGGGTTCGGGTTTTCAAGACCACCGCCAACCTTCATAAATATCCTAGTGTTGATGCGTTTCTGTACCACGATGTATGTCAGTGCAGGCTTGTATTCACCGCCCAGGACAGCCAGGCAGATCTTCATTTGCGGTATTTCGTACTGTTGGACAACTTTTAGTTCGCCATCGCCGACGCCGTCCCTGTAAAAATAAATAATTGACAGTGTTGTAGATATCAATATATCACACTATAAACCTATTATAAATACCAGTCCGAGTGTTGGGGCAGTTGGTTGTTGTCGGACTGTCGGCCTGTGGGGTGGTGCGTTGTTGAGTCAACTATGGACTATGGATATAAATAAGTCAGCATATTTTACACACATAATGTTTTAATTACGGTATACTAGATAATTTAATAATATTTAGGTATTGAAAGGTGACCAGAAAACTTGGACAGGTTTATGTACGGTCGGCCAAGAAAGTGGTGTACCAGTTTTGATTTAGTTTCCCGGTCATCGAAAATTACAACAAGGTTCGTTATAAAAAGATATTACTGAAAGAGACAACATTATCATGACGTAAACCTATGTATTTAGTATTCATACGTCATATGTCACATATAAGTACATGACATTTTAACCTTTAGTATAAATGAAAAGGACATTAGTTTCTACAAAGCAATTGAAATGTTTCCAAACAAAAGTAATAAAAACTATTTAGACAACCGAATTCCATTTGAAAAAGAAAACTGACAATTGACATTTTGTCAAATATATGCAAAAACTCGATATATTTTCCGTGTTATTTTTCAATCAACTGCATATAAAATCATCTCAATGCCTGCCAACTTGACCATTGCCGAAAGAGCACAAATAATTGCCCAATTTAATGAGGGAAGCAGTATCAGTGCGATATCCCGGAATTTGAATATATCGAGGCGTTCTGTCCGCTTTTGGATTCGTCGTGAAGGAGAGGAGGGAAGTTTGTTGGATCACAGAAGAAGTGGTCGCCGGCCTGCACTCTCCAATAACGATAGAGAATTCATGAGACGGGAATATGAAATCAATGGTTTTAAGCCCACAAAACATTTTGCGGAGATGTTCGATGTGAGTGCCCAAACAATAAGGAATCATCTACATTACATGGGGTTGCACCACAGGCATTACGCCAAGAAAATATATTTGACGGATGCTCACAGACTTGCTCGTCTGAACTTCGCCAGAGAGCACTTAGAGTTTGATTGGTCTAATACAGTGTTTTGTGATGAAAAAACGTTTAAATCCAGTCAGCATGGACGTCTTCACCTTTGGCGATATAATTCAACACGGTATAAAGATGATCATGTAATCCCAAATAGAGAATCAGGTCGAATTTCCGTAAATATTTGGGGCTGGATGAGTACGGATGGTGTAGGAGAATTGTGTTCTCTACCTCCTCGAGCGACGGCTGTAAATTATATCGACGTGCTTCAGAATGCAATGCTACCGACAGTCCGTAATGTTTACCCGGAGAACGAAGTGCCACAATTTGATTTTGTTCAAGATAATTGTTCAATTCATAATGCGAGGATCGTAAGAGCCTGGTTTCGTTCACACACTGACGTAAGGGTAATTCAGTGGCCCTCAAGATCGCCGGACCTCAACCCGATAGAAAATCTTTGGGGCCTTATGGTCCAACGATGGTCGCATCAAAATGAAAGAACCAAACAAGCTCTTATTAGTCACTGTAATTATATCTGGGAGGAAATGCGGGGAACCGATATTTGCTCACGGCTTGTTGGTTCAATGAGGTCTCGTCTTTTAGAGGTTATAGAGGCCAACGGCGGTTACACCCGTTTCTAATTTTTAAAAATTTTCAATATCTTCTAAATATTACTATATATGCTATGTTTTTGTTTGTTATAAGTATTTTAAAATTGATTGTAGAAATTTAATAAAAGGATAAATCTATTTTTAGCTTGTTTTTTATTGATATTGTAATAACAAGTTTACAGAAATTGTAGGTTTGTGGACTCGCCTTGTGCCTTTACAATTTTATGTAACTTGTTGATTACAATTCTGAATTTGTAGATACAATTTTGTCATCAAAATCTACAGCCCCCCGCCGTTGATTTTACGACGTCATTGGTTCCATCAAGTTCAAACTAAGAACAGCTGTCACGTTACAAACAGTAATAGTCGTTATCAATAATCAGATAAAGACAGCAATAGAAGTTGTCAGATCGATCTGCAAGCGAAACTAATCTTTATCACCTATGAATCTGCAAGCGATATTCAACCTTAGGGTGGTACACCACTTTCTTGGCCGACTGTATCTAGGGCGGCCCCTTCTGACCTTTTTGGCGAGGCAACGTTCCACATCTGATTATCTATAAATTTCTGCACGTAAGTTAACAAAAAAGAATATACATGTATGTGTACTAGCTACGCCCAGCAGTTTCACCCGCGTTAATTGAGGAAAAAACACAAAATTTATTTAAATCGTTAAGCCGAGATTTTTCATACAAACTTTCATCCCTTTTTCAACCCTTTAGAGGTTGATTTTTGAACAAATGCAGCCTATTTTTTAACCTTGTTTTTCAAATATTTTCATTCCAAATCAGTGCTGTAGTTTAGCCGTGAAAGCGTAACAGACAGACAGACTCGCATTTATATTATTAGTATGGATTTATGCCATTGTAAGTAAAAGCATTAATATGTGAAGCAGAACCTGCACAAGGATAATGAAAATTGGCACAGTCAAAGTTTATAATTAAAGAAGGAGTACAGAAAGCTAATGTTATTGTAATAACATTCAAAGTTAAAATTTAAATGAATTTTAGTCTAATGTCGACAACTGGGTGGCCCTAGTACATATAAATCATATCCTATGGGTATAATATTTATGTAAATATTATCAAAATAGGTTGCCCTCTCTTGAACAATGTTTACGTAGATTGCGCAATGGAACATAGAGAGGAATAAGAGGATTAATTTTGTTATTGACGCAAAATAGGTGTTTGATCATGGAGTAGCGGACACTTCCCCGACATAGACACATGGCTTTTCGATAATGTTTTTATTGTAGACAGTTATGCTCCTAAACACAAGTTTGCTTCTGGCCCCAATGGTTTTCAGCCACCTTTATCAAAACAAAGATCGTTCAACGTGATTATTCACTACTAATGTACCCTAACCTGCCCAAGTTTTTTGTTGTTGTTGATACGTAAACGTTTGACCACCATTTCACCTGATGTTAAGTTTGGAGATGAACCACGCTTACCTAAAAGTAACCTATTCCCCTCTTGACTTACAGACCCCCAAGGTAAAAGCTATCAGGAAACACACTGGGAATTCCACTCCCTAACTGTACGCACAATGATAGTATTCCCAAAACGTTTTGTGCGAATGGGTAGGATGTCCACTATATCCAGGTTCAACTTTGACATTCAATTTTGGCGTCAATAGTGTCGGACTTGTTCGAGGTAGCGGATCCGAAACTCATTACACTTACCATTACAAAACAAATCCAGTTGCTATAACATACCTGTATATAATAATCCTATCGGGTAAGCATCCATTCACGCTGAGGTAATGTTTGAGGGACTCCACGAGGCAGTCCTTAAGACCGTCGACAATCTCCTGGCCTTTCGATTGAAACATCACCCTGGAGTACCAATGGGTCATCGACTGATTACATGACGCTACGAAAGCTGGAAAAAAATGTTTATGTAAGTATGTGTTCATAAAAATGAGGACACGGTTCTTCCAAATTAATATCAGTTCAGCAGTTTCAGAGATTAGTCTGAATAAAAAAAAACAAATAAAAATAAATGTCTGTAAATACCTATAAGTGTACTTGAGAAAACACGGTTACTTTTAAATTACAAACAGGCACTACAATTTTATGTATATTAGAAAGCAAATACAAAAATACCATTATACAGAAAGCAGGACAAATATAAAATCTTCCAACATTTAACTTTTACGATACATATGAGTCTTCCATTACTAGGCCAGGAATAAAGGAAATAATATGGCAAGAAGCCGAGTTATGAACCCTTTCATTATACATCTACTTAGCCTTTTCTAAACTATGTTGGGGTCAGCTTTCAGTCTCACCGTATGTAGCTCAGTATAGATGACGCCAAATAACTTGGCAAGGTTTTGGCGTAGAGGGGGTAAGTTCGTGCATCGTGCACTTAGTGGAAGAAAAAAGTGGTCACTTTTACTGCTTGCCATTATTCTATGGTTATTGCCAACATTTATTTTTAATCATATCTGTTCAGAAGAATGTAAAAGAAAGAATAGGAATTCATTCGTTAATTCGGTATTATAAATAAAATAGATATAATACATAAATAATACATTTAAAAGTGAAAAAAAATGTACTTAAAACAAACATTAAAAATAATATGTTCTCGTCGTCACAATTAGTTAATAAAACTGCTACCCCTTTTATTTTTCTTTTTTCCCGGTGTCCTAAAGACTGACGAATTCGGAATTTCAACCTTCCTTAACTATAGTGTCTAACTGTTCATTCTGACGTTTTAATAGTCTGCGTAAAACGGTATTTGGTCCTAGCATTGTAATCAAGGTAACAAAAAATAAATTTAAAACAACAACTCGTAACAAAAACAAAGGGTACAACTTTCGTGTACGCAAGTGTATTCGGGAGCAAAATGAACGAGAACTACTGACGCACCAATAGCGTGCTCGGAGCGGCGCTACGTCATACCCCGCGTCCCGCTGACAACCGCTGACACCTAAAAATCGACTTTTGCGCATTGAACGACTCTTGGCCAAGTTATTTGGTTAATTCGCCATGCCAAGTTATTTCGTTACCTATATTAGTGTATTACATGGAGCAACTGTCTATCTGACCTCCTTAACCCAGTAGCTAGGTAAGGTACTGCTTCTGACTACCCATAACGACTGTTAAAGGTGTCCAAACGGTAGCCGGGACCAACGCGCCTTACGTGCTTTGCTAGGCACGGAGGTATCACACCGCCAACTTCCAAATTCCGGGCTACTACTGAGAAATTCCTTACAGAAAAACCGAATAGTACTTATTGCCCGACCTCGTGCTAACCAGTCGCGCTTGCGAACACTCGACCAACCAGGCAATCAAACCCTTTCATTAACTTGCGAAAATAGGATAATGCTACTCAGTTTAGCTGCATCTCTTTTTCTCCTTTATCTACAGCATCATCATCTGCTTAGCCTTTTCCAACTATGTTGTGGTCGATTTACAGTCTAACTGGATGCAGAATGTTTTACATGGACCCACTGCCTATCTGAACTCCACAACCCAATAGCGAGGTAACAGGATTACCCTTGGCTATACTAGTGTCAGATTTACTGGCTACTGACTATCTATAATAGGGCTCCCAATCCCGGAATACCGAGATATCGGGATTGCGGGATCCCGCGTGATGCGGGATTACGGGCGCAGGATCTGCGGGATTTGCGGGACTGAAAAAAAGCATGCATGCGACCTCTTGTGAGCGCGATCGCTCGGTGACTGGCGTCCGGCAGTGTTGCAAACAACGCGGGGGCTAATGTCGCCCGCTTTTCATAGCTTAAGTAGCCTAATATAGCCGAATCAGTCAGTGGTGGCCAAAGTATGTAGCCTAAAATATCAGTTAAGTTTTTTATTCAGTATTTGTTACTGTTTTAGTGAAAAAAAAAATGGTGTAATTTGATTGATCTCATACTAATAGTAACACGTAAATAAATGTGGAGTTAGTTGATTAATTCTTTGATTGATTTGCCTTATATAAATGTGAATATTTTCAATATGCGGGATCCCACAAATATCGAGATCCCGCGAGATTGAAAATTCGTAATCCCGCAAATACCGATATTGAATTCAGGCTGCGGGATTGGAAGCCCTAATCTATAACGACCGTCAAAGATACCCAAACGAAAGACCAACACAAACGGGTGAAGACACTGGCTCCTGTAACACAGGTACCCAGGAGATACCCACAGGAGTCAGTGATACAATTGGAAATGTAAATACCTTTTTATATCAACAAAACCTTTATTTATTAATCCTGAAAAAAGTCCTATGCTGTTGTTATTATTTAGCCCACGCTGCTAGAGAAGCACAATATAACATGATTAAGCCAGCTAACAAAGATTTTGGTAAACTTCAACTTACCGCAGACACTCTGCTTCTTTCTAGTAGCATCATGATGAGAGTCGATGCCTATGACCATAGCGGACCTGAAAGGTATGTTGATGTTCCAAAGGGTACCACCGAGCTTGCAGTTCATTTGGAGGAGAATCTTTTGCGTTATCGACCGAATTTTGTTCTGATTCATAAGCGTGCGGGCGTTGATCACCTAAAATTTATGATAGATAGATATTATTATTGTACACCAAAAATTGAAACGCACTTAAGTAACACTCAATAAAACTTTGGTATCAATAGCGGTCTTATTGCTGAAAGTGATATCTTCCAGACAACCTTTAGAAGGACTTTACAAGCTTTAATTGAAATGGGGACGGGAGGTATGACTAAGTTTATGAAAACGTCTTGATATGTTCAGATGGTCACTTATCTACGGACTGACCTCGTTAAGAATTGCTTAACTTTAAAGAACGACCTGTGCAGCTTATACAAGACACATTTAATTTAGATTTAAAACTGTATATATACTTTTCCATGTAGGGTGACACTCCATAATAACTAATGGAGCTATCTATGAAAGAAAATCTTGAATTGTATGAGTTTTGCTACTGCCCGCGATGTCATCCGCGTAGGAGGGCATTCGCGCGTTAATCCTGATCCTGTGTTATTCCAGGATGTCAACTATCTACTTACCAAATTTCATTCAGATCCATTCAGTAGTTTTTGCGAACCTCACAAACTTTTGCATGTTTTTTTTTTTTGCAAACACTAGTTTTCTTGTAATATTGTCACAATAGTTACCTGTGACGGAACAGGATTATCAGCACAGCAAATCTTCTTGATAGCACCGTAACGGTCATCTCTAGCCGTCGGACAGATGGCTACCACAATCTGTAGATTGGAAGTGATGACCTTTTTCAGGTTCATGACGTAACAATCAGTGCGATCATTCGCCAGTTGCACCATTTGGGGCTCGGCCACGTTCATACCCATTGGACGACAGGAGCGTTTCACTGTATCGAGGAATTCCTGTGGAATAATTTATAATTTGATACTTGTCAGTTCAAGATACTTTTTGTATTTTTTTTTTATTGAATTATACACTAAATACACATTAAATGTTTTGATCAAAACTTGAAAAAATAACATAATAGATCAAGATTGGACGGTTATTACGCTATATTTGCAGCACCGTTGGGCGAGTTAACGGCAAGATGAGCAAGAAAAGCATGCTCGCAGAGCTCAGCGGCGTCAAATACCTAAACCGGGGCAACGCCGGATTGTTAAATGCCCTTAACATAGCAGTTTCAGCTGTGAAACATATCGTCGCTGTAGAATGATAACCTCGTATGTCCAGAAATCCAAACTTCACAGGAAACGAAAAAAAAAAACGGTTATTTTAGTCAAAAATATTTTTATGTGCTGTTGTCTCATGTTTTGAATGATAAAAAGGACTTATTTATGTTATTAACCAATGCGTTACTTAACTGCATTATGCCAGTGAAATGATATAAGAGGTTTTCTGATCTTATACCTATGTAGTTTTTAATACGCCCATCTCTATAGATAAGAGGTTATCGTTTTACTCCATATATGGCACTTTTAGTCATTTACTGGGTTCACAGTTTCGCCTTATTATAAAATACGTGGTTTCCATACGATTTTTACAAAAAAAAGGAAAAATTGATTTTTTGACATACGAGATATTCATTCTACAGCGACGATATTTACTTGTTTCATACTTTTAGTGTGCGATTGTTTTAGAACTTATTTTCTACTACGGTATATAAAACTCTTCGATCTATGTTGCGGCGCTGAAGTCGGTGATCACATGGTTTCGCTCTTAGCGATATTTTGCATTCTCTCACTGCAACTGCATTCACATGATTAAGAAAACTATTGACACTTACATGAGCAACGCGCTTGTCTCGTTCAGTGTACAGAATGACCCATTTCATGATATCCATAGCTTGCATAACATGTTGCCTTGTGACTTCCCCGTTCCAGTCGGCGTTGGGTCGCCCGGGAACTTTGACGTTGTTACCGAAGTATAAAGTCTCAGGCGGCAGTGTACGCGCGGTTATGTTGATGGTCTCGGGAGCTATGCTGAGTCCCCAACCCGCTAGGCGATTCCTTGCAGTCTCGTTCTTCATCACCGCTTCTATATACTGAAATAATATAAAAGGAAATGTCAAATATGGGCAGCATTAGAAGCAACATTCAATTTACTTTAATAAGATCTCAATTTTCTAATAATTTTTAGCACACCTGTAAGTGACGAATTCAATACCTATTCCTATTTGTAACAATTTTTTAATATTTATTTGATCTAGTGAATAAGTCGTTGGTGTGTCATTAATATACTAAAACCATATAAATGATTTAAATAAAAATTACATAATGTCGTAATTTCCAAACTTATCATAATAAAACTCTAATCCAGTAGTGGTTATGACCTTAAAACTCCTAATAATAGCAATTAAGTTGTTACGTTGTTTTTTTATCCTGACTTACCTCACAATTTACAACGTATGTCGCGTTGTAAATTGTGAGGTTTCCAATATTGATCTTTCGACATCTGGCGGTTGCCGATTCGCAGTTTTAGTTTTGAATCGATATTAGTATATTCTACCGGTTCATGAAGGAACCAGTTTATCACTTTGTCCGGTTTTCAAATTTAGAAGCCGGTCTTCAATAAATTTAATTAAAGAACCCCGGGGTCGACACCTACGCTTAACTGGAAGAATATTGGACATCTTCGTCGGCTCAGGGATCCGGGACTATTAGAGTTCCTAGCACCCATTTAGTAGTAATCCACTTTCACAAAACTGGAAGGTCGTACCTTGATATATTAGTAAAGAAAATTTGACAAAATATTATTTAAACTTTAAAAGAATAAAACAGTACTGGGATCATCTCCATCCCCCCACAACCTGTGGTTCCACCGACTGAATTTTAAGCTGGCTGGCAATAACCTTTTTTTTTTGTATAATTTCATTTACCTTGGTTGAATAAACTTTTGTTGTTTGAAACAGTTTGTTGTTTCAATACCAACCCACTTTGCATCTGAGTTTTTGTTCCATTACAACTAGAGGGACAAAATCTCAAAAGTAACAAGGTATTACTTTATTAATGTGTTATCTAGGATATGCTGCAATGTAAATATTTAAATTGTTAGTAAACATTATGATTTTATCCCATAAGCATATTCAATGTCATGTTTAATCGTGTTGACTTAGGAAGGTACGCGCCATACATACATATCTACATAGAAAGGCTTAGGTGTCGGACTTGTGATCGACAGATCGCGGGTTTGTACCCTACCCATTACACTATTGCCATTAACCCATTCCAGACACAAGCATATTCTGCTTACTTGGAGGGGTTAACAAGATTGCCAGTACTGTGAATTTGATCCACACTGCTAATTCTCTTTATAAAAAAAACGGCCAAGTGCGAGTCGGACTCGCGCACGAAGGGTTCTATAAAAAACGGCAAAAAAAAATCACGTTTGTTGTATAGGAGCACCCTAATTTTCTTTTTTTAGTATTTGTTGTTATAGCGGTAACAGAAATACATTATCTGTGAAAATTTCAACTGTCTAGCTATCAAGGTTCATGAGATACAGGCTAATGATAGACATACAGACAGCGGAGCATTAGTAATAGGGTCCCGTTTTTACCCTTTGGGTACAGAACCCTAAAAAAAGAAGTTCAGAAATTTTCAAACTCAAGCAAGTCTATTATCAGTCACTCTGTATGATTCTCACCTTCTTAAAAGCAGCGTGACGTTGGTTGGGCGTAATTTTTGTGTAGGTAGCAACATCTTTCATCAGTTTAAAGTTGCTTCGTTGCTCGTCAGTGAGGCCAGTCAACTGGCACAGCTCAGGAATCAAGCATATCATGAAGTCAGTCGGTTTCTCCTGGCCTGGCATTCGTTTTGTATCTCTGCAAGAATATTGGTGAGTTAAGAAAAAAAAGTTTATCATTTACCAGCGAACAGCCCAGGCTTGTTTAGTTTTTTCAACACAACTCATTATTTTATTTCACATAGGCCTACATAGGCACTTATAAAATGTTAGAAGCTAGTGCATGGTTCGAAATTGGTCGTTTCCTATAGAGAAGTGACGGAAAGAAACTCCACAGTTACTCTTTTCAAAATATCATTTATTTTTACAAAGCATCGATAATACTAAGCTATGACTATTGTGTGGAATTCCCTGCCGGAGTCAGTGTTTCCCGATAGCTATAAGTATAGGTTACTTCTAGGTAAGTGTGCTCCATCTTCGACCACATCATCATATACCATCAGGTGAGATGGTGGTCAAACGCGAGCCTATTATCAATTTAAAAAAAATCTGGTGTACTAGGTATGAGAGGACAGTATAGCAGAGCATTATGCCTTTATTTAGGTTTAAGTTTTAGGGGTACGGTCGCGTAATTTATTTCGATAAACTCATTATCGCGAAGCGAACATACATACAGAAAGACGGGGCACTTACTTTCGTTTTATTTTTATGTAATACTAGCTTCTGACCTCAGCTTAAGGAGTATCACTACACCAAATTTCATCAAAATCGGTTAAATGTTTTAGATGTGAAAGTGTAACAGAGTTACATTCACATTTATAATATTAGTAGGGATAGGGACTGATTGCGTATTCAGTTTTACACATTATAAACATTGACATTTCAACTAACATTAACATTTACAAATGAGCAAAAGATCCCCAACAAAAACCGGCCTGTACCTTGATGAGCCAAACATTATACAAATTATACAGTATTTATTAGTTGATGACATAGCCTGCTAATGCTTGTAGCAACTTAAAGTAATGAATACTTGTTACAAGTGACACAATATTTTTGTTTTAAGGTCACTCCAAAGGCAATAAGACTGTATACTGGTATACATAATCACAGTCTTGTTTCAATTGAAGTAAGGACTATGTCCAAAAATTCATAGCAACAAAAAGATGGGTGACTAGATATTAACGTAATGTACGAGTAATTACCTAGATATAAGCAACGGCTGATCCCAATCCATGATATCAATACCATAGTTGCTCTTGTAATAATCAACATAGGAAATCTGAACAGGTTTACCATCCACCATTTTCTCGAAAGTTGATTTCGGGGACTGTGTGTCATCAATACTGTCCACCCTGTAAAAAACAATTCATTTTATTTAATTTTGATGTAAAATAGATTAAAAAGGAAAGGTCATCATCATCTCATGGGCTTTTGCCAAATATGTTGGGGTTTGCTTCCCGTCTAAACTGGATGCAGTTGAGTGCTAGTGTTTTATAACACAGTAACTGCGTAACACGATGCCCCCTAACATAAGAGCAATGTACGGAATGCAACCAGATCAATCATGCCAACAAATTTTTAAGAAGCTTGGTTTGTTACCTCTGCCGTCACTTTATATATATGAAACATGTATATTCGTATCATATAACAAAGATTTATTTAAAACTGCTAATGAGGTGTATCAAAGAAATCGCAGAGATCCATTTAAACTTGTGCTACATGAAATTCCTATGTCTACAATAAGAACTGTTTGGCAAAGTGTGTACGTATATATAATAATATACCCAGTAATTTTAAAACATTGACATGTAAAGCATTCAAGTACGTGTACGCACTTATTTTGATGTAAGAACTTTAATACCATGTTTGATGCAAATAAAATGAATTTTAATTTGTAACTGCGTAACACGATGCCCCCTGGCATAAGAGCAATGTACGGAATGCAACCAGATCAATCGTGCCAACAAATTTTTAAGAAGCTTGGTTTGTTACCTCTGCCGTCACTTTATATATATGAAACATGTATATTCGTATCAAATAACAAAGATTTATTTAAAACTGCTAATGAGGTGTATCTAAGAAATCGCAGAGATCCATTTAGACTTGTGCTACATGAAATTCCTATGTCTACAAAATACAATAAGAACTGTTTGGCAATGTGTGTATGTATATATAATAATATACCCAGTAATTTTAAAACATTGACATGTAAAGCATTCAAGTATAAATTGTATAACTGGCTAAAGACACAAAACTTTTATTCTATTAAAGACTTTTTAGAGACTAAACATGCTCCAATAATAATGTAATAATACAAATATGATGTGATGTAATGCATACCTATGCATTACATGCTATGTATCCTTAGCAAAACATGTAAGCACTTATTTTGATGTAAGAACTTTAACCCTTAACCACCTAGCACGGGTCTCACAGACCTCGACGATTTAAAAATTGTGAATATTTCGGCGCCCGAGTTTTGTATAAACTTGTTCGTGCGTGTACCTTCTCCCCGCCTCCCGAGGTGCCGTACAACCGCTCGCCGAGGTCGGACGTGCGCGCGTTTGTCACAGGTGAGTAAAAAACTACTAC
Source organism: Tholera decimalis (assembly GCA_943138885.2). Taxonomy (NCBI): domain Eukaryota; kingdom Metazoa; phylum Arthropoda; class Insecta; order Lepidoptera; family Noctuidae; genus Tholera; species Tholera decimalis. Next base: position 23,985,155 of record OW964567.2, on the reverse strand, counting down.
CCGGGTCTGAGAGACCTCTATTAGGTGGTTACGTGATTTTTTTTAAATGTTTTTTTTATTGATTTAGTTAAAAATGGCTCTAGATGGTGATATTATTGCGCGTTAGTTGGAGCACGATCTGTCAGAAAATGAATTCACCTACCAAACGACGAATTTAGCGATGTGGAGACTGGTATTGGACCAGATCACGTATTGGAAGAAAATTGTTCGTCTGATTCCGAATGTGAAGAGAGAACTGCTGTGAGCAATAACTAGAATTCACCATCCCATAATATTGCTTCTTCAAATTTAAATCAAGACCAAGAGTTTTCATCAGAAGATGATGAACCTTTATCTAATATTCAATCGAGACCGAGGAAGACGAATTATTTCGATAGAAATCGTTTTCGCTGGTCATCTACCCCACATTCTTCGCGGTTGAGAACTTTGCAACATAATATAGTGCAGAACACCAGGCATAAAACCAGCTTAATTATGGTGGTGAGCTAAATTCCTCTTCTTCTCCGCAAAGCACCAATTTGCCTCGAATGCTCAAATAAGCTATGTATTCACTGCCGTGAAAACCTTTAAATTAAGGGGTTGCAATTTTGTTGATTTTATTATTTTATTTTGAATTTAAATATTTTTCCATGTTTATTGTTAATTGAACGTTTAAAAAAAGTTATAACGATATTCCTGATTTATGTGATCATTTTTGTGGATCTCATTTTCCAAAGGTGTTCGTGTGTAAGTTTAAAATTAGAGCTAATAACAATTATTAGAATTTAAACAAAAAGAAAAGCTTATTTTACATGTTTCTTTATTTTTAATAAATAGTTTAATATAGTCCTAAACATATTTTAATTAATTACAAAACCTGTCTTGGCTATTTTTTATGAAATTGAATTATTTTACTTTGAGGTCCTACAGACCCTTGTTAGGTGGTTGTGTGACAAAAATATATGCTAGGTGGTAAAGGGTTAATACCATGTTTGATGCAAATAAAATTAATTTGAATTTGAAGACTAGACCGCCCATTGTATCACCCTTTTTAATTGTTAAGTCCATAATTTTGTTTTTACTGTTATGGTGTACAATAAAGAATATATCTATCTATCTATCTAGTAACAAATTTTCTTAGGCTTCTGACTACCGGTAACGACTGTCAAAGATGCACAAATAACAGCCGCGACCAACTTAACGACGCACCACGTCGCCTGGGGCGTGAGAAACAAAGTTGTCTCTCTATCACGCGTTCAGTCTCCTTCTTCGCTAGCATGACTGCTTCGCAGAAGGAGGCAACTGCATCCCATTTCCCCTCGCCCCGCATCATGGCCTGAAAAAGGCCCGGATGCAAGAAGTCGCCGCCACCGATTGCCGCCACGAGGACACGGCGGTGTTCCGCCCAAGCGGAGCACACTTCCAATATGTGATCCACCGTGTCCTCCGATGAAGTGTATTTACTTGGACGAACTGAACTGTGGTCGCCACAATGACGACACACGGTAAAAAATTCACCCTAATACATAAAAAAACTTTTTAACAAAAAATTAAACCGACTCCCAAAAAACACTGCAAAGTGAAAAATAACTTTAATTTCGGTAGTCGGTGTCTTTAGTTTTGTTTTTTCGTTTTTGGCACCGACTTCCGAAATTAAAGTTATTTTTCACTTTGCAGTGTTTTTTGGGAGTCGGTTTAATTTTTTGTAAAAAAGTTATTTTTTTCACTCTTTTTAGTTGGATGATTTTTAATTTACCTAGTTACAAGAGCCTAAATGTCAACTACTTATAACCTTTTACAAAATATTGCTTTTCCCAATGCTGGGCCGTTAATTGTTGAGGAGTTCTCCTGGTACTTCACCATCAGCTCTACATCACCATATGCATTGTGACGAGCATAAAGTGCTTAACATCCATATTCAAGTTATCGAATCGCAATCCACTTATTACTTATTATTGAGTAGTTTCGGCGGCCATCTGTGGTCTTCATCATCAGTTCCACTTCCCCAAATGGTACTTTTTGAGAGCAACTGCACAAGTTACTATAAGAAATACCCAAAACGCCATAGGTGTGCCTATAATATTTGAAGAGTTCCCTCGATTTCTCCAGGATCCCATCATCAGATCCTGACTTTGGTGATAGTGGTACCAATTTCGAAGTATACCCTTTCGAACAAAAAAGAATTTTCCAAATCGGTTCAGCCGTCTTCGAGTACTCGATGATCAAACATACATAAAAAAAAAAAAAAAAAAATATACGCGTCGAATTGATAACCTCCTCTTTTTGTCGTCGGTTGAAAATTATAACACAGGAAAACTCATACATACAATGCAATACGTCGAGAGGAACTAGAACTAAGATCAAGGTGAACTAACTTTGGTTAGAAAAATAATGAGTGTTTGAGGAAGCAAAACTATACATATAATGAATTTACTATCCGATGGTGTGAGCCACTGTGTAAGCTTATATTCTTTTAAAAAAGCCCTTAAAGACCACATCCGTAAGAAACATTGAAACATATGTCACTCCAATTTAATGGCGATGTTACGTATGGTCACTGGCCACTTACTTTTTATATAATAACTAGTATTTGCGTGTTGCGCGAGGTGCAAGCACCTCGCGTGCTTGTGAAAAAAAAAAGTATTTGCGTGTTGCGCGAGGTGCAAGCACCTCGCGTGCTTGTGAAAAAAAAACAGTGGGGGGGTGATGGGGGGGTTTAGTATTTGCGTGTTGCGCGAGGTGCAAGCACCTCGCGTGCTAGTGAAATGAAAAAAAAAATGTTCCAAGTCTCTTAGATTCCGAGATCCGCCTAAAGGGGGGGAGAAGGGGGGCGGGGGGGGGGGACTTTGAAAAATGGTTTTTACTTTACCGAGCCTCCTCTATACGAATCCGTAAAAAGAAAAAAATACGGGTCTCGTAGTTTCCGAGATACGATAGGGGGGGGGGGGGGAAAGGGGGGGGAAAAGGGGAGGTTTGGCACTTTTCCCGTAGGTTTGAGAGTTACTTGTTTACGAATCTGTCAAAATATACCCACCTCCCCATCCACCATCTGGGAGAACAATTATGTCAATGAGTGAGTGAGTCAGTCAGTGAGTGGTAATTTAGCTTTATATAGTATAACTAGTATTTGCGTGTTGCGCGAGGTGCAAGCACCTCGCGTGCTTGTGAAATAAGAAAAAAAGGGGGGGGGAGATGGGGGTTTAGTATTTGCGTGTTGCGCGAGGTGCAAGCACCTCGCGTGCTTGTAAAAAAAAAAAGGGGGGGTGATGGGGGGAGATGGGGGGGTTTAGTATTTGCGTGTTGCGCGAGGTGCAAGCATCTCGCGTGCTTGTGAAAAAAAAAAAAAAAAGAGGGGGGGGGTGATGGGGGGGGGGGTTGCACAAGTATTTCGACTAAAGCATTGCCCCTCTAAATGAATCTGAAAAAAAAAATGTTCCAAGTCTCTTAGATTCCGAGATCCGCCTAAAGGGGGGAGAAGGGGGGCGGGGGGGGGGACTTTGAAAAATGGTTTTTACTTTACCGAGCCTCCTCTATACGAATCCGTAAAAAGAAAAAAATACGGGTCTCGTAGTTTCCGAGATACGATAGGGGGGGGGGAGAAGGGGGGTGAAAAGGGGAGGTTTGGCACTTTTCCCGTAGGTTTGAGAGTTACTTGTTTACGAATCTGTCAAAATATACCCACCTCCCCATCCACCATCTGGGAGAACAATTATGTCAATGAGTGAGTGAGTGAGTCAGTCAGTGAGTGGTAATTTAGCTTTATATAGTATAACTAGTATTTGCGTGTTGCGCGAGGTGCAAGCACCTCGCGTGCTTGTGAAAAAAAAAAATGGGGGGGGTGATGGGGGGGTTTAGTATTTGCGTGTTGCGCGAGGTGCAAGCACCTCGCGAGCTTGTGAAAAAAAAAAAACAAAAGAGGGGGGGTGATGGGGGGGAGGTTGCACAAGTATTTCGACTAAAGCATTGCCCCTCTAAATGAATCTGAAAAAAAAAATGTTCCAAGTCTCTTAGATTCCGAGATCCGCCTAAAGGGGGGGAGAAGGGGGGCGGGGGGGGGGAACTTTGAAAAATGGTTTTTACTTTACCGAGCCTCCTCTATACGAATCCGTAAAAAGAAAAAAATACGGGTCTCGTAGTTTCCGAGATACGATAGGGGGGGGGAGAAGGGGGGGAAAAGGGGAGGTTTGGCACTTTTCCCGTAGGTTTGAGAGTTACTTGTTTACGAATCTGTCAAAATATACCCACCTCCCCATCCACCATCTGGGAGAACAATTATGTCAATGAGTGAGTCAGTCAGTCAGTCAGTCAGTCAGTGGTAATTTAGCTTTATATAGTATAATAACTAGTATTTGCGTGTTGCGCGAGGTGCAAGCACCTCGCGTGCTTGTGAAAAAAACTAAAGCATTGCCCCTCTAAATCAAGTATTTGCGTGTTGCGCGAGGTGCAAGCACCTCGCGTGCTTGTGAAAAAAAAAAAAGAAAATGGGGGGGGGGGGGGGGGGGGTTTAGTATTTGCGTGTTGCGCGAGGTGCAAGCACCTAGCGTGCTTGTGAAAAAAAAAAAGTGGGGGGGGGTAATGGGGGGGGTTGCACAAGTATTTCGACTAAAGCATTGCCCCTCTAAATGAATCTGAAAAAAAAAATGTTCCAAGTCTCTTAGATTCCTAGATCCGCCTAAAGGGGGGGAGAAGGGGGGCGGGGGGGGGGGGACTTTGAAAAATGGTTTTTACTTTACCGAGCCTCTATACGAATCCGTAAAAAACAAAAAATACGGGTCTCGTAGTTTCCGAGATACGATAGGGAGGGGGGAGAAGGGGGGTGAAAAGGGGAGGTTTGGCACTTTTCCCGTAGGTTTGAGAGTTACTTGTTTACGAATCTGTCAAAATATACCCACCTCCCCATCCACCATCTGGGAGAACAATTATGTCAATGAGTGAGTGAGTGAGTCAGTCAGTGAGTGGTAATTTAGCTTTATATAGTATAACTAGTATTTGCGTGTTGCGCGAGGTGCAAGCACCTCGCGTGCTTGTGAAAAAAAAAAATGGGGGGGGTGATGGGGGGGTTTAGTATTTGCGTGTTGCGCGAGGTGCAAGCACCTCGCGAGCTTGTGAAAAAAAAAAAACAAAAGAGGGGGGGTGATGGGGGGGAGGTTGCACAAGTATTTCGACTAAAGCATTGCCCCTCTAAATGAATCTGAAAAAAAAAATGTTCCAAGTCTCTTAGATTCCGAGATCCGCCTAAAGGGGGGGAGAAGGGGGGCGGGGGGGGGAACTTTGAAAAATGGTTTTTACTTTACCGAGCCTCCTCTATACGAATCCGTAAAAAGAAAAAAATACGGGTCTCGTAGTTTCCGAGATACGATAGGGGGGGGGAGAAGGGGGGGAAAAGGGGAGGTTTGGCACTTTTCCCGTAGGTTTGAGAGTTACTTGTTTACGAATCTGTCAAAATATACCCACCTCCCCATCCACCATCTGGGAGAACAATTATGTCAATGAGTGAGTCAGTCAGTCAGTCAGTCAGTCAGTGGTAATTTAGCTTTATATAGTATAATAACTAGTATTTGCGTGTTGCGCGAGGTGCAAGCACCTCGCGTGCTTGTGAAAAAAACTAAAGCATTGCCCCTCTAAATCAAGTATTTGCGTGTTGCGCGAGGTGCAAGCACCTCGCGTGCTTGTGAAAAAAAAAAAGAAAATGGGGGGGGGGGGGGGGTTTAGTATTTGCGTGTTGCGCGAGGTGCAAGCACCTAGCGTGCTTGTGAAAAAAAAAAAAGTGGGGGGGGGTAATGGGGGGGGGTTGCACAAGTATTTCGACTAAAGCATTGCCCCTCTAAATGAATCTGAAAAAAAAAATGTTCCAAGTCTCTTAGATTCCTAGATCCGCCTAAAGGGGGGGAGAAGGGGGGCGGGGGGGGGACTTTGAAAAATGGTTTTTACTTTACCGAGCCTCCTCTATACGAATCCGTAAAAAACAAAAAATACGGGTCTCGTAGTTTCCGAGATACGATAGGGAGGGGGGAGAAGGGGGGTGAAAAGGGGAGGTTTGGCACTTTTCCCGTAGGTTTGAGAGTTACTTGTTTACGAATCTGTCAAAATATACCCACCTCCCCATCCACCATCTGGGAGAACAATTATGTCAATGAGTGAGTCAGTCAGTCAGTGAGTGGTAATTTAGCTTTATATAATATAATAACTAGTATTTGCGTGTTGCGCGAGGTGCAAGCACCTCGCGTGCTTGTGGAAAAAAAAAAGTATTTGCGTGTTGCGTGAGGTGCAAGAACCTCGCGTGCTTGTGAAAAAAAAAAAAAAAAGGGGGGGGTGATGGGGGGGTTTAGTATTTACGTGTTGCGCGAGGTGCAAGCACCTCGCGAGCTTGTGAAAAAAAAAAAAAAAAAGAGGGGGGGGTTGATGGGGGGGGGTGATGGTGGGGGTTGCACAAGTATTTCGACTAAAGCATTGCCCCTCTAAATGAATCTGAAAAAAAAAATGTTCCAAGTCTCTTAGATTCCGAGATCCGCCTAAAGGGGGGGAGAAGGGGGGCGGGGGGGGGAACTTTGAAAAATGGTTTTTACTTTACTGAGCCTCCTCTATACGAATCCGTAAAAAACAAAAAATACGGGTCTCGTAGTTTCCGAGATACGATAGGGAGGGGGGAGAAGGGGGGTGAAAAGGGGAGGTTTGGCACTTTTCCCGTAGGTTTGAGAGTTACTTGTTTACGAATCTGTCAAAATATACCCACCTCCCCATCCACCATCTGGGAGAACAATTATGTCAATGAGTGAGTCAGTCAGTCAGTGAGTGGTAATTTAGCTTTATATAGTATAACTAGTATTTGCGTGTTGCGCGAGGTGCAAGCACCTCGCGTGCTTGTGAAAAAAACTAAAGCATTGCCCCTCTAAATCAAGTATTTGCGTGTTGCGCGAGGTGCGAGCACCTCGCGTGCTTGTGAAAAAAAAAAAAAGGGGGGGGTTTAGTATTTGCGTGTTGCGCGAGGTGCAAGCACCTCGCGTGCTTGTGAAAAAAAAAAAATAGGGGGGGGTGATGGGGGGTTTAGTATTTGCGTGTTGCGCGAGGTGCAAGCACCTCGCGTGCTTGTGAAAAAAACTAAAGCATTGCCCCTCTAAATCAAGTATTTGCGTGTTGCGCGAGGTGCAAGCACCTCGCGAGCTTGCGAAAAAAAAAAAAAAAGAGGGGGGGGGGGGTGATGGGGGGGGGGTTGCACAAGTATTTCGACTAAAGTATTGCCCCTCTAAATGAAACTGAAAAAAAAAAATGTTCCAAGTCTCTTAGATTCCGAGATCCGCCTAAAGGGGGGGAGAAGGGGGGCGGGGGGGGGGGGGGACTTTGAAAAATGGGTTTTACTTTACCGAGCCTCCTCTATACGAATCCGTAAAAAGAAAAAAATACGGGTCTCGTAGTTTCCGAGATACGATAGGGGGGGGGGAGAAGGGGGGGGAAAAGGGGAGGTTTGGCACTTTTCCCGTAGGTTTGAGAGTTACTTGTTTACGAATCTGTCAAAATATACCCACCTCCCCATCCACCATCTGGGAGAACAATTATGTCAATGAGTGAGTCAGTCAGTCAGTGAGTGGTAATTTAGCTTTATATAGTATAATTATTTACGTTTCTCAATACGTAAGTGAACTGTAATGTTCTTTTTTGAGGAAATAAATAGTAAATAGTAAAGCGACATAATTATGTCAAGGTGAAGCCAAAACACATGTCCATCAGCTTACCTAAACATTTTCTTGTTATACATCGTCATAACGGAACAGCCAACCAATCGTTCGGCCATCGCTTTCTTCCAGCCAGCTCCCGTGGCTTCAACTGTCTCTTTTATAAAGGATAGCACTGACTGAGTGCGGAGTACTTTGTGGGTGGAGTCTAGGGTCAACATTAGGCCTCCTTCAAATTCATCAACTGCTGTCACGTATCTGAAATGTGAATTAGCGATATATACTAGAAGAAATCTTAGTAGCTGCTATTTTTTTAGAGTTCCGTACCCAAAGGGTAAAACGGGACCCTATTACGAAGATTCCGCTGTTTTTTTCAGATACGATGCCAGACCGCTTAATAAGTAGGTTTTTTTTCATTAATTTTCTGCAGTCTTTCCGTCTTCTCCGATGATCAGAAACCCTGGTTCTGATGACGAGAAGACGGCGCATCGCCTTAGTGACAAAGCCATTACCTAACAGGGTTTCGGGAATGTTCTAACGAGATACCTTGGCGACTGTTTCTAGTCAGTAAGAGTCTGACACACCCTTTCGCTCCAGCCAGAGCATAATAGCAGAAGAGACATTAAATGATTTTCCTCAGGAAAAAAATAAGGTCTTATGATCATGGTTTTACTTTTTGTATAACTACTCCTATATTAAATAACCTGCATATCAATTAGAAAAGCCAAAAATTTAACAAATACAAATAAGATATCATACCCAGGCCAGACTTCCAATTTATGCTGTGGAATCTGAACACCAGCTTGATCATTGAAATGGTCTCGGTTTATCCTTACTAGCTTTAAGTCCTTCATAATACACTTGAATATAACATTATAGATATGTATCATTTCACTCAATTTACGGGTTCTGCGGAATACAATCTGTAACAAGAAAATTTGTACTATGAAGAATACACACTAAGGATCAATTTACTTTGCACACCTTCCAAAGAATTATCACAGACTTCTTAGCAATTGTATCATCTCATAATCCCGGAACAAATAATAGCACTACTATTACCTATTTGTAATGCAAAGTATTATCTTTTCGTTTTATAGTACCTAGATACTTTGAAAGGAGATGGGAGAAACCGATTCAAGTTATACTACCCAAGAATTAGCGGCATGGTTTAATGTTACCTTACCTACAATATATAACATACTTGTAAAAAAATATTGACCCATTTGTATCAAATCAATAAGATAAAAAAAACATAAAAAATGGATGCCTCATGATCTGATTGATCTGCACAAAGAAACTCGTGTTGAAACTTGTGTTGCAAATTGCTCCCAAAAAGACAATCAAATATGTACAAATGGCAACCAAGACCTCGGGATCTCGATATGGTAAGATGGTCAAACATCAAGAGACTGGACTTTGAAAAGCATTGCTTAAAATTGATAATCGACGAATAAACCCATGCGGCTGTTTTTATCATAGATAGAGTAATCAAGCTAGCTTTTTCATTGATTGTTAAAACTAGACTTGTTTATACTTACATTGATTCTGACTTTGCTGTTATCAAACGGATTAGTTGACACCAAATTCAGAGCTTCATCAGGCAGTCTATGTGGCACATATAAAGTTGTACCATCAAATGTCTTCTCTTTGAAGTACTGATTGTGTTCTGGGAAAAAGAAAATGGTGCAATGATATCTTTTGTTTAACTAACGCTACGTTTTTTAAATAAGTACCAAATTGCAAAAATTTATTTCATACATCTGTTTGTACAAAATTAGTAAAAAAAAAACTTATTTAAAAAATCTAAAAAACCCGACTGCTCAACTGAAGTGTAAGAAACAAGCACATTTTTATTTTTAAAAGTGACAGGCAGGTGGGACCCAATTGAACATATTTTTTTTAAATGGGATGGGTCCGCCTGCTTGTCACTTTTAAAAATAAAAATGTGCTTGTTTCTTACACTTCAGTTGAGCAGTCGGGTTTTTTAGATTTTTTAAATAAGTTTTTTTTGTTCAACTTTTTAGTTAAAATATTAATTAACAATTTTTTAGTTTTCCCGGACGTGTCACATTGGCACTCCACCGGATTCAGAAAGTGAGTCCATATTTTTAAACTTACTCATTGTATTATTTTGCTAATATTACACTAATGATAAACATGATATACCTTTTTGAAATCCTTATGTTAAGCCCTTTAATTTGATACCCATATTGTAGTATTTGAAAAAAAAAATTTTTTTTTCACCATGTTGAATGGCTTCGCACAGCCGCCATGTTTAATTTTTTTAAATGTCACCTATCTAAGAACACTTGGGCTGTTAAGACAAATCTAACGATACCTCAATTATGTGATTCCGTTCAGCGGTTCTGGAGATATGAGGTAATAAAGAATATTACATACAAGATACGCGCGAAAAACATAACCCTTCCTTTGCAGTCGGGTAAAAACTGGAGATTGAACAGTTATGATCCTTTTTTCAGCAGGTTTACAGGTCTTTTTAGGGTTCCGTAGTCAACAAGGAACCCTTATAGTTTCGCCATGTCCGTCTGTCTGTCCGTCTGTCCGCGGTTTAGCTCAAAAACTATTGGTACTAGAAAGTTGTACTTTGGCATACACGTTAATGACGCCAAAAAAGTGGTAAAATAAAATTTTGAAAAAAAAAAACAATTAGGGTATCTATTTAGGGTACCTCCCATACATGTAAAGTGGGATGATAATTTTTTTTTTTTCGTTCTTTCCATAGTGTGGGATATCGTTGGATAGGTCTTTCAAAAATATTAGGGGTTTGCTAAGACCGTTTTTTGATTAAGTAAATCGTTCGTGACTTATCAAGCTTTAAAGTACCAATTTTCGTTAGAGTCAAGTGTCCCCCCCCCTCTATCAACTAAACGGTTGTAGTTAGAAATTCAAATGTCACGACAGTAGTACTTATATATAACGAAATTTAAAGGAAAACTATCACACATAAGTGGGCTTTACAAGTTTACGAGTAATAGTCGACCAATTGTATTTGACTCGAAAATTTCGAACAACTCTATAGAAATGTCGATAGATGGCGCTAAGCGCCAGTTGTATCATGCTAGTTTCTTGTGACGATTGAGTAGTGTAGCTCTGTGTCCGTATTTAAATTCAAAACACCGGCTATGACAAGTTTTATACAAATCTCTAAAAAAAAATTAAAACTTTCCGTGCAAAATTGTCGGATCAGGTGAGGATTTGTATAGGAAGTCATTAGTTAGGTAGTCATGTTTGGCTTTTAGTTAGAGCATGGTACGAAACGATCAGTCAGCGAATGCGACACGCACTTGGCTGTTATAAAAACTACGGAACCCTACACTGCGCGTGGCCCGACACGCACTTGACCGCTTTTTTTAGGTTCCGTAGCCGAATAGAATCGTCATGTCTATCTATCTGTCCGAATATATAATAATAATATTTTAAAAAAATATATACCGTACATATTACTGAAACTTTCCATGAAAATTGATTTAAACGAAATAGTGAGCAATTTTTGAGATACAGCACATTTTACCTATTATATTTTACTATAACCAATAATATTACTTTGTATTTCATACAAACACTATGAAAAACAGTTATTTTGCATAGGTGCTACGGAACCCTTCATGGGCGAGTCTGACTCGCACTTAGCCAATTTATATTATAACCTATACAGTATGTTAACTAACAGAGGGCGCTCCCGTTAACCCGCAATAGAATAGCATCCATACATTCTAAAAAAATACCATTCGAAAACAAAATGTTTTTAATGTTTTTATTTTTTGTATGTTTTTACCCGACTGCAAAGGAAGGGTCATGTTTTTCGCGCGTATCTTGTATGTATGTATGTATGTATGTAATATTCTTTATTACCTCATATCTCCAGAACCGCTGAACGGATTCACACAATTGAGGTATCGTTAGATTTGTCTTAACAGCCCGAGTGTTCTTAGATAGGCGACATTTAAAAAAATTAACCATGGCGGCTGTGCGAAGCCATTATACATGGTGAAAAAAAAAATTTTTTTTTTCAAATGCTACAATATGGGTATCAAATTAAAGGGCTTAACATAAGGATTTCAAAAAGGTATATCATGTTTATCATTAGTGTAATACTAGCAAAATAACACAATGAGAAAGTTTAAAAATATGGACTCACTTTCTGAATCCGGTGGAGTGCCAATGTGACACGACCGGGAAAACTAAAAAATTGTTAATTAATATTTTAACTAAAAAGTTGAAAAAAAAAGACTTATTTAAAAAAATCTAAAAAACCCGACTGCTCAACTGAAGTGTAAGAAACAAGTACATTTTTATTTTTAAAAGTGTTAAGCAGGCGGACCCATCTCATTTTAATTTAAAAAATATGTTCATTTGGGTCCCGCCTGCTTGTCACTTTTAAAAATAAAAATGTACTTGTTTCTTACACTTCAGTTGAGCAGTCGGGTTTTTTAGATTTTTTTAAATAAGTCTTTTTTTATGGTTGTTAGTTAACATACTGCATATTGTCCCTCAGCTGTGCAAAGGTCTTCCACATAGTTTTCCAACAGTCTTTGTGTTTTGCCTTACATAATAATATGATGTTATTTGTTTTTTTTTTACTGTGTGTACTTGTGGCATGTGTCAATAATCTGTTTTTCTTTCTTCTTTTTTTATTTATTCTATAACTTAAAATAGAAAAGAACTTACCTGCCAAGAGCTTAAAGCGCAAGTGCTTGTAATCCTGGTCTGGATCATATCGCACTTCATACTCGTACACACTATTCTCCTTAAAGTTAAGGTGTATGAAATTGGCTGTCACTTGAACGGGAGTGCCGGTTGTACCTTTCATAGTTACTGGAGGTGTGTCCTTAACTTCTCGCTGAAAAGTAGTTAATAAAATTACAACAAATGACATAACAATCATAACAAATGACATGACATAATGAGTAACATTACTATGCCCGATTTCTGATTGGGGCAGGGTGTAAGGCTCTACCAGAGAGTTCCATCATCGGACTACAAAACGAACGGCGATGCGCTATCGCTATATGGTGGACATCCCACTCATATGCACACGTTTTGGGAATATTTTACTTTGTGACAAGTAGGCATTCCACTCCTTAGCTGTAGGCACTGCCTTCACCTAAGGGGTGAAATTCCCTGCCAGAGCCTGTGTTTTCTGATAGCTATAACCTGTAGCTATAACCTGTTTTGACTTTAAGTCAAAAGGGAATAGGTTACTTCTAGACAAGTGTGCTTCATCTTCGACCACATCGTCGCTGTCAGATAAGTGGTAAAAACGAGCCTAACAATAAAAAAAAAATATAAACCAATCATCATAATGCTGTGTTAAAAGTCCCATTTATTAGAAGACTAGCTGTGCCGGAAACTTCGTGCGTGTGGGTGGTGTATTAACCTACGCGGTTTTTCCCGCGAAAACCCAGATGCTGCTGGAATTCCGAGATAAAAGTATTCTATTTGTTGCTGCTGTTAAAATCGGTTAAACCGTTCTAGATATTAACCTGGAGAAACTGAAAGTCAGACAAAAATGAAAAAAGTTTGTTTGTGTTTTTGTGTAGCTGTAGATGTACTGAACAGTTGTTTTTTTTTTCGCAATTCCAGTGTTGGTCCCATACAAAAAGATATTTATTACGATGACTATTGCCAGTGTTTGCTCTTAATTCGTATCCATACTGTATGTATGTACAGTCGAAACCTAATATAACGACATTGAAGGGACCATATAAATCCAGACACCATAGCCGACAATTGTTATAAGCAATACATACATACAAATTATACACAAATAGACAAACATGTATGTATGGTTATTTCATGTTTTTATTTTACAAATATGTAGTACTAGCTTCTGCCCGCGAGTTAGTTTTCAGAATTCTGGGATAAAATTAGCCTCTGTGCTATTCCACGATATCAACTACCTACTTACTAAATTTCATTCAGATCGGTTCAGTAGTTTTTCTTGCAACAGTAACAAACATCTATCATATATACATCCATCCTCACAAACTTTCGCATTTATAACATTGGTACTATATTTATAGGTATTCATTTAAAAAATTACAGTAAGAAATCAAAATGATTCTTCATAGATTAGAATAAGTTTGAATTATACATAACGTTCCAAATTCCTCCTTAAATCTCATCCTCATAAAACTAGCTACTACTCTTATTCCTTCTCTGTCCATGCTGTAAGATTGTGGAACTCACTTCCGCCTAGCATTCGTGATTTAAAAACTATATCTCTATTCAAATGTCGATTAAAAGAGCATTACCTTTCCTCTTAACTGTGTTAATCATTTATAAATATATTTATATTATATGTTTATATATTCTAACATTATGTATTTATTTAAGTATGTGTTATTTTTATTGCATTATAAGTATGTGTACCTATATTTAATATTTTAGTTTTAATTTTAGACTTTACATATTCATATTATTTATTTCTCTTCTTGTTCTCACACACTATTGTCTACATTTCTTTTTCACTTCTCCTTTCGCAGGACTGCTGGAAAAAAAATCTTAAGAAATAAGCAGTACCTTTGTACTCAAATATTATAATTGTGCTTATCCTAATGTATTTTACTGTGTGCACGTAAATAATAAAATAAATAAATAAATAAACGTTTTGTTTTACGGGAAAAAATGTGACAATTGGTCGCTATAGCCGATGCTTCTCGATAAAGTTTCGTCGTTTTTAAGCGATATATCGCTATATACGATGTTGTTATAAGCGGTAGGTTTACTTTATTGTTTATATAGGGTTTCGGCCGGGACGTCGCCATTACGTCGTAATAACCGATGCGTCGTTATAAGTGATGTCGTTATATTTGGTTTTGACTGTAATTGAAAATTGAAATTGAAAAACAATTATTCTGATAAAGACACACACAACAACATACAATACAACATTAGAAACATTATAAAAAAGGAAAAAAGTTGGCTGAGCATGTCCACACCTAAAGGGTTACCGAGGGTTATGTCTATGTATTTATGGTATATGGTAGAGTTTAAAAGTTTTCAACTTACATACATCCTTTTCTTAGGTTCGTCCCCGGGTGGTTTGGATATGGCAACACTAGTTTCAGCCATTTTCTCTGTTATCTCTTGGACTTCTGACTTCGCACTTGTTGTACTTTGCATGGCCTTTGCAGCTTGTCTGCACAGAAAAAAAATCAAGGCAATGAAAATTTTCTATAACAATATGTTACACAAACAAGGATAAAGTTCCCTTGGGTAACTTAGATAGTTGCCGTTTTAAAGTATACATGGTTATTAGTACAACACCAACCTCGCCGGACTGTATTACTAACATCATATACAATAACTTGTGTTCTATGACTTTTTAGAAAACAATAAATTTTCCAAAAACAAACCCTCAAGATCCCCTCTGCTGTCTTTTGTACTATCAGTTTACCTACATTACTAGTGTTTTCTTTTGCTTTGCAAACTGCGTAACATTTAGTGTTCACCTGAAATATTTTTATTAGAGATGCGCCGAATGTTCGGCCGAATATTCGTATATAGTACACTAGTACTCACGCGGGGCTTCGCTCCCGTGGATTCTATCACGGTAAAAACATAACTCTCCTTTTTTGCAGTCGCGTAAAAAGTAGCCTATAACCTTCCTCAAGCTTCAAGCTACTTCCATACCAAATTGCATCCAAATCCACCCAGTACTTTCGAAGATTAGCGCGTTCAAGCAAACAAACAAACAAACTTTTCCGCTTTATAATATTAGTATAGATTCGATATATATTATTTCATGTTCGTATTCGGCCGAATATTCGTTTGATTTACCGAATAATTACCTAATATTTAAATTATTGATAGTATTAAAAAAAAACATTTTATTAAATAGTAAGGTTGACTAATTACTAAATAAGTGCAGTTTATTCCGAAAATTGTACATATTTTTTTGTAAATGAAAGAAATACTACTTCTTGTACCAATTATTAATTGACAAAATAAAAAAGGTTAACATTAACAATCAATTTAAATAAAATTCTAATCAAATAAACTTCTGCTTTTTTTTACAAATGAATTAAACTAAATCAAATTTCTATGAAATTAACAATTTTAAGAACACTGCTTTGAGTAACAACTTTTTTCACTACTACTATTATCTTTAGGAACCAACAAGTATTAAAATATGTATCTAATCAAATTAGGTATTTTTTTATAAATGTCTATATCATATACCTACGCTAAATAAAATTTTTGAAACCTCCGCGCAGAATCGAACCGAATGATTCGGCCGAATATTCGGTTCGGTACATTTTGGATCGAAGATTCGGCCGAACATTCGTATTCGGTTGAACCTACATTCGGCGCATCTCTAATTTTTAGGGTTCCGTAGCCAAATGGCAAAAAACGGAACCCTTATAGTTTCGATATGTCTGTCCGTCTGTCTGTCAGTCTGTCTGTCTGTCTGTCTGTCCGTCCGTCCGTATGTCACAGCCATTTTATTCCGAAACTATTAAGAGTATACATCTGAAACTTAGTAGGTAGATGTATTCTGTGAACCACGTTCCAATTTTCAGAAAAAAAAATAAAAGATATTTAAAATAAAGGGGGGTCCCCAGACATGGAACTAGAACTGAAAATATTTTTTTTCATGAAACCTATGCGTGCGTGGTATCTATAGACAGGTCTTTAAAAATGATATGAGGGTTTCTAAAACCACTTTTTCATAAAGTCAATCGTTTAAAAGATATAAGCTTCCAAAGTGGTAAAATGCGTGTGTCCCCCCTCTAACTTCTAAAATAATGGAGTGAAAAACCTAAAAAAAATACATGTCTGTAGATCTTAATGTAAACTTTCAACCATAACTGGTTTGAACAAAATCGGGTCAGCAGTTTTTGAGATACAGCATATTTACTAAAACCGCAAATATAACTTTGTAATTCATACAAACACTATGAAAAACAAAGTTATTTAGCGTAGTTGTAAAAATGTAAATAAGCTAGTTTTAAGAAATTTTTAAGGTTTTATTTTATTCGTCAAATAACAATACAATTATATTATTATAGTTACTACGAAACCCTTCATGGGCGATTCTGACTCGCACTTGGCCAATTTTTATCACTGTATGAAAATCCAATGA
Organism: Tholera decimalis; assembly: GCA_943138885.2. Classification (NCBI taxonomy): domain Eukaryota; kingdom Metazoa; phylum Arthropoda; class Insecta; order Lepidoptera; family Noctuidae; genus Tholera; species Tholera decimalis. The sequence continues at coordinate 23,968,394 of OW964567.2, read as the reverse complement.
ACTAAAATATGATGAATTATTAAAGTCATAAAACAAAAGTTGTTGTTTTTGATTTTACTAACATAGTCCTAAGAGATTGTTAGTGTTTTACTAATAACCCTGTATATTTCATCTATACTATCAGTAATATATGTATAACATTTAATGATAGGCTTTATTTTGGTGATCATATTATCTATACTTATAATAAATCTGTAGAGAGGTCAATTCTGTACATGAAATATATTTACAAAATAACTATCAGGGGGCGATTAGGGATCGATACTGATGCCAAAAATGCAATCAGTAAAATTTTTGTCTGTCTGTCTGTCTGTCTGTCTGTATAACCGTTATAGAAACAAAAACTACTCAACGGATTTTAACGAAACTTGGTACAATTATTCGTCATACTCTTGAGCTGGTTATAGTATACTTTTCATCACGCTACAATCAATAGGAGCAGAGCAGTGAAGGGAAATGTTGGGAAAACGGGAGCAGTTACTCCATTTTTTAAGCTTCCGTCGCGTGTGCAACCTTAATGGTTAAAGCTACACAGAAATCATTTATGACGGAAATGTTCTCCTTAAAATTATATAAAAAATATCCCACGACAGCATATATCTATCTTTTATGGTTGACTCACAATAACACGTGTAACTCCCGATAGCTTAGCAGTTCGAAGCTTTCTGATTATTATTCTGCTCCGAAATTTAAAACCACCACAACTTTGCAATGGAACTCGGCTAAAAGTAACCCAGTTGCAACAAAATATAATCGAGGCTCAAATTTTAATAGGTTGCGGTGCAGGAGAAACCGTCTTTATTCCCAGAATTCCCATAATACCAAATCATTTTCCATTCCAATTTAAAAGAACGCAATTCCCAGTATCGGTGTGTTATGCAATGACAATTAAGGCTCAAGGGCAGACTTTTCGTGTTGACGGAGTAGATCTCGGTGTCAGTAGTTTCTCGCATGGTCAGTTGTACGTCGCTCTTTCCCGGGTTAGCAGTTCTAGAAATCTTTATGTTCACGTGCCGGACGGGTCAACTTTCAACATAGTTTATCCGGAAGCTTTGCGCTGAAGTATTGTCGTTCTATAGGTATGTACTTAAGCCTCATGTGAACGTAATCTAAACAATATTACCAATACATTAACTTAATAACACACAAGGAGTTACACGCTGACGGAGTCGCGGGCACAGCTATTAACAATAATATTGTGCGGTTCGGTATTGCGATATTTTTCAACAGTATTATAGATTGACATATTATATTTCCCTACTAAATCACGAAAGTTAATCTGTGTGTTATATCAAAATTACTGAACCGTGAGGAAGGACATAGGCTACTTTTTTTTACGGAAAACGACGGAAACGTGGACGAAGTCGCGGGCAACAGCTATCTATGCTAATATATAAGGCTGAAGAGTTTGTTTGTTTGAACGCGATAATCTCAGGAACTACTGGTTCGAATTGAAAACAAAAATTTAATTAAATTGTCAATTTATAGAGAAAGGCTTAAGCCTATATATCATTACGCTAAGGCCAATAGGAGCGGAGCACCAATGAAGAATGCTTCAAAATCGGGGTTAAATTTAACGTTAGCCCAAAGTAACTATTCCACGCGGACGAAGTCGCGGGCAAAAGCTAGTCTATACTAATATTATAAAGCGGAAAAGTTTGTTTGTTTAAACGCGCTAATCTTCGAGAGTAGAGTGGGTGGATTTGGATGAAACTTGGTATGGAAGTAGCTTAAAGCTCGAGGAAGGAAGCAAAAGAAGGAGGGTTATGTTTTTATCGTGATAAAGTCCACGAGAGCGAAGCCCCATTCAACTGGTAGGCTGCTATAAAAACCAGCATTTTTGGAAATAAACTAAGTTTCTTGAATCTAAGCCTACATTACTTTAGAAGAAAATGTATATCAACACGACTGCTCTGAAAAAGTGAAAGAAGACATCTCGAGGAAAACCACATGTCACCAACTCTCTCATAGAGAGGAACTCTAGGATCTTGCAGTAACAATATTATAGGCTGATCATAATCATACAGCAAGTATCATAATTAACACACACCCTCAAACACCTCAATTGGAAGATTAACTTATAATAATAACAATACATAGTTGATTTTTTTTTAGTAATACTTGAATTAACCATTTTTTAAGACTAACTAATGAAATAATCGTAAGACGATCCTTGATCAATAGTTATAAAAACATAACAAACAGCATTCAGTGTTGAAAAGATGAAGATGATGTCTTTTAAAACGAGAAAAGCTCATCCAATAAGCCCATCGCTCTTGACTTCGATCTGAGAGCTGTTGTATCAACATTTATTTATTTCAGACTACTATTGAGCAGCTTTCGAATTAGCATAAAAGCCAATTTGTACCAGATGGCGCATAGGTAGGTACCAGTGGCGAAGGGTGAATTCTCATAATAGAGAAGCCGGACCAAAAAATGCTTATCTTGCTCAAGTGTGATGCGTGAATTCCAGTAACTGTGGCCCTGTGGCTGACTTCGAAATCTTGTAACTTCGTAAATAATTATTTGTTTATTTGAAAATAATAGATTACTATTTATATATTCATATATATATAATAATAGACTAATATTTGCCATATTTCAAAAGGGAAGCCGGTAGAAATCGAGTTGTATGGAGCCTTCGCCACTGGTAGGTACTCACTTATACTAAATGAGCTTCAATTGTTGGCAATAACTGAAAACTATTAAAAAGAACTGGATCCTTCTTTTACTTGCACTAGACTTTAAGGAGGAACTGGTCACTGGAACGCACTGGTCACTCTAGTGCCCGATCTAGATGTGTTCCACGATAAACTACGTATATTTAAAAAGAAAATTAGTAATGTTTTATATAAAAATTAAGTAATTTATATCTAATTTACAATTGAGTTCTAATTTGTTCATAAACCTATTATAATGTATTTCTTCCATTTCAGTTTAATGTATTTAGTTAGTCACTTTTATCGTAATCGTAATTATAAATGTATGTCAATATCTAAATGTATAATACAAATTATAAGTTATTTCATATTTTTTATTATATTTTGTGAATAATTTACTTTAGAATAACCGATTATAATTGTAATTTTTATGTACGCCGTAATTGTCATGTTACATCAGACCAATTATCTGTAATATTTTTTTTGTGAATATAAAATGTGCGTGATGTGGCAGTGCTTTAAATAAATAAACTGGTGGCTGAATAATAACAGCCACACAGGTTGATCCTCGAGGTTTAGCAACGCTTGAAGGTCGGTCCGTGGATGGGGAGAACACTACATGCATCGAGAAGCATGTTAAGCCGTTGATGTCTGTCATTTCTACATCTTTGATAGGCGTTACGAGTAGACAGACACCAGGTATTCTGTCACCAGTCTTTCCAAGGAGTATGAAGGGCTAAGCAGATGACGATGACCAGACTTTTGCTTGTAGTTTCAGTGATAGCTCGTATGGCATGCAACAGATACCTTTAATATTTCACGCATTTACTTACAGAGACTGTAACAGCTTCAGTCCTCTGCCGGCACCTTTGACCTGAGGAGCACCCGGGCTGACGTCAGCAGCAGCAGTAAACACCGATGGACCTTTAGTGGCAAGAAAAAAATTACACTTCATAAAATTATATAATACTTAGCCTACTCTAAGTTCATAATAACTAATTAATGATATCTAATTGTGTTTAGTTAAGGTACATAAAGTTTTAAAATGTTTACTAATTACAGTTTAAAATAACTTAAATTATAGAATTTAAGTTATTTTAAACTGTAATTAGTAAAATATTATGATACTGTAATTTATTAATTTTGAGAATCGTTTTTGTATGATATATACAATAGGATTGTGTGTATTTAAATTAATTATTTCATATTAATTTAAATACACACAATCCTATTGTGTGTATTTCAATCCTATTGTGTGTATTTAAATTAATTATTTTTTTACGGTATTTTTGCAATAATACATATTTTTACTGTAAAATATGGCCTTTGACTACTTGTTAATACCTTTTTTAGTCGATTTGGTTAGATATAATAATCAACAGTTTAAATTTATACGACATCGGCACTTTTGGCCGCTTTACTTAGAGCGCGGGACCACTGTGCATCGTTACATGGTGTGTCCACCATATTCCCAAAACGTTTTGTGCGTATGGGTGTGATGTCTCACACCCATACGCACAAAACGTTTTGGGAATACTTTCATCGTGCATACAGCTAAGGAGTGGAATTATTTAGCCTATAAATCATAAATAAATAAGAAAATGAAAACTAAAAAAGTAAATTTCAGCATCAGAGGCCGTGTAATTTGACGCTTGTGTGTATGTGAAATAATGTTTAATTTTTTTTTATTACTTATAGGCTCGGATCTGACCACCATCTCACCAGATAGTAAGTGATGATGTGGTTGCATTTTACCTGATGGTAAGCAATGATGTGATCCAAGATGAAAAATTTAGAAGTAGCCTATTCACTCTTTTTAACCGACTTCAAAAAAAGGAAGAGGTTCTCATTTCGTCTTGAACTCTACCTCATTACTTGAAGACGGCTGGACCGATTTGAAATTTTTTTTCGTTGTCGCATTATTACTAGTTGGTCCCATTAATATGAAATTAGTATCTGATGATGGGATCCTGGAGTAATCGAGGGAACTCTTCCAAATAGGCACACCTATAGCGTTTTGGGTATTTCTAATAATACCTTGTACAGTTGCTCTCGAAAAGCTCCATTTGGGGAAGTGGAACTGATGATGAAGACCACATATGGCCACCGAAACTACTCAATAATAAGTACTTCGTGGATTGCGATTCGATTACTTAAATAAGCACTTTATGCTCGTCACAATACATATGGTGATGTAGAGCTGATGATGAAGTACCAGGAGAACTCCTCAAAAATTAACGGCTCTGCATCGGGAAATGCAATATTTTGTAAAAGGTGATAAGTAGTTCACATTTTGGCTTTTGTAACTAGATAAATTACAAACCGACCCACTAAAAATCGTGAAAAACACTTTTTAGCAAAAAATAAAACCGAATTCCATATCAAAACACTACAAAGCCAAAAATAATTTTAAAGGCGGTGTCAAATAAAAACTTTTTAGCAAAAAATAAAACCGACTTCCATATCAAAACACTACAAAGCCAAAATAATTTTAATTTCGGTAGTCGGTGTTGTTGGTTTTGGATTTTCTTTTTTTTCACACCGCCTTCCGAAACTAAAATTATTTTTAGCTTTGTAGTGTTTTGATATGGAAGTCGGTTTTATTTTTTGCTAAAAAGTTTTTATTTTCACGCTTTTTAGTGGGTCAGTTTGTAATTAATCTAGTTACAAAAGCCAAAATGTCAACTACTTATCAGCTTTTACAAAAAACGCAATGCAGGGTAAACGAAAAGATGGTCAATGTAAATATTTTTTTAGACATTTGTTGATTTTTCAGAAACGGCTTGTCCGATTTCGATAAAATTTTCATGGGACCATTTGGGAAGTATACCCTTTCCAACAAAAAAAGAATTTTTCAAATCGGTTGGCAAGCGACGGAGCCATGCCCGAACAAACATAAAAAAAAACAAACAACCATCCGAATTGAGAACCTCCTCCTTTTTTAGAAACCGGTTAAAAAAAAAAGAAAATACAAAACCAATAACACCGACTACCGAAATTAAAGTTATTTTTGGCTTTGTAGTGTTTTGATATGGAAGTCGGTTTTATTTTATGCTTAAAAGTTTTTTACTTAATAACCCTCAGGTTTCCAGGCAGCAACAAGGAAACCTACAGCACTGCCCTGCCAATCCAAAACACTGTAAATTTCGAAAACCAGATTTGAGATAGTTAACAATATAGGTTTTCAATTTAATTAATTTGATAGTGATAGTGTTTTTAGCTTGCCTTATCTTGCAGAATATACATTGTAATGGAAAAAATGTAAGTCAGGTCACATAACGTGACATGTGACAACCTTAAATACATTTATTGGGTCTAGTGTGAATAAATGATAGTAGGTGAGCAAGATTTTTGGAAACCTTTTTAGGGTTCCGTAGTCAACAAGGAACCCTTATAGTTTCGCCATGTCCGTCTGTCTGTCCGCGGTTTAGGTCAAAAACTATTGGTACTAGAAAGTTGTACTTTGGCATGAGTATACACGTTAATGACGCCAAAAAAGTGGTAGAATAAAATTTTGAAAAAACAATTATTTAGGGTACCTCCCATACATGTAAAGTGGGATGATAATTTTTTTTCTTCGTTCTTCCCATAGTGTGGGATATCGTTGGATAGGTCTTTCAAAAATATTAGGGGTTTGGTAAGACCGTTTTTTGATTAAGTAAACCGTTCGTGACTTATCAAGCTTTAAAGTACCAATTTTCGTTAGAGTCAAGTGTCCCCCTCCCACTATCAACTAAACGGTTGTAGTCAGAAATTCAAATGTCACGGCAGTAGTACCTATATATAACGAAATTTAAAGGAAAACTATTACACATAAGTGGGCTTTACAAGTTTACGAGTAATAGTCGACCAATTGTATTTGACTCGAAAATTTCGAACAACTCTATAGAAATGTCGATAGATGGCGCTAAGCGCCAGTTGTATCGTGCTAGTTTCTTGTGACGATTGAGTAGTCTGGCTCTGTGTCCGTATTTAAATTCAAAACACCGACTATGACAAGTTTTATACAAATCTCTAAAAAAAATTAAAACTTTCCTGTTAAATTGTCGGATCAGATGAGGATTTGTATAGGAAGTCAAATTAGTTAGGTAGTCATGTTTGCCTTTTAGTTACAGCATGGTACGAAACGATCAGTCAGCGAATACGACACGCACTTGGCTGTTATAAAAACTACGGAACCCTACACTGCGCATGGCCCGACACGCACTTGACCAGTTTTTAACTGCATGTATAGAGTCTGGCAAACGAAAGTAGACACTCGAATTATTTGCAAACTTTTTATATGGCAATACTATACTAATGTCAAACTCAATTTTCCAAAACAAGATGGCGTGTTGTTGGTGATTTGTTGTGATCTTGTTAATAGCGTTTATTCAGCGAAAAATGAACAAAACTATTAAAAGTGGAGTACGTGAGATGTTGTTTCGCATGATGTCTAAATATCAAGAAAAACAACAGTAGAAAGACGCCAAATTCAAACAAAAACAAGATTGTTTACGTGTGGTGTTCGATTTTATAAGTTAGTATGACGCTATTAAGTTGATACTTTGTCGTAATTCATAATTTATATTTATCTTTTAGCGAGGAAAAATATCTATTTTGATTCACATTCATTTTATAGTATGTTAAACACCTTCATTATGGTTATTTAACATACTATTAAATGTTGCATGGCTCTTAACAATTTTTTTTTGTTTTATAGAAAATCTAGTGTATGTAGCAGGGGTTGATGAGATAGTGAAAACTATTGAAAAATTTACGGATTTAAAGTAGAAAGATAGGACAAGAACCCAGATCCAGTACTTGGATGAAATAACTTCAATCACTGGTAAATTTTTACTAGGAGTACATAACTTTTATAAAGATGTAATTGAATTCATGATTTGCAGAACCCAATCATTGTTTTACCATTCTTTACAGAAGTGAGCGTTACTACATTAAAAAGAATTAAAAAGGAAGGTGCGCGTAAAGACCATATAAACCCACAGTGTCCGACTTAGATAGTTTCGACATAGATGCTATTCGTAACAAAACTAACGAATTTTATATCGTTAGAAAACAAGTTAAAAACGAAACGCACCAAAGCCAGTATATGAAGCTGATGAAATTCTGAAGCAGAATGGGCACGAGGTATTGCGACTTCCCCCCTACCACTGTGATCTAAATGCCATTGAGTTAGTATGGAGTTTGGCTAAACATAAAGTGGCAAGTAAAAATATTGCTTTGCCTGCAGTGGAGTTAGAGAAAGTTATAAAGAGTCGTTTGAAAATAAAACTCCCGAGGAGTGAAAGAAAATGACTGATCATGTCATCCATGTTGAAAATAAATATAATGAAAGGGACAGAATTACAGAAAATATTTTAGAAAGTTTTATAATTAACATAGGAAACAATGATTCCAATGACTAATGAAACTTTCCAGATGAAAGTCTTACATTCAGATTTTGATTATAGTGAATAAATCAGAACTATTTTAGAATACCGTTGTTTTTTTTTAATTCGAATTAAGACACAATATCTAAACTATTACCTACCTAAAATACGTCTTGTATTTTTATTCCGATGAAATAAAATAGATAATTCTAAAGTATCAAATAAGGTTATTCTAGGTATTTCATAGTAGTTTTGGGGTTGCTACGCTGATATTCTTTAAATTTACCGCGCTTTTTCAATCTCTACTTTCGTTTGCACAGACTCTAATGAAAGTATTCCCAAACGTTTTGGGTGTATGGATGCGATGTTCACCATGTAACGATGGCGCATCGCCTTTCGTCTTATAGTCTGATGATGGAATGGGCTTGGTCAAATTGATTAATCTATTATCAACAAAATATTGGTTAGACCAGACCTCATTAGTGCGAAAATCAGTTATGTCAGTGAGCTTCAGATTACCCAATAAACATAAGAGCTTTAAGGACAAATAGAAATGTAAAGTTTTACAAACCTCCAGGTTTTTGTTGTGCCTTTGCAAGAAGCATGGCTGCTATCTTGCCCCTGCCACCAATTGAGGAGACACCAGAAGTGGAGGGTGGACATTGCTGTAATTAATTACAAACAATCCTATAATTTTTGCTAAATGAAACCTATTTAATGCTGTAAAACGGCAAGTTTTTAAACACACAAATTGACTCTTTTTAAGCTAACAGAGTCAGTAACAGTGCTAAAATACAGGGAACTCGAACAAATAAATATCCCGTTTTAAGTTCTAATGATACAAATTGACTCAACCAATGATAATTCCTTTATATCCTTTTTTATTTTTTTGTAAAAGCAGCAGTATAGATAACAAATTAAAATTGAAATTAGAAGTTCTGTAATATTTTTAATTAATTACTTATTTTATTAACTTGATTTATTGTTATTAAAGATAGGTATTCTAATTTAACAACATAATTCCGCTTGAGAAAGTTGTCAATACATTTCTTGAATACATAATGTGAAGACTTGTTATTGGCTCTCTGGCGACTATGTATTCCTCTTTTTATGTTCCTATTAGCTGTAAGTCCTCCATATAATAAATAAATAAATATTTATTACCAATTATTTCACTATGAAGCTAAGCTTTATTGTGCACACAGCCAAGCTGTGGAATTCTCTGCCGGCTTGTCTTGTGTATTGGTTATTTTTTGTATTGCAAACATAAACATTCCAAAATACAAATCTTTCCTCTATATAATACAAGCAGTTGTGCTGGGCTTCACTCCCTTGGACTTTTTCATGTTACAAGCACAATCTCCTTCTTTTGAAGTCTTTAACTTTCCTCAAGCTTCCAGCTACTTCCATACCAAATTTCATCCAAATCCACCCAGTACCTTCGAAGATTAGCAAGTTTAAACATACAAATTGTTCCTTTTTATAATATTAGTATCTAGGTTAGTTGATTCTAGACACAAGAAATCACTAGAAATGACATTGGGAACTTTTATCCCCGCTTTTCAAAAAGTGGCGGACACAAACGAAACCTATCACAGATGATAGACACTATTATCCACTTCATTGTCGTGCATTTTTTTTTCCTGTAACATATGGGAATATTGAAAAAATAAGGTTTCAATACTTTAGTATTTTAACTTTTACACTTCACATTACACCTAAAAAAAATTAATAATATCATCACAAAAAATGGACGAGAAGGAATACATAGCTATTATTGTTCCTGTATCCATGGCTGCCACACAGTGGGCTGTTGTGCACATATTGCGAGTATGATATACTATTTCATGAGCCAGACATGAAGATGTCAATCTTGCGCCAGCTGCCTTTTTGGACCATAATATTATCATTGATTATGATGAATAATAAAAGCCTATTATTATATAACTCCTCTTTTTATTTAGCCTTTGTTCAATCTGGTTGTTTAGACTTCTTTTTTTTTATTAAAAGAACCCCTCACTAGGAATTTCTCCAGCATTGTGGGTGCGTTTACAAACATTTAAACTCATATACACAAACAGCTAGACCTGGAACAACTACTTGTAGGTCATCAAAGTACCTACCATATTACTACTCGTATATAATAAACAATTGGTGATGATGATGATTATTAATTATTTAGTAGGGCACAAAATGTTACTTGATATTGTCAAATACAGTATAAGTATTAGTTTATTAATATAAGTTCAGTACTGTGTTTTTATATTTTTTTTAAACAAATAATAAATAACATTCAGTGAAAAAATAAGTAAAAATATATAACTTTTTCTTAGTTATTCTGCGATGCAAAACAATATAAAATGTAAAAAAATCAAATCATTTTAGACAAAAATATTTCCAACTTAGACTCATCATACCTCAGAATTCCCATATGTCACAACATAGCGCTTTAAGTAAACATACCTACAGGTCTAAAGGTTTGAAATAAAGTACGTTTCATCTTAGTCCGACGTGGGGATTTTTCCCATAGTAAAGTTCCCAATGTCTTTTCTATTCTAAATCTCATAAATTTGTGAATATTTTCTTAAAAAGTCTTGAGTACTATATTTTTTTTAAAAAGCTTTTTTTATTACTGTTGGGCCCACTCTTGACTTCGATCTCGCCTGATGGTAAGCGATAGATGAGGTCTAAGATGGGATGAGCAAGCCCAGAAGATGCCTATTTACTCATGCTTTAAAGGCTGAAAGGTCATAAGTGGCATTAATTAACTTGATTTATTGTTATTAAAGATAGGTATTCTAATTTAACAACATAATTCCGCTTGAGAAAGTTGTCAATACATTTCTTGAATACATAATGTGAAGACTTGTTATTGGCTCTCTGGCGACTATGTATTGCTCTTTTTATGTTCCTATTAGCTGTAAGTCCTCCATAAAGTAAATAAATAAATATTTATTACCAATTATTTCACTATGAAGCTAAGCTTTATTGTGCACACAGCCAAGCTGTGGAATTCTCTGCCGGCTTGTCTTGTGTATTGGTTATTTTTTGTATTGCAAACATAAACATTCCAAAATACAAATCTTTCCTCTATATAATAAGCCCAGCACAACTGCTTGTATTATATAGAGGAAAGATTTGTATTTTGGAATGTTTATGTTTGCAATACAAAAAATAACCAATACCAATTTAACAAAAAATATTTCCTCATTAAAATGCTATATTATCACTAAGTTACATAGGCTTAATTTTTTTTGCAAATGAAAACTTCACACAAGTGAACTTCGTTCATGTGGGAGGTTTTTCCGGTATAAATAAATCCCGATTCCATTGGAATTTCGGGATAAAAACTGTCCTATGTCCTTCCCAGAGCCCTAAACTATTCCCATGCCAAATTTCATCTAAATTGGTTCAGTGGTTTAGGCATGAAAAGGTAACAGACAGACAGAGTTACTTTCGCATTTATATATTATTACATATTAGAATGGATAGATTCGTAATTCAGTTTGTTAGGTTTTGCAATGTTCAGCCAAATGAAGTGCCAAACTCACACATCACAGTCAGTAGTTGACTTTAGTTGTTTTCGAAGAAATCCGATTGCCAGAAGATCACTAATTAAGATAATTTCAAAATAATATTAAGAATATCATGAAACATACAACATAATATGAAAATTATAGTAAAATTGGAGACTACTGACAAAATTAATTTAATTTTACTTACACTAGCTGGAATACTAGAGCTTGCAAGACTTGGGCTTGTTGTGCCAACACCACTTGCAGTAACACTTGGGGCTGAACTGGCATCTGGTGTAGACTCTGGAGAGGCCTCATCTGATGTAGAGCCCATTTGCGTCTTTTTCAGAGCCTGCAGGAGGGCCAAGCCCCTGCCACGGCCCCTCAATGGGTCTGCCATTTTGTCCTCCTATGGAACGAACAATTTTTTAGGTTATTTGTAATTTTGTTCTGGTTTCTAGAATCAGCTGTCTTTGCATCAAATTCAACTCTTCTTTCAGATATGTGTACTACAGGTAATAAATGAGCTCTCAGTTGCGATGGCTTTAGTAACTTATGGGTTATTTGGTATTACAAATCTACTTGTAGACTGAATTCACTTGACACCGGCCTCATCTAGTTTAAATTTATGAAAAAAATTATGTGTAAAATTGTTATTTAATAACTAATATGCAAAACAAAGATCATTAATCATTGAATTAAATAGTTATGTATGAAATGTTACTAAAAGGCATGTTCTATGAGAAGTTGATGGAAAGTGTAAAGAATCAACCAACAGCAAAATATATTCTTGTTGTTTAATATTAAGAACATTTAACTAGATACATGTAATCAATAGATGGGCATTTAAAAGAACTAAAATTTTTGGACCTTGTGTTTAAGGTCCAAGAAATTTTAGTTCTGACAAAGCAGTTGTCGTTATTATTAGCTCTAACAAATTTGAAATAATGAATAACATTACGACGCATCGTAATGTAACCCCTCGTTTTCACCAAGGTATAATACATGTCTTTTACAAATTTGATGCAAGTTTTTCGTTTCTCATATACATGTATAAAACATGTTGTATACAAAATATGTATGAAACTATATACATGTATAAAACTTGTTGTAAGTATACAAAACTTATATGAAACTTGTTGGTTGAAAACTTCTAGTTGCCTACATGTAAACATGTTTATGATCTCAAGTGTTTGTTGTAGCTAAACTTGTAGAATTCGAGACAAAATAAGTCCGTACTTTTATATTTTCTGCTAATAAAAAAAAACTGTTGTGACAATGGAAAGAGAAGATGCTGAAGAACTTTACTTCATGTGTACGGTATACTTCTACATGCAAACTGAAGCAAATTCAAGGAAAAAACGCAAGTACTGGTCGCGATCATTTTTGAGAAGAAGAGACCAAGAAGGGGCCTACCGTTCTATATTAAATGATTTAAGAATAGAAGACCGAAGTGGATTTAGAAATTTTGTTAGGATGACTCCAGTTAATTTCGAGAATTTGCTTCAAAGAGTTGCACCATACAAACATTAGTCAGACCTGTTGTGACTGCTATGCGCAAGGTCGTGGGTTCGATTCCCCCTCCGGACAAATGTTTGTGTGATGAGCACGATCATTTGTTCTTTGTCTGGGTGTAATTTATCTATAATATGTATGTATTTAGAAATATATATGTATGTTTATCAGTTGTCTAGTACTCATAGCTCAAGCTCTGCTTAGTTTGGGACTAGATGGCGTTGTGTGAAAGTTGTGGAATATTATATTATTATTATATTTCTAAACAGAATACACATAATCGAGATGCCATCACTCCAGCAGAGCAATCAGCTGTTGTCTGAGATATCTAGCTACTGGTGATTCGTATTCTTCTTTAATGTACTTCCATCAGATATCTAATCAATATCAATAAAATATCAATAAGTTCTAAAGTTTGTTTCTTTGACCCCTCCATTCTTCTTCTTTCGTTTTCGCTAAGGAAAAAAATGCGATCCGTCCGATCTGTTGAAAACTTTATCCAACAAGCATGGATAAAGTTTAAAACTTGTTTGTAATTAGTATTATACAGAAATTGCAATAAAATAAACAATACTTGTCTAAACCACAACTGTATTTTTGTAGGTGAGAACGCTATCAATGTATCAGACAAGATCTAACATGTCACAGACTTCAGTGTAAACGCAAATGTGTTTTATACTTGTATAAATACTTGTAGGCTACAAAGTGTGAACGAAATAATGTTTGAGACAGTCTCAATACATGTATAAAACAAATAATTATGTTTTGACAAGTATTCTACAAGTTTTGTATCAAACTTGTATTCTTGTTTCTTGGTGAAAACGAGGGGTAACACGTAACTTGAGGGTAGGTTGTCCACTAGCCAGTACTTACTCTAGGTATCCTAACCTTTACTTAAGTTGAAAGCAAAATTGAATTGACTGTAGAAGTGCAGTCAGTCTACTCAATAACTAGTTTAGAAAATTACAACTTGCACTAACATTATAGTAACGATGTTGGTAAAGTAGGTATATTAGATTATAACGAATTTAGTGCAACAATTAACTTGTTTTATTTTATTATGTATCACTGAAACTTGAAAGTATATCAGCGTGGCCGAAATAAGCTAACTATCCATAAAACTAAAATATAACTCTCATCTAGAAAAACGATTGGCTAAGCAATTTCAAAATGATCACGTTTGATGTGATTTGCAAAGAAACAATAAGCGCAATATGTGATTAGAAATATTTGTTATAATATGAAAGACACTACTTACTTTTATCTTTTAGATCAGTTTTTTTTATTTCTGTTTTATTTTTCTCTGCCTGTATTCGTGCCTGAATTTCGTGCCTTATTTTCTTTTCTTGATGAATCCAAAGAGAAAGAAGAGGCTGGATACAACCATGAACCAAGAACAGTAAACAATCCAAAGACAAGCGAAAACGAGAAAATAGAGTGACTGTTACATAGACAAACGCAAATATAGAATAGAGGAAAGACCAAGGAACATGTACCTAAACTGGAATGTGGACGGGAAGCTCAAATCCGTTCCGAAGAGTATACCCTCGAAGGACCTAGCTATCTCTTTCTAGTAGTGTGGATATCAATTCGCGATAAACGTAAGGACAATTTTATTTGATGCAATATTTGCAGGTTTTTTTAAGACACTTATTATTAACCATACAAATGATGTATTTCTGTTACCGCTATAACAAAAAATTAATTAAAATAAATATTTAAGGGAGACTCCCATACAACAGTTGTGATTTTTTTGGCAATTTGGATTTGAATTTTTTTTGGTAATGGTTCCGTACCACTCATTACCTACCTATAAAAATACCCTTCATGCGCGAGTCTGACTCGTACTTGGCCGGTTTTTTTCTTAACAACGTATTAAATAGAAAGAAATAAATAAATTCAATTATGGTATTACAAATCTACTTGTAGACTGAATTCACTTGACACCGGCCTCATCTAGTTTAAATTTATGAAAAAAATTATGTGTAAAATTGTTATTTAATAACTAATATGCAAAACAAAGATCATTAATCATTGAATTAAATAGTTATGTATGAAATGTTACTAAAAGGCATGTTCTATGAGAAGTTGATGGAAAGTGTAAAGAATCAACCAACAGCAAAATATATTCTTGTTGTTTAATATTAAGAACATTTAACTAGATACATGTAATCAATAGATGGGCATTTAAAAGAACTAAAATTTTTGGACCTTGTGTTTAAGGTCCAAGAAATTTTAGTTCTGACAAAGCAGTTGTCGTTATTATTAGCTCTAACAAATTTGAAATAATGAATAACATTACGACGCATCGTAATGTAACCCCTCGTTTTCACCAAGGTATAATACATGTCTTTTACAAATTTGATGCAAGTTTTTCGTTTCTCATATACATGTATAAAACATGTTGTATACAAAATATGTATGAAACTATATACATGTATAAAACTTGTTGTAAGTATACAAAACTTATATGAAACTTGTTGGTTGAAAACTTCTAGTTGCCTACATGTAAACATGTTTATGATCTCAAGTGTTTGTTGTAGCTAAACTTGTAGAATTCGAGACAAAATAAGTCCGTACTTTTATATTTTCTGCTAATAAAAAAAAACTGTTGTGACAATGGAAAGAGAAGATGCTGAAGAACTTTACTTCATGTGTACGGTATACTTCTACATGCAAACTGAAGCAAATTCAAGGAAAAAACGCAAGTACTGGTCGCGATCATTTTTGAGAAGAAGAGACCAAGAAGGGGCCTACCGTTCTATATTAAATGATTTAAGAATAGAAGACCGAAGTGGATTTAGAAATTTTGTTAGGATGACTCCAGTTAATTTCGAGAATTTGCTTCAAAGAGTTGCACCATACAAACATTAGTCAGACCTGTTGTGACTGCTATGCGCAAGGTCGTGGGTTCGATTCCCCCTCCGGACAAATGTTTGTGTGATGAGCACGATCATTTGTTCTTTGTCTGGGTGTAATTTATCTATAATATGTATGTATTTAGAAATATATATGTATGTTTATCAGTTGTCTAGTACTCATAGCTCAAGCTCTGCTTAGTTTGGGACTAGATGGCGTTGTGTGAAAGTTGTGGAATATTATATTATTATTATATTTCTAAACAGAATACACATAATCGAGATGCCATCACTCCAGCAGAGCAATCAGCTGTTGTCTGAGATATCTAGCTACTGGTGATTCGTATTCTTCTTTAATGTACTTCCATCAGATATCTAATCAATATCAATAAAATATCAATAAGTTCTAAAGTTTGTTTCTTTGACCCCTCCATTCTTCTTCTTTCGTTTTCGCTAAGGAAAAAAATGCGATCCGTCCGATCTGTTGAAAACTTTATCCAACAAGCATGGATAAAGTTTAAAACTTGTTTGTAATTAGTATTATACAGAAATTGCAATAAAATAAACAATACTTGTCTAAACCACAACTGTATTTTTGTAGGTGAGAACGCTATCAATGTATCAGACAAGATCTAACATGTCACAGACTTCAGTGTAAACGCAAATGTGTTTTATACTTGTATAAATACTTGTAGGCTACAAAGTGTGAACGAAATAATGTTTGAGACAGTCTCAATACATGTATAAAACAAATAATTATGTTTTGACAAGTATTCTACAAGTTTTGTATCAAACTTGTATTCTTGTTTCTTGGTGAAAACGAGGGGTAACACGTAACTTGAGGGTAGGTTGTCCACTAGCCAGTACTTACTCTAGGTATCCTAACCTTTACTTAAGTTGAAAGCAAAATTGAATTGACTGTAGAAGTGCAGTCAGTCTACTCAATAACTAGTTTAGAAAATTACAACTTGCACTAACATTATAGTAACGATGTTGGTAAAGTAGGTATATTAGATTATAACGAATTTAGTGCAACAATTAACTTGTTTTATTTTATTATGTATCACTGAAACTTGAAAGTATATCAGCGTGGCCGAAATAAGCTAACTATCCATAAAACTAAAATATAACTCTCATCTAGAAAAACGATTGGCTAAGCAATTTCAAAATGATCACGTTTGATGTGATTTGCAAAGAAACAATAAGCGCAATATGTGATTAGAAATATTTGTTATAATATGAAAGACACTACTTACTTTTATCTTTTAGATCAGTTTTTTTTATTTCTGTTTTATTTTTCTCTGCCTGTATTCGTGCCTGAATTTCGTGCCTTATTTTCTTTTCTTGATGAATCCAAAGAGAAAGAAGAGGCTGGATACAACCATGAACCAAGAACAGTAAACAATCCAAAGACAAGCGAAAACGAGAAAATAGAGTGACTGTTACATAGACAAACGCAAATATAGAATAGAGGAAAGACCAAGGAACATGTACCTAAACTGGAATGTGGACGGGAAGCTCAAATCCGTTCCGAAGAGTATACCCTCGAAGGACCTAGCTATCTCTTTCTAGTAGTGTGGATATCAATTCGCGATAAACGTAAGGACAATTTTATTTGATGCAATATTTGCAGGTTTTTTTAAGACACTTATTATTAACCATACAAATGATGTATTTCTGTTACCGCTATAACAAAAAATTAATTAAAATAAATATTTAAGGGAGACTCCCATACAACAGTTGTGATTTTTTTGGCAATTTGGATTTGAATTTTTTTTGGTAATGGTTCCGTACCACTCATTACCTACCTATAAAAATACCCTTCATGCGCGAGTCTGACTCGTACTTGGCCGGTTTTTTTCTTAACAACGTATTAAATAGAAAGAAATAAATAAATTCAATTATGAATACAAAGGTCTGTATCGGTCTGTTACGCTTTCACGGTTAAATCACAGAGCCGCTTTCGAAAAAATTTGGCATGGAGATAGTTTAAAACCCTGGGAACTATATAGGGTTCTTTCTATCACAGATTTTTGAACAGTGGCTCGGTAGCGTGATATAACAGAATTCCACGCGGGCGAAAAGCTAGTTCTCAATATATATCTGAGGAACTTATATTGAGCGAGCTAATTTCTATAATAAACGCTTCGTTATGCAGACTAAATGCAAAATTGGTTTTCTTAAGCAGACTTTATTGCGTTGAATTATAAACTTTCAAAGTGGTTAAGACCCATGATACAAATACAATTATTGCAGATTGAATTAATGACAGAATCACCAGCTGGCAATTCTTCGAAGGCTTGGCCTTGGTAGGCAGTGGTATAGACGTCCAAACAAACGTGCATGAATTGGTAATCTACGTTTATTCGACACTTGTACGGTCAGAACCAGTAGACTAAAAATAAAATGATGCAGTGTTTATATATAATTAAAACTACTAAAACCCTTCATGAAAAACGATGATTATAAATAGAAAGAATAACAGAAGAGATATAATTTATTTGTAATATATTTATTTAGGTTAACCTACAATTGTTTACACTATACATTTGTATGAAACGGTCATATTATATTTATAAGTGTAACAATTAATTACAGGCTAACACCACATGTGCTATTTAAGGTTAGAAATCAATATTATTAACATACATAATCCTAAACATAAAGGAGGCAGATCGAATGACAATTATAAGGTTATTATTATTAGGTCGGTTCTATATTTTCTAGTTCCTCATATGTTGCAGCTGCAGGTTTGTTACAAGATTGGCTTGACACACAACCCTAAAAAATGTATTACACTATTATTAGTTAAAAGTATGGAAACAATCTTTAAATTATGAATTATTATTGATATTTGTCGACATTAACTAACTGCAGTGGATAAAAGTTAAGTAATTAAGTTATAAGTAATTATTAATATAATAAACTACACTTGTAAGCAAGTTTGCGTAGCTGGGTTTTTGGCCAAAATGATATAAAATATTTTTGCCATCAATTTGCTAAGCAAAAGTAAATAAATCAACTAAAATGTCGACTTTTATGCTTATTAACTTGACTCCTTTCATAACATTCACTTACCTACTACTTAGATCTTTGAATGTGCCCAGTACAGGTTGTATATTCTTTTCTTTAGTGGGTTTCAATATTATAGTACTTAAAACATTTATTTGTTTCGCTTTAACAGGAATCTAAAATAATAATAGATTGATGAGAACAAAATTTTAGTAGGTATTAATGGTTAAGATAGATTCAAAATGAAAATTCATCTTGTTATGCTCATATTCTATTTCGGAACGGTGATCTTCATGTCATTTGTAAAGATTGATAACTTACTTTAGGGAAAATGGATGCAATTGCATCATTTGATCTTGTTTCGAAATGCAATATTTCTTCGGGCTTGAAATGGCGGCTACAAATTTTGGAACCGTTTCTGACCTTTTTCTGTGTAGAACACGGAGCCACCGGTCTCGAAGATCATCATTTTTAGGAAAGCTTAAAATAACAAAAAATAATAAATAATGAGAAGAAAGAAAACTAATAAATAAGAAGCATAAAAAGAAGAACATCCGCTTTTACATTGAAAACATAGTCACCCTAAATGCAATTTGTAAACAAAGTCACAAAACTTACTTAAAAAAGGAAATTCCAGACCCGGGGTACCCTTCACTCTTGCAATTAACCACAAAACACGTTCTTACCATGGTTACAGTATCTTGCACTTTAATATTACGAAAACTCACAAAATTAAATATAATGCAAATTTACAAACATACAGATGTCAAGTAAACGTCAGACGGCAACGTAGTAATTGCCATGTATAGTATAATATATCACTACTAATTGTTACAAATTCCATTTTTTTTTTGTTTTAAACATCTTGTGTTTGCATGGTAAAATAACTATAATTTTCATTAATATGCATACAGTAATAATGGTAATTCATTTTAAAGATAGAATCCCAAAGAAGTTTAAAACTAGGTGTTATTACTACAACAGACAGGTTGAAAAAATTACCATTGAAATAAATATTTTTAATCTGGCACACAGAAGAAAGGGACACAGTCCACACACGCACTGTCTCGCTCGGAACGAAAAGTTCCTTCAGTTTTATGCGTGCAAGTTTATACTCTATTGTTTAACAGCTAAGAAAGACTTTCTGTATTCTTTGAATCATTCGTAAGCAATCCAGTTAGTAGGTAAAAGATCCTTGGGAAAGACTAATTCCATATAAACCTTGATAATTATTATACAATTTTGAGAAATCCTCGTGAGTCGTCAACTTCATATTAATTTTTGAAATCCTATTTTAATTACCGCAGCTTTATATTATTTGACTACTTTATCTGTATCACTCGAGTTTTATATTTGTTCATTTTAAGCGTCTCACATTCTTAAGCCTGCAATACATGTTGGCCGAGCGTTGTCGAATGAAGGCCAATACCAACATGTAGACGGTATATTTGCCTTGTCTTGCTATCGCTCGGTGTCACTTGCATAGAGTACTATAATGGTGAACGCAGACCTAGCCGCACCGCACGCGCCGCAGTCTTTGCATTCGAATTCTTTATATGAAGTTCTATGCAACCTCGCACACCTACCCGCGCCGCAGTCGCCGCAGTCCCTGAAACGACCGAACTCCCCTAGACGCAGCTGATGACGTCACCCGCACGCAGCGCGGATGACGTCATTCGCATCCACGGCGCGCAGTGTTGCCAGAGTTATAAAGTAGACAGAGAATCTCTGTCAACGGTTTATAATAAAATTACTTATTCTCGTATAAATAATTACTTGCTTATTTCCTATTATAGCACCTACAGATAAAATTACACAAAAGAGCAAAATACCAATACCAAATACAGATTTTATACAGATTTTTTAAATCTTCGGATAGATAATGCTTTCAATAATCTGGCAACACTGACGGGAACAACTGCAGCGACTGCGGCGCGGATAGATGTGCGAGGCCATTAACAAAAAGCGATGACTGCGGGGACTGTAGAGACTGCGGTGCGGCTAGGTCTGCGTTCACCATAATACTACAAATAGTCACTTGCCTGGTTGGCAGCTTTGACAACCCTCAAACACACACAGCTGAACATCCTTTTGACTATTACTGCACGAGAGAAGGGATTTTTTAATTTTTAAAATAAGCGAACTGTGTAATTTACTTTTGAAAGGGTTTTGAGCTAGGGTTTGGAGACAACTTAGGGAGTCTGTAAAAATAACGGCTTTATCAATGCGGTGGGACTCGATAAAAAGACATGCTTCCAATAAAGCCACACACTCGCCTGTGAACACAGAAGCTTCCTTGGGGCATTTATACTGCAATATGATCCTGGAGTCTTCGAAGAGCACTGCAGCTCCTGTATGACTAGAGTCGGTAGATTTCGAAGCGTCTGTAAAGAATCTCTGGAAGCCGTTCCATCGCTCCTCCACAGACGCGTTGAACATCGAATTCGCTGCGGGGGAATTTTTGTGTATACCAATGTTGAAGTGGATTTTTGGGATGAAACACAAGACTTTGTAATCGAAATAAAAGAGGGGTAATTTGGGATACTGTACGATTGGGTATTCTAAATATTGAGTTAGACGAAAGTGTTTGAGGATTAAAGGGATTATATATTATTATATTTACTGCAGATTTCGTCTAAAACGATAAAACCCCTCCAATTTAAATACCTAGCTTCATGATATGCATGATGTATCCGTATAAATGTTATCTATGTCTAACAAAAACTTATTAGCAAAAAATAGAACAGACTTCCATATAAAAACACTACAAAGGCAAAAATAACTTTTATTTCGGAAGGCGGTGTCAAAAACGAAAATATATACAAAACTAAAGACACTGCCTTCCGAAATTAAAGTAATTTTTGCCTTTGTCGTGTTTTTATATGGAAGTCGGTTCTATTTTTTGCTAATAAGTTTTTTTCACGCTTTTTAGTGGGTCGGTTTGTAATTTATCTAGTTACAAAAGCCAAAATGTCAACTACTTATCACCTTTTACAAAATATTGCTTTTCCCGGTGCAGAGCCGTTAATTTTTGAGGAGTTCTCCTGGTACATCACTATCAGCTCTACTTCACTATATGCATTGTGACGAGCATAAAGTGCTTAACATCCATATTCAAGTAACCTAATCGCAATCAACGAAATACTTATTATTGAGTAGTTTCGGTGCCATCTGGGGTCTTCATCATCAGTTCCACTTCCTCAAATGGTGCTTTTCGAGAGCAACTGCACAAGGTACTATAAGAAATACCCAAAACGCTATAGGTGTGCCTATAATATTTGAAGGGTTCCCTCGATTTCTCCATGATCACATCATCAGATCCAAACGGGACGACAATAGGACCAGCTAGAAAGTATACCCTTTCAAACAAAAAAAGAATTTTTCAAATCGGTCCAGCCATCTCCGAGTTATGAGGTAATATACATAAAAAAAAAAGAAAAAAAAAAGTTCAAGACGAATTGTAAACCTTCTTTTTTTTAAGTCGGTTAAAAACAAGTCATATGACAATGTTATGACTTAGTCATAACATGTCAAAGTCTAACAAACGGACAAAATAATGTCAGTAGTGACAATAATGACATTGACAATATTTTGTTTGACTTGACCTTGTCTCTGACGCGCTCTGACGAGAGAAGAATACCGTCTTCTTATAAAAAATACGAAAAAATATGTAACCATAGATTTACACACCGATATACACTAGCGCTGCGACGGATTAGCATGTAATTATGACACGAGCGGGAATATTTAAATCTGAATTATGACGCGAGCGGGAATATTTAAATCTGAATTTAATGGTTTTTTTTTCTTATTACAAAAGGTTACAGATGGAAACTAGCTGCGGTGGCAAACACGATAACGGATATATTTTAACTGTTTTACGTCCGATATCATGATTTGCACCGCATGCTGTTTCCATCTGTGTTGGCAAAGAAATAAGAAAACAACAAGTAAAAACAAAATATTTTATATATATATTTTTTTTTTCAAATAACTACAAAATTAATTTTTTATAACTACTTATTATAAGTATAAACTCACGCGGTGCGGGAGACACATTTTTTTTAAGGTTTCACTTCTACCACGTGTGAATTGCACACATTTTTTTTATTTTATTTTCACAACCTATCGACTTGAGAATCGAAATCGAACCAAGCAAGATTTTGACAGAAATACCTATAGCTTTTTCATCATTATACTTTGTCATTATCACCAAAAAAGGTTTAATTTATTTACGCATAATTATGTAATTATATTACCACCCGTAATATAAAAGAAGCACTAAATGGAATGTCAAACAGGTTGCTCTCCTAGTATAAGAATAAATGACAATTTAATACAAAATAATTGATGGAATTTTTAAAAATCGTATCAATCTGTGAATTATACATAGTCACAACTATGCGGTTTAAGTTTATAACGTATTTGTCAATAATGGGTCGTATTGTGTTGTATTATACAACATGTAACAAAATTAATGCATATCCTGAAATTAGTTTGTTCAGAATCGTTTCCATTCACGTATTCACGAGCTTGTATATATATCTATACTCCCTATAGCGTCGTTGCGCTTGCAAAAGGCGCTATGTGGTAAAAAGTCTTTATCGTTCTTTTATGCAGTTTCAATCGTTATTTTAATACACACATGCTGTAAAACAGCTATCTAATAAACGAAATATTTAAAGAGTTACCTTTCAATATTGCGTTTATCAGATAGCTGTTTTTACATCATGTGTGTACTAAAATAACGATTGAAACTTCATAAAAGAACGAAAATTGACTATTCACCACATAGCGCCTTTTGCAAGCGCAACGACGATAGTGAAAAAGATGCTTTGCATTATATTTGTAAACTAGTACTCTCGCGGGGCTTCGCTCCCGTGGATTCTATCACGGTAAAAACATAACTCTCCTTTTTTGCAGTCGGGTAAAAAGTAGCCTATAACCTTCCTCAAGCTTCAAGCTACTTCCATACCAAATTTCATCCAAATCCACCCAGTACTTTCGAAGATTAGCGCGTTCAAGCAAACAAACAAACAAACAAACTAACAAACTTTTCCGCTTTATAATATTAGTATAGATATATTGTTATATCGGTTGAGCAGTGTGTTCATATAATAAATATTTAAAAATCGATTTTTATCGTTTTTAATATCAATCATTTTTTCCCAAAAGCAACAAAATCTTCATAAATTACAAATTACACTTTCGCTGTGAGTAAAAAAAAAGTAGTAACTTTTTAAATGCAGATTTATGTAAATTCCGTCATTCAGTACACATTACAGACATATGAAACTCATTTAAAGGAAGTTAAAGTATTAAAATAAACTGTTTAAACAAGTAAAACTAAAAATTCAGAGTATGTATTATGATAATAACATAGTTTTCTAATTGGGGTGTTTGAGGGTGTGCGTTAATTACGATAATCTATACTAATATTATAAAGAGGAAACCTTTGTATTTTTGTATGTTTGTATTGAATAGGCTCAAAAACTACTGGACCGATTTCAAAATTTCTTTTACCATTACTTAGAGGGATTCTTCCGAATCCGTATAGGCTATATTTTATCCCGAAAAATAGATAGGATTTTTCGTGGTAGTGAAAATTGTGGAGTAAGGCGTCGAAAAAACTGCCGTACGTTAACGATTCTCGCGAACGCTGCCTATATTTAATATAAACATTGCACCCGTGCGAAGCCGGGGCGGGTCGCTAGTGGTGTATATATAGATGACAAAAATTACGCTCTAGAAAGTAAAAAGGTAACTAAGTATAGATTATTTATTTTTTATAATGCTCATTTTTCTTTCTAAAGATTTTTTTTTTCATCTTCTTCCATATCCCTATTTCTTATTATAATATATTTTTTAATTCATATAGCTAATGTACTAATTTTAATATGGTCTATATTTAAGTCTAAATGTGTTTGACATTGATTTAAAAAAATAAAACCAACATTACTTAATAATAACAGTATTTTGGATTTCTGCTTCCCATTTTGGCCTCCTCCTTCGCTAGCATGACTGCTTCGCAAAAGGAGGCGACCGCATCCCATTCCCTCTCGCTCCGCACCATAGTCTGAACCAGAGCAGGGCGCGAGAGATCGCCGCCGACCGCCTCTACGAGGACACGGCGGTGCTCCGCCCAAGCAGGGCACACCTCCACCGTATGCTCCACCGTGTCCTCCAGGCGGTCCTCACAATGACGACACCCGGGCGTGTCCTCCCGCTGAATCCGAAACAGGTACCTCCCGAAACAGCCATGTCCGGTCAGCACCTGCGTCAGGCGGAAGGTGAGGACCCCGTGGCCTCTCTCCAGCCACTCCTCAAAGAGGGGTCTTACCGCCGCAATTGCGGCGTGCCCGAAATATGCTAGGCCTGGTTTTTTATTCCACAACTGACATTTATAAAAATAGCATTCGATTTCGAAATAGGTAGGTAAGTACCTACCTAAAAACAAAAGAATTAAAATCCTGTTAATCGCTAACATATGTACCAATAAAAATATCAACATATACTTAATCAATCCCATTTATAATAAAATAAACATTTAAATTTTACCCTGGTATCGTACGTACTCTCGCACTGAACAATAATTAACTCACCCACCACACAACAAACAAACATGTTTATTCCCATTGAATTATTCGGGCTAAATATTCGGTGGAAACATTCGATTGCGGGGTACGAATCTTTCTCGTGGGGGGGGGGGGGGGGAACTTCTCCGGGGAGCTTCTCCCCTCTTACCGCACCCCGCACCGCCATCGCCTGCACGCACGACTCGTGGCAGTAGGGCCACCTCACAAAGTTGTGGCGTCATATTCGTAGAATATTTTTTTCCTCTTCGTAAATCCGGGGTATCTGCATTGACGGCATCAAAAAGGTCATCAAAGTTTTTAATAAAGTTTGCAGTAGCATGGCAACAGAGGCTTGTTGGAAGATCGGCTGAAAATAATAAAAATAAAGCTAAAATGTAAGCGATAAAGTCAAAAGATTTCAAATAACTTAAGCTTGTTCAGGAGTTTATGAGTTATCATTACTTATCATGCAATAAATAAATTCACATGCATCTGCATACAAACATAACACGGAACGCGCCATTGATTGGTTTTGTTTTTACCAAAGTAAGACTTTCAAAAATGCGCTAGTTGGGGATGAAATTTTGAGCGCTAAAACATCAAGAAATGCACTAGATCTAGTGCCGAAAGCACTAAGTTGGCAACATTGTCAGTCTGCCAATGCGGTGTGGTGTCAACTATCAGAGTCACTTGAAGACGAGGCAGCATGATCTATGACCTTCGCCTGTCCAACCATGAGTTGCACGAAAAAAAAACTATCAGAGTCACTCTTTAATACTGTCAACTGTCAAGCACTGTCAAGTGTCAATGTCAATATGACATGTATGCGTATTATATTTTTTTATTTTGTGCATAATTGCTGCTAAATAATAAAACATTCTGAAAAAACGCTCTAAAGTTACGTACGTACGCTATACTGTAAATAAACAGAAGATGTTGAGAAATTTAATAAAAATTAAAGGAACAGGTAGTCAATGTGGGCGATTTTGCGCGGCAACTTTGCTCAGGTAAAATATTTTTATCATTTCGTTTCTTCATCATTTTAATGAGCCTTTTGAAGCTATATAAATACTGAATAATGCGTGGTGCTGATGCTCTTTGAACATTCCGACAATCTTCTTCGTTTATCAGCTAGGTTACATTTAACGTGATAGGCATAGTAACACTCGTATCTCTGCTTTTAAGAGTGACCACTAAACAAGTTTTTGTCGGTGTAACATGATTGCATACGATAAAGAAAAGAGCATTTCTACTCATGTGTAGAAACACGGATTTAATACAATAGAGATTAGAGATTGTAATGTTATAATTGCATACATTATTGACATACATAAGAACACACAAGTAACATTGGCCACTATCAAATAACCAACTTATTTTGAACGTGTTTGGAAACCTGTGATGAAAATAATAATATTCTCATTCCATTCTAGAGTATATTCTATACTACTATAATATAGTACTTTAATAATTATATTCATCTATACATAGTAATTTTTAATCCTGATGTCATCTAACACCTAGTTATTTTTTGTTAGATAGATAGAATATACTTTATTATACACCAAAATTTAAACACACCTATTTAACAATATTGCTTATTCTATGGTAACAATGGCAATCTTATCACTGAAAGTGATACCTTCCAGACAACCTTTGCAAGGACTTTAAAAACTTTAATTAGAGTGGAGAGGGATAAATTAGTGTACTTACTACATTACTAATAAAAACAGAGAAAAAAAGTGTGTTGTAATCAGTGGATAAAGTTGTGAGCAATGCTTTTGTTAAACACCTAATATACAAGTACTGTCTATTGTTTATGTTGTGATGAGCGCACAAGTATATTACTTATTTAAAAGGAGACTCCTATGTAAGATATATTGTAGTAGTTGTAAGGTACTGAAAATAAACAATTTATGTTTTATTTCTAATAGTCAGTTTGCTATCCATAATAAAATAAAATAAGTTATTATTTAATTGACGAATCCTAAATTTGTGGAGAGTATTATTAATTTCTTTGTCACACAAATCCCTCAATCACTTTACAGCCAAAATAGCGTCAAACAATTCAGTGGGTTGTCACAGGCTGTCCCAAAGAATGTCAACAAGAAGGTTCCTATCTACAACACATGTGTCTGTCGAACTATGTTCATACAGACACAAGACACACCTAATCCAAACAGCTTGAAGTTTCTACCCGGAGTCAAAGTTTTGGAGACGGGACAGACTATGGACTTTCCTAACATTGGAGCAGCGCAGTGCAGTCCTTTAGGTATGATTTTCTTTGTTTATTTATAATTTTATATTCAATGATGGTTAATTATTATTCCTGCCTGTTTATCTTGAGAGCAGTGGTGGCCCAGTGGTAACGGCATGACTTACAACATGATGGATTTGAAATCAGTCAGGCACTGCTCTCAGAATGATGAAATTTTGTGGGGAAACCGGAATCAGACATCCACTGACTCACACTGAGCGAGTGTGGTGTGTAATGGCTTGTTCCCTCTCATACGAGGAGGCCTCTGTCTCAGCAGTGGGAATGTTACAGTCTGATGATATGTTTATCTCAGATTTTCCTGGAACCTGTCAGGAACAGATCCTTGTCAATTTTTTTTAGTTATATGTGTAATGGATTGTACCAGACCTGGGAAGATATGTTAAGTAATAATGGGCTGTTGCACAGGAGTGGGATATAATGGATGAAGAAAGAGGAATGTATATTTAAATGTTTATTAGTTAATGTTTCTATTTATACAGGTTATTCCACATCATAGCGATGAGTGGAGAAGCTCCTAATAAGTGCAAAACCTGTACACTTTATAAATATAAGTAATTAAATATAAATCAAAGTAATTTTGTAAACCATCTGATAATATTTTACTAAATTCTCAACTTTATTCTTAATCTTGTTTGTCTATTAAATCTGCCTTTGTATATATTAATACTACAAAACCTAGGTGTTGATCTGAATCCACATCACTGTTATCTGAAAACATGACCAGAAGACTGGCAGCATTACAACAATTTTGCCTCAATGGACAGATGGCCACCATGGCTAGAACAAAAAAATTTTTGCTCACATTTTTTTCATGCTATGCATTTTATGTTATGAAAGACAAACTTTTATGATTTCAGCAAAAATGATATTCCGTATTGATGGTGTAAAGTCAGTTTTCTTTGGCCCTGAGTTTGTGACGGTCACTAAACAGGATGACGATGTTGACTGGAGACTTTTGAAGCCTGATATATTCGCAACTATTATGGACTTCTTTGCTAGTGGCTTGCCAGTTATTATTGATGCTAAACCGTCGGGAGATACACGTAAGCAACCTTACATTTTTACCCTATTGTAGAGGTTAATGTGTTTCACAGTCTATGTATGTATGTTGTATATGTTTGAACATATGTAGCGTTGTAGAGGCTAAACGTGTGGGTCGATTTTGATCATTCTTACGTCAATCGATTTGTCTTATCCTTGCGAGTGTCACTAAAAACAACAACAACCAGATGCCATATTGTCAAAAGTAAAAAAAAAACAAAATCCGATAAACTACGTCAAGTAGGGTATAGTTAGTTAGTGGGGAAATACTAATTCTATGGAAATAGACTAGGAGAAAAGAACTCGGAGAGTTATTTAAATGAAACTACCTGACCTGGTGAACTCGTACCGTCGAATATTTAATTTTAATATTCCATATTTTCTCACCTTTTTATGGCCACACATCTGCTCATAGTCAGTGGACTGATCGCATGATAAGAATACAAAAAAAATCTCACCTATTACCTAAATTTTCCCTGGATGTCCATATATATTTTGAAACAAAAAATATGCAAATTGGTCCAGCCGTTCTCGCGTTTCAGCGAGACTGACGAACAACAATAGATTTTTATATGATGACAATCATCTGCTTAGCTTTTTCCCCGATTTACTGCCTTCTGACTACCCGTAACGACTGTCAAAGATGTCCAAATGACAGCCGGGACCAACGGCTTAACGTGCTTTCCAAGGCACAGGGGTATCACACCACCAATTCCAAACTCTGGGCTACTACTGAGTAATTCTTTATAGTAAAACCCATTAGCAATTTTTGCTCGACCCAGGAATCGAACCCGGGACCTCATTCTCAGCAGTCGCGCTTGCGACCACTTGAGTAATTTATACAGAGTTGATACGACAGAGGGGCATTAAATTACACTACGTATACTATACGTGTTTAGTATTAATTCGATATGGTATAAAAATAAAAAGCGCCAAAAATGAGAAAATATTTTTTCAAACAAACTAAATAGCTTACAAATCAGAATAAAATGTAAACACCCTTTGTAAGGAAATTTGACTGACAGATGCCTAGGTAACAGAGCGGCAACGTCGCGCGCACGTCGGCGCGGCGTGTGTTATCTCGTGTAGAGGCCCGAGGCGGACGGCCGCGGTACGCGCGCACTGAAGAAACAAGCTTTTTAGAGGCCCCCACACCCTCCCCCCACACCGATCGCAAAATTTAGGATGCAACAAACTGGCCTATTTTTGTCTCTTTTACGCGCGGGATGTTTTGCTATGATCGTCACTCTCGTAATGAAAGTGCAAGTGTGTGTGTATTTATTGCTTCCTTGTTTGCATTGCCAACTTTTTAGTGAAATGTCGTCAGAGCGGCAACAACGCATCGTAAATTTATCGCTGTAAGGTGCATGACCTATGCTTACACATAATCAACTGTTAAGAAAGATACATCGTGTTCAAATGGTGCAAAAACTTAAATAATCATTTGCGGCTAAACTACTGCTCCTATTTAATTGATTTTTAGTACAGAGCTTGAAAATGGTACCTAGTATAGGCAGTTTAAAGGAAAGCCCATCTGTCGCATCAACTTTGTATAATTTACTAGCAACCAGGCTCGGATTCGCACGGTTTCATTATCTTAATTCACACAAAACCTCAATAAATTATACTCTATAACCGTCCTCATGAATCTCTCGGTCCATTGGTGAAAACCGCACGAAAATAAGTTAAGCGGTTTCTGAGTTTATTGCGAACATACAGACAGACGCGGCGGGAGACATTATTTTATTATATAATAAAAAATGCTTTTATTTTCTCTACAAAATTGAATTCCTAGCCTAGGCAGCGCCCGTAAGTTACAGAAGTACTTGTATTGGTGCTGCCTCGCTTCTTAACTTACAAATCTAGGTTACAAATGTAAGAATAATTTTTATATAAATATAGATTAAAATTTTCAGAAATAAACGAAGATGACGATGAGATTGTTCAAATGATAAAGGAGCTTCTAGACACTCGCATCAGGCCTACAGTTCAGGAGGATGGTGGTGATGTCCTGTTTGTAGACTTCAAGGACGGGATACTGAGGCTTAAGATGCAGGGGTCCTGTTCTTCATGTCCTAGTTCCATTGTTACTCTGAAGAATGGAGTGAGTATTATTTTCTTTCTATATTTTTATGTGTTTCATTGTTCAAGGAGCTTTCTTAATACTAAGTCTATCTTACTTCTTACTAATATTATACCTTTATGCTGACGATCTGCACATTTATTCACAAGCTCCCGTTGAGGAATTGTCTGAGGCGGTGAAGATAGTGAATAAAGACTTAGCGCGTATTTCTGATTGGAGTTTGTATCATGGTTTGAGGGTTAATCCTCCGAAGACGCAAGTCATTAATGTTGGCAGCCCAAGGCTACGTTCCAAAATTGACTGGACGACTTTTCCCCAAATCCTTTTTGATGGAGTTGCTATACCTTACTGTGACTCAGTAAAGGATCTTGGTATTTACATTGATAAGGATTTGTCTTGAGGTCCCCAGTTGCAGGAATTGAACCGCACACTGTTTGCCTCTGCGGGGTCTTTACGCAGATTGCGCAACATCCTGCCGACTGCCACTAAAACTGCGCTTGCCCAATCCCTTCTCCCTATTCTCGACTATGCTGATGCAAGTTATCCAGATCGTACTGAAGTGCAGCTAGATAAGCTTGAACGACTCCAAAATGTTTGTATCAGATTCATATCAATCAATAAAAACATGCAAATCGATGTAAAGTGGATGAAAACATAAAACAGTGTAAATATTACAGTGTAAAAACATTTATAGAAGCAATTCCAAAAATTGAATCACATTACATAAGAGCCAACTCTAGAAGACATTATATCGATGACAGCAAAGCCATCACCGATCTTCATAGAGACTATGTTGCAGATTGTAAGTGAAAAATGTACCTTTCGCCAATTACTTAATGTTTCGTATATTTACGCAAGATTACAATATTTCATTCTTTGTTCCTAAAAAAGATTTATGTGATGTATGTGAAGCTTACAGAAATAGCACTGATGAAGAGAAAGAACGATTAAAAGAAAGCTACGAAACACATCAAAATGAAAAAGTTCTCTCACGTGCAGAGAAGGAGAACGGTAAAAAGAATAGTGAAATTCTCGTTGCTGTGTACGACCTTCAAGCGGTTTTCCAATGTCCCAAAGAGGATATTTCTGTATTTTATTACTAGCTTTTGCCCACGACTTCGTCCGCGTGGAATAGTTACTTTGGGCTAACGTTAAATTTAACCCCGATTTTGAAGCATTCTTCATTGGTGCTCCGCTCCTATTGGCCTTTCTCTATAAATTGACTATTTAATTAAAAAATATTTTTTAAATTCGAACCAGTAGTTCCTGAGATTATCGCGTTCAAACAAACAAACAAACTCTTCAGCCTTATATTATTAGTATAGACTAGCTTTTGCCCGCGACTTCGTTCCGCGTGGGACGTTTTTCCCGCGTAAATCCCGATCCCGTAGGAATTCCGGGATAAAAAGTAGCCTATGTGTTATTCCAGGTTGCCAACTATCTACTTACCAAATTTCATTCAGATCCGTTCAGTAGTTTTTGCCTGAAAGAGTAACAAACATCCATCCATCCTCACAAACTTTCGCATTTATAATATTAGTAAGAAGATAGCTGTTGCCCGCGACTTCGTCCGCTTTTCCGTCGTTTTTCGTAAAAAAAAAAGTAGCCTATGTCCTTCCTCACGGTTCAGTGATTTTGATATAACAGACAGATTAACTTTCGTAATTTAGTAGGGAAATATAATATGTCAATCTATAATACTGTTGAAAAATATCGCAATACGGAACCGCACAATATTATTGTAAATAGCTGTGCCCGCGACTCCGTCAGCGTGTAACTCCTTGTGTGTTATTAAGTTAATGTATTGGTAATATTGTTTAGATCACGTTCACATGAGGCTTAAGTACCTATAGAATGAAAATACTTCAGCGCAAAGCTTCCGGGTAAACTATGTTGAAAGTTGACCCGTCCGGCACGTGAACATAAAGCAGTGGCGTGCCTAGGGTTTCAAAATAACGCAAGCCCAATAAAATTTTAACCGATTTCAAAAAAAGAAAGTTCAGTTTTCGACTGAGTATGTAGGTACCTACGTATGTATCATCGCAATTTTCTCATAAACTACTGGTTAGGTACAATAAATTAAAAGTGAATTCATCCATCTTCTTCTTTCCTCTTCTTTCTTCAATTTCACTCTTGCTTGTCGTGCGGTGAATGAGGTAACCAAAGCACACTGAAGGCATGCTAGTGCTAGATTGAATATAATAAACATATCAGCAATTGCATACCTCCGGTGGTTTTGAAAAAAGCCGTTTGGTTTGCTTCATTGCTTGAGGGAACAAAGTTATGGTAAGTAGTTGCTTCCTTCGTAACAGGACCCAGGTTACAGACAAAAAAAAAAACAAAACAAAAAGTTACAAAACGAAAGTTAAAAAATAGCTAGATAGAATGTAATAAGGAATTTAAATAAATTATTTATATTCTAATTGGAATCGTCTATCTTTCTTAAGAAATGATTTAATTACATCAGAGTAAAATGTTGGTGATCGTTTTAATTCTACCAACAACTGTTTTTCAATAGCTATCATTGATAATTCGGAAAGACGCTCTTGACCTTGTGTATTTCTCAGATAGGTATGGATACGTTTAAGAGACGAAAAAGCACGTTCCGCGGAAGAACTTGTAGCCAGAATAGTAACAACAAGATACGCTAACTTTAACAGCTCGGGAAAGGCATCTTCGAGGTTATTCTCATGAATGAAATCAATTAATTCGAAAACATTACGATCTTTCAGATCAGGACTAGAATACAAGCAAATCAATATGCTTTTTAATGTTTGTTTGTCGAAATAGTTTGCATAAATGTCAAATAATGAATCTAATTCCTCTGTAGGAAAATGTGAGTGATAATTGTCAAATTTTTTGTTGTTGAGCAGTTGGAAAAACTTTAATTTATAAATTTCAGAATATCGGTCAGTAATTTCGGTATTAATGTTATCAATTACTTCTACAAAAAGTCGTCTGTATTCCGTTTTTGCACAGCGTACGTTGCGTCTCAAACGAGGAGCCGAGTTATTTTGCAACGTGTTACAACTAGTTTTATACACTGATCTATTAAATTTTCGTTTATGCGATTTACTAGTCTGAGAAATACACAGATTAGGCGTCGGTTTTAATGAAGAAATTAACTGTTTTTTCTGAGCAAAGTTTAAAGATTTTACCTTATCTTCGCCAATCAAAACTTGAACGCATTTTAAATCCTCACAAGGTACAATTACCTCCATTGTTGTAGGTAAATCACCAAAACAATTGTATCACTGAGGAAATCTTAGAAAACAAACAAAAAACTTTAACAACAAAACCTTTTCCCACTCAAGCAAATGAAACTGAAGTTAGTTGCACTCTCGGATGTCGGGAACTACTCAGTGTTGTCATTTAGGCAAAAAAAGTCGCCAGGTATATGAAAAATCTAGCTAATTTTTTTTTATTTTTAAGATATTGCTTGAATACAGTCAAAATCTGTTATAACAACATAAAAGGGACCACTCATATTTGGTTGTAAAAACCGATAGTCGTAATAACCGGTGATGTTTTCAAGGTACAAAGTATTTTGTACCTATGATTTTGGTCTATATAACCGGTATGTTGTTCTAAATGATGTTGTTGTAAACGGTTTTGACTGTATTTAATTTCGTTATTTTAAAAGTCGCTAGTTTTTATTGTTGCTAAATGTTAAAAAAGTTTCCCAACTCGTTAAAAATCTCCAAGATCTTTCAACGTGTGGCTAAAACGGCAACACTGCAGAGTTGGCAAGCTGACAAGGTCACGCATACGCATGCAACTTCATACCAAAAGCCCTGCTTAAATCTGCCATAGTGATCGATTTGTTCTATGCACAAGGCCTAACTCGTTATACGGCACATCGCTATAAGTGCGAAAGTGACAGTTATAGTATTTGAAAGCCCGGTAAAAGCCGGTGCGTGTAAGCGAGATAGCAATATGTAGATCATTAGATGCTACAAATGCGAAACTCTGCGCGCGAACAATCGCGATGTGTAGTAGTGTAGCAGGCAGTAGATACATTGTGTTATTTTGATAAGAATTAAGCGCGCGAACTTTTAAATAGTTCGGGTTTGACATTGATTCTCTATCGAGCATTTTTTAGTAAGGCATGCCGGGCTTTTGGGCTTATATGAAGGTACCGCCACTGACATAAAGATTACTAGAACTGCTAACCCGGGAAAGAGCGACGTACAACTGACTATGCGAGAAACAACTGACACCGAGATCTACTCCAGCAACACGAAAAGTCTGCCCTTGAGCCTTATTAATTGTCATTGCATAACACACCGATACTGGGAATTGCGTTCTTTTAAATTGTACTGGAAAATTATTTGGTACTAGCTTTTGCCCGCGACTTCGTTCGCGTGGGAGGGTTTTCCCGCGTAAAATCCCGGTCCCGTGGGAATTTCGAGATATAAAGTAGCCTATGTGTTATTCCAGGATGTAAACTATCTACTTGCCAAATTTCATTCAGATCCGTTCGGTAGTTTTTGCGTGAAAGAGTAACAAACATCCATCCATCCTCACAAACTTTCACATTTATAATATTAGTAAGATTATGGGAATTCTGGGAATAAAGACGGTTTCTCCTGCACCGCAACCTGTTAAAATTTGAGCCTCGATTATATTTTGTTGCAACTGAGTTACTTTTAGCCGAGTTCCATTGCAAAGTTGTGGTGGTTTTAAATTTCGGAGCAGAATAATAATCAGAAAGCTTCGAACTGCGAAGCTATCGGGAGTTACACGTGTTATTGTGAGTCAACCATAAAAGATAGATATATGCTGTCGTGGGATATTTTTTATATAATTTTAAGGAGAACATTTCCGTCATGTAATGATTTCTGTGTAGCTTTAACCATTAAGGTTGCATACGCGACGGAAGCTTAAAAAATGGAGTAACTTCTCCCGTTTTCCCAACATTTCCCTTCACTGCTCTGCTCCTATTGATTGTAGCGTGATGAAAAGTATACTATAACCAGCTCAGGAGTAAGAAAAATAATTGTACCAAGTTTCGTTAAAATCCGTCGAGTAGTTTTTGTTTCTATAACGGTTATACAGACAAACAGACAGACACAAAAATTTTAATGATTGCATTTTTGGCATCAGTATCGATCCCTAATCACCCCCTGGTAGTTATTTTGTAAATATATTTCATGTACAGAATTGACCTCTCTACAGATTTATTATAAGTATAGATAAGTCCAAATTGAATGTACTTAATTTAACCATATACAATATTCAGAGTAACTGTGTTGAAAGCTATGTTTGGGATGAGTCAAACGCTCACAGAGGTATAAACGAAATCGGTACTTGCGTTTACAAATACCTCGTCAATATTTCAGAAACAGTCGAAAACCTAGATGTTGTATTCTATAATATTTGATAGTTGTGCGGGTCATCAAAAAATCAAATTTATGCTCTGCATGTATCTATACGCAGTAAAGACAATACCAAATCTTAATTCAGTCACTCATAAATATTTGATAAAAGGACATACCCAAAATGAGGGCGATTCCGCTCATTCTCAAATTGAGAGAGAAGTTAAGCGGCAATTACGACCTGGACCCATGTATACACCTGACGGATTTATTGGTGCTATAAAGGTTGCC
Organism: Tholera decimalis; assembly: GCA_943138885.2. Classification (NCBI taxonomy): domain Eukaryota; kingdom Metazoa; phylum Arthropoda; class Insecta; order Lepidoptera; family Noctuidae; genus Tholera; species Tholera decimalis. The sequence continues at coordinate 23,931,876 of OW964567.2, read as the reverse complement.
CGGAAGAAAAGTGAGCCCTTCCATTTGAATGAAATGTGCTTCGCAGATTTCTATGATTGGAAAAGCTTAACTACTCAAATGAACTTTTCATTGTTAAAAAATGAAAATAATGATTCAGTTAAACTAACAGGTTTAAAGGTGATTCGGGTGCAAAAAAGCGATCCTGAAGCTTTATTTTTTAAAGATTCATATGCTGATAAACAATTTAAAAACGCTATTGTTATTAAAAAGAAAAGGAATATCTCACATTTGGAATTAAAAAATGCATACAACCAAAAACCTGGGATATCTGATAAAAAAAGCAGACCTAATGGATTTGGTTAACAAAAATCTTATCCCCAGTTACCATAGGCCATTTTATGAATGGTTGTAGCTTATAGAGGGTTTTTTAAATACAGGTTAAATATATAAAAGACGGATTATTAATACTTAGACCAAAACAATACTAAGACAGTTAGACAGTAAGACTGTTACATACTTTAAGATAAGGTGTGTGTGATCTGATCATTGTGAGAGACTATAATTCTAGGTAAACTTGATATTGGTTAATAAGCTGTACTGAGTTATTACTCCAAGTGCCATTAGTTATATTACAATTATTTTTAATTTGAGTATGTTATATTTTTGTTTTGTTTTAGACGAGTTAGATATAAATGTTTAATTTTTGTAATTGTATTTTGTTTGCAAATGCAAACTCTTAAATAAGAGTTTCTTATTCATCTGGCGCTATTGAATAGTGTAGATCATAAGGATAGTATTCTTTTATTTAATTGTAAACTTTCTCCAGTAAAATGTGTTTCTCATTAAGTAATTGGTAAACGGGTTACGTTGACATCCACCCTTAATTTTGGTCCGTTTATCGAAGCTAAGGCTCAATTGGCTGCCAAAAAGTTGGGAATCCTAGCAAAGGTGAGACGGTACTTCACACCGGAACAGCTGCTCAATCTCTATCAAGTGCAAGTTCGGTCGTGTATGGAGTACTGCTCTCATCTCTGGGACGGATCTGCCAAATACCAGCTTGATGTACTTGAGTCTATAGAGAAACGGGCCAAAAGGCTCATCGGGAACGAGAAACTGGTCGAGACAAGGCTCTAGAGCCTAGAACATCAGAGACGTGTTGCAAGCCTGTCAGTTTTCTATGGGTTACATTTCGGGGAGCGTGCGATGGAATTGCACAGTCTTATTCCGCCAAGCCCGTTCCATCATCGGACTACAAGACAAATGGCGATGCGCCATCGTTACATGGTGGACATCCCACCCATACGCATGAAACGTTTTGGGAATACTTTCATTGTGCGTACAGCTAAGGAGTGGAATTCCCTGCCGGAGTCTGTGTTTCCTGATAGTTATAACCTGGGAGTCTTTAAGTCAAGAGTGAATAGGTTACTTCTAGGCAAGCGTGCTTCATCTTCGACCACATCATCGCTTAAGATCAGGTGAGATTATGATCAAACGCAAGCCTATCAACTATAAACAAAAATATTCTGATTGTCAGTATCTAACTACTTTATCTCTCTGGAATCATTACAAAGTAGAGAGAAAAAAAACAAACTTTTGCTTAACACGTTAGACGGGAAATTAAAATGGTGCGTTATGACAGTACGTCGAAGGACGGGCCACTTATTTTTAAGAGTACGTCGTCTCACGATAATTTTTCATATAAATATTATGAAGAGCAGTATCCACTGTCATATTATGAGCAATTTCATATGTCTTACTGCCGTAACACGAGTATTTTGTGGGTAGTTTCATATTGCTTGCTTGTGCACGAGTACTACGTTGATTTGTCATTTAGTATGGAAAATTCTACTGTCGTAATGTGGTGTCAGGGTAAGTGCTCACTGTCAGCGAACGTGTTAACCTGTACTCAACTATGTAGAGGTTGACTTCCAGTCTAACTGGATGCAGCTGATTAGGTACTAGTGGTTTTACTTGGAGCGACTGCCTGTCTGACCTCCACAATCCAGTAGCTGGGTAACACGATACCCCTTATCAAGACTTTTTTTTTTTTTAGCGTGGTAAAATTATCAAATAAGTCCTCCCACCCCGGGCAGGGTGGGAGGGACTGTCAGACTTTTACTGACTAAAATCCACGGTGTTCCTTCAATAACCCTTTACGTACCGGGGTCACGGTAACGGGATGAGTCCCACGACCCCGGCAGGCTTCGGCCCTCTACGGGGGGGCCTCGTCATATTGCTGACGCTCTTTGAGGCGCGCGTGGAACACGACGCGCCGTCGACCCGGGCATGGTCGGACAGCGAGTTGCCCTTTACTCGCTATCCGCATGCGCGCGCCTACGGTGGCCGGAGATTGTCGGCCGACGTCCGACGCCGTGGGCGTCTACCACTGTGGCTGGGCTGGAGGGAGGACGCCATTCTCTCCCTCACGCGGCCCGCCTCCTCCTTCGGAAGCATGACTGCTTCGCAGAAGGAGGCGACCGCTTCCCACTCCCTCTCGCCCCGCAGCATGGCCTCGACCAATGCCGGGCGCGAGAGGTCTCCGCCTACTTCTTCCCTTACATGTACCCTACCAACTACCTTTTAGGAATGCTAGGCTTTAATTCTTTGGAGGTGAGGAGAGGCTTTGATCAGCTCACAGTAGCCTGCAAGATCCTGAGCGGACGTATCAATTGTCCCGAGCTCCATGGCCTTTTCTGCCGACTATTCGTGCCTGACAAGTACATCCGACATCGTCAGAACCGCTTACACAATTTGTTTGCTCCACCGACTTCCAAAACTGTCGCCAGAGCTGAATCCCCAGTATGTCGCACTCTAAGGATGCTCAATGCCCTCCTGACTACCAACCCTGAATGTGATGTGTTTGCTGACGAATGGAGTAAAATTATGCGTGCATGTCTGGTCTTCTGTGAAAGGAAGTATGCAAGAGTGTCTACTGTTCCATGTTAATTTTAATTTTATTTTATCTTATATAATTTCAATTTTCAATCACAATTATTACTATTCTTATCTTAAATGTATTTCTATTTCTATGTTAATTAATGTAATTGGTGTTGTACCGTTTTAATTAACTATAAATAAATAAATAAAATAAATAAATACCCCTTATCAAGACTAGTGTCAGATTGTCTAGCTGTAAATGATGTACAAATTAGAGCCAGGACCAATGGCTTAACGTGCTTTTTGATGCACGCAGGAATTTTGATATGTTAAGATAGTCACCGATACACGGACAGACCTCGCTAGCGTCACTTGATTACGTATTGTGATTATTCGTAACGTCATTCAGTCTGATTTTTTATATTTTGTCATAGAAATCATAATAAGTATAGTTTGCAGTTACACTTTCTCCAATAAAGATTGGTTCTGAAATCTAAAAGTTTTATTTCAACAATGTTTGTTCATTATAAAAACCCAGTTTCATAACCAAAGTAATATCATTAACATCGTGACAATTTAGTTTGTAACACAATCTTACTATATATTTGCAAGAACAATGTGACATTTTTCCCCTCAATTTCTTGCTAAACTTCTAAATTATCAGCATTTTGATAAGTTTTCACATAATTTATTTGTTAAAATTTACAATAAATCTTGGATTTACAGTAAAACAAATATTCGTTTCCACACAATAATTTTTTGAAAGTTGAAAAACACTGCCCTCTAAAATTACAATTTTCAAGATAACACATAATTGAAGCAAAGAGGCGATATACCTACATATATATTTATATATATATATATATATTCTAAGATATGTATATACAACGTGTAATTTAAAGGGTATATACATACCAAGTGCACGGTTTCTTTGAATGATAATAAACGATATGGCAAGGGTTTTATAATCCTATGTCTACATGTGTGAAGTATAATAGAAAATTTAACCTTTTCGCCGCCAACGTACACAAAACGCAATGCCTCGCTGAGCGCCAAGCTATAAATGTATAACTAAATATACAGTAAACAGTAGTGATGGGGATATCGTCATATCGATGAATAAGATTTGTACGCGTAAAGTGAAGATTTAAAGTTGATTTTACGAATATAAAAAACCGGTCAAGTGCGTGTCGGGCCACGCGCAGTGTAGGGTTCCGTAGTTCTTATAACAGCCAAGTGCGTGTCGTATTCGCTGACTGATCGTTTCGTACCATGCTCTAACTAAAAGCCAAACATGACTACCTAACTAATTTGACTTCCTATACAAATCCTCACCTGATCCGACAATTTTGCACGGAAAGTTTCAATTTTTTTAGAGCTTTGTATAAAACTTGTCATAGCCGGTGTTTTGAATTTAAACACGGACACAGAGCTACACTACTCAATCGTCACAAAAAGCTAGCACGATACAACTGGCGCTTAGCGCCATCTATCGACATTTCTATAGAGTTGTTCGAAATTTTCGAGTCAAATACAATTGGTCGACTATTACTCGTAAACTTGTAAAGCCCACTTATGTGTGATAGTTTTCCTTTAAATTTCGTTATATATAGGTACTACTGCCGTGACATTTGAATTTCTAACTATAACCGTTTAGTTGATAGAGGGGGGGGACACTTGACTCTAACGAAAATTGGTACTTTAAAGCTTGATAAGTCACGAACTGTTTACTTAATCAAAAATCGGTCTTACCAAACCCCTAATATTTTTTAAAGGCCTATCCAACGATACCCCACACTATGGGAAGAAGTAAAAAAAAAATTATCATCCCACTTTATATGTATGGGAGGTACCCTAAATAATTTTATTTTTTCAAAATTTTATTTTACCACTTTTTCGGCGTCATTAACGTGTATACTCATGCCAAAGTACAACTTTCTAGTACCAATAGTTTTTGAGCTAAACCGCGGACAGACGGACAGACAGACGGACATGGCGAAACTATAAGGGTTCCTTGTTGACTACGGAACCCTAATAAAAACTGATTAAATATTTCCAGATTTGTTTTATTTCACAGTATCCTTAATAAGAAAAAACAGTATAAATTATGAGTATCAAAGAAACTAATACATAACTCAATTAGAACTATAAGGAATGGGGTACATCTCTATTTGTTTCATGATCTCATTCTTTAACTTCATATCAAGTTATTGGCACTGAGGGCACGTTGAATTCGATTCTGATCAGGGATGGGGTCTATGGTCTTTCTTTCTTCTATTTTTGTTTATTCCTGTGTTTTTTTAATAACTTCAGTCATCGTTTTTTACCGTAGGTATCTAAGTGGCAGAATTTTTAATTGTTTTTAAAGTGTTTTTTGAAATGGAAAGTAAGTATATATTTAAATTCTATCACGCTTGTAGCCGTGTACTTATCAAAGCTAACTAAAACCTAACTAAAAGTATACGCCTCAAATTGAAACCCATACACGAAACTAAAATCTAACTGCATAATTTCACTAAGAAATAGCGACACAGTTTGCTAGGTAATTCCCCTTTCCGCATAATAATATGACCAAGTAGATATAAGCACAGAATAGGTACATAAATCATAATATCTACAATATAACGTTACGTTTCATCCATTTAGGTGATTTTTATACGAATTGCAATTAGGTTTCCTTTTTTTCTTTGAAAAGAATTTCTACAAAGTTAAAATTACAGTGCTTTCATACACTGTATTTACCATAATAGTGTATAGAGTACAAAAACAGTACCTAAATCTACTGTAATTACAGTGCATCTGGAGATACTGGGCTCACCGAACATTTTACATACTTATTGAATTCCTACTCTTTGATGAATGAATACACATTATTATTATCATCCAATTAGACATACCTCAGAATTATCTTCTGGTTCAATGTTCTCCACAAAATACTCCGAGTCCGATTCCACACCTTGCAAAATTTTAAGAAGTTCGTCCGAATCAAGTTCTTCACTCATTTTTCTATTTGTTATCAAGTGAAAGAAAGAAAGATGCGTGCGCGCGAATCCGATTTTGTGCTGCACTATGCCAAAGTGACCTTGACAGCCGCACGCCTATGACGTCACTGACCAACTTCTATAGTAGTTCGTGGCATTCGGTGGCGCACAGGGGCATAGACGACCAATTGTTTTGTAGAGATGGGAAAATAACTATCGACAAGAATTGGTAACAACTTTATAATTACGTATCAGCATCTACCTGAAGGTCGAAATTCATCTACTTTCCTTTGTAATGAAGTAGATAACTAAGTTCATATTTTATTGACCTCAAATTGTTTTCGATATCCGTAACTTTCTGTATTTATAAATATTTCAATGGTGAAATCAACCTTTCACGGCACATCACTGGCCAACTAGATATGAAGTGATTGGCGTTCTGAGGAAAGTAACAAAATTCGGAGTTTCTGTTTTTGCCGATTTTAGGACAAACTAGGGTTTATTTTGTGTAGAAAAATAAAAAACAGGGTAGTAAACAGTGCTATCTTAAATAATAAAATGAAACAAAGCTTTTAATCACAGTAAATTTATTTTAATAAGATAGTTAAAATGAACAACTTCTATAGAAGTTGTGGCGCTGGTGGCACGAAAATCCCGAACTTCTATAGAAGTGCTTGGCGGTGAAAAGGTTAATACATTGATACCAGAGGCAGAATTTTCAAATTAAGAAGAACGAAGAGAATCACCGTGTTATTGGCAAGTGACGTGGAAAGTTATGGACCCTCGTAGTGCTGTAACACGTTTGTTATGATTGGTATCCAAAAAACATATGAAACCGATAATTTGGTATCAATTCTTTGAGTCACTTATTTTGAGCTGAAACTGTACATAGAGACTCCATACCAGATGTTGTCTTCAGCCCCTTTGGATAGATATGGGGTTTCCGTTATACGTTGTATATATATTTTCTGTTTTATGAGTACATTAATTTAGCCCTCCCCACTTTAATTAAAGTTTTGAAAGTTCTTGCTAAGGTTATCTGGAAGATATCGCTTTTAGCGATAAGACCGCCATTGTAACCATAGATTTAAGAAATAATGTTAAATAGATGTGTTTAAATTTTGGTGTACAATAAAGTATATTCTATTCTTTTCTATTTCTAATCTAATCTATCTTCTAATCTTCTAATATTATAAATGCGAAAGTTTGTGAGGATGGATGGATGTTTATTACTCTTTCACGCAAAAACTACTGAACGGATCTGAATGAAATTTGGTAAGTAGATAGTTGATATCCTGGAATAACACATAGGCTACTTTTTATCATGGAATTCCCACGGGATCGGGATTTACGCGGGAAAAACCTCCCACGCGAACGAAGTCGCGGGCAAAAGCTAGTTGAGTTATAAATATATCGGTCTCCATCTCGTTCGGATCTAAGCAACTTTTATAACAGTTTAGAGACGGTAATGTGTACTTTAAAATCATTTAAAAATGTAGTGGTGATTGGAGATCTCAGTGTGGATATTAAGGAAAAAAACAATGTCGATCGAAACTCTACCGAATACCTTTTATTTACTGCTTCTTTAGGGTTATTACCAGCACATGAATTTCCTACTAGGCTTGGGTTGGGAACTGTCTCGATCACATCTTACTAAAGGCTGAGACATCAGCAACAGCAATAGTACTCGAGACCCATATCACAGACCATTTACCTATAATTTTGTGTTTAAAACACTACAATAATTTACACAGTAATTCTCAGAAGGTCGTAACTCGCTTGGACTATGTTTCTATTAAGGAACATATTGATAAATGTGATTTTGACCCGATCATGAATGAAACTGATGCTAATATTGCTACTGATAAACTAATTTCACTCATTCAGAATGTGGTTACTAAGTACACAACACAAAAAAGCTAGTAGACGTACACGTATCTTAAAGCCATGGATCACTGAGGGAATGCTTCGTTGTATCCGGAACCACGACAAAATGCATCGTAATGTTAAAAAAAATAGTAATAATACCATTCTTCTCGTCACATATAAAAGATACTGCAATTACTGTAATACCCTTCTCAGAAAATTAAAGCATGAGTATGAAAAGAGTCAATTCCTTAAAGCTCAGAATAAACCAAAAGCAATGTGGGATGCTATAAATTCAGTTTCAGGCAGGAAATGTCAGTCACTGTCGGCAACAGAACTCTTGCATGTGTCAGCTAGTGCGAAACACTCTGTGAACTGCGTCAATCGATATTTCGTTAATATTAAATCTAAGTTAATTCCTCCTGGTTCTTTGACAGTTAGTAATAATGGAGTAACAGCTTCACAGTGCAACTCACTTAGGATTGAGCCGGTTAGCCAAGAACAAGTGTCAGCGATAATTAAATCGCTTCGGAGTAACTGTGCAACTGGTTTGGACAATATCCCAGCTTCAGTTATTAAACTTTCACAGAAAGTCTTGGTAGCACCCATTACACACATATGCAACCTTTCAGTAGCTACTGATGTCTTCCCAAACAGTTTTAAAAAAGCTTTAGTAACTCCTGTATTTAAGAGCGGGGACAGAGCACATGTTACGAACTATAGGCATATTTCGGTGCTGAGTGCATTATCTAAAGTCTTCGAAAGAATACTGAATAACTGTTTAACGAAGTATCTCGCTACTTTTTCCATAATTTCCAAAAACCAATATGGATTTAAATCTGGCACTTCAACTGAAGACGCTGTTACACACTTCAGTAATGCAGTAGTTGTTAGACTGGATATCGGTTACAAATGTTTCGATATATTTTTGGATATATCGAAAGCGTTTGATACGGTGTTTGTTCCATTACTCCTGTCTAAATTAGAGCTCATTGGGGTTCGAGGTCTGACTTTGGATATATTTAAAGATTACCTCTCAAATCGCACTCAGGTAGTTAACATTGACGATGTTGTGAATGAGGAAGAGCAGATCGAATACGGAGTCCCACAGGGAAGTATTCTCGGCCCTACGTTGTTCATAATTTATGTCAACGACCTATGTAGGATGAGACTTGATAATTGTGATTATTTTTCCTACGCTGACGACACAGCCTTATTAATTCATGCGAAGAGATTGGAGGCCAAGTCTTTGGCTGAAAATAACCTGAGAGAAGTAATGTTATGGTTATCCTCGAACCTGCTTACTCTAAATGTAAATAAAAGTATACCGTTGCCCTCTCTCTCTCTCTTTACCTCAACTCCCCACGAGACGCCCCTCAACTTATGCCTCAACTCATCCCGCAACTCATCCCGCAACTCGACCCGCAACTCGACCCGCAACTCAACCCGCAACTCGACCCGCAACTCGACCCGCAACTCAACCCGTAACTCGACCCGCAACTCGACCCGCAACTCGACCCGCAACTCGACTCGCAACTCAACCCGCAACTCGACCCGCAACTCGACCCGCAACTCGACCCGCAACTCGACCCGCAACTCGACCCGCAACTCGACCCGCAACTCAACCCGCAACTCGACCCGCAACTCGACCCGCAACTCCCCCCTCAACTCCCACCTCAACTCCCCTAAAGAAGTTTTCACTTCAAAAGTTCAAGACGAATTGAGAACCTCCTTTCTTTTGAAGTCGGTAAAAAAGTGTCGTTACAACTTTCCTTTCAATTTTTTCCGTCTAGCCCCCTTTCGTAACGCGCGATAAGGAACTTCGTTCCAACAATGAATATATAAATAAACAAATGAATTTACAAACGAAACTTTATAATAACTACAAACAATTCTGAGACGAAATAAATCGGCGAGAAGAGCGACACGTCCATATAGCAACAGGCGTTGGCCGGCACTGTCGGTACACAGGCGTTTACGCACACATGCGTACGTATTATATTGCGAAATAAGTATACGCGATTTACTGAACGTACTAAAACTGAAACCACAACAATAACGGCTCATGTTTGTAACAACCAAATTATGACTTGTTCGTGCCTACTTTTAGCAAACGTTTCCAGTATAAGATATTTAGGTGTTATGATTGATGAAAGATTGGACTGGAGCACTCAAGTTATAAACCTTACTGGGCGAGTAATTATATTTTATATTTTTGAAAATCTTCGTCATTCTGCCGATGTATCAGTAATGCACACAGTATATATTTCACTATGCCAATCAATTCTTAGTTATTGTATACCTGCATGGGGTGGTACTTATAAAACTCTGTTTTTGCAATTGGAAAGAGCCCAGAGATGCCTCCTTAAAGTTATACACTCCAAACCGCGTTACTACTAGACTACAGACCTATATCGGGAAAGCTAGATTTTAACGGTTTTTTTTTATCGTGGTAAAATTATCAAATAAGTCCTCCCACCCTGCCCAGGGTGGGAGGACTTATTTGATAATTTAGGACTGTCAGACTTTTACTGACTAAAATCCACGGTGCTCCTTCAATAACCCTTTACGATAGTTCGCACCCCCAGAGATAATTGATAAATAAAATAGACAGTGAATAGAATAGAATATAATAGTTTTAAGAAATAGTTAAGTAAGTATAAACAAGTTTAATTAAGGGATTTCAATGTTGCAAATGTTTGGGTCATAATTATTGTAATGACACTAGAGTGGAGAGCCACCGAATCCCGAAATACGAGTTCGTCTCAGTTTTGGAATCAGTGTGCTATGTTTGGTTGCTACACTGTACAATGATTTAACCATATACTGTTTGCCATATAATTTTGTTACATACTTACTTTTTGGACTTTTTGATGAAATAAATAAAAAAAAAAAAAACACTTGGTTTATAGTTCAGCAGACTTTGTTTTTCAGTAATTTTATTTGAACAGTAACTATACCACGAATAACAACAGCAACAATAATAACTAATAACATAATTTTTTAAACTATTCACACTGACATTTTGTATGGGTGATGAACAAGTAAATACCTACCTGTTCAATGTTCATCCCTCATATAAAATGCACTCAACTACTTAGATTAATTAATCGTATTACTTGTATTTGTTTTTCCTTGTATTGGGTGGTTTTTTTTAGAGGCGGAGAACTTTAAATTGAAATAAAGAACAGAAAAATGTTTATAATAAGCATGAAATTGTCTTTATTTGAGAGATGATTTTATGACATTAATGTTTGAATATAATTTCGGGCATGTGGCCGCCACGGCTCGCGCGTACGTTGCGTAATCTGGTTGTCCAATTTTCACATACTCTTCTCAGTAAATCGGGCTGTATTTCAGCAATGATGCGCTTCTAAGTACTCAATTGTTTCTGGTTTGTCGGCGTAGACATGCGACTTTACATATCCCCAGAAAAAATAATCTAAAGGCGTCAAATCGCAAGAACGAGGCGGCCAGTTAACAGGTCCATTTCGTGAAATTAATCGTTCGTCAAACGATTCTTTCAGTAAATTAATGGTTTTTGTGCGCTGTGTGGCATGTGGCACCGTCCTTCTGAAACCACATGTCTTCCACATTAATGCCTTCCTACTGAGGCAGATAAAAGTTTGTTATCATGTCTCTGTACCGCTCACCATTAACAGTAACGTTTTGACCACCATAATTTTTAAAGACATATGATGATTTGATTCCACCGGCCCATAAAGCGCACCAAGCGGTGACTTTTTCTGGATGTAACGGTGTTTCGACAATGGCTTGTGGATTATCATCGCTCCAAATGCGGCAATTCTGCTTATTGACATAGCCATTTAACCAAAAGTGTGCTTCATCACTGAACAAAATGAGCTCGATGAGTTTCTCGAACCGAACCGTGTTTTTCGTAATAAATTTGAACAATTTGCAACCGTTGCTCGGGCGTGAGTCTATCCATGATGAATTGCCAAACCAAACTAACCTCACATTGACGTAGAACTGTCAAATCGGCTGTCACTGAAAACAGTGTTGCCAATTTAAAGTTCTCCGCCTCTAAAAAAACATCCTTTATTTCTTACTTCTTCCCTTATTCAGCTTTACGACAGGCATGCGTCTGTTCGAGCTGTAAGAGTTAGGTTGCCTGTCCACCGGAGCGGAGCGAGGCAGCGGAGCGGAGAAACGGAGAAATATTAACCAATAGGATTGCACAAAATCTCCGCTCCTATTTAGTGGACAGGGAGTTGCGAACTAGTTTAAAAATTCATACAAAACCGGTAAGCGGAGCGGAGATGCAGAGCAAGGCAGCGAAGCGGGGAAGCGCGTGCGGGGAAGTGGAGCGGGGAAGCGAGTGTAGGCGGAGTTTGATATTTCGCGAAATGACTCGTCGCGTACTCGCGGCCTAGCTCCGCATATTGAAAAACAGTCTGCAACTCCGCTCCGCATTACTTTCTCGCTCTGCTCCGTAGCCTCGCTCCTCTTCGGTGGAAAGACACAGTACGCAACTCCGCTCCTTCCGGCCATCCTTTATATCCTTAACTTCTCTATTTCTAGTAGTATCTTTCCACAAGCTTGGAAAGACGCTCAAGTTATCCCGTTACCAAAGAAATCGCATCCTGCAACTTTTTCTGACTAGCGACCCATTTCCATTCTTCCTTTCTATCCAAAGTCCTTGAAAAGCTTGTCCATCAACAACTTAGCGCTTTCCTTTCTAAACATAATCTATTAAATCCCTTCCAATCTGGTTTTCGACCTGGTCACAGCACTCGTTCATATTATGCATGATATAAGGCCAGGCATGGAGATGGGGAAGTTAACGGTAAACGCACTACTTGACTTCAGCAATTCTTTTAATACAGTCGACTTCGACATTTTGCTTGGCAGTCTATGCTCTTTTAATATATCTTCTTCGGTAATTGACTGGTTTCGTAGTTACCTGTTTGGTCGCCGGCAACGTATTTGCACTGAGGATTCTTTCTCTTCTTGGGTTTGACACCTCTGCCGGTTTGCCGCAGGGTGGCGTTTTATCTCCTTTACTTTTTAACGACTTCAAAAAAAGGAGGTTTACAATTCGTTACCTCATTACTCGCAGATGGCTGGACAGATTTCGAAAATTCTTTTTTTGTTTGAAAGGGTATACTTTCTAGTTGGTCCCATTGTCGTCATGTTTGGATCTGATGATGGGATGGATGAATCGAGGGAACTCTTCAAATATTATAGGCACACCTATAGCGTTTTGGGTATTTCTTATAGTACCTTGTGCAGTTGCTCTCGAAAAGCACCATTTGAAGAAGTGGAACTGATGATGAAGACCCCAGATGGCCACCGAAACTACTCAATAATAAGTATTTCGTGGATTGCGATTAGATTACTTGAATATAGATGTTAAGCACTTTATGATCGTCACAATGCATATGGTGAAGTAGAGCTGATGGTGATGTACCAGGAGAACTCCTCAAAAATTAACGGCTCTGCACCGGGAAAAGCAATATTTTGTAAAAGGTGACAAGTAGTTGACATTTTGGCTTTTGTAACTAGATAAATTACAAACCGACCCATTAAAAAGCGTGAAAAAAAATTTTTTATGTAAAAAATCGAAGGAAGGCGGTGTCAAAAAAAAAAAAAAATAAGTACAAAACAAATGACACCGACTACCGAAATTAAAGTTATTTTTGCCTTTGTAGTGTTTTTACATAGAAGTCGGTTATATTTTTTGCTAAAAATTTTTTTCGTACTTTTTATTAACGCTATCACTCAACGACTATCTTCCTTCTACCAATTGTATGCTGATGATTTGCAAATTTACACGCAAGCACCCCTCGTAGACTTATCTGATGCCATTGGGACAATTAATGTGGACCTCGCTCGAATTAGTGATTGAGCACTGAGTTCGGACTGAAAATCAATTCTGCCAAAACCCAAGTGATTGGTGTTGGTAGTTCCCGGACTATCTCTAAGATCGATTGGTCGACACTTCCCCAAGTTTCCTTTAATAACACCGTCAATCCATTCAGTCACGCCGTGAAGAACTTGGGGATATACATCGACAAAACTCTGTCTTGGACGAAGCAACTGCAGGAAGTCAGTCGTAAACTGTTTGCTTCTGCAGGCGCCTTCGTAATTTTCTTCCCATCACCACTAAAACTGCAATTACTTTTTTTTTTTTTTTTTAAAAAAGATAACTAGCAATGTGGGTAGAATTCTGGAGTGGGTTCACGGCAATAGTGTAATGAGTGGGATTCGAATTCGGGACCTCTCGATCACAAGTCCGACACCTTATCCATTAGGCTCAATGTCTTCCTCTTCCTATCTTGGACTATGCTGATACCTGCTATCTTGATTTGACCCAAGACCAATTCGACATGCTAGAGCCACTTCAAAATCTATATTAGATTTATATTTGGTTTGCGCAAATATCACTATGTTTCTGAATTTCGTACTAAGCTCAAATGGATTCCTATTAGGTTTCGCCGGAATGTTAATTTACTTTCTCTGCTTTATAATGTGCTATTTAATCCTTTCATTCCTTTTTATCTTAAAAACCGCTTTCGGTTTCTCTGTGACACACATACAAGGTCCTTGAGACCATCGGTAAATTATAGAGTTAAGTATCCGTATGCATTCCACTTCATTTTTAGGGTTCCGTAGTTAACAAGGAACCCTTATAGTTTCGCCATGTCTGTCTGTCTGTCCGTCTGTCCGCGGTTTAGCTCAAAAACTATTGGTACTAGAAAGTTGTACTTTGGCATGAGTATACACGTTAATGACGCCGAAAAAGTGGTAAAATAAAATTTTGAAAAAAAAAAACAATTATTTAGGGTACCTCCCATACATGTAAAGTGGGATGATCTTTTTTTTTTTCGTTCTTCCCATAGTGTGGGATATCGTTGGATAGGTCTCTCAAAAATATTAGGGGTTTGGTAAGACCGTTTTTTGATTAAGTAAATCGTTCGTGACTTATCAAGCTTTAAAGTACCAATTTTCGTTAGAGTTAAGTGTCCCCCCCTCTATCAACTAAACGGTTATAGTTAGAAATTCAAATGTCACGGCAGTAGTACCTATATATAACGAAATTTAAAGGAAAACTATCACACATAAGTGGGCTTTACAAGTTTACGAGTAATAGTCGACCAATTGTATTTGACTCGAAAATTTGGAAAAACTATAGAAATGTCGATAGATGGCGCTAAGCGCCAGTTGTATCGTGCTAGCTTTTTGTGACGATTGAGTAGTGTAGCTCTGTGTCCGTGTTTAAATTCAAAACACCGGCTATGACCAGTTTTATACAAAGCTCTAAAAAAATTGAAACTTTCCGTGCAAAATTGTCGGATCAGGTGAGGATTTGTATAGGAAGTCAAATTAGTTAGGTAGTCATGTTTGGCTTTTAGTTAGAGCATGGTACGAAACGATCAGTCAGCGAATACGACACGCACTTGGCTGTTATAAAAACTACGGAACCCTACACTGCGCGTGGCCCGACACGCACTTGACCGGTTTTTTCAATATATCTTTCACTATCCAAGCGGCCCGTTTGTGGAATGCATTACCCATAGATGTGAGGCGTGCTCAAACATTACCTACGTTCAAAAGAATGGTGAAGGAGCATTACCTCTCACTATAACTTTTTCCCCTCCTTTCTCTATTATGAATTTGATATGTATTAGTATATATTTTTATATTATATTTTGTGGTATGTATTTTATATTATTATGTTTAATTAGTATTATGTTTGATGCTAACACACACACTGACAGCCCTAAATCTATCTCCTTTAATTACTGTCTGGTTGCGCCAACATTCAAAATATGATTGACATCCGCTATTTCCTATATCCATCTCCTTCCCGCACATACCTCGCGAGTGAGTAAGAAGATTCGCCCGCCATTTGTCGAAAAAAAAAACTGCTTCCGAATCGCTCCGCAACAAGTTGACAATGGCGTCGACGCGCTCCGCTTAAAAATATTAATAACTTTGGAATCACCGCATTTTCGCATGTAATAAGACTTATAATCCATAGTTTGTGCTTGTGTTTAACGTGTGAGGACAATAACTTGAAGCCCAACTGCCCTGAACCTGGAAAAGTGAACCGGTGAACCGGCGACGACGCGAGCACGTGGCTCCCGTAAAGGTTTGTGCTTTCCTTCCCTATTTATTTCGGGTTGTATTCCATTGTCCCACACCCACTGCAACTCGAATTACCTAACGCCAAGCGTTTGTCAATCGTTTAGCTCCGCACCGCAAATACAGTCCACTAAATTAGCCTTTCGCGCCAACATTTTCATTGGTCCCTCTCACCGGATAGTTAGGTACTTATTTGTATTAGGTACATATTTGTTGTAGTTATCGTATTGGTATTTATTCCATAAGGAATAAACGCACCGCACCGCAGTCTTATACCTAACCCAATTCGTTGTTTGTTCATCTATTACCTACGTACGTGCGTAATACCTACATACCTACGTAGCCATAGATCGCTCGTATTAGTTATTCATTCGGAAGTCTAAAATTATTTGTATATCAGAAACAGAGACACAACCTAGTGGGTAAATTAAGATTGTTTAAAAACTACCTACAGTTCTTTTATTTCACCCGCAGTTCGTTATAACTACCTACCCACTTTAGGTATTTAATATTGTCCGCGTCGCTGTTCTCCATCGCTTATTTGCTAAAATAACTTTTATTCACGATGTCTCATAAGGACATCAAAGTTCAATTGAAACTTTTATATGCTAAAAGAGACATGATATTTTCTCGCGTGCAATCTATTTGTGATAATGCACTTAAAACACTTGATCTAGCTATTAGAGATTCGTTCTTATGTTCTATAGAAAACTTGGATAGTTTGCGCACGGAATTTGAATCCGTAATTCATAATATTAACGTTTTAGAGTTAGAATTAAATCCAGAATACGCTGTGAGTTATCAGGCTTTGGCGTCATTTGATGATTTATTCTGTCGCATCAAACGCGTCGCGAGGAGCTTGGAGAAGCCGTCTGTCCATCAGAGCCAGGCAAATCACACTCGCGATCGACCCAAATTACCGCCCATTCAGATACCTGAATTTAATGGTGATATTCGCAATTGGAATCTATTTATAGATAGTTTTGAAAACACTATAAATGGGAACGTCTCTTTGACAGATCATGAAAAGTTACACTATCTGGTTGAAAAGTTAACTGGTAAAGCTAAAACTGTTTGTGCCGGCATTACTTTTAGTGCCGAAAATTATTCATTAATTTTAAAAACTTTAAAGTCGAAATATGAAGATAAAAGATTAGTTGCTACCGCATATTTAGATCAGCTATTCGAGTTGAAAAATATTACAGTTTGTAATGAACATAATTTAGAGAAGTTTTTAGATATTTTTGCATCATCTGTTCGCGCAGTAAAGAACCTGAAGGTCGATGACCTCTGCGACTTTTTGTTTTTATATTTGGGTTTAAAGAAATTAGATAGTGAAACTGTTCGTTTATTTGAAATAGACCATCGCAGTAGTAAACTGCCAAAATTCAATGATTTAGAATGTTTTGTTCGCGATCATATTAAAATATTGCAACGCACTTCGTCAACCCATGAAGTTACGAAGAAGTCCGACCGTCGAACAGATGCGGCTTCGAAGTCACAAAGGTCGACACATACGTATGTGAATACAGCACCTGCTCCTGTACAATCGAGTTGTTCTTTGTGTAATAGTCAACATTCGCAATTGTACAAGTGTTCTGGTTTCTTAAAATTTACGCCCTATGAACGTTATAAGTTTGTTCGCGAAAAAAATTTGTGCTTTAACTGCCTTAGTGACAAGCATCGGGTTACGTCTTGTAATAGTAATCAAAGTTGTCGTAAGTGTTCTTCGAAGCACCACACTTTACTTCACATGGAGAAAAGTTGTAATAATGCCGCATCCAATGTGAGCACAGTTAGTTTACCAAGCGGTGACACGTCGTCGCAGTCAGTCGATGCGAACTCTGCGTCCGCTTCGCAGCCGCAGCCGCAATCAACGCGCGACGTTGCCCGCTCGCAGGCCGCCGTGAGTGACGTCACGTTGTGTTCGATGTCCGCCGCAAGCAATACGTGCACTACCGTGGTGCTCGCGACCGCTCACGTTGTTGTTGATGATGCTTTTGGTAATCCGTGTCTTGTTCGAGCGTTGTTAGATTGCGCTTCGCAGAGTAATTTTTTAACTCAAAATTGTTGTCAACGCCTTGGTTTTAGTATTAATAACCGACCAGCCCGCTCAGTAGTTAAGGGGTTCGGTGGTTTAAAATCAACCATTCATGGTTCGATTAAAATTAAATTTGCATCGCGTTTTAATTCTAATATTTGTTTTGATATGGATTCGCTTGTCGTAGATAAAATTACGGAACAATTGCCTACTGTCCCGGTTGACACGTCTTTATTGACCAAATTTAAAGACCTACCGTTGGCAGATGAATCTTATGGTGTCCCTGGAGACGTCGATATGTTGATCGGCGCATCGATTCTCCCGCACCTTCAGTTATCTCGTAAGATTCAAGGTCATTCGTCGTTTCCCGCACCGCACGCCCTAGAAACAGTTCTAGGTTTTGTTATTGTTGGTTCCGCACCCGCACATTTAGATAATTACTCGACTGTGTCACATTGCTGCACTGTTGAGCCGCCGCTGGAGTCTACCATCCGCAGGTTCTGGGAAATTGAAGAGGTCAATGTCCCGCCTATCCTAAGCCCTGATGATAAGGTGGCTGAGGAGATTTATTGTGGCACGACTACCCGTGATAATGATGGTCGTTATATTGTCGGGCTTCCATTCAAGGGAGATATTTTTTCGCTCGGTGACTCCTACGCTTCCGCGGAAAAACGCTTTTCTTGTTTAGAACGTAAGATGCAAGCGTCTCCGAAGTTGAAGCAAGCCTATGATGAGGTGGTTACCGAATACTTAGATAAAGGGTACATCTCACCTGCATCCACCGCCGAGACTGACGAGACTCTTGATCATCCATCTTACATCATCCCGCACCACGGAGTTGTTAGAGAAGACAAGCTTACTACTAAGCTCCGCGTGGTTTTGGACGGCAGTGCTAAGACTAGCACTTCCGTATCGCTCAATGATATTTTGTATTGTGGTCAAAACCTTCAAGGTAACTTATTTGACATTATTGTGAATTTCCGCTTGTTTGCTGTCGCGCTTTCCGCCGATATAAGGCAAATGTTTCTTTCTATTGGTATTCGCGAATGCGACCGCAAATTTCAACGTTTTTTGTATAGATTTTCGCCTCAAGAACCTTTGAGAGTTTACGAGTTTAACCGTGTTTGTTTTGGGCTTAAGTCGAGTCCTTTCCATGCGCTTCGCACTATCAAGCAATTAGCCACTGATGAGGGTGAAAGATTCCCGAAAGCGAAAGACACTATTGAGACTGGGCTATACATGGATGACTTTGTTTATAGTGTAGCCAGCGAGGCGGATGCCGTTGAGACCGCCGCTCAAGTAATAAGTCTTATGAAGGCCGGTCAGTTTGATCTTGTGAAGTGGACTAGTAATTCGCAGACCGCTCTAGATTCGATTCCACTATCGCATCAATTATCTTCGGTGAAGGAATTTGATGGTGATGATACGCACAAGGTTCTAGGTTTAAGTTGGTCACCCGCGTCTGACATGTTCAGTCTTAAAGTTAGTTCGACTCCGCAAATTTGTACTAAGCGCATTATCCTGTCGTGTGTAGCACGTATATGGGATGTTATGGGATTTGTAGCTCCCGTCGTTTTATATGCCAAGTTGCTTATAAAAGAACTTTGGCTTTCCAATAGTGATTGGGACGACCCCGCGCCCGAAAATATTGTTAAATTGTGGGTTCGCTTCCGGAAAGAACTTCCATTGCTCAATCAAATAAAAATTCCTCGCCATGTTGGTATATTGTCGAACAGTATAGTTACTGTTGTAGGCTTCGCCGACGCCAGTGCAAAGGCTTACGGGGGGGTAGTTTATTTTCACGTTTTGGATGCTGACAAGGTTTCGGTTAGTCTTATAAGCGCTAAATCCAAAGTCTCCCCTCGCAAGGTCGTTTCTCTGGCGCGCCTGGAGCTGTGCGCTATACTTTTGTTAGTGCAATTAATCAGCTCGATTGTCAATGCTTGTAGGCACCGCATTATTATTGATAGAATTATGGCTTTTTCTGACTCTACTGTAGCTTTGTGTTGGGCACATTCTTCGCCCCATCGCTGGGACACATTCGTCGCCAATAGGGTGGCCAAAATCCAGTCCGAATTACCACCACAAAATCTCTTTCACGTTGCTGGCACAGATAATCCCGCCGATTGTCTCTCCCGTGGGTTGCTCCCTTCGCAAATTTTAGATCATCCGCTGTGGTTCTGCGCTCCGTCTTGGATTCATAGCGTGCTCGAGGAATGGCCGGTTAAGCCCTTTAATCCAGCTGCCGTTTCAGAACCACCCGAGGAGAAGAAGCATTCGCTTGTAGTTTCGGTTCCACGTGAAGAGTCGATTATTTTATCGTTATCTAATCGCGTCTCGTCTTGGTCGAGACTTTTGCGTTGTGTGGTGTATGTATGTCGTTTTCTTAAACTGTTACCCACGCGCGGTGTTATAACCGCCGCTGATCTGGATAAAGCTGAGTCAGTCGTGCTACGTGAATTGCAGAGATTTTATTTCGCATCCGAAATTAGTAGTTTGGAGTCCAACAAACCTTGTAGCCGCGCCTTTCAACATTTGAAACCTTTTTTGCAGAATGGTCTTATTCGAGTAGGTGGTCGTTTGAGAAATTCCGATTTAGGATTTGAGCAAAAGCATCCAGTAGTTTTACCCCGCAAGGACCATATTTTAGATTTGATTGTAGATTATCATCATAGGTTGAATTGCCACGCAGGTCCAGACTTGTTGATGTCTATCCTTAGACAGAAGTATTGGATACTTTCCGCTCGCAATTTGATTCGTGCTAGAGTACACAAATGTGTGCCCTGTTTTAAGCTTCGCCCGCGTTTTATCGCGCCTGAAATGGCTGATCATCGCTCTTGTCGTGTTGTTCAATCCGCTAAACCTTTCGTTCACACCGGTACAGACTTCGCCGGCCCGTTTAGGGTAACTGTTGCCCGTGGTCGCGGCATACGCTCCACAAAAGCTTACGTTTGTCTATTTATTTGCATGACAACTCGTGCGGTTCACATAGAATTGACCGGTGATTTAAGTACGCAAAGTTTTATGTCCGCGTTTAAGCGCTTTTTGTCGCGCCGTGGTCCCGTCAAACGTTTATATTCTGACAACGGTACCAATTATGTTGGAGCTCGCCGTAATATTTCAGAGTTGCACGCGTTCTTACGGTCAAAGTATTATCAGAGTGAATTCGCTCATGTTTTGGCCGAAAATCGTATTGAATGGCATTTTAATACGCCCGCTGCTAGTCACTTTGGTGGTAATTGGGAGGCGAATATTAAGAGCCTCAAGTCGCATCTGTTCCGCGTTGTAGGCGTACAGATTCTCTCTTATGAGGAGCTGAGTACTGTACTCGCTCAGATAGAGGCAGTAATGAATACTCGTCCACTGTGCCGAACTCTATCTAGTGACCCCTCAGAATCTTTAGCTTTAACTCCGGCTCACTTCTTAACCACGACTCCTCTTAAGTATTTGCCCGCTATGGATGTTGATGAAGACAGACTACATCTCCTAAAGCGTCATGCTCTTTTGGATAGATTAGTTCAATCATTTTGGAAGCGTTGGAGAGCAGATTATTTGCACACGCTTCAGTCGCGTCAAAAATGGAATACTCCATCGAATCCAGTCGCCGTTGGTACTGTGGTGGTTTTAATGGCCGAGAGTGCGCCTCCTCTACACTGGCCTCTAGGTGTAGTGGAGGAAGTTTTCCCTGATCCAAAGGGAGTAACGCGTATAGTAAGGGTTAAAACCGCGACCGGTTCGTATTTACGTCCGGTTATTCGCCTCTGTCCTCTGCCCAATCAGCAGCAGGCTTCAAATTAGTTTAGTAGTTATGGTAACGCTTTATATTATAGTTTAGGAATAAGGTTAGAAGTTAGATGTTACTCCAGAGTTTAGTTCTTTGATTAGTTTCGCTTATAGTTTTTGAAGGTAACCCTTCAAACCGGGGGGGGAATGGTTGCGCCAACATTCAAAATATGATTGACATCCGCTATTTCCTATATCCATCTCCTTCCCGCACATACCTCGCGAGTGAGTAAGAAGATTCGCCCGCCATTTGTCGAAAAAAAAAACTGCTTCCGAATCGCTCCGCAACAAGTTGACAATGGCGTCGACGCGCTCCGCTTAAAAATATTAATAACTTTGGAATCACCGCATTTTCGCATGTAATAAGACTTATAATCCATAGTTTGTGCTTGTGTTTAACGTGTGAGGACAATAACTTGAAGCCCAACTGCCCTGAACCTGGAAAAGTGAACCGGTGAACCGGCGACGACGCGAGCACGTGGCTCCCGTAAAGGTTTGTGCTTTCCTTCCCTATTTATTTCGGGTTGTATTCCATTGTCCCACACCCACTGCAACTCGAATTACCTAACGCCAAGCGTTTGTCAATCGTTTAGCTCCGCACCGCAAATACAGTCCACTAAATTAGCCTTTCGCGCCAACACTGTCCATCCAAAGGTTGTCTGTAAGAGATTGCCCTGTGCGATGATAAGACTGCCCATTGTACACTAGTCTTATTATTTGTATCCCTTAATAAAGTATATAATAAATAAATTACTTTTTAAGCGTGTATACTTACTAACATTTGTGTTGTCCGATGTAAATGAAATACTTACTTAATTTATCTGTTGCTAAAATAATAAATAAGGCAGTCGAATTGAGAAAATCTTCCTTTTTTTTTAAGTTGGTTAAAAATCGCGCTACCAGCCACTAGGCAAGTGTCCGTAACTCCATTACAAAGCGTGCATTTTTTGTACGGGTAGGACAAATAACTCATTCGATCCATCACAGTTCCTTCAGAAAGACGAGCAACGCCATGGCATCACTTAACATTTCACGAAGTGTACCTAGGTTTACTTTCTTCTGATTTGTTATAGGCTTGCGTTTGACCGCTGATGGTAAGCGATGATGTGGTCAAAGATGAAGCACGCTTACCTAGAAGTAACCTATTAACTCCCACTTAAAGACTTAAAGCCCTCTGGTTATTGCCATAAGGAAACACTGACTCCGGCAGGGAATTCCACTCTGTAGCTATGACAATGAAAGTATTTCCAAAACGTTTTGTGCGTATGGGCCCAACATGTAACGATGGCGCATCATTGTTCGTCTTGCAGTCCGATGATGGAACGGGCTTGGTGGAATTAGATTGTGCAATTCAATCGCTCACTCCAGAGCAGCTCAGTAGCAAGCGTGCTGCTGTTTCGTTCACCTCCATGTAGGCTCTGCAAAGTTGGCTGACTGTAACTCCTATTACGTAGAGGTGTTTATTAAAGGAGCCGTGGCCTGTAAAGGCAGATGTTCAATCCGCAGTTGTAATATTCATATTCATATCAGTCGCGTCTCGTTAGCGCTCGCGCACGGTTCGAATATAGGTGCCCCCACCTTCAGTCGCGACAATGTCTGTGAATACGCTAAAATGTGTAAATTGCAATATTGTAATATGTGAGCTATTATCATTCATCCAAAATAAAATAGACGTGATGGACAATGACAGCCTCATAAGAATCTGTGACACGGCCTTCACGGTGGACGAAGTTGATAGTGCTAAAGACTTGCTATTTAGTTCAATTAAGACTAACAAGAAGAAAGTGACGAGACGTAAAGAAGGGAAAAAAGGAAGAGACCTAGAGGATATTATAAGTGTATTCAAAGTGACGGAACCCGATCTTATTCCAATATTTGTGGCGCGTGACTTGCAAAAATTACCGCCAGTTACATTTGATCATGTAGATGTGACCAAATTGTTAAAAGATCTAGTGATTATGCGTGCGGAAATCAATGAAATAAAAAGTGAATATGCAACGATTACTCAATTAGACCAGTTGAAGATGGAATTGGGATCCAACAGGCCCCCGGTATCGTTATTAACGTGCAATATTAATGCGAAAAAAAGAGGAGGGTATATGCTCGATAGCGGGCCGGTAGGTCTATCGCCGGCGCCAGCATATGACGATGATAAGATTCGCGAGTGCGGAGCGCCTTGAGTCACCAAAATATCGTTCTCTCGCTTGCACGCTTAACGTACCGAGCAAGACAAGTGCGCATGTACCGCGTAACTCAACGCTGTTGGAAAACGAGTTATGTACGGAGATTGCTGAATCATCTGTTCACCCTGCGGAGACAAATCATTTTGAACCTCAAATGAAACGACCCACGATGGCGGAAATAGCAAAGAATGGCGAATGGAAAACACCTAAGAAACCAAGTGATAATTGGGTATTAGTGCAAAAACGAAGGTCTAGAAACCGATTTACCGGTAAAATGGGCAAAGCTGCTACGGACTTGTCCGAAAAATTTATAGCCGCGGAAGTTAAAATCCCGTTGTTTATTTCAAACGTAAACAAACAGACAGCGGTGGAAGATATCTGTAAATATATTGAAAAAAAGACTGCGGAGGTGGTTACCCTTGAGAAAATTGTAATGAAGAAAGAAAAGCCATATAATGCATTCAAGCTGCTTGTCAACAAAAGTAAGCTAGATATCTTTCTAGATGATCAGATGTGGCCCGACGGAGTCACATTTCGGCGCTTTATTCACTTCAAAAACAGAAGAGAACACATAAATAATACTATTTGTGTGAACGAAGGAAAATCTACATCGTGTAATGGATAGTATTTCAAAAATGAACATAATATCTTATAATTGCAAGAATGTTAAAAAGTCTGTGAACTGTGTACGTACACTCTGCAAAACAGCTGATATTATTTTGTTACAAGAAACATGGCTATACGCGGGTTATAATGCGGGTTCTCTAGGTACTAAGCATGATGAGTTTATAGCGGCGATGCAACGGCATAATGTTGATATTATGGCTGTAAATGAGACGTGGTTACGGGCTGGGCAGGAAGGTCGTGCCCCTTCTGTGCCCGGGTACAAGCTGCGACACATTCCACGTTCACTGTCTGTCAAGGGAGGCCGGGGAGGGGGGGTAGGCTTTTACATTAAGCGTGGCGTCAATGCCCGTATTCATCCACACCCCGTTGATCCATCACACAATTCAGTAGAACAAATGTGGTCTGTTCTAAGTATTTGTGGATCTAAAATCGCAATAGGCACCGCCTATCGTCCCCCATGGCAGAACGTTGACCTTTTTATTGATGCCGTCTCATGTTCATTGAATTCACTAACAAACTGTCAATATACCATACTGATGGGTGATTTTAATATTAATATGCTCCACGTGAGTGATCCTAAAACGGACAAACTAAATACGTTCTTAAATTGTATGGGCTTAAATCAGTTGGTGCAACGCCCTACCCACAAATCAATGCACGGTGACTCATTGATTGATATTATATGTACAAACTTTAAGGCCCGTTCGCTGGACATGGAACAGATTCCTGAGCTAGGGGCGCACGCTATGATACTTTGTCAATTTTTCATTAAGCGAAACAAAATTCTACCAAAAACTATAACCTATCGATCTCTGCAAAACGTATTGCCAGAAATATTTGAAATCGACTTGAACCTGATTGATTGGAATGCGATTGCGACTATGCGAGATGTGAGTGCTATGGTCCATGCTTTCACGTCCAGTTTACTTTGGTTAATAGATACTCACGCACCTAAGAAAACTTTTGTTGTAAAAGAGCAACCTCATCCCTGGATAACTAAAAACATTAAGTTAATGATGCGTCTAAGAAATCAAGCACACGCTCAGTCCCTCAAGTGCAAAAGTGAAAGTAAATTAAATTATTATAAAGAGTTGAAATCACTAGTGAATAAATCCCTTTTTTACGAGAAAGTAGCGTTTTTTAAACATAGCATAAATAACCACATTAAGGACTCCGTAATGCTCTGGAAAAATTTAAAAACTACGCTGCTCCCTCCTAAAAATGACGTTGACCTTCCTCCACATTTTAAGAATCCAGATGAAATATGTGACCATTTTTTGAATGTACCCGGTAATGACGCAGTCTGTACTTCTAGTTTAGCGTACTTTGAGTCCGAAAGATTTAACGACTCCACTTTCTCTTTACAACCGATAACACCGAGTGCAATACTTAAAGTTATAAGTGGTATAAAAACTAAGGCTGAAGGCTGTGACGGTGTCAGCATTGATATGGTACTTATGATGCTCCCAGTAACGTTGGACACCATAACAGCTATCATAAATTTGTCTATCGAGACATCGACCTGCCCCGAGCTATGGAAAATCGCCAAAGTTCGTCCATTACCGAAGAAGTCGGACGCTACACAAATTAAAGACCTGAGGCCCATCAGTATACTACCAGTATTGTCCAAAGTTCTGGAAAAGACAGTGTGCGCTCAGTTAACTGCATATCTAGAAAACAACAGTATCTTGCCTGATGTACAGTCAGGGTTCAGGAGGGCGCGTGGTACTGCCACAGCCCTTTTGGATGTGACTGACAATATTCTCGCTGCTCAAGATGCTGGTATGTGCACTCTTCTGGTTCTGTTGGATTATTCACGTGCGTTTGACTGTATAAATCTGCCTCTTTTACTGGCAAAAATGGCATTTTATGGTTTTGACAGTCGGACGATTGAATGGTTCCGCAGCTACTTGGACAAGCGTACGCAGTTCGTTGAAATGCATAGAACGGACGGGTCTACGATAACTTCCAGTTATCGTTCAGTATGCAGAGGAGTTCCACAGGGCTCGATTTTGGGGCCGGTGTTATTTATTATGTATTGCGCTGACATTATTAATTCGATTAAAAAGTGCAAATATCACATTTATGCAGATGACACCCAAATTTATATTTCTTTTAAGCCTCAGGACTATGTAAATGCATTAAAAGACCTAAATGAGGATCTTCAAGCTATTGTACAATGGTCAGAGTCCAATTCATTGGTATTGAACCCCTCAAAAACCAAATATATGCTCTTCGGTACTAAGGCTCAGTTATAGGCAATTAGTGCTACTGGTGACGTAATAGTAATGGGTGAACCAATTGAGCGGGTTTACGAGGCTCGTAATCTTGGCCTTATTATGGATTCAGAGCTTCGCTATGAAAAACATGTGGCTGAGTCGATTCGGAATTGTTTCTACAAACTAAAGGTTTTGTACAAAGCTCGACCATATCTCAGTGAGGAACTGCGTATTATGTTGGTGGATTCTTTGGTGCTATCTAAACTGAATTACGCGGATGTCATTTATGGTGAGCGTCTTCTGTCCAAAACCGACAAAATGATTCAGAGGCTTCAGAACGCATGCGCACGTTTTTGTTTCAATATTCCATTTAGAAGTCATGTTACACCCTATTTAAATAAGCATAAAATGTTGAAAATGAAAGCACGGCGTAAATTACATTTAGCAAATCTTTTATTTGGCTTAATTAAAACTCAAAAACCATTATATTTATACAATAAGCTTGAGTGGACAAGAGGTCATAGGAATCGGCAGGGAAGACAATGTGCTCAGAGTCTTTTGACACCACATCACAATTCGGCAGCGTTTAGAGGCAGCTTTCGATACGCGGCCAGTAAATGTTGGAATAATATTCCCCCACCTATAAAATACTATGGGAATAGGCTAACATTTAAGCTTAAGCTGAAAGAGTTTTTACTCGAACACCAAAAACAGTATGAGACCATTCAAGTCAATTCATCCGCGATTTGAATATCTACTGCTGTCTCCGTGTTGTGGAACATGTGAATCATTTATTTAATTATTCCATTTTATTTATTTTAATTATTCAATTATTATTATATTATTACGGCATAATTCAATTATATCTCTTTAACTTTTGACTAGAGGGTTTACGCGTGTGTATTGCACATTCGAGCGTGTGGCACCCGTGGGCTGCAGCTGAAAACCAGCGTTAGGTGGTGATACTTAGGGTTGCCACCTGACATTATGCTGAGCTGAGGCCCTTTTGGCACAATATTGTTTTTTATTTTTATTTTTAATGTTGTATATAATGTGTATTTCTTGATTTTATGTGCCAATAAACGCAATTTTCTTTCTTTCTTTCTTTCTTTCTATACCCACATGATCTAGCATTTCTTGATACGATTAATCAGGAATTCAGTTGCACGGGAAAGTCGTCAGTGGACACCTCAGCCGGCATTTGTAAAGGGAGACCCTATGGAGGGCTGGCTATACTATGGCGAAAGAGCGCATTTAACTCTGTGCGTGTAGTGCAATGTGTTAGTAACCGGTTATGTGCAGTGAATGTAGTGGTAAACAACGGCCGATCATTTATGGTTATAAATATATACATGCCAACGGACTGTATTGACAATTTGCCCTTATTTACAGAATGTTTGAGTGAAATGTATTCTATTATACAAAATAATGACGTAGAATCAGTGTACATGTTGGGAGATTTCAATGCGCACCCAGGTGAGTCATTTTGTAATGAACTTCTTAGTTTTTGTAGTGAGCAAGAATTATTATGTGCGGACCTAAACTACTTAGGCATGCAGTCGCAAACGTACACATTTATCAGTGACTCACACGGGTGTAAGCGTTGGCTCGACCACTGTCTTGTTACACAGGCGGCGGGAAAATCAATTGTAAACATTGAGGTAGTTTATGATACGTTTTGGTCAGATCACTTTCCTTTAAAAATCGAATGTAATGTTAATGTTATTCGATTAAAGTCAAGTGTAATTAAATCATCGCTTAACAATGTCCGCTGGGGCGAAAGAAACCCAGATGAAATAAATGAATACTTGTCTATGTGTAATAAGAAATTAAAAAATGTAGATTTTCCTGCAGACTTTGAAAAATGTGCTGATCATTTTTGTAGTAGTCTTGAACATCGATTATTATTGGATTCCATGTATGATTGTATTGTATTGAATTTAAGTGAAGCAGCTATACTAAACAGAACCCCTAGGGACATTATAGGAAAAAAAACTTTTTAGCAAAAAATAAAACCGACTTCCATATAAAAACACTACAAAGCCAAAAATAACTTAAATTTCGGTGGTCGGTGTCATTTGTTTCGTATTTTCTTTTTCTTTTTCGACACCGCCTTCCGAAATTTAAGTTATTTTTGGCTTTGTAGTGTTTTTATATGGAAGTCGGTTTTATTTTTTGCTAAAAAGTTTTTTTTCACGCTTTTTAGTGGGTCGGTTTGTAATTTATCTAGTTACAAAAGCCAATATGTCAACTACTTATCACCTTTTACAAAATATTGCTTTTCCCAGTGAAGAGCCGTTAATTTTTGAGGAGTTCTCCTGGTACATCACCATCAGCTCTACATCACCATATGCATTGTGACGATCATAAAGGCTTAACATCTACATTCAAGTAATCTAATCGCAATCCACGAAATACTTATTATTGAGTAGTTTCGGTGGCCATCTGTGGTCTTCATTATCAATTCAACTTCCCCAAATGGTACTTTTCAAAAGCAACTGCTCAAGGTACTATAAGAAATACTCAAAACGCTATAGGTGTGCCTATAATATTTGAAGAGTTCCCTCGATTTCTCCAGGATCCCATCATCAGATCATAATTTCGTAACAATGGGACCAACTAGAACGTATACCCTTTCAAACGCAAAAAGAATTTTTCAAATCGGTCCAGCCGTCTCCGAGTTATGAGGTAACATACATAAAAAAAAAAAAAAAAAAAAAAGTTCAAGACGAATTGTAAACCTCCTTTTTTTGAAGTCGGTTAAAAAGGGTATCAAGGGCTGGAATAAACATGTCAAAGAGTATCACGCTCAAGCTAGGTACAAGTATAAGCTGTGGGTTTGGTATGGTCAGCCCAGTTCTGGGCCTGTGTATGAAAGCATGATAATTAGTCGTAAATTATTTAAATCTAAATTAAAATGGGTTATTAAGCATCAAGAAAAGATTGAAATGGATATTTTAGCCTCCCTTCATTCTGAGAAACGATTTTCATCTTTCTGGAAGGGCACTAAAAAACTTAATAGTTCTCCTAGCTTACCAGTGAGTGTGGATGGTAAGAGTGACCACACTGATTTAGCTAATATGTTTAAGGAACAGTTTATAGTTAACTCACCTCTTGAGTCTGTGGTGAAGTTGGACGGTGATGAGATCCATCACTCAGGAGTACCCCTTCGATTTACGTGTAAAGAAATAAAAACAGTAATCCAATCTATGAAAAGGGGGAAATCTCCTGGGCATGATGGGCTCAGCATCGAACATCTTCAAAATGCTGGTGTACACTTGCCAAGAGTGTTGTCAATGTTTTTTAATCTATGTGTAGGACACTCTTACTTACCACAGAAAATGCTGGATACTGTAGTGGTTCCTATAGTAAAGAATCGGACAGGAGACATATCGGACAAGAGCAATTATAGGCCAATCTCATTGGCCACTGTGATAGCCAGTGTTTGACAGTGTGCTTGATACGCACCTCAGTAAATATACGACACTACATGATACACAATTTGGTTTTCGTGCTGGGTTGTCTACTGAGAGTGCAATATTTGCGCTGAAGCACACTGTCAAATACTACACCGACAGGAATACCCCAGTTTATGCTTGTTTCCTGGACCTTTCCAAAGCCTTTGACCTTGTTTCTTATAATGTCTTATGGGAGAAGCTTCGGGAAGCGGGAGTACCAAAGACATTAGTGTCAATATTATCTTTCTGGTATGAAAAGCAGAGGAACTTTGTTAAATGGTCCAATGCGTTATCAGAGCCTTATAAACTCGAATGTGGTGTTAGGCAGGGAGGTCTTACTTCACCGAGATTATTTAATATATATATTAATAACTTGCTTGTGGAACTCAGTAGCACACATGTCGGATGTCATAAGGACGGGGTGAGTGTAAATAATCTAAGTTACGCCGACGATATGGTGCTGCTGAGTCCTACAATCAATGGATTAAGGAAGTTACTCGCGATTTGTGAAGGTTACGCCGAGCAACATGGTCTAAAGTGTAATCCTAAAAAGAGTGAACTATTAGTTTTTAGAGGTAGAAATAAAAGTCCATCAATTGTCCTGCCAGTAGAACTAAACGGTTTGCCTCTAAAGAGGGTCACACAATTTAGGTATTTGGGCCATGTTGTTACGGAGGATCTTAAAGATGATCTCGATATGGAGAGAGAGCGCAGGGCGATGGCTGTGAGGGGAAATATGTTGGCTCGCAGGTTTGCTGGTTGTTCTCTACCGGTTAAAATCACTCTTTTTAAAGCATTTTTCCAAACATTTTACACTAGCAGCCTGTGGGCTAACCATACCCAAAAAACTGCCAACACCCTGCGAATTCAATACAATAATGCTTTCAGGGCGCTGTTGAGGCTTCCTCCGTATTGTAGTGCGTCTGGGATGTTCGCGGATGCGCATACGGATGATTATTATGCGATCATGCGCAAGAAAGTCGCGTCTATAATACGCAGAGTGAGAGGAAGCAACAATAGCGTTCTGAAAGTTTTTGCGGAAAGACTAGAAGGGCCTACAATGGATAGGTTTATCAAACTACACGTTAGACATAGGGCTTGATAAACCTTCCTCTGATTGTGATTCTGAGTTTTTATTTTATTTTGTTTTTGTTTTGTTACCTTTATAATTGTCTGTGTATGCCTAATTGTTTCTTACTAACATAGTTATTAAGTAAATTGTTTGACTAACACTATGGGCCTTAGAAGCCTGAAAATAAAAGTTTTATTTTTATTTATATTTTATAATATAGATAGTCTTAGGGCCTGTTAGCCCCTAGAAGATTAAATTTTGCCAGACTAACAGGGATACATAAAACTAAAATATTTTAAGGGATCCTAACGTATGTACGAATATACGGAACCCTTCTAGTCACTTGCGTCCGTCTGCTCTTCCGTCACCAAACTAAATAATAATAATGTTATGCCAATAAAGAATTATGAATTATGAATTATGAATTATAAATTTGGTGCACAAATGAACTTTTGTGACCCGAGGCATGGCTTCACTTTGGAATTTTCGTCCCTTAATTTTCTAAGTCTAGGAGAAGAAGATACTACAAATATGACGACTAAAAGAAAAAATGAAAATTGAAATCTAAATTGAATCAACTCACAATTTTAGATCTTTATATCTGATCTTACATTTTGAAAGTGAATTTTAAAATAACTATTTCATTTAGTCGTAAGAAATGGTCGTGTTTTCTCTTTACATTAATCTTTACATCAACAAAGTAAGATAGATGCATATTGCGTATGATGATAGAATAAATAAAAACACAAATTACGAGTTGACTCAGTTTAGATCTTGCCAGAGAATATATATGTATAACCACTAGGCCACTAGAGAGCGTATAGGCCGATTTCTTTGAAGAACACGGCTCACTGTTACGGGTCGGGCGGGAGAGAGAAATGCAGAGCTGTAATTGGTCAGTTCAAGGTCAAGTTGCGTAGATATGCCTGGTTAGGGATTGGTCTACTTGATTAAGGGAAAGTAGTCGATATTGATAAAATTTATGTTAACATTGTAAAAATACCGAGTTAAAATCCCATAGTAAAAATATTTTAATTACGGCCCAAGTTAATTAATTAGTATTAGAGTCCGCCATACTATTTGAAGCCTAAAAAGATTGAATATAGGTATCTTATTTTCACGATTTGACTCTTCTCAACATTATATCAATAAAAACAAAACTAGAAACCTAGTAGAAAAATAGTAACCTTATCTATCCACTGTAATTTTAATTCTGGAATCTTAAATGAAAACATGCATGTCATACAGAAGAAAAACCTTTAGAACTTCTTCCTTTTTTAAAGTGGGTTAAAAGTAGATAGGTAGATAGTAACTGAAATGATTAAAAAAAATAAGTTTAATTTTGTATTTATCGATATCGTATTCAGACGTTAAAGTTAACAGCACAGATTTTTACGATAAAAATACAAAGGGAAAGAAAGGGATAAAAGAATTAGAATTTCTTAATGAAAGAAAGACACTTTTCCAAAAGACATCAACGCGCGCCTCAACCGTGGGCTTGCTCACCTAAACCACCATTTTAAATAGACCCCTGCGGTGGCTTATAATTTGATTAAATAAAAAATAATTTACGTAGTATTTCATTACTGATGAATAGTTATGTCATCCATTTAGTATCTAGATGTCTGGGAATGTTTTCCACACCACTTCAACGCGCATGAAGGCATTATTATGCGTTATAAATTGGAATAAAAATTTAAAATTTGTAATTGTTTAGCATGCACACAGGCCTAACACTTG
Organism: Tholera decimalis; assembly: GCA_943138885.2. Classification (NCBI taxonomy): domain Eukaryota; kingdom Metazoa; phylum Arthropoda; class Insecta; order Lepidoptera; family Noctuidae; genus Tholera; species Tholera decimalis. Next base: position 23,898,959 of record OW964567.2, on the reverse strand, counting down.
GTCACAACTAAAATGGTTCTTATACCGTAGCCAATATATAGGTGCAAAAAGGCTAATAGTTTTCGTGCGTCGGGGCACTGTATGCGCGGTCAAGTGGTTTTATAGTCTTTGGATCTTGCAATGAAATATGTAGGTCTACCTTAAATAAATTAGGATTATAATTGATTATAAGGGCAAAATATTGATGACTTTCTAAATTGCGGTAATTGTGCATTACAGGTTCAAAACATGATGCAGTTCTACATCCCAGAGGTAGTAGCCGTCGAACAAATTGACGACGAAGGCGACAAACTTAGCGAGAAAGTATTCAAAGAATTTGAGCAACTGAAAACCAAAGATAAAGCTGAACCTAAATAAATGAATCTGTGAATTATGTAAGTAGAAACACAATATGTATATAAAGTCCTGTTTTATTTTGTTCATTTATAAATAGAAAATAAATTGTGTATGTTATAGTTATTGTATTTTTTAATTTCTGGATAGACTTATTAAATAAAAAAAATTATATTATTAACTGTTCTTTTTGTCAAAATTTTGTGTAGAATCGTAACTAGGTGTAACGTTAGACCTGATGTGGTTTTAATTGAACTTTTTGACCGCATTCACGCATCAACGCAACTCCCACCACAAACCATACATTCTCTGTATTTTTTCCACGGCGGCGTATTAGGTGAGCTTTTAATTGTCACATATTTGTAACCATGACGATAGTTTTTCTAATTTGCTTCTACTAAGGTGTATCTATATAATAATTACCGAAATATACAAGTCGGCCGTAGCAAAAATAACCTTCATAGACGGCTAAGATCTTAAGTGTATATGCGGCGTGACCCCACAGACAATAGCCCACCACAATTTTGTTTCGCATGCCCTGTCACCTATAGACTTGATGATCTGATGTCTGCATCAGCGAGCGGAGTTCTCGTAGCAAAGATAATCTCAATAGACGGCTAAGATCTTAAGTGTATAATGCGGCGTGACCACACAGACAATAGCTCACCTCCTATCTCGTCCCGCATGCCCTGTCACCTATACGCTTGATGATCTTATGTCTGCATCAGCGAGCGGAGTTCGCGTAGCAGATTTTTGGGCCAAATGTATACAGTGTTAATTGTAAAACACCGAAAACCTCTCAGACTATGTTACTAACATCATAATCAACAACATTTGTTCTATGACTTTTAAAAATTCGTCATATTTTAGTTCACCAGAAGTCTATGCGAAGCAAAAGAAAGTGATTTATACTATCGCTTTTTGCTTCGCATAGACTTCGTAACATTTAGGGCGTTCAATTTAAATATTTTTATTGTTGTATGAAAATCTGGTGAACTAAAATATGACAAATTTTTAAGTCATAGAACAAAAGTTGTTGATTATGATGTTAGTAACATAGTCCTGAGAGGTTTTCGGTGTTTTACAAATAACCCTGTATAAAAAATATTGAGGAGGTCGTGAGTAAAAGATACAGCCCCACGGGGCGATCCTCAAGGATAAGCAAAAGTTGCTGAGGTCGGAGTGTGGCTGGGTGACCATTTGAAACATATATCAAGTTTCCTCCGTGCCTCGTAAAATACACTAAGCCCTTGGTCCCCTATCGAAGGAGGAGGCGGACCGCGTGAGGGAGAGGTTAGCGTCCTCCCTCCAGCCCAGCCGCAGTGGTAGACGCCCACGGCGTCGGACGTCGGCCGACGAATTCCGGCCACCGTAGGCGCGGGCATGCGGACAGCGAAGGGCAACTCGCTGTCCGACCATGGACCATGCCCGGGTCGACGGCGCGTTGTGTTCCACGCGCGCCTCAAAGAGCGTCAGCAAGATCACGAGGCCCCTCCCTGTAGAGGGCCGAAGCCTGCCGGGGTCGTGGGACTTATCTCATTACCGTGACCCCGGAACGTAAAGGGCTATTGAAGGAATACCGTGGATTTTAGTCAGTACAAGTCTGACAGTCCCTCCGGCCCTGCCCGGGGTGGGAGGACTCATCTGATGATTTAAAAAAAAAGCCAAGCCGTTGGTTCCGACTCACTCGTTGGTCGTTACAGGTAGTCAGAAACCAGAATATCTAACACTGGTCTTGCCAAGGGGGTCTTGCAATTGTGTTACCTAGGTGGTTGTGAAAACAAGATAGGCAGTTTCTCCGTTTAAAAGAATAGTACTCAGCTTCATCTAGTTAGATGAGGGGACACATAGTTGTGAAAAAGGCTAATCAGATGAGATGGATATAAAAATAATTTTGCCACTCGCTAAGCAGGTTCATAAATAAGAAGTCACTTGCATAGTCCGTTGCACTTTTATTATTCATAAGTAAAAGATTTTTTATTGAAATCTGAGTATCTTAGGCTGCTTTCCAACTAATTTGACGAATCAACATTGCATTATGTTTTCGTTATACTTTTTTTTACTATAAAATAGAGATCGACTATTAATTACACATTCTTTGTTGGAAAACCGTCTTTGTACGTCTCACACATAGATTTATAAATACAAACAAGTAGCCTAGTAAAAGTAAAAGATACATTAGTACTTGTCTCTTAAACTAAAAGTTATTGAAATCTAATACAAACTAATATCTAAAATTACAATTGTTTGCAAAACCAATATCGATACTTTTTTAACGTCTTTTAAATAAATGAAATATCTATTAAACTATACAATGGCAGTGTTCCATTTCATATTTTGAAACTAAGTTAATTTTACAATAATTCTAAACTAAATTTTAAGATAGGGGTACAGTCATCAGCAAAAGTTATGATTGTGAAGTCGAATAAAAATTTACAAAAGAATATTGTGAGTTCATTGGTTCCTGTTAAATGATAAAACGTAGTTTATTGCCGCTATTGACTGTACCAAGTTTAAAATAGACATTAGAGACACATAAATAGGATTAATAGTCTAGTTGTATTGTAGAAGAAAGAAAGAAAGAAATATAGATGTTTACGCCGAGCATGACGCATACCTTAATTATAGAAATAAAGTCAAACATTTTATCCAAACAATAATCTTAATAAAACAGGGTTTTGCAAAGCCATTGCCAAAATATTGGCTAAAATAAAACAAATAATAGCTGTTCTTAAAATTAAAGTTGGTACAATACTGTACTGTTGTTCTAGGTAGGTAATCTAGCCGAAGATGTACTTTATTCTTTAATCACTATTACAATTATGTACATATTTAAATTCATTATTCTCATACATTCTCATTGCAATGTATGTCCACATCTCATTGCCCAAATTACTAGTCTATCATACATTTCTATAAAAGGAATCACAAATATTGGGCGTTGGGCCAACGTCACGAAACATTCCATTTCACTTGCTACATCATTAGCAATAGTACTTCCAATATTATCTAGTATATTGTATATTAGTATGGTAATGAAAAAGTCGTAAATGCTGATTAAATTCACTTTAAAGTGCTTTCATATCTCACGTTCTTCTAGCGTAGCTTTTAATCGAGCGTTTGCGATGCGTACACACCACTTAATAATGCTACAATGATTTAATTTCTTTGCAAAATAGCAAAATAATACTAATACAAATTGATATACAATTAAATTGTTCTGTGAAAATGCAATATGAAAGTTTCATAAATTTAAGAATTTTTCCTTGTTTTTTTTTTTGTTACTGACCACATTGTTGGCGCAGTGGTTGAGTGATTTGCTACTTTACTGCGTGTCGTGGGTTCGATTACCGCATCGGGAGAAAATGTTTGTATGACCTACAAATAGTTTTTCCGGGTCTGAGTGCTTGTGGAAAATGCACCCATGATACAGGAGAAATTTCTAGTGTGGCGAAATGTTTATAAAAGATGTAATACCGAATAGGATTATTGCTGAGATATGACAGCGAAGCTAAAACAGGCAGCTATTTCGGTTTTATACTGCAATCAATACTATGACCAGAACTTTCTGACTTAGCAATGATAATTACGCAGCGTTAACGACACGTCTATGCTGGACAAACGCTCAATGCGAACTCACTTAAACCGAGTATGAACATATAGGTTAGGCTTTTGTGTGCGTCAAGGATTGCATCGACACACACAGCATGACGGGAATAAGAACCAGTCCATGAAGATACCGGCGCAGTCATCATTTGGGTCGTAAGCGAGCAGTCGGTGCCATTTGTACTTCTGTTCACATCCGCAGTCTCGTGTACATCTCGCTGTAGTTGTTTTACTGAAAAACAACAAGGGTCTTATTAGAATGTGTCTGATGATATAGTAGTCTGAAGGAATATGTAGGTATGTATGGATAGAGTAAGTAAAAATTATTTCCAGGTTTCCCAGTGTCAGACATCAGACCGATTATCAGATTCATGATCAATTAATTTCTATGACCCGAATATGGATGCGTAAGGTAAATTGATATTGTTTGAGTATGGATTTCAATCAGTTATTTTAATTTCATTTCATTTCATTTTATTTATTCATTAACAATTCACATTGTTTTGAAAATACAATTAATTATAAGACATCTACAAAAAAAAATACAACTATGAAGGTAACATTTGTGTCAGTCAGTTAAAAATTATGTCAGAGTTACATAATTATCCCTATAATTCCGTTTTAAATATTTATAATGTCAAAGTAAAATAGTATTAAATGTCAGTAAATAAGTAAAAAATTATATAATGTCAAATGATTAAAAAAGAAATATTAGATATACATAATTTATTTATTATCTACTATATGATTTTAAATCCGATATGTCATACTAACGTTTTTCTAATAGAAAGGCCTTTAATTTTGTTTTAAACAAGTGGGTGTCATAAATTAGTGTCTTTAACTTAGAAGGCAACTGATTAAATATTTCTACGACTTGATATTTCCAGCAATGTTTTACTGTGTTAAATTTGGATGCCATTAGGTGTTTAAAAATTTTTCTTCGTGTGCTTTCTCGTAATCTCACAGTCCTATTGTGATTCAAACTCATGTAGATACTTGGCAAAATGAGTTAAGAGTACCAATACGTATAGACTAGGAACTGTTAATATTGGTAATTTTTTGTAATAATCCCTGCATGAGACACGTGAGATTCTAACAATTGTCCTAATGGCTCGTTTTTGTAAGATGAACACTCTCTGCCAGTTATAATTATAACTATTTCCCCAGAGCAGGATGCTATACCTTATCCTACACTCGACCAGGGCATAATATACAGCCTTTAACTGTTCTTTATTTAATTCATCCCTAAGGCTCCTTAGTGCGTAGCATGCTGACGATATGGATTATTCAATAACAACAAGCTCTGGTTTCCAATTTCAATGCGAATCTATGTTAACACCTAAGAATTTGATGCTATCCACTATTTCAATATCATCTCCATTTATTTGTACATCCAAGTTGTCGTTATTGCGAGTCGTAGTCTTAAATAACATAAGGTTTGTTTTAGTTGTATTTAGCAATAAGTTATTTGCTGTAAAACATTCGCCAATTTTTCCTATAATTATGTTTGCAGTTAATGTCAGTTCTTCTATATATCCTTTGCCCCAATTATAATGTTAGTGTCATCTGCGAATACAACAATTTTCTCATTCGGTTGGGTTTTACTCATAAAGTTAAGTAGATCATTCGTGAAAATAATAAAAAGTAAAGGTCCTAAAATAGATCCTTGAGGCACACCACGTTTTACATTTGTCATTTTTGATATGTGTATCACTTCGTGATTGTTCTCGTCTATACTTTTAATTTCTACACACATTCGTCTATTTTGCAAGTACGATTTCACAAGTTGTAATGTTTTGCCTCTTATACCATAATGTTCGAGTTAATTTTTTCATTTAATTTACTGACTATGTCATTTAATAAAGTGGTCATAGGATCCAAAGTGCTAACGCCTTTTTGGTATCCAAATTGTTTCAAATTGATAATTTTGTTGATACTTAGATGTAGCATCACTCTCATTTAAAGTTATTCAAGGAAATATATGGAAAGTGACATCATTTTCGTAAGTTATGAGACTTAAATTTGGAAAATCACACTGTAGGTTACAGGAAAACCTATAGCAAAAATATGGTATGATGTTACAAAATATAATTTATTTAAACTTTATGAACAATAGTGGTACATGGGCGGATTTAATGCAACAAGGCATTCTCTACCAGTCAACCTTTGGGTTAAAAAGACCACAATATGGTAGGTGTACAAGTAAAATAAATGTCATTATCGAAAGCATCCAAATCGAATCGAATGGAGAGGATTCGTTGTGAATCCTTTGCAAGCGAGATTCTCTTTTTCCAATCCTGTTTTTTTTTTTGTTAACTATCGTGTAGATAGAAGCTCTATCGTCTCGCTCGTCGGCAGCAAAGGTCTAATTTAAACATAAAAACCCAAACCATGTCTTGCCAAAAAGTATGTCAATTGTAAACATTTCAAAATGAGGTGTTAAGATTATAATCAGGTTACGTAAAGCGAGTGCATGCGTTGCAACCTACCTGCACGTTTCTTGATGAATCGCCTGCTCAAAATGCATAGTGTTGACGATAGCGCGCAGCTTTCTCGCAGAGTTGAGTGCCCAATACGGCGTCATTATCTCCGTCTTGCTCTCGCATGCATCCACTCTGAAATTACGAAATGAAAGGTCGAAATATAAATGTCTTCAAGATTGATGACTGTAAGTATTATGTCGGAAAAGTAGGTAGGTATAGCGAATGCTGTCACAACAAAAATCACAAGTAGGTATGGAAACTTCACAAGAGCTTCCACAAAGTTTCCTATAGTGAAAATAATTCTTATTCTTATAATTCTTAAGAAAAGTTAGTCGGCGTTATTGAGGGTGTAGGGAGAGACACCGTGGTCCCGGAACGCAAAAGCAACTAAAGGAACAGGGTGAGTTTGTAGTCAGTGGAAGTTTAACAGCCCCTTGCACTGCACTCAGAGCGGTAGAAGTATTTCGATGATTTCCCCGCGAAATAAATGGGGAAGATTGCTACAAAACAGGAAATACTACCTATACCTTAAGGGGCGGAGCTTACCTACGCCCTAAAGTAGGTACTTTAGCTTTTCTTCGGCCTTCCTACTCTCCTTTAGGGGCCCAATCGCGACCTCTATTCAAATAAAGGTCTAGCCTCCTGACTTCGCTAGAATTCAACTTTCCTTATGCTATTTTTCACCTTGATTTTTTAAGCGATGTCACCAATATTTGGTTAGTCTTTTAAATAATGAACCTCTGAACTGGAGGAGCTCGTGGCTAAATATTAACAGCCGCACGGGTCCATCTTCAATGCTTTTTTTTTTTAACTTGGTAAAATTATCAAATAAGTCCTCCCACTCCGGGCAGGGTGGGAGGGACTGTCAGACTTTTACTGACTAAAATCCACGGTGTTCCTTCAATAACCCTTTACGTACCGGGGCCACGGTAACGGGATGAGTCCCACGACCCCGGCAGGCTTCGGCCCTCTGCAGAGGGGGCCTCGTCATGTTGGTGACGCTCTTTGAGGCGCGCGTGGAACACAACGCGCCGTCGACCCGGGCATGGTCCATGGTCGGACAGCGAGTTGCCCTTTACTCGCTGTCCGCATGCCCGCGCCTACGGTGGCCGGAGATCGTCGGCCGACGTCCGACGCCGTGGGCGTCTACCACTGCGGCTGGGCTGGAGGGAGGACGCCATCCTCTCCCTCACGCGGCCCGCCTCCTCCTTCGGAAGCATGACTGCTTCGCAGAAGGAGGCGACCGCTTCCCACTCCCTCTCGCCCCGCAGCATGACCTCGACCAATGCCGGGCGCGAGAGGTCTCCGCCTATCGCCGCCGTGAGGACACGTCGGTGCTCTGCCCAGGCGGGGCAGTCTTGCACCGTGTGCTCTACGGTGTCCTCAGGGCGACCCTCGCAGTGGTGACACCCAGGCGTTTCCTCCTTTCCCATCAGACACAGGTACCTCCCGAAACTTCCGTGTCCGGTGAGGACCTGCGTCATGCGGTAGGTCAGGACGCCGTGACGCCGATCTAGCCACTCCTCAAAGAGGGGTCTTACCGCCGCAATTGCGGCGTGCCCGATCTTCAATGCTTAGCAAAGTTTACAGAAGTCGGTCCGTGGATGAGTAATCACTTAATCAGTGACTATCTTCATATCGAGATTTCTCCGTGTTTCGGAAAGCACGTCAAGCCGTTGTCCCGGCTGTCATTTGTACATCTTTGGCAGTCGTTACTGGTAGTCAGTTGCCAGAAAAGCAAACACTGGTCTTACCAAGAGGTACCTATTGTGTTTGTGGAGGTCAGATAGGAAGTTGCCCCATTTAAAAACACAAGTATTCAGCTGAATCCTGTTTGACTGGTAAAGCAGATCATGAAGAAACCTTTGAACTCACCTGCCAGTATTATTGACGGCTTGGGCATCAGGCAGCGGTGTATTTGCAGCCTGCCGCACATGTCTGAAGTAAGAGTCGCCTGTGGCATCGTGCATGTCCGGAACGCCGGGCGCCCGCCTCACTCGGTTCCCAGCCGGCGTCGTGAACGAACCGTACATCCGCTTTATTAAAGCTTTGTTCTCGTCTATGAAGTTCTCTATTTTATCTCTGAAACAGGACAGAAAAATAGTTGTTTGAGGTTCTGTTTACGGACTGGCATCAAAAATTTTTTTTTTGAACCCGTAACATGACTACTGATAAGACAGAAATCTTATTTCTTATAATCGTATCTATAATCTTAGTAGTTCTATAAAAGGAAACAAATAATCAACTTAAAATTGGAAAAGTAGGCTTCTCTTCTCTGTTTTTGTATAACAATATCCGCTTGCTATGCAGGTGGGTTTTTCTCATTAGGTACGTAAGTATTAGCAGCATTCAAAAATATTATTTGCAACGGTGAATTGATTTTGCTGCCCCAAAATATGACGAATCAATGTCAAATGCAACTTCTAAGAACCCTGATGAAATTTGCACGCAACCTTTGGGTTTCACAGAACCCATTTCACGAATCACAGACTTCACTAAAGTGTAGTCCTGTGAAATCCTGTGACTAGTTACCTTAAGGTAATACCTAAACGGTAAAGATAAGGTATACCTAAAGGTAATAGTAGCCCTCTCTAACTTATTTATTTATTTATTTATTTATGTACACACATGACACAAAAAAAAAAAATTAAATACAGACAAAAGAGCACAAAGGTGCTGCTTATTTCCTAAGAAATTTCTTCCAGCAGACCTGCGACAGGAGAGTTCAAGAGATGATAGACACAGTGTGTATAAATACTAGTTACGATAAATAAAACATACTTAGCTATACAATTAAACTATAATGATATAATAAACAAATATATACCTACATAGAATTAAAATACATATTTATATTAATGCTATAAAAATATATACCTATAATAAATATATAAAATTACAGGATGTTAGATAGGTAATGATCTTTGACCAGCTTTTTGAAAATATTAATGGATTTAGCTTCCCGGATTTTAGCGGGAAGTGAGTTCCACAGTCGTACTGCATGAAAGGAGAAGGAGTGGGAATAGAAACGGGTTTTATGGGATGGGAAATTGAGATGGAGTTTAAGGTGGGATCTACAAAGTGCGTCAGTAGGACGAGTGAATGAAAAACGATCGCGCAGGTAGTTAGGATATGCGGGGTTGAATAGGATGTTGTACAAAAGGAATAATATTCGAGTGTTCCTGCGAAGACGGATAGGGAGCCACTTGAGATCCTTGCGAAACTGAGAGACATGATCGTATTTCCTCAGACCAAAAACAAAGCGAATACACAAGTTTTGCAAGCGCTCAAGCTTATATAAGAGCTCCTCAGTGGCATCCAAATAGCAGGCATCGGCATAATCAATAATCTCCTGGATTAAAGTTTGAGCTAAAGAGATTTTAGTTTTGAAAGGCAAGAAGCTTTGAAGGGATTTTAAAGAGTGGAAGGAAAAGTGCACCTTTCGACTAACCTCACTTACTTGCGCTCGCCAAGAAAGACTGCTGTCAAGCAATACGCCGAGAAAGAAAAAAAAAAGAAAGAAGAAAGGAAAAAAAAAATAAGTATTGGTCTTTTTCCAGAACACACTGCCTGAGGTGCTGTAGGACTCTTGAAGGCGTATGGAATATCCGAATCACTTCTGAAATATTTGTCTGACTTTAACCGCCTTCAGGCCACACTGCTTTAGTAGGTACGCTTTTCTTCGTGTTTGATCCGATTCTGTTCTAATGTATGAGCAGTAACATAGAGTTAATGAGCACTAACCGCTCGATACACGCGAAGACAGTCATTAACGAGGTATTCACATAATCGTACCTATAAGCCTACAAGATCATTTATCTGCCTTAGCAACAGAACGAAGATTAAATACCAAGTATTTATACTCACATTGGGTAGGTATTACCCGCCGTAGGACAATACAACTGGAAGTTACGCTTTACGCACGGAACCCCTCTGATGATTTGGCCTTGCAGCTCGTAGCCCAGTGCTAAAGATAGCGCCGTCCATAGTATCTGGAAATAATTATAAAAGTAATTAAGTTCTTGAGTAAATTGCAATACGTAGGTGTTTTTCCTAAAGTTTTTTTTTTATAAAACTAGCTGAGCCCGTGATGTTCGCGTGGGAGGGTTTTCCCGCGTAAATTCCGACCCTGCGGGAATACCGAAAATAAAAAGCCCTATAACCGGCTCTATCTTCCAGTGAAAGCCCCATTAAAATCAGTTCAGCCGTTTTCTAGAGATTCGTCCGGAGAAAGAGACACAAAAATCGCCATCAGTTTTATATATATAAGATAAAGTTGTAAAGATTCCATGTAGAATGTAACTAACTACATGTTTTCCATGTAGTTACCCAATTCTATTTTGGCAGTCATTGTAACAACTATATATACTTTAAGGTTATTGGAAATAAAAGGTTTTAATTATTATTTATTGACCTAGCTACCGCATTGGCAACTATCAGCTATATTAAAGGACGGACTCTATGACATACAAAGTCTTGGTGACAGATGGTGAAGGCCGAGGGATCTCCTGCTGAGGAGCTCCTTCCACATAATACAGGAACCGGGAACAAATCTGCTTATAGTTCGGGAATGGTTTATTAGGTCAATTTTGCTCCCCACGAAAATAAATTTCCCAGATAATATCGTATTTCCGCTTTATGTACTGAGGAGCATCATTTAAGGTGGTATGTTGGTAAATCAACTGTAAATAGGAAAGGAGCATCTTTTTTGCGACAGTATTCAAAAAAATCCAAAATCAAAAATCTTAGGCCTATAAATATGTTTTTCGGCATCTCACGAGCATAATATAATGTTACAATATAAATCCAGTAGGTACTAATATCTTTAATTAATAAATACTAAGCAGGCCATATTTTTAACTATGCGGAAGTTATTCAAACATTGTTATGTGGTTCAAAGTAAGAACAACTCGCGGGGCAATTGACGCAGTGACAGACAGAAGTCGTTGTAACTTCTATAAAAAACAAAACGTAACTAAAATAATAAGAATTAACTACGTAATTGTAAAGCTATCAGCTGATTCAATCAAAATGAAACTGTTTGTAACTACTATTTCATCTTTTGTAATTATTTTCAGGAGACTATTAATAAAATCAACGATTTTAAAAATTACCTATTTAAGCAGTGGAGTAGTCACTTTATTATTATAAAGAACACGAAATACCAAGTAAACAACTAGCAACTTTAACATGCCTAAGGAAAAAATAATATCCTTAGCACTGACTGCACATTAATATGTGGAGTTTTTCAAACATTCCTTCGTAATATAGCACTACGTGTGAATATAGACTCAAATACAACTTATTAATTAAGTATTGCAATTTTTCTTCCTACTAACTATACAAATAAAAATTAACTCACGCTAAAACAGAAGTAATCCATGTCTGGTACCGGATTAATGTTTTAATTAATACGTCCTGCTACTGCAGAGTGTACTAATTAACTGAACAGATTTCAAATAAAAAACAATAAACAGAAAAAAATCACGTTTTACTCAGCTCAACCATACAACACTGTAGCATGTTCTCAAGATACGTCCGGTGATACATGATGTATAAAATCCAAGTTTTCCTGCGCATAAATTCGATTTTACAGAATTATAAACCTTACGGCCTCACGAAGTATAAAAAAATATATTTTAATTTTGCAAGCCTCTATTGTGATTCTAGTTTATGCATAAAATGTGGCTGACATAAAATACTCATTGAGATTCAAAATAGCCAGCGACACAAAACACATACCCGCGCGGAATATTGAATTTCTCGTGCAAGAATATCTACTTTATCATATTTAAATAAAAAAAAAATGTTGTATGCATATTTATTGCAGTGATTTATAGCGAATTTAGATTGAGCAATATAAATGGGAAACTGGATCGTGTCATTAATGTAGCAAGCGCTCGTTATTTAGCAATTCTAAAGTTATCCAGCATATTTTAGACGCAACTGTGTCAATAACCTTGCATGGAATAAAATAAATTTACATACTTATATACAAGCAAAAAATCAGAGAAGCGAGACGCCCATCTTATGGCGCCTCAAGTTTGCAAATGATTTATTAAGCATGATAGCTAGTTCACTTTTTACGTCTATAAATTGTTTCATAACCAATTGTAAAGATCACAGGTGGAACACTTAAAAATATTATAGCTGAAGGATAACGATGTTTCGTAAAAAAAGACTTAGGCCGTGCGCGCACTGCCTTGCGGTGGCCGCAATTCCGGTAGTTCTACCGCACCGGTAGACTCACCGCAGTGCGCGCACTTCTATGACACTCCATACTTCACAAATTTTGCGGTACCGCAATTCCGGTAGTTCTACCGCACCGCAAAATTTGTGAAGTATGGAGTGCCATAGAAGTGCGCGCACTGCGGTGAGTCTACCGGTGCGGTAGAACTACCGGAATTGCGGCCACCGCAAGGCAGTGCGCGCACGGCCTTACTTTATTGACTTGTTTAATTGTAAGAAATATTCCCAGTTCCATCGTTTAAAATTTAATGTCTGTTGGCGACCGTACAAAGGTCAAAATAAAACTAATTGAAAAAAATGCTAATTAATTTTTGCCACGTAAGTGCATTAGATGTTGCTCAACATATCTATACTAATATTATAAAGCTGAAGAGTTTGTTTGTTTGTTTGTTTGCTTGAACGCGCTAATCTCAGGAACTACCGTTCTGATTTGAAAAATTCTTTCAGTGTTAGATAGCCCATTTATCGAGGAAGGCTATAGGCTATATATCATCACGCTAACACCAATAGGAGCGGAGCAGTAATGAAGAATGTTTCAAAATCGGGGGATTTTTTTTCCACGGGGACGAAGTCGCGGGCGGAAGCTAGTCTTAAGATATATTAAGTTGGTGTTTCGCGCTGTGTAACTCGGTGAGTTGTATAGCATTTAATTTAAAATACTTGGTTCTCGGTAGCAAGTAGGTACGGTTAATCGATTTGTCATGTTACTTTGCTCTTGATTTATAAAAACCGAACGTGTTTTTCTTATTGTAGAAAACTTATTTTTAGTCTAATTTGAGATTTACGTTGGCGTCACTGCTTGTTTGTTCTTTTAATTTTATTTTCTTTTTAAACGACTATCAGTGTGAATTCCAACAAAATACTCGTATGTCCCGTTCTTAAATCAAATTCTTTACGTTTTTGTAAATTAGGCACTCAAAATAAAATGCTATGACGACTCGATTGTTTTATATTTTTAGGGTTCCGTGGGCAAATGGCAAAAAACGGAACCCTTATAGTTTCGTCATGTCTGTCTGTCTGTCTGTCCGTCCGTCCGTCCGTCCGTATGTCAAAACCATTTTATTCCGAAACTATTAGGACTTTACATGTGAAACTTCGTAGGAGATGTATTCTGTGAACCGCTTTCCGATTTTAAGAAAAAAATATTTAATGGAATGCCCCATACATGGAACTGAAACTAAAAATATTTGTTTTCATGAAACCTATGCATGTATAGACAGCCCAACTAACATTCTGCCGTCAGATATAGGTTTCATTATAACTTTAATCTGTTCAATTGCGTAATAATTATCTCAGTTCTAACTTAAAACGATATAAAGGAGTTCAAAAATAATTTGAAGTGCAATGATGCTTCAAGAACTGTAATGAAGGTCTTAAAGCAGTTTTAAGAGTTAGAATGGTTCTAATTACAGCACATGTAGTTAACGTGTTATAGGTTTAACCTGTTTCTAGCAGCTAAAGCTATACAACAGTGCTCACTGACACCCGTTAACACTTATTGTTATATAGTGGTTGTTACGAAGAGACTTATATATATTGAGGTATTATATTGACTTTAAGGTGCAGGCATTGGTTGTTAAAGAGAGTTTGTGTAGGGTGTACTAACAAAAGATACTTAAAGTGTTGAAAAATTTATTTATGTAGTTTTAACCTGTCATATAAAATTTACTAAAGCTTATTGTGTTAAGCTGGCACAATTTAAAGTCATTATAAAAGTTATGGTGTTAGGCACGCACGTGTGAGTCGTTATTAACACATAGAGGCAAAAAGTTTTTATATTTATGTAATAAACGGACTGAATAAATTAGATTCCTGTATAGGTTTTAGCAAGTTATAGAAAAATGAAACGATTACAACCTTGGAGTAAACAAAAGAAAAAGGATTAGGCAGGAATGTCGTACATTTTTGGAGTCGGTTAATAATGGTATGAATGACAAAAAAACTAGTAGTTCTGATAATACCGGATTAGATCCTCTTGTTCCAGTTATTACGAAAAATAAAGAAGATTCACTACAAATCAAACACAAAAATAATAGTAATACGAGTAATTTCAGTCAAGTTCGAGTAGAATCACAACAAGGTTCCGCAGAACAAGAAAAAGAAGAAAATGCAGTCAATCATGATTTTGTTGAATTTTTCGATTTCTTACCACTTAGTGAGCTCGAATGCGAAGAAGAAGAGGTAGAAAATGTAGTAAAATTGAAAAAAATACTTCACTAACAAAAAAGCTAAAAATCTGGTCCATCCTACTTCCTACTAATCCTATCCTACTAATATCCTACTTCGTAATTATGTACTCAAGAAAATAAATTTAACTAAAAATTTAATTTAAATTAATTTAATTTTTTTCTTTTTAATAATTTCTTTTCATATTTTCCTCTGTGGTTTTTTTGACTAAATCATCTCTTTTTCTATTTTCTTTGGAATTTTCTTATAGCGAATTTTTCCTTTCCTTGCTTTTTCCCATATTTTGTTTGTCTAAATCATCCCTTTTTTGTTTTCCTCCTTATTTTCTTTTATTAAAACATCAGATTTTTTGTTTTTCTCTATGTTTTGTTCTACTGAATCCTTCTTTGTTTCCTGTTCTCCTTCTGTGTTTTTTTTTTCAATTAAATCATTTATTTTTTCATATTACATCACGTTTTCTTCTTCATTTAACTCATTCTCATTTTCTTCATAATCATGCGTGATATTTTTTGCATTTTAGTCCCCCGCCAAACTGACCTAAAGAATGAATACTGCGCACTCAAGGACAGCGCTCATAAACTGAATAGGTACTCTGTTGAATCCTGGACAATCCTGAAAAACAAATGTTTTTTAGAAAGAAAATTATTATGTTTTATATAGATATGTATATTAGAAGTATGCAAAAATGATAGTCCCCCGTTTATAATCAAAAACTCTAGAATTATGATCAAAATCCTGAATTAAGCATGGAGTATGCTCAAAACAGGATTTTTTTCTACATAAGAAAAAAAAACCTACAAAATTTAGACCATTCTGAAATTATATTAGGTACCAGACCATTCTGTAATTTTATTAGGTTACCTACTATCATAAATTTCTGTATTATTTTTTGGATATACTTAAAGGTTTTCATTATTTAAATAAGGAACCCTATTCCAGTCAGTTTGTAAAATGTTTAGGCGCTAGTATTCTCTTGGCAAAACTAATTGTACTCGTTTGAGACTATTTTAACACAGCTATGTGTACTCAGGACTGCATAATACTCTTGACTAAAGGTGCTTTATCTCAAAAAGTGTAATAAATGACTCAGGTTATTACATAAAGCTTTAATATATATCCGCCATTTGTTTTGGAAAACTAACCTATAAATTTACCGAGTTACTCAATATTTCACTGTAAAATACTTAATTATTTATGTATACTTTTATCATTTCACTGATGCCAATTGATATATAATGCTAACAGCCATAGAGCAGGAATAAAAAAAATAACTACTCAGAATAATCGTATTTTATATTCACATAAGTTTAATCTCTTTAATAAATCCTGAGCGCGTTAAAATTGAGATGGAAAACATGGTATTCTTTACCATGAAATCAAAACGGCATACTGTTTTCACTTCAGAAAATATGTGTACCTTGGTTGAATACTTACTTTTATTATTATACAGATAACACTTCATGTCCATATTATTATGTTTTTCCACGTGCACTTAGTTCTTATTAACTCCACCGTACAGGAATTTTGAGAAGCTAAAACTACAAATTGGGGTAAAAAGTACTCAGAAAGCGATAAGATACTCGCTTGACACTTTTTTAGATAACTAATACGCGTCAAGGTATCAAACAACTACTTATAATAGGTCTAATAAAGTTACAAGTGACATGCAATGCTTAGCCGACGATTTTCTGTAACCTATAGTGTTAACCAACCCTTCTATAGTTACAAATATACCGGTAAAAGTAATAACCAAGAGTGTATAAACGGTCTTGTGCAGTTGCTTTAGCTCTCCAATAACACCATTCTACAGGCTTTCTATAACCTTTACCTGCAAAATCGAGGGCCTCTTTCGTGGGTACAAGGGTGTTAGGGCACTCTATAACTCTGCTATTACACCTATTCTTACAACTTTTATACTCAAATGGAACCGATATACAACTGCTATACAGGTTGTTTTAACACTAGCGTGCTAGTTGGGAGGTCTTTAAGAATGACATTGAGGTTTCTAAAACCACTTTTTCATAAAGTCAATCGTTGAAAAGATATACGCTTCCAAAGTGGAAAAATGTGTGTGCATCTAACTTCTATTATAATGGGATGAAAAATCTAAAAAAATATATGCTGTAGAACTTAATGTGAACTTTCAACGAAAATTAGTTTGAACTAGATCGAATCAGCAGTTTTTGAGATATAGCATATTTTATGAAACCGCAAATATAACTTTGTAATTCATACAAACACTATGAAAAACAAAGTTATTTGGCGTAGTTACTACGGAACCCTTCATGGGCGAGTCTGACTCACACTTGGCCAATTTTTTTGCCTTGGCGCCAGATGACACCTGCAAGATAATCCCTTGAGATAATTATTCAAGTCACGATTATTTTCCGTAATTTATTTATATTTGATAATCGACTGGCTTGTTTTAGTGTGCACTTAGTCTACATATAAATGCTATTCAAACCACTTACTATTTAGTCAGCAATTAAGCCTAATGATAGTTAGATACTAATACTAATCAATAAAAAATAAAAATTATTTATTTATAATTTGTCTTCATTAGGACTATTATAAGATAATTAAATACTCTGTGCAGAAAGAAAATGGAGCTTTATAAACAACACTTAAATATTATTTCGTGTTAGTAATGAACCGTAGGTACAGTTGAATGCATCAACAAAAATAGCAGGGACTTAAGAGTGCCGTGTACAAATTCATTGACGCCACAAATTAATGGTCTTACCAAGTTAATTACGAAGTAACACATTATTTTAATGCGTCACCTTTAATTGGATATTCCGAATGCACGCGACAACGCGCGACCCTAGACGACTGTCTTGAGATTCGCGTCTATTCCCATCACGTCCTCCAATGACATTTTGATGTGACTCACGCAGTTTACTTGAAACTGAGAAATTTTATTCGCTTATATGCGTTTGTATGACGAAGGTGTAGTCAGGTTTTGCATTTTGATTCTCGCACAATATCATTGTCACACCTATAAGAAGTTGCATCGCATAAAATGCAGACCGTAGACACGATATGGGGGATATATTTACCTCAAGCAAGATAGCCATAAAAGATGTATCAGTGTAATTTTTAAGCGACTTCAAAAAAAGGAGGAGGTTCTTAGTTCGTCGTACTCTTTTTTTTTATACAATGCCTATGTTACGTGATTACTCGAAGACGGCTGGACCGATTTGGAAAATTCTTTTTTTGTTTGATTGGGTAGGTATACTTTCTAGTTGGTCCCATTGTCCCATTGTTGAAGTCAGGATCTGATGAAGGGATCCTTGAGAAATCGAGGGCACTCTTCAAAAATATTATAGGCACACGCGCAGTTGCTCTCACAGATGGCTACCGGAGCTACTCAAGCTCGAGTAAGCATTTCATTGGTTGCGATTCGATTACTTGAATATGGCTGTTAAGCACTGTATGCTCGTCACAATAATATGGTGAAGTACCGGGAGAACTCCTTAATAATTAACGGCCCTGCATCGGGAAAAGAAATATTTTTTTCAAAGTTGATAAGAAGTTGATTTTTAGGCTTTTGTAACTAGATAAATTACAAACCGACCCACTAAAAAGCGAGAAAAAAATCTTTTTAACGTAAAATAAAACCGACTTCCAAGAAAACTATTGCAAAGTGAAAAATAACTTTAATTTTGGAAGTCGGTGTCAAAAACGAAAATACAAAATCAAAACACCGACTACCGAAATTATGTATAAGTACTACACATGTACCTACCTACAGTGTTTATCTTTTTACCAGACTACGGAAAAACAAAAAGGAGGGTTTTGGATTTTAATTGGTTTGTATGTTGGTACGTATCTATACACAATATGTTCGCCTGTTCCGGCAAAGCTTCTTAACTACTTATCATAATTTGATAAATTAGGTATCGTATGAAACGGCTTGATTTATCCGCTGGTTAATACAGGCTATGTCGATATCATATTTAATTGGATATGGCGCCCTCGAGAGGACACAGATTGACGAATTAATAAAACAATAATAACGCCATGTTGGCCATGAAAACACAAGACTTTCTGACATTGACTTTCAGAAATTGGCACATAAAAAATGCTTTCCCAAAATAAGTAAATATAAAAACTTTTTTGCAAAAAATAAAACCGACTTCCATATCAAAACACTACAAAGCCAAAAATAATTTTAATTTCGGTAGTCGGTGTTATTGGTTTTGTATTTTCTTTTTTTTTCAAACCGCCTTCCGAAATTAAAATTATTTTTGGCTTTGTAGTGTTTTGATATGGAAGTCGGTTTTATTTTTTGAAAAAAGTTTTTATTTTCGTGCTTTTTAGTGGGTCAGTGAATTTTCCAAATCGGTTCGTAAATGACGGAGTTAGGCGCGAACAAAAAACGCAATGCAGAGTAAACGAAAAGATCATCAACGTAAATATTTTTTTTTTACTTTTGTTGATTTTTCAGAAACGGCTTGTCCGATTTCAATAAAATTTTCATGGGACCATTTGGGAAGTATGCCCTTTTTAACAAGATAAGAATTTTTCAAATCGGTTGGCAAGCGACGGAGTTATGCGCGGACAAACATAAAAAAAAAATACAATCATCCGAATTGAGAACCTCCTCCTTTTTTAGAAGTCGGTTAAAAACAGTAAGTTTTGATAGTGAAGTGAATCCCTAAATTGATAGCTCACTTCAAGTTCGCTCCAACAGTTTCGCAATGAGCTTTCTACAGAATATCACTGCAGTTTGTATCAATCGATCGATGCCGGGTCTCGGTGGCAATTAACGTAAGTAGGTAGGCATACCATGGGCATATATGAAAAATACAACAACAACATTTGAACAATAAATTATAATAAGCGAAAGTGAGAGAACAAAGAGTTGCTACAGCTACTGCCTACTCAAATAAAAATTGGGGGCAATGCCATTGACAGTTGCAATCTCAGATCAAGCTTACCATGCAGAAGAACTTTCCTCTTACTTCCAACCTTCGATTCGGGTTCGGGTCGGGCGAAGTGATTTTGTGTTTTTCTATTGGATGTGTGATTATAGGTACCTTCTCCCGTGCCTTGCATAGGCGGTATTGAGTCTCATCTTGACACGGACGTAAAGTATTCCGTTATGACGTTGTTGAAGTAAGCTGTGATACCTATAGGAAAGGTTCGTAGCAGGTTTTACAAGATTCTATTTTTTTTACCAAGACAGAACATTACATTAAAAGAAAAGGTGAACGCACCAAGTCGTTATCGTAGTCAAATAAGGTCATAAATAATAGCGACAGCATGCCGTGTATCATATAAATCCGTCACGATTTATATTTTATCGCAGAGACGGAGGGCCCACGCTTGTGACTCACTGTGACTTAGATCCAAGTGTTGGACGCTTCTACTGAACCTACGCTGTCGCAATTTTAATAAGACATTGCATAAATAATGACATTATCGGAAATGTAGTGCGAATTGTATTGCTGATGGGACGTGGCTGCTTTGAAAACGTTGGAAAGATTTTTTGCTAGTGGCAATACCTAATGATAGCGACTTAATACCTAATCTGAAAATCGTGTTAACTACTGAAGATCGAGGTAGAGTATTAAGATATTGGTAAGATATTTGCTTAAGATTTTGTATTATTTATAGGCTTGCGTTTGACCACCATCTCACCTGATGGTAAGCGATGATGTGGTCGAAGATGGAGCACGTTTACCGAGAAGTAACTTATTTACTCACGACTTAAATACCCTCAGGTTATAGCTATCAGGAAACAGACTCCGGCAGGGATGGCTTTTAAACTTCCCACCGCCATGTTTTACTTTTACTTTGTAGGTATTTTAATGATACGGCATTAGAATGGAGGAGAGTTGTTCCTCTAAATTTTTTATTTGGTTATTCAATTCAATCTACACAGATTTAAAAATAAAACTTCAATGTTAAGCAACAATGAAGTTTTATTTTTAATTCTGCGTAGTCCGTATGAATATTCAACACTAATTAAACCGGAACCACTAATTTACGGAAAATTGAAAACTCACAATTATACGTACTTATCTATACTAATATTATAAAGCGGAAAAGTTTGTTTGTTTGCTTGAACGCGCTAATCTTCGAAAGTACTGGGTGGATTTGGATGAAATTTGGTATGGAAGTAGCTTGAAGCTTGAAGAAGGTTATAGGCTACTTTTTACGCGACTGCAAAAAAGGAGAGTTATGTTTTTACCGTGATAGAATCCACGGGAGCGAAGCCCCGCGTGAGTACTAGTCTATACTTATAATAAATCTGTAGAGAGGTCAATTCTGTACATGAAATATATTTACAAAATAACTATCAGGGGGTGATTAGGGATCGATACTGATGCCAAAAATGCAATCAGTAAAATTTTTGTCTGTCTGTCTGTCTGTCTGTCGGTCTGTCTGTCTGTCTGTCTGTCTGTCTGTATAACCGTTATAGAAACAAAAACTACTTGACGGATTTTAACGAAACTTGGTACAATTATTTTTCATACTCCTGCGCTGGTTATAGTATACTTTTCATCACGCTACAATCAATAGGAGCAGAGCAGTGAAGGGAAATGTTGGGAAAACGGGAGAAGTTACTCCATTTTTTAAGCTTCCGTCGCGTGTGCAACCTTAATGGTTAAAGCTACACAGAAATCACTTTTGACGGAAATGTTCTCCTTAAAATTATATAAAAAATATCCCACGACAGCATATGTCTATCTTTTATGGTTGACTCACAATAACACGTGTAACTCCCGATAGCTTAGCAGTTCGAAGCTTTCTGAATTATTATTCTGCTCCGAAATTTAAAACCACCACAACTTTGCAATGGAACTCGGCTAAAAGTAACCCAGTTGCAACAAAATATAATCGAGGCTCAAATTTTAACAGGTTGCGGTGCAGGAGAAACCGTCTTTATTCCAAGAATTCCCATAATACCAAATAATTTTCCATTCCAATTTAAAAGAATACAATTACCAGTATCGGTGCGTTATGCAATGACAATTAATAAGGCTCAAGGGCAGACTTTTCGTGTTACTGGAGTAGATCTCGGTGTCAGTTGTACGTCGCTCTTTCCCGGGTTAGCAGTTCTAGAAATCTTTATGTTCACGTGCCGGACGGGTCAACTTTCAACATAGTTTACCCGGAAGCTTTGCGCTGAAATATTTTCGTTCCATAGGTACTTAAGCGTCATGTAAACGTGATCTAAACAATATTACCAATAAATTAACTTAATAACACACAAGGAGTTACACGCTGACGGAGTCGCGGGCACAGATATTAACAATACTTAATATTGTACGGTTCGGTATTGCGATATTTTTCAACAGTTTTATAGATTATTAGACATATTATATTTCCCTACTAAATTACGAAAGTTAATCTGTCTGTTACATCAAAATCACTGAAACGTGAGGAAGGACATAGACTACTTTTTTTTTACGAAAAACGTCGGAAACGTGGACGAAGTCGCGGGCAACAGCTATCTATACTAATAATATAAGGCTGAAGAGTTTGTTTGTTTGTTTGAACGCGATAATCTCAGGAACTACTGGTTCGAATTGAAAAAAACTTTTTACCAAAAAATTAAACCGACTCCCAAAAAACACTGCAAAGTGAAAAATAACTTTAATTTCGGTAGTCGGTGTCTTTAGTTTTGTATTTTCGTTTTTGGCACCGACTTCCGAAATTAAAGTTATTTTTCACTTTGCAGTGTTTTTTGGGAGTCGGTTTAATTTTTTGGTAAAAAGTTTTTATTTCACTCTTTTTAGTTGGTCTATGTTTAATTTACCTAGTTACAAGAGCCTAATTATCAACTATTTATAACCTTTTACAAAATATTGCTTTTCCCAATGCTGGGCCGTTAATTGTTGAGGAGTTCTCCTGGTACTTCACCATCAGCTATACATCACCATATGCATTGTGACGAGCATAAAGTGCGTAACATCCATATTCAAGTAATCGAATCGCAATCCACTCAATACTTATTATTGAGTAGTTTCGGCGGCCATCTGTGGTCTTCATCATCAGTTCCACTTCCTCAAATGGTACTTTTTGAGAGCAACTGCACAAGTTACTATAATAAATACCCAAAACGACATAGGTGTGCCTATAATATTTGAAGAGTTCCCTCGATTTCTCCAGGATCCCATCATCAGATCCTGACGTTTATGAAAATGGGACCAATATCGAAGTATACCCTTTCAATCAAAAAAAGAATTTTCCAAATCGGTTCAGCCGTCTTCGAGTAATCGATGATCATACATTAAAAAAAAAAAAAATGTACGCGTCGAATTGATAACCTCCTCTTTTTGTCGTCGGTTGAAAAATATTTTTTAATTAAATAGTCAATTTATAGAGAAAGGCTATAGGCTATATATCATTACGCTAAGGCCAATAGTAGCGGAGCGCCAATGAAGAATGCTTCAAAATCGGGGTTAAATTTAACGTTAGCCCAAAGTAACTATTCCACGCGGACGGAGTCGCGGGCAAAAGCTAGTTATAAATAAAACAGTCTCCCGCTGCGTCTGTCTGTCTGTATGATCGCGATGAACTCAAAGACTACTGAACAGATTTTAATGCGGTTTTCTCCAATGGATTGAGTGATTTATAAGGAAAGTTTTATTGTATAATTTATTAAGGTTTTATTTGAATTCGTAAACTGAGACCGTGCAAAGCTGGAGCGGGTCGTTAGTTGTGAATAATTTGTAAGTAAGTTAATAATTTGTTGTAAGCAAGTATGAGTCTACAATGCGGCCGTTCTAACTTGGCGAGTGTGAAGTTAGGCTCTGCGAACTTTAACGCTTGTGCACTCGTACAAAAATAAAGGTTTAAAAAAAATAAATGCAATTAGCAGTTGTTATTCCTGTTAACAACTGTTATTGGCATTTATATTTTTAAAACCTTTATTTTTGTACGAGTGCACAAGCGCTAAAGTTCGCAGAGCCTAACTTCACACTCGCCAAGTTAGAACGGCCGTACTGTACAAGGGTCAAAGTGTTGTGTACGTTTCGAAGCATTACTGTACCACACTTCGGGTGTTGACTTTGCTCTTGTGACGGTGTTTCTACACGCAATTAGCACCTTTACATTACGTAGTCACTAACTTTGTTTGGTAAACGATATCACAATACCGTAGAAACAAAATGTCCGACAGTTTGATGAAATAAATTAGGAAAATTTTCGAAATTGTTCTTTAAATGATATGGTACCTGCAGCAAAGCAATATGAGTTGGGCTCGACATAATAACTAGATACGTTTCCTCGTGGCACTCTTCCATGTCAACCGCCACGCTTAAACTTTACTTGATTTAATTCTTCATACTATTCGTCAGTTTTTTCATCCATATTTATATTCTTAACTCTTTTAGCATGCATCCTTTTTTTTCCTTGGTGGGAAAATCATCGTATGACTTCTTCCGCTCTGGGTCAAGCGGAAGGGTGTGTCAGACTTCTACTGACTAAAAACCCACCCTGTTCCTTCGGCTGCCCTAAAGTTCCGGAGCAAAACTGAATGGCATAATGTGCATCCACGTTAAAGCAGATAAGAGGAAGATCTTCGTCATTAATTCATCAACCTCTTTTTCTTGTCGTATTTTATTTCGGATCGTAGCAGAACACCTTTGTCTTTTAAAGGTATAATTAATTATAACTATATTTGTAACTAGCAATATTCACTTTTTGAAGACCGTATTGTCTATACCTACTTTTTACATTAATAAATATTTATTTAAATGTCATTTTAACGGCGTCTTGAATATCCAACTTTTATAAATTAATCTTTTATGAAAACCTGACCTTTCTCAGGTTTTCAAAAATGCAAATTTTAACAATGCATCATCTTCAAGAACCAAGGTTTTCTAAGTAAACTGATATGACTGAAACATCTTCATTATTCAACATCACCTTTGTCTTTTAAAGGTATAATTAATTATAACTATATTTGTAACTAGCAAAATTCACTTTTTGAAGACCGTATTGCCTATAGGGGAAAGTGGGGTAGATTCATACAAGGGGCACCGTCATACACCAAACATATCTGATGTTAGGCGCACATCAACAGAATGACTTATGCGTGTATGCGTAGCTTACTTTTGTGTATGGATGCTCACGGAGTTTGAAAGCAGTCGGTGTGAAACGCGCGTCGGTGTGACACAGAACGTGATTCGGCCAGGCATAAGTATTTTTATAAGCTCACTTTAACGTCTTTTTTTTTAATAAAAGCTGCCCTCTAGATTATTCAGTTCTATTTTATTTAAAAGATAATAGGGTCAAGTTTGTGAATTAATCTGTGAATAATTTTATATATGCTTGCTTTTTTTCTAGAAATATTTTGATTTCATTTTCTTGTGATGGGGTAGATTCATACAGGAGTGTACGGGGCACATTCATACTGTATGAATGTGCTCCATTTTTTGTTTGTTAATAAAATTATACCATAATTTTGTTTTGCAGAACGATTATGTTCAGAAATTACAAGAAAAAGGGAACTAGGAGTGGAGTGGTGGACGAAGAGGCAATTTTTATAGCTATCGATAAAGTTTTGGAAAACAAACTCTCATTTCGGAAATCAGCAGCCAAATATGGAGTATAAATAACAAAGAAAGAATAAGAAAGAATAGAGAATACATAAGAATTAAGCAATAGGATGTAGATATTTAAAAAGTGATGTGACTGATCAGAAAGACTGTTTTTTTTTATAACTGGTGGGCCCACTTCTTGATCTCGATCTCGCCTGATGGTAAGCGATAGATGAGGTCTAAAATGGGACGAGCGAGCCCAGAAGATGCCTATTTACTCGTGCTTTAAAGGCTGAAAGGTCATAAGTGGCAGGGAAAACATAAGCCAGCAGAGAATTCCACAGCTTGGCTGTGCGCACAATAAATGTGGAGGAGAAGCGCTTTGTACGACAAGACGGTATATCAACCAAGTGTGGGTGGTACCCAGCCATGCGTCTGGTAGTCCGGTAGTGAAAGGGATATGGAGGAATCAGGTCATGGAGCTCCTGCGCACACTCCCCGAAGTACAATCTGTAGAAAACCGACAGGCAAGCAATGGTTCGCCGATGAGCCAGGCTATAAAGCTTGTCCACCAGCACCTCGTCGCCTATAAGCCTTTTATAGCTCTGCGCTCGATGGAGTCCAATGTAGCAAGTTGGTACTTTGCAGAGCCATCCCACAAGTGGCTGCAATACTCCACGCAGGAACGGACATGTGCTTTATACAGAATTAAAAGCTGTCCAGGCGTGAAGTACTGCCTCACCTTGTGTAGGATTCCCAATTTTTTTGTTGCTGTCTGAGCTCTGGACTCGATGGTTGAGCCGAAGTTGAGGTCTGACGTCAACTCCATGATAAATAAATAATCATTTCACGCAAAACTTGTGTATTTTGTCACATGTATGAATCTGCCCCATAGGCTGTATGTAAGTGCCCCGCATGTGGGGTACATTCATACATTTTTAATTTTTTCTTTCAAGTGTTATAAAAAGTCGTACAAATGTATTTACACAAATTTCATGTTTTTTATATAAAGTCAGATAGTAAGGCTATTGATTTTTGATGAATCAATAAAGATATCGATACCCGAGAGCATTCTATAAGATGAAATATAAAAACTGTATGAAGCTGCCCCACCTTCCCCTACCTACTTTTTAAATTAATAAATATTTATTTAAATATCCTTTTAACGGCGTCTTGAATATCCAACTTTTATAAATTAATCTTTTATGAAAACCTGACCTTTCTCAGGTTTTCAAAAATGCAAATTTTAATAATGCATCATCTTCAAGAACCAAGGTTTCTAAGTAAACTGATATGACTGAAACCTCTTCATTATTCAACATTTTGAAATTTTAATAACGTCATAGAAATTCATTTATTCAGATTTATTTATTAAAAAAAAAACAATGCAATCTTCGGTCGACGCCATTCTGTCTCAGTTGCCAGCTTAGATTGACATTTGTGAAATGTCGGTATGTATAATTTACTTTACAATGTTGTTTCAACAAATAAAGGTACTGTATGTTGTTTGGTATTTTGTCTTTGTTTTTATCGGCATAGTTTAATTGTATTTATGTAGGTCATGATTGTGGTAAAGGACAACGTGGAGTGCTTATAAATTATTTTAACGTTATTAATAGTAGTTAAATTAGTAAGTTATCTTAACATAATTATGTCTCGTTAAGGGGTAATGATTTCCCAAATTTTACTACTAATTTCACAACACTGCTTTGCACAGACTTCAACCCAACAATTTCATAAGCTCCCAGCAGGCGACGCGAAGCAACAATGTTAGAATATCTATCTATATACATATATAAGTAAAATATATGTTTGTTTGTTTGTCCTGTATTCGTTGTTAAACCATCGATCAGCTTGTGGTGGAACTTTGGCAGAGTATGCGTAGGACGTGCTAAAATATGTGCTGGAAGGTTTCTAGACAAAAAATCTAGAAACACTTTGTTTGCTATCCGAAAAACTGTTTCCATACAAAAAGTTGTCGCAGAACGATGGCCTTATAACGATTTTGTTACGCCTTAAAACCATTCCCACGTAAGAACTAAGAACCTTTTTAAGGCGGACTATAGCGTTTATACCTGGTTTTAATTATTCAGTACAATCATGATAGGAAACCCAGGAAACTTGCCACCTACGACTTTTAAATAAACCGTTAGGCACAAATCTTCGCCCACGTTGAACATTATGCATTAAGCAATATTTTGTTTAACTCAAGCCTTTGGAAACGTGACGAACAATCATTTGTTTTGTCTTTACTCAAATAATGCAGTTTGTTTAACCCAGCTATGACCATTTTCATTTGTTTAAATCATTCAGCGACTTGGTAGTTATGCTCATACTACGTATTTGCGTATGCCATAAAATACGTAGTAATTACTCCTATGTCTAAACGCAGTGGGTAAATAATTAATACTTAAAGTACAAAGTGTTAATTCTAATAATAAAAATCGCCTCGTTGATGCTCTTTACTACGAATTGGCTAGCAGGTTTAATTATTAACGTACAACGGTACGTTAATAATTATACCTGCTAGCCAATTTTTCACAAATTTTTCACTATCAAATTAACGAATTTGATAGTGAAAAATTTGTATCTTTTTATGGTAAGATTCACTAGCTGGTCATAAAACGATGACTTAATTAGAGTTATTTTTCGTCCTAACACCACGATGCGTGGATGGGAATAGATGACGTAGCTCCTTATTATCCAGACTGAAAACTAAGGTATGTTAAAGCTAAACTAAGCTTAGCTTAAGTAAAAATGTGTCTCGTGTACACCAAGAACTCAATCAGTATTTTGACACTCAAGTTGACGGACGTGCTTGCCATGAAACGTGGTGTTATATTCTCTTTGGCCATGATTGTTATTGATGATGAAACTTCCGATGAAGAATACATTACACATACTGGTAGGAAAAGAAGATTAATACTGACTTATTATCTAAAGAAAAAACATCTCAGACCTGTGGGTGCAGGGTAGGCGGGAGTCGCTTAACTTGTAGCTGTGCATCAGCATACACAACTAACTTAGCTTTGCATTTTTTTCCGAATGAGCCCATCTGACCTATTAGTAAGCGATAGATGCGGTCTACGATAAAACGAGCGAGCCCAGAATATGCCTGTTCACCCTTGCTTTAAGGCTGCAAGGTCATAAGTAGCAGGGAACACAGAAGCCGGCAAAGAGTTTCACACCTTGTCTGTGCGCACAATTAATATGGAGGAGAAGCGCTTGGAACGATTAGACGGTATATCAACCAAGTGTGGATAGTAGGTATCCAGCAGTGCGTTTGGTATACCATACCAGTAGTGAAATGGAGATGGAGAGATCAAGTAATACTCACATAGCTTAACTTGTATAGTTTGCAATCTGCACACAAATAAGGATAACTGCGTAAGCTTTTTTTTTAATTTTTATTACGGATGAGCACGCTCGTGATCTCGATCACGCCTATTGTAAGCAATATATGAGGTATACGATGGAACGAGCGAGCCCAAAAGATGCGTATTCACTCTTACTATATTTTTTTTCTGACTGGGCATTTGTGGTAGGCTTTACGAGGTGAGCTAAACCATCTTGTCTCCAAGGGTTCTTAAAACTACGTGAATAATGGTTATATAGAATTCTTACAGGTATTTGGTAGAAGGAACCATTGTTGATCGTCCGATACGACGTCAGGGGCACCACGGGAACTGATCCGTTGCGTAGGAGTATTGGACCCTGCAGAGGAGTCACTGAAGGCTGACCCGAATCTGAAAAACACAAATTAATGGAGTTAGATATAAATACATGCAGTAATTGTGTTCAAAGTAGGTATGTATCTTGTGTGATATTATGTTGGTTTGTTTTTATTTTGCATGGAGACAAGTTTAAATTAAAAGAGAACTATGGAAAATGAAAATGATCTGAATTTTATACTAAGACCTATATTCTAAGGTCTTTTAAAGTATTCATCTCCTTTTTAAACCACCCACCCATCAAGATAACGAAAACTACTCGTTTATTGTAAATAACTAACAAGCTATAAGATAATTTGAGTAAGTCTAGTGGAAGATATATTTAAAAAAAAGAACATAAAGATAATCCGCCTATAACGTTCCCATTGCTGGGACTTAGGCCACATATGTATATCCTATCATAAATATGTGGCCTACGTCCCAGCAATGGGCCGGACGCCACCACACGGTCCCAGTGTGGGTTGTTGGATGTCGCATGTCTTCGAATTTTCAGTCTTGGGACATGCAGGTTTTTCATCACCATTTTGGAAGCAGCGTTAATGATGAGAATTACACAAAGTAATGTGCCTCCTGCTCGAACCTACGACGTACAACTCGTCAGCTGTTGTCCCTATAACCACTTGGCCCCTAATTTCGCCACTAAGGTTATGAATTTAGGGGTTATAAAAGAAGATTATAATAGAAAAGGATGGAAAGACAAATTTGGATTTTTGAAAGCAACACTAAGATACAGTTAGCGTTTTCACCTGGATGTCTACTACGACTGTCTAATTCTAATCGTCTGCCTAGTTCTAATTAGACACGCATTAGACACTTGGATAAGGGACCGCTAATTGATAATAATGCCCTTCCAGTCAACAAAAGTATATAAATAAAAATTGTTAAAATGCATACAGAAACAAATCAGGCGTTACTTAACGGAAATTCATAGCAAATTAACATTTCAGAAATAATAGTGTTAATTCACACACTAAATATTACTAAAAACAACATTAGATAGTTTCTCTGAAAGCCTACAAGAAGTCAACCAAAAAAATGTACTTAATCACCAGGCTAAAGAAGAATAATCTTACATAATAATCAACTACAAACTTCAGACGACATGAGAAATTAACAAATTATAGCGCAATTTGTATCGCATCATCCGACTGACACCGCCGACACCGACGTGCTCATACGCATACTATTAGTTGTAAAACAACATAATTTCATCACTCGCTGTCTCGAAGGTGCGTCACCAGATCCAGGTCATGTTACGAAACTACTAATCTTCCACATGTTAAGGCCATGTTTCAATGGCTTAGTGGTTATGATTAAGACAAGTTAGTCTTGTCGACTCCTGCGCAAATAGATACGGTTTTTCTCTTTCAATTTCATAGGCAAGCAGCGTATTAATATGCTTTGGCTAAGACCTGTTCTGATGGCTCATGTCCTGCATGCAGGTTTGACAGTTCTGTGACATTGATAACAATAGTGCTAAGCTAAATCGCGTTCAACTATATTAATCTGGATCTTCTATCCAGCTCAACTAAAAGTAGGTGACATATTCTGTATCCAATTGTCTAAGAAATAGAATACTTTTTCCGAAGGTATTTGCGTCTTTTGTTTGATATAGTTTTTTTTTTTGTTTTCGATGCACCCGCCATCACATGTCATTGTGAGCTGGAAACCTCCAACATGATTGGAGTCCTTGTCATTCTTATCTCATTCGTATCAGTTTTTGCAATTTTTTCCTCTCGTGCTTCCTCTCATATTTTCATTCCTTATACGCGGTCTTTCTTTCAATCTCGCCTTTCATTCTAGTGGTTGGGACTCCCACTACACTACTACTTCATTTCTATTTACTCTCTATTCTTATATCTACAACGTGGGGGAGTAATGATGAGAATCGCTATTTTATTATATTTACAATATTGTTTCAATCCTAATTTTTGTTCTTGCCGTAGCATTCGTATCAGTTTTTGCAATTTTTTCCTCTCGTGCTTCCTCTCATACTTTCATTCCTTATACGCGGTCTTTCTTTCAATCTCGCCTTTCATTCTAGTGGTTGAGACTCCCACTACACTACTGCTTCATTTCTATTTACTCTCTATTCTTATATCTATAACGTGGGGGAGTAATGATGAGAATCGCTATTTTATTATATTTACAATATTGTTTCAATCCTAATTTTTGTTCTTGCCGTAGTACGGTAGTAGGTTGTTGCCTAGAGTAGTTCACGGCTAAATAATATCTAACAGGCGCACATGTCAATCTTCAAGGTTAAGCAACGCTTGCTGAAGTAGTTTCATGAATGGGTGACCATCTTAACATGACGAATTTTCTCCGTGCCTCGGAAAGCACGTTATTGCCCCCATTGTCCCGGAAGTTGTACACCTTTGACAGTCGTTAAGGCTCTTCAGAACTAGAAAATCTGACATCAGTCTTGCCAAGGGCTATCGTATAACACAGCTACTGCGTTGTGGACCAGATAGGCAGTAGTTCCATGTAAAAAACTAGTACAGACGCCAACATCTGTCAAATTTCTTTAATAGATTTTCAACTTTATTCTTAAAGAAATTAGGTTCAAGGTTGATTGGGAAAATTTGACAGTTTCGGGTAGCTTCATGTGCTGGCGTCCGTATCTACTCAGTTGCGGTTAGACTGCAAGCCGACCCCGACATAAGTATTTGAGAAAAATTTATCAGATCATAAATGATTGATTTCAAATATCTCCACTATGGTGATTTTTGAAATATTTGTCTTCAAGTAGTGGAGTAGGTATATTCCATAGATCCTTATAGACCAGAATAGCTCTTAATTTATTAGGTACAAATCTTTCTAAGGTCACAAGATTCAGAATATTAATTAAGGTTATCACTAAGCATGAAGCTCTGCGTTTCTAATCATCAATTAGAAAGTGCCAAGCACGATTGATCTTTTAAATTATTTGTACATTTCAGATGCCAACTAAACAAACACAAAGACTCAACACTAGCATTAAATAACTAAGTCTAATGGTCACATAAATAACCGACATGCATTGAATTCCAATAGTAGGTCCAACAATATAACCCTGAGGTACTCCCAAGCTTTATTAAAATTATACCAAACGAACGATTCCTACTGTAATTTTCCCCTAGAAATGACTAAATTAGTCTGTTCTTTGAAACTAACTATGGTACTGTTAGTATCACTTTAAATTCTATTTATCCATATCATTGGATAAACAAATAATACCGTAAAATTATAGTAGCAGGTCTTACATATCAGGTTAATTAAGCAGTTCAATTCAATGAAGTTAAATCTAGATACATATTTCTTAAAATTCCTACCCATTAAGGACCACTGTTTACTCACGACTTGTGAACGAGATATGTTAAAACCAGTTTACTGTTTTATCGCATTAGTAATAGGAATTATTCAGTTTATGAATAAGGGTTAGGTGCTCTACATTGTTAAACGCTTTGACTAAGTCTATGTCGTGTTTTTATACATGCATCGGGAGTGTTCGAGGGACTATAGGTTTTTTATGTTGATTTTTAGAAACGGAACATATTTGAATCGTTTTAAAAACTAAACTTCGAACTGTTCGAGGATACTTAAATTCAAGACTTTTTTTATAAACCAACTTAAAGTAACGGTCTCGCATCAGATTTGATGCAGATCTTACGTTTGAGAAGATTTGAAAATTCTGTCGCAAAACTTAGGTTAGTGTCGAACGCTAATTGCTAGGTCATGGGATCAAATCATGATTGCAATCATACTTAACTATGTTTGCTTAAAGAGGTTAACAAGAATATCTCTAAAACGTGCTTCGTTACAAGTGTTAATCAAACAAATTAACTGTGCTTACATTTTATCTCAGTTTCAAAATCAAGAAAAAAAATGTTAAAAACTGAGAAATAAAAGTTATTAATTAAAAAGCGTTAAGTTAATTATGTAATCGGCAAGGTCTTCTTCTTATATCAATCATATTCAATGTCAGTTACGTACAATGAACTGATCCAAATATCTAAATACGAAGATCCTACCTACACATCGGTAATACACTTTTTATAAAATGATTACTATTACAAAGATGCTTTGTTAGGATTCCTACATACTATTAATATGGAGATGAAAGGACAAATTGCTTAAACAGATGATGCGAACTAAATTACCACTATTTTGAAATAACGCTTTGAAAATAAAATATTAAAGCCTTTTTAACCGACTTCTAAAAAAGGAGGAGGTTCTCAATTCGGATGTTTGTATTTTTTTTTTTTTTTTTTATGTTTGTCCACGCATAACTCCGTCGCTTGCCAACCGATTTGAAAAATTCTTGTCTTGTTAGAAAGGGTATACTTCCCGAATAGTCCCATGAAAATTTTATCGAAATCGGACAAGCCGTTTCTGAAAAATCAACAAAAGTCTAAAAAAATATTTATGTTGATGCTCTTTTCGTTTACTCTGCATTGCGTTTTTTGGTCGCGCATAACTCCGTCATTTACGAACCGATTTGGAAAATTCACTGACCCACTAAAAAGCACGAAAATAAAAACTTTTTTGCAAAAAATAAAACCGACTTCCATATCAAAACACTACAAAGCCAAAAATAATTTTAATTTCGGAAGGCGGTGTGAAAAAAAAAGAAAATACAAAACCAATAACACCGACTACCGAAATTAAAATTATTTTTGGCTTTGTAGTGTTTTGATATGGAAGTCGGTTTTATTTTTTGCAAAAAAGTTTTTTTATTTATTTATTTTTTCGAAAGAAACCATAATCAAGTAAAGACTCCTTTCCAAGTCTACTCATTTTACTAATAGCTATTTTAAAATCAAGTAAATTTTATCTCAGATTACTGCGTACAAAAATAATTCCGGCTAACAAGCATCTCATTCCACAGCTGAAGCGAGCAAAATCTAGGGAGAAGCAACTTTTTTATACTTGGCTTAAACTTTGGTTGTTCGTTCAATCTAGCTCGTTCCACCGTTTTCTACGAGGTCTGCGAGTCACGAGCTTAGGACCCCTTCTGGCTGTATCGGAACACCAAATAGTGGTATTTTTAGTAATTGCGAGTATAACGTGGATAATCCAGTCCATAATAACGTTACGGGTCTAGATTTAAAAGTACTAATAAAATACTTGGCTGATCACTTTACTATTCATTTGTTTACTATGTGCTAAGGTGGTAAACCAAAATCTGGCTCGCATGGTTGCACCCACAGAACAGAAAATTAAGGTTGCACCTACATTTACGGGGTTGTGGGAATGTACTAACGAGATACCGCAGCCCTGGACCACAAGGGCAACGGCAGGTACAGGGTAGGTTCTTAGTCAGAAGAAGTCTGACACTCCTTTATGCTCCACCCAGAGCGATACCAGGCATTTGATGATTTTCCCACCAAAAAAATAATGATCGCACCTACTGGCACTGAAGCGAAATCGACATGTTCATGTTCTAAAATTTCAAATCTACAAAAGATTTTAAATTTTAGAACATGAACATGTCGATTTCGCTTTAGTGCTTAAATCCAGCCAGTTAATTTTGTTATTACTATCCTGCATGGTGTGATTCGAGCAGACAACCTTTGCAGAGTGCCTATATGCACTTTTTAAAGGACTGATTTTGTTTTAAAACTTTTGCAGCTCGTATAGTAAACCTAACAATGCATTGGTGGAGAACAAAGAACAAAACAGGACTTTAGAATGTTTATTGCCATTGAACTTATTTATTGTGCAGTCGTGACTGTCGCTATTAGACTAGCTTTGGGCTTTGGTTCCGCTCTTGTAACCATTAAGCCGAATATTTAATAAGTTGTCCGATACTATTTTAGACCTAATATATTGTTGCCTACGCTAAGTATCATAAAAAAGGTACTTATTAAATTTAAACTGAATTTATTTACATATTACGACTTTTCGTTTATTTATTTAGATTGATGCACATAGCTACAAAGGCGGATTTAACTCCGATAATGTCTATAAGCCTTAATTTGTCACTTACTGTAAGAAATGACCACATTAATTTAAGTGCGTTCTAGAGAACTGTCAGTGCCACTATACCACATCAATTATGATATTAGTGTATATACAGAATTGTGATATAAGTAGGGTTGCCACCCGTACTATATTATATAGTATCGTGATATATTTCAGTCAAATGTACTATCTGTTATAGAAAAATAATATAGTACAAAAAATACTATATTTTCATATGAGCGAATAAAATTTCTTATTCCTATTCATCCGTAATTCA
Source organism: Tholera decimalis (assembly GCA_943138885.2). Classification (NCBI taxonomy): domain Eukaryota; kingdom Metazoa; phylum Arthropoda; class Insecta; order Lepidoptera; family Noctuidae; genus Tholera; species Tholera decimalis. The sequence continues at coordinate 23,863,648 of OW964567.2, read as the reverse complement.
GTTATCGAGTGTTTTTAAATGTCGTTTGTTGCTCACACGTCACGGCAAGTAAACCGTGATGGGTGAGCAACAAACTACTAAACGTCAACTTCAAATTGACGGTATACTTGTACATTATTTACTAGCTCTGCGACCATTTTTTGAGATTAAATCGGTTACACGTAATTATTTCAAAAATAAGCAATGAACAAGTGTTTAAATCTAAAAATACTTCTGAAAACACGAAATGTTATTTTTTTTATAACTCGGATACAAAATTAACAACAGGGTGGTTTTTTTAGAGGCGGAGAACTTTAAGTTGATATAACGAACAGACAAATGTTTATAATATAAATAAAATTGGCGTTATTTGAGAGATGATTTTATGACATTAATATTTGAATATAATTTCGGGCATGTGGCCGCCGCGACTCGCGCGTACCTCTGGATGTTCAATTTTCACATAATCTTCTCATTAAATCGGACGGACTATAATTTTTTATGGGCAAAGGCCCATAAAAAACTATACATACCTACATAATAAGTGACTATAAATTTCATTTACCAAAGGGTAGTCTGAAATAAATAAATAAATAAAATAATCTAAAGGCGTCAAATCGCATGAACGAGGTGGCCAGTTAACAAGTCGAATTTGCTCAGATTTCTATAATCATTTTAAAAATAATAAGTCTTTATTAACCAAAGTTAAGACTACTAACAAATACACATGGAAAAATAAAGAATTACTAGAAATAAATGTGTACTATTATTTTTCTTGAATTTCCCAATAGTCCTACTATATTTATTGCCATGTTTTGAAAAAAAAAAAACTATTTTACCCTTAAATAAGGTGGCTAATTGTAAGGTCTAGATGCACAGTACATTCGCTGATCACAAGTAGTTTCATTGATGTAATTGGCCATTAGTATCATTCAACCCATCTATATTTTCTTTGATTTAGCTCTTTTCCTAACTATAATTCCCTTGCCTTGCCTACCTCATATTATTAAGTAATAATAATACAAACTTTATTTCCAAATGTAAAATTTTACCTGAAAGCAGTACCTACCTCTGGCACCCAAACTATGATCAAACTTGTGTTATGGCCTATCGGTTATATTCATCGTATATTTATCGTATCATTTGAATGCTCCAATGAAAGTGCACTAAATACTCGTCTATACGAGTCTTTTAATACACTACAAACAAACAGAAAACACATTACTGTACTGTCACCGTATATAACAGCAATAAATAATATATCTGTATCATAAAATCAATTTAATATATGCAATAATATGTGAAGTGTTTGACCTTTGCGTTGAACTTGACAATAAAAAGGGCTTTTTATGCTTGGCATAACAACAAACAACATAAAAAAATAATAAGTAGAAAGCAAACTTCCGGCGTTTTCCTTCCAAACCATTGAGTAATTAAAATTAATTTAAGTCAGTTTAACGAATTATGTATACTAGCTTCTGCCTGCGACTTCGTCCGCGTAGAAGTCGAAAATATTCCACGGGATCCCGTCCCCGACTTGCTTGACAAAGATTATAATAGCTCGGCTAATATGCATGATATAAAGATAATTTATAGCCTATAGCACTCAGGGATAATGCAGCTACATGTAAGCGAAAAAAATTTCAAAATCGGTTCGGTAGTTTCAGAGATTACCCCATACATACAAACTTACAAATTTTACCTCTTTATAATATTAGTATAGATTCATGACTGTATTACGGCTTTGGGTGGTCTATTAATGGATTGTGGGATTAATGGATCAGTAATTAGGACGCAAAAACGGAACTATTGTGTAGGATTTTGCTTGAGCTTTCTTAATCACAGAAGCGAGAAGAGTAAATAGGTTACTTCTAGGCAAGCGTAGCGAGGCAGCTCGCCTATGCGGTGGACCGACCAAATTAAATCCGCATTAGGAGGCCGCGTATCTGACTGCACCAGACAATCAGCCAATAGAAGGAGATGGCGGCAGATCCTGCAGAGAGCTGTGTCCGCCTCTACCAACGACGCGGACGTCTCCACGTGACCACGACCGCTCTGCCAAGACCGAAACGAAAAAGAAGACGAGAGGCAAGCGTGCTTCATCTTTGACCACATCATCGCTTAACATCGGGTGAGATGATGGTCAAACGCAACACTATCAACAATAAAAGCGTTTAGTAGTAATAATAAGACAGAGATCAAGATATCTATTCTATTTCCACATTAATTAGTTATACAGTATAGATACGATATATGAGCAATAAATGAAAACACTGGCAATAGTCATCGTAATGAACATTTTTTTTGTATGGGACCAATATGGAAACGCGAAAAAAAATCAACTGTTCATTACATTTCGTCTACTTTGCACACACAAATGTATAGGGCAGTCTCAGTTTTTTAGCAATTGCAGTGTTGGCCTCATATAAAAAGTTGTTCATTTTGGTGAGTATTGCCGGTGTTTTCATTTATTGCATATTTATGTTGTATACATACTGTATAATAGCGGTTGTCTGCGACTTGTCGTACGATTTTTCATGCGTACTACATCCGCTATGGATTGATTTTTGAAAAAGGTATACAAACTCCCGAGTCTTCAACTCTCCATGTCAAATTCAATCAAAATCGGTTAAGCGGTTTAGCCGTGTAAGCGTACCTACTTTCGTATCTATAGATAATATTTTAGGTAACTATGTGGATTACTTTTGTAAAATGAAGTCTATACAACGTGTAACGGAAACCCCATATCTATCCAAAAGGGCTGAAGACAACATCTGGTATGGAGTCTCTATGCACAGTTTCAGTACAAAATAACTGACTCAAAGAATTGATATCTACCAAATTATTGGTTTCATATATTTCTTGAATACCAATCATAACAAACGTGTCACAGCACTACGAGGGTCAATAACTTTCCACGTCACTTGCCAATAACACGATAATTCTTTTCCTTCTTCTTAATTTGAAAAATTCGGTCTCTGGTATCAGTTTATTGGAATTTGCAATAAGTTTTACACACGTAGACTTAGGATTACAAAACCCTTGCCATATCGTTTGTTATCATCCAAAGAAGCCATGCACTTGGTATGTATAATATATACCCTTTAAATTACACGTTGTATAAAAGAAGATAATAAAAGATGCATATAATAGGGCAGCGTTTCTGTTCGTTATCCAGCCTCATATATCGTTCTTGTGATTTCTATATGTAGTGTGAGTGTTGCAATACTTTTTCCGATGTGTGGGCCTAACAACCGATAATCAACCACATTGCGACCTTGCTTTACTTAACGATCTGTTTCTCAATGTCATAGAATTTCCACACAAAAATAAATTAACATTTTAAAGATTGCCAAGACACGATCGGAAATAGTAGAAGTGGTCCTCGTAACTTACATCAATGTCAATCAGTGAACTGTTCATTCTTCATTAAATTCGTATCATTAAATCTATACTTAATATTACTATGTTAGATAGAAAGAATACTCTTTATTGCACTCCAATAATTTAAACACACCTGATTCACAATATTGCTCAACTCATGGTTACAATGGCAGTCTCATGTTTCTGAGTTTTTAAGTTTCGGTACAAGGTACATAATCTCCGGAACTAATGTGCTAACTAAGAGCTTTAATGGCTTAAATTTGCCTTTTCCTAACTATGATAGTCGGCTTCTAGTCTACTAGTGTTTTACCAGGAGCGGCTACCTATCAGATATCCACAACCCAGTGCCTAGGGAACAGGATACTCCTTCGCAAGACCAGAGTCAGATTTTCTGGATTCAGACTACCCATAACGATTGTCAAAGATGCCCATCCACAGTCCGAGCAAGCGATGACCTTCAAGATCGATCCATGTGCTGTGTATTTAGCCCAAGGGTGGATCCAGCTTTGGTGCCGGCGGGGGGGTGGGGGGGGTCACATAATCGTGGTCAAGCCACAAGAAGTTATATACAAAAGCTTGTTAGAGCTCTGGTTTCATAAAAGGTTTATACGTGTTCTGATTAAGCCAGAAACCCTTACAAACAAAAGCTTGTAAGAGCTATGGTTTCATATAAGGTTTATATGTGTTCTGATTAAGCCAGAAACTCTTATAGTGTTATTTTATAAGTCTATTTAAGTTTTAACAGCATTCATACTTGTAACATTATTCTTATAGACGTATATAAGAAAACGTTATATTATATAAATAAGAGCAGTGGTATTATAAGCACTTTTTACAAGTCTAATCGCCTTTGATTCTTAATTAATACTTATAAAAGCATTTTATAAGTACATTCAATCTTAGAAGTGACTATACTAAGTGTTTTATTAGACTTCTGTTTTAAGTGCGATTTATCTCACCTAAGACATATTAAAGAGTAAGTCTTACAAATGTCTTAAACAATTCTCTATTAAGGGTTATTTATTTTCCTTGTTGTGTCTGACACGAGAAATTATTATAAAATCAGGTACATTGAATTAATGTTGTGGATTAATTATTTACTTATACCTATAATGACTTCGTTGTTTGGCTTGCTTTTGCTTATTAAGGAACCCTAAAATTATGAGCAGTATGGTTGTGTAGACTTAATGGTTCTAGGTTTCATTTGACTTTTATGAGTGCGATATAAACCTTACATAAGAATACTGGACTTATATTGTTCTGATAAAGCACTTATTACATTACTTATGAGTCGTGGTTGATCGTAATGGTGACATTTAGATATTATTTCACAAATAATTAAAATAATATACAATAAAAGACACATTGTTGAAAAGGCCCGTGAAAATACTGTTATTCAAATTTCAAAATAATCGAAAAATCTACTTCGCTACCTAATAATCGCACAAAATGCGTGACAAACTAAGCTTACACATTAGCATATTGTAGGAAAATAAAATAATATAATATTAAAGATTTACGCGACTTTTTAATATTTTGGTAAAGTTTATCTTTAATAAACGACTGTGGAATACTCTTCCCGTGTCAGTAAGACAAGCACAAACCCTTCATTCTTTCAAAAATATGGTAAAAGATCTCTATCTCTCCCTTTAATTTGTTAATATTTTTTTTATATAACTCGGCTTTGTTCTTTTAATGTATATATGTATATGTGTATTGAGTATGTAGGTTATTACTTATTTATTGTATATAAGTGAATAGTACACCATGGACTACCCGCGTATTTATTTTCTCCTGCTGTGTCAAATCCATCCAAAGGTTGTCTGTAAAAGATCGCTTTTAGCGATAAGACCGCCCATTGTAACACCCATTGTAGTTTTAGAAGTCCTTATTTAATTCTGTTATGGTGTACAATAAAGAGTATATCTATCTATCTATCTATCTTTAGCTCACGGCGGTTTGTGTTTACACTCTTGTTAGGAGATCACAAAGAGGACTAAAAGCGATATTACACTTAAAATAGCATTAGTAAGAGGACTTTAAGGTTATTTGCCCTTAAAGGTGATGACCCCATGCCCCCCCCCCCCCCCTGGATCCGCCCTTGATTTAGCCACGAGCTCCTCTATTTTTAGTCCATAATCTTCGCTTTAATTAAAATGAAAAGATAGCTTTTGAGTCAAGAAGAACGAAAATTAACAAGTTTGTCGAGTTGTTTATTCAGCTCATTATTTTCAGCATCAATTAGAGCCAAAGCGCATCACCATAACGTTTAAATAATTACTCGAGTTTCGTTATTCCGTCTGTATTTTTTGTTACCGAATTAGGTCATCAACCTATTATAAATATTATTTATACGTCCGTTTATCTAAATGCTAGGAAATAAGTCATGTTTAAATATGGAACGTTTGTCGATGACCGAACAGTTTTTTTTCGTATTGACTATTGACAATGAGTAAAGCGGTATTTAAAAGTTCATTTACCACAATTATTAAGTAAAAAAGTCGCAAAAGAAGCAACTTCAGAAGTCTGTGCAAAACAATTTTTTTAACGATCCGGAGAACATAGCCTTTGAAAGATAGACTGTCACAAAAGTTGGACTTGACCCAATTTAAAAAAGGAACGCCAACCGTGTTTATCCCAAGTTGTATAACATGATACAACGATTTGATACTAGTTATACAAACAGAGTTAATAAGGACCTTAAGACATAATTCAATACCTACAAAGTCAGTGCTAATACACAAAGAAACTGGTCCAGCACCTACCGAATGTAAGGTCGGTATTTGAAAGGGCTGTCTGGGATATTTATGCGTTTAATTTTCGTTAGCACCGAGGGCTTTGGGCTAAGATAAAATAGGCAACTCATAGCTCAAAGCTGGTGGGTTTTGCCAGCGGCTAGATAGTACAGATTTATTTGCGACACTATACACGAAACGTGGTCAAGTTATGTGTGAAATATTTGTACTTAGATTTAGAACTCTGGCAGTTCTCGTCCAAACTGGTAGGCAGATAGATAGAATAGGTTATACCAATTCTATATATCTATACCTACATAATTATCTAACTTTATTGGACAACAAAATTTAAACACACCTGTTTGACAATATAGCTTAACCTATGGTTACCATCATGGCGGTCTTGTCTCTGATACTGATATCTTCCAGACAACCTTTGAAAGGACTATGTAGGTAGGAAGTCTCAAAAACACACAATAATTTAAAATGCCTACATTTTAAAATGTTGTATGTTTTCGAGACTTCACATAATTGTACTGACATTCTATAATCTATTCCGATATTCGATATTCTATTCCGTTCCTTAACTCTCATAGTCCAAAGGCATGACAACACGATCGGGGAGAGTGACCTTTACGTCCTGCCCGGCTGCATCATTCCACCGACGACGTCTAAACCGGGCTACAACTAAGTAACTCCTAATGGAAAAACCCATAATGACTTTGAACAGCTCGAAAGCCGCGGTGTGTGACCACTAGACCAATGATTGTACTCATAAGTAGAAGGTAAAAAAAATGTCAAAGTTAAATTACTAAAGAGGAGAAAATAAAACAGTCAAAACACTCACAACAATTACAACAGCTCAAGGCTGCCATTTCTCCGGCAAAACACGGCAAACGGTAAAGTGGTCAAAATTATACAGAAAAATATCACTTTTTATACACTTTATGTAAGAACCTATTTTATGTTGTTAAGCTTCACAGGAGATCTAAAGAGAAGAACTGCCTGCTTTTGCTGTTAAATGATTGGGCGTCAAAACTATACATCGTAAAACTTCAATCTGCAAAACTGTCGGCGGCCGACGCGCCCCTCTAGTCAGTGTTACGAGATGAGACGCTACTCCTCATTACGACACGCCAAACTTACCATACACTTACATGAACAATGTCAATGATTCGGTGCTAAAAAGATCGAAAATTCGTCTTCATTTTATAATTTTGGCTTATGATCCTAAGCTTACTAAGTCTCTACTAATTAAAATCCAGTTAGCTTAAAAAATAAATGAAAAAGCTGAATATGAAATAGGTACTCAATTAACCCCAATAACATTAATTATAAACCTCAATTTTACTAACAATGGATAAAATTAACGAATTAAATATTAGATTTTAATATCTAGTAAGATGGGTCCGTCTCGTCGTTATGAATGGTTAGGTTCTTTCGCATTCTCCATATCCGCAACACTAGCACCACAAGCAGACGAATTACGATGTGGTCGTCGCATAATTTAGAGTTTTCGTTGAAATAAAATATGCCCCTTTCCACAAAATGCGGAATTTTCAATCAAATTGTCGGTAATCTTCGGAAGCAGTCGCATACCGACTGCTTCCGAAGATTACCAACAGTTTTCGATAGTAATAACTACCTATGCGCTAAATTTTGGCGTCAGACCAACGTGCTCTTCACATTGTCCTTACTATATATGTCAATGGAAAAATTAAATTAACAAAACCCCGTTCTTTTATAAAAGCTTGAAACAAACTTATTTGGCATAGAGATAAAATTTACGTAATGACGTCATTGTCTCTAGCTATTTTTTTTGTTTTAGTAACAACCGGACTACAAAAGAACACATTAAAATTCCGTTAAAAAAATCTCAGTCATAATTCCACGTGTGAAATGTAACATGAATAGTGAGGTTATTCGCTCAATTCCGAAGTGGCGAGTGCCCCGACCTCTCGAGATGATATTACGAGTTCGAAAGTGAAACCAAGGTCGCTGTTCCAAGTTTTTGTGTTACTTACGATCCGTTTGCAGACATGGCTGCAACTCGCACGTCCCACAAAAGTTATGTGAATGGTCGGTGCCATACGGAAGCGGTCTTAGGTAACTTTATTAAGTATTTTAATCCAGATAAAACCTCAATTTCGATAATCACGTAACGTATTGACATGGTTAAGTGGGACTGTGGAATTTTTATTAATAAATAAGTATTTAGGCACTTTTAACAGTTATTTTTTGGAACCGTTATTTCAATATCGACAATACTGGAACACGTGGACCTTGGCGAATACGTTTCCTAAGTGGTGTTTTAACTTAAAATTTTAAAACTTTTAAGAGGTTTTGAGTAGAAGTAGATAGTGTAGTCGTTAGTGCATATAAACAAGTTCTTTCTGGGTTTAATATATAGATGATATCGCAAGTTTTTTTTAACGGATGGGTACTAGCTGCGTGTCAATTAATTATACTATTGTTATGAGACTGGGAATCCCTCAGTGTTGTATTTATGTGCTGATCTTGAAATAATATAAGCCGTTTTTAGGATTCCGTAGCCGAATGGCAAAAAACGGAACCCTTTTAGTTTCGTCATGTCTGTCTGTCTGTCTGTCTGTCTGTCCGTCCGTCCGTCCGTATGTCACAGCCATTTTATGCCGAACCTATTAGGACTATACATGTGAAACTTGGTAGGTAGATGTATTCTGTGAACCGCTTTCCGATTTTAAGCAAAAAAAAAATAAAAAATATTTAAAATAAAGGGGGCTCCCCATACATGGAACTAAAACTGAAAATATTTTTTTTTCATGAAATCTATGCGTGTATGGTATCTATAGACAGTAGGGTGTCCCGAAAATTTTTTTTTCGCTTTTCGCTACTCAAGCCCCCTCAAAAGGAGCATTATTAGTTTTAGATTACAGTAAAAATAATAAAAAAAAAACATAAAAATATATCTTGAGGGTTCTACCGGCATTTTTTTTTATTTTTTTATCACTTAAATAACCTTCCAGTCAATGTCGTCTATTCTATTTTATGTACATTATTCCCATTTTATTTTTTATTTCATTGATAGTGAAACCCTAAGTTATGATTTGCAGGCAACGACAGGATTTTTTCTGTTAGGAATTGGTTTGGAACAAACTCGCAAAATTCATGTTTTGACTTGTTTTTCTCAAATTCTCTACTTCTACTGTGAGCAGGGTTGGATTTTGTACTATAATTATAGTATTTTATACTATAATTTCGCCCTTTGTACTATATACTATCCACATCTAAGGATAGTACGCTAACATACTATAATTTAATGTTTGTTCCCGAATGCTTAGTTTTACGTTATAATTATGAATATTCCGACCGAATTCCGATCTTTCAAGGTTTTCTGTGGGGATTTCTCGATTATCTTCCGAAGTATACTTCTCTTTTTCCCAGGGATAGATTTTGTACTATAATAATTTGTATTTAAAATGCCATTTTATTGTCTTGTGACGCTATCAAAAGCGGTAGAAAAAGTGGGAATTTTACTGATTTTATTCCTACTGCGGATATGTTGATGAGATTAAATGCCAAGGATGAAGATTGAACTAATAGTAATATTCAAGAACTGATAAACTTAGAAGAGGAGTAAATTTTGCCTTAACGGGTGTTGATTTTAATGACTATTATATGTTAAATTAAAAAAAATGAAAGTGTACTATATTTTTTTATAAATACTATCCTTTTCATTTGTTTGTACTATCTTTTTCAACATACATAAATCCAACCCTGACTGTGAGGCAGTTCGTCTCATTTCTATTGCGGTTTTATTGCTGTAAGGTGTCGCTGTGCACTTCCTTGTGATAAAATACGTGTTTTTGTTAAAATGGGTTCAAGACGAAGTGAGACTACTTGTGCTATTTTGGGATCATATAAAGAACTTGACGATCGCCAGTTACCAGTGATAAGTGACGTTATCAAATTCATTTTGTTTACTAAAAATGAACTAAAACTACAGAAGAATGGGAAAGATCCTTCTAACACAGAAGTTTTTTCAATCGTTTCTGGAAAACTTGATACGATTTGGACCAAAGCTTCGATTCCTATCGTTTCCAACGTACGAGTTACCCAATTGCTGAAATCATATTTCGACAAATACCTGTCATTGATAAGATATCCCAAAAATAAAAGAAATGATAGTTACGAAAGCAAAGTGAAGTGCTTTTTGGAATCGTCGAACAAGCTCTTCGATATTGCTGCTTGTAAGTGCACTTCGTTTGACATTTGTTCCTGCATAAAACCTAAGAAAGTTCCTATTTCTGAAAGAGACTTTTTACTGGATCAAAGAAGTGATAGAAAAATGGCAATAAGCGGTATAGACACAAAAGAAACAGCAAGACTTTTAAAGAAACATCAGAGACAAGAAAATTTGAATCGGAAAGAGTCAGAGTACGCATGTTTTCCCAGTGCATCACTAAAAACCAATCCTGTTCCGGTGCGCGAGTTGCCGCCTCGACCGCAGTCGCCTGTAACAGAGCTTTCTGCGAATAGTGACGTGCCTGTCAATGAGACTCTATCTACTTCGTTGAATCGGAACACTCTGGCGCTGCCAACAGTAGCTAAGGTATGTGATCGGTATGGACTATCAACGCGATCTGCGGCTTCGGTCGCTTCGGCGGTCTTAGCTGACGTAGGATTGGTATCTTCCGAAGATCTAAGTCTTGTTATTGATAAGAATAAAATTCATAGAGCTGTTTCAAAAGCACGGACCAAGGCCAGCAAAGACATTGATACGATTGTAATAAAAAGTATCTACTTTGATGGACGAAAGGACAAAACACTCATAAACGAGAAAATAGGCGATCGGTACCACCGCAGAGAAGTCTTGCAAGAACACATTTCAGTTCTCACAGAGCCGGGATCTATTTATTTGGGACATATGACGCCAAGTCGTGGCACTGCCAAAGGGATCGTCTCTTCTATCATATCTTTGTTAGAAAATCAAGGGTTGAACTTGGAAGAGGTGATCTGTGTGGGGTGCGATGGTACTGCTGCGAATACAGGTTAGAAGGGAGGTGTCATTCAATACCTGGAAAACTATTTAAAGAGACCGTTGCAATGGTGTGTTTGTATGCTTCACGCGAATGAATTACCGCTTCGTCATTTGTTCATGTCTCTGGATGGTAGCACATCTGGGCCAAAAGAATATTCAGGACCTATTGGAAAACAGCTAGCTGCTTGTGAAAGTAAACCTCTAGCGTCTTTTTGTGCAGTGTCTGGCAATTTGCTAGTATTACCTGATAATATTGTGAAGGAACTAAGCACGGATCAAAAGTATCTGTACGAAATGTGTCATGCTGTGATGGCTGGTTCCTGTTCCCTTGAGCTAGCGAACCGCCAACCTGGAAAAATGGCGCATTCGAGATGGCTCACTACTGCCAATCGCATACTCAGACTTTACGTAAGTACTGTTTCGCCGTCAAATAATTTGCAGCTGCTTGTGAACTACGTGGTCAAAGTTTACGCTCCTGTTTGGTTCCTCATCAAGCAATACTCATCATTTAAAGATGGAGCCAAGCATGTTTTTTAAATGGTTATATACTCTCGATTTTTGCCTGATAGTCAGAGATCTATTGTAAATTCGGTGATCGAAAGAAACGCTTTTTTTGCGCACCCAGAAAACTTGCTTATTGCCATGTTATTCGACGATAGAGAGCATATTCGAGAGCTTGCATCTCGCAAAATATTAAAGGCCAGAGAAGCAGAAAAGAGCAACTCTCGTAGGGTATTTAAAGCACCAAAGCTTAACTTCTGTGCGCGAGACTACACCGATATAATATTTTGGCAAGAGTGTGAAATATCAGCTCCACCAATTTTTCGACACGTCTCCAACGATGAACTTAGAATTAAGGCTAAAGAACACATCCTCGACATTATTGACTTTCCCTGCCACACACAGTCAGTGGAAAGATGTGTAAAACTAGTGACGGAGGCTTCTCAAAGCGTCACGGACGCTACAGCTCGGGATGGTTTTATTAGGAACAGATTAAAATCTCGCTCAGAAATGCCTAATTTTGGTCACAAAAACCAGTTCCGTTTTTAAAGTTGCCATTGATTATTTTGTCTTTCAACTATTTTAAACCTTGCTTTAACTCATTGTTGTACCCTTAAATTTAATAAAAACCATTTAAATGTTATTTTTGTATGATTTATAGTTTATATTAGGAACCCCTAAAAATAGCAAATTTGAAAAACTTCAAGGACTGGTAGAGGCCTCAAGATGCCGGATATCTAATTAAATTTTATAATAATCGTAATATATGTGTCAAAACGCAACTTTTGATACCTCTTGCGTAGCCGTAGCCTTTTTTTTTCCCCCCATACATGAACGGGACACTCTAATATACAGGTCTTTAAAAATGACATTGAGGTTTCTAAAACCACTTTTCATAAAGTTTATCTTTTAAAAGATTACGCTTCCAAAGTGGTAAAATGTCCGCCCCCCCCCCCCTCTAAGTTATAATAATGGAGTGAAGAATCTAAAAAAAATATATATATGGCCGTGATCTTAATGTAAACTTTCAACCAAAATTAGCTTGAACGAGATAGCAGTTTTTGAGATACAGCATATTTTCTAAAACCGCAAATACAACTCTGTAATTCATACAAACACTATGAAAAACAAAGTTATTTGGCTTAGTTGTAAAAAATATAAATAAGCTAGTTTTACGAAATGTGTAAGGTTTTTTTTTGTCAAATAAATATACATATTATATTCTATTATTATAGTTACTACGGAACCCTTCATGGGCGAGTCTGACTCGCATTTGGCCATTTTTTTACCATATAACTCTGTGGCAAATAGCACATTACTTTCCTACTCAATAAAATAATTAAAATGTTTATATGCTGAATTTAAAAAAGAAAGAGCTCATTCTAAAGTAGCGTTTTCCCGAATAGCTAGGTACCTACTACTTTTTTTTCTACGAAAGCTGGAAAGTCAAATCTACCATTAATTTGTGCTCGACCTATAAATACAATGCTATTGAAGAGAACGAGAGCAATTTCATAATAAAAGGAGTAATGCTACAGATGTAAATCCAGTTCAGGTTACGCTTGCATATCTATACTAATATTATAAAGCTGAAGAGTTTGTTTGTTTGTTTGCTTGAACGCGCAAATCTCAGGAACTACGGTTCTGATTTGAAAAATTCTTTCAGTGTTAGGTAGCCCATTTATCGAGGAAGGCTATAGGCTATATATCATCACGCTAAGACCAATAGGAGCGGAGCACTAATGAATAATGTTTCAAAATCGGGGGATTTTTTTTCCACGGGGACGAAGTCGCGGGCGGAAGCTAGTCTTAGATATGCGATTAATGAAGTAAAAAAATATTAAAATACATATTGCTTTCTTGAAAGATTGAATAAAAAATACCTAATAATACAGCAATGACGAAATTATGCCGTCAACATCCTTAAATAAACAAAGCAAAAACTCTTGGCAAATAATTTTTTTTTAAATCATAGATTTAAATCAATTTAAATCAACATTTTGAAGTTATAATGACAGTTCCACGTTGGTTACAAAAATATAAAAGAATAGGTATGTACGAAAATCTATTCTTGAATGTTAATTCAATTGGAACGGTGAATGTAAATCAATTCAAAGGTACAATACAATAGAATGACAAATAAGGACGTAGGGTATCAAGATTTTAATTGAAATACTACCTATATAGGAGAAAAAAAAAACAAATGAAAAGTGAAAGGAAGGAGGCAGACCAAATTAACGTCTCAAGCATAAATACCAACCACTTATACTTTCAAAAGGTGGAGTCGGAGCGATTTATGGGTAAACATATGTGATTCTTATATGCCCGACTCTGTTGTGTCAATATCTGTAAAGGTAGGTATTGCAAAAACTATCGAAGACGACGGTCAATATAATCCGGTCATGCCTAGAACAGAATACACATTTTACAAACAACATTAAAGGATCCATAACATTACATAGGATGGCACAATAGGCAGCATAATCTCTAAATATCTTGTAAAGATATTTTTATTTATTTATTTACTTGACAGAATTTAATTTCCATGCCACAGGTTTACACAGCGGGTCTCAAACTAGGCACAGCCTGTATTTTGGTGACCCATACAACTCATTTAGTCTTTATCTGACACTGTTCTTCTAGCGCACTAAAACAATACACTTATAAACAGAAAATATTCTAGAAGATATCATTTGGATTTAAATCCATCCTAATCATATCTTTAAGAGAGAAGAAGATTGAGTTCTGCAGATTCTGAAGTGTACAATTGGTTTATACAATAAGTATAATGAAACAATAGTACAGAGCATACCCACTCCAAACAAAAGCCTACCTAGCTTAGTCGGAGGGGTTAACAAGATTGCTAGTAATGTGAATTCTTATTTATTGTTAAAAATAAAATCGAGATTGAAGGGAGTAGTAGAGATAATTTAGGTACTATAGTTTTAAAAGTGGGGAACGAATAGTCAAATTTTACTGAAACGTGTATGTAGGCTGTATGAAATTCGTTGCCTTTAATTAGGTTTAATGTTTGAAGCGATAAAATGCCGCCAATGTGAACAAAAAATAATGTTTCCAGAGCTTTCAGAGCCAGGAACTAATTTTCTTTTGGAAATGGTCACAAGAAAAAATTATGTTTAAATTGTATCAAAAAGTTCAATGTAACAATATCAAATGAATTGCTATTCCACTGTCTTATTGTTCTACTACCTTGACATTGAAAATTAACATTGTAACGTATCATAAACTAAGATTATCTTTATATCAGATCACATTTTGCACAAAAATGGATGATATTATGTTTCGTATTACGTAGCTTTTAAGGAAACTTGTAGCAGTCGTGTCCGACGAGGTAGATTCAATTTTGATTTTGAGCGCAAATTCGACACAGTAACATTAAGCATAAAAGAAATTCATGTCTTTTTAAGAGAACAGAGTTACATGACCGCAACAATATTTGTATGCAATTTGTGATTAATGTATATGTTACAGTTAAAAACAGTTTTCAGAAAGAACGCGTTTTCCCTAGTTAGAACTAGTTTTTACTAAATGCCTTTGTTAAAACTAGAATTAACTAATGCTCAAAAATATCTTCTTCTATCTTATTCTGATTGGTCGCCAGACCTCATCCTTTGTTAATTTTAAGGTATATTGATTATTTTTTCCTGCATGTTAACCAATGTTCCTTAACAATGTTCCTTTTTGAAATTTTATGATTGTGTTCTGTTGACTTTTATTTTTTGTTTAGTTTATTTACTTTTAATTAATATTGTCACCTTGTAGTGTTCACTTTGGCAATGCCTTGAATACAGATCTTTTAATAATTAGAACCGATCAATCATATTCGCAACAACTTTACATGATAACAGCTTTTTCTTTAATATTTAAAAGAGAAATATATCTATTCGTAACATCCGAAAAATCCGGATAGCGATGCATGTAAAATCCGGATGTGAATATTAGCGGATATCCGGATAATACGGATATCCGGATTGCAAACCCTAAACACGACGCGCCGCTAACCTGGGCCTGGTTCTTGCCGGACGGTGAGCTACCCCTGATCGCCGTCCGCCAGCCCGCGCCTACGGTGGCCGAAAATCAAGGTAACTCTTCAAATATTATAGGCACACCTATAGCGATTTAAGTATATTTTATAGCAACTTGTGCATTTGCTTTCGAAAAGCACCATTTGGTGAAGTGGAACTGATCATGAAAACCACAGATGGCCACCGGAACTACTCAATAATAAGTACTTCATGGGTTCCGATTCGATTACTTGAATTTGGTTATTTAGCACAATATGCTCGTCACAATACATATTGTGGAGTGAAGATGATATGTGAAATACCAGAAGAACTCCTCAACAATTAACGGTCCTACATTGGAAATACAAATAGTTTGTAAAAGGTTATAAGAAGTTCATTTAGGCTTTTGTAACTAGGTAAACTAGAAACTGGCCAATTAAAAAGAGAGAAAAAAAAACGTTTTTACAAAAAAACGAACCGACTTCACAAAACACTGCAAATAAAAAATAAAATATTTGTAAAAAAGTTTATTTAATACATATTTTTAAAACCATATCTTGTTTTCAATCCCAAATTAGGTTCTAAAGGATAGTTTTAACTAAAGTTCGGAGTAACAACTAGTTTTGTCTGGAAATTAAATATATCAGTGGTAAATTATAGTTTTGACTAGGTATTTCTAGTTTTAACAAAAGCCTTTAGTAAAAACTTGTTTTAACTAGGGAAAACGAGTTCTAACGAAAAACGGGTTTTAACTGTAACATATATACATATAAACTTGCCTCGACGAAAAATCAAGTAATTATTTCACATCTACTCAATTGTGAAAAGAGTTCTAGTTTAACCAAGTTCCTTTACTTACTCTGTAACAAGGAAATAAGGAAGGCGACAATGCAAGCATTGTACTGCAGTAGACTGTCCATTGTATGTATGGCATTGGGGACCGGTTAAACGATCGAAGGTCGTTGACTTAGATAAGTGAAACGTGTTAGCTGTCAGTACAGAGGTACTCCAATTACTTTGACCTATACATGTATATACTCTCTAGCGTGACGGAGTCACGCAGTACCCAATGTATAGGTGTTTAGCACTTTAGAGGTAATGATTGGACGATACATTCCTATTCGTTTGTGACGATTACAAAGTACTCGTGAGTTAGATGTTGGCACGTTCGAAAGCTCCAGAACTTTGTAATATGCAACGATTGCAATTTCATATGCACCGTATGCACGGGTTTTATAAATTGCCACATTCATAACACGTATCAAACATACTTTGGTCGTAACGAACGTAATTTGGTCCTCGGTTTTTCTGTTATTGGATAAAGAGTTTAGAGGTTTTTGGTTGGCGAGTGTGATGGTCAAAAATTTTATATATCAGCATTGCAGTATACTAATATTTCGAAGAATGTACTGATTTGATCGACTATTACTTGTCAATATTTTTAAATGCAGCCCTGATTAATGATTGCTATCAAACATTTAGGTGGCAAAAGAAGCCGTGATCAACAAACTGTCGTTTAGTTGTTTGACAATTGCTCGACTGTTGACAATATGGAACCGCAAGGACTTCCTATATAGTCGAATAAACAAAAGCGTGAGATAAATCAAGGTAACAGATCCTACTTAAAGGAAGGTTAAAGAGCAATGATGTTGATTATTTCGTGTTCTACTCGAGCTCTAAATTGAGACAATAAAAATATCTCTAATAACATTATGTCTCTTTCCTGCTACCGTCTAAACTACCCTCTTATAACCCGCACACAAAAATAAAGCAAAAAAAATGCATTGTACAGTTAAATGTAAAAAATAATTTATTGCTTACCTGCACTTGAGTCATCGTAATATTCGTCATCGTCATAGTCGAGGACCGCATGTATCTGCGTCTTGCCAGCTGTTCCACTTGATTCCACTTTAGTGAATCCCCGCGGTCTTTCTGGAGGATTCTGTCCATTCTCACTACCACCAGTTTTAGTACCCTGATTACTAGGCGGCCTGGGCGGAGCTGATGTAGTACTACTGAGCGGCCTGTTAAAATTGAAGTTATTCACATTTTGATTCGAATTTTCATCGAACCTTCGACTAGATGGAGGGTTTGGCTTAGCTGCCGGTGGATAAGGCGCATCCGCGTATCCTGGGTTATACCCCTGACTCGGTGGGCCTTGGTTCATTCTCTTTTGTTCATAATCATAGTCACCAGTAGGGTCGTGAACGTATTGTCCCGTGTTATCGTACTGTCCAGTGACATCGTACGGTGAATTCACTTCTTTCACACGCTGGTTCTCTATCTGTACGTTAAGTCTTGAGTTTTGTTGGTAGACCTGTGTATGTATCGGTGCACCGTAAGGGTTTTGTGGAGCCTCATTTTGGTAATGCGTATAGTGGTTGGCTGGTGGAAGGTAGGCTGTGCCGGCACGTTTTCTGACTTTGGGTCTGCGCTGGTTTGGTGGAGTGAAGGGCTCGTTCTCTGGTGTTTGTGCGGAGACTGTGTCTTGTTGGTATTCGGCGGGAGAGTAGAGTAGATCATCGAAGCCAACACGAAGGGGTGTGGAGGAGGTAGGTACGAAAGCCGGCGTCGCCGCGCCGACGCCCGCGAGTGAAAAGTTTGTCAAAGCCATAGTCTACACATGCGGCATTGACGCGAAATGTCAACTCACTAAGTCAACAGCCGCGGAGCTGTTACTAAGGCGCACGCATTTCGGGAACGGTTTGAATGTAAGCACTAACGTCTTCTCATGTTTGGAACAGAACACAATGCACTGACACAATTCACTGCTTTAACTTGTCCACCGGTGATCTGTAACAAGAAAATATTGTTATAATTAAATTAAAATCTTGGGTAACAAACTAATAATCATAAAAATATCTTAAGATATTGTTGAATACAGCTTTTAAACTGTTGAATATAATAATATGATGTTTATTTCTCCTCACAAAGGTTACATAAATGTTGTGGTTACAGATATGATGCTACAGACAGACTATTCTTCAAACTAGGGACAAACTATGTGTTTTAGAACACTGTGTAAGGGCAGGTTAACACATTTTTCTTTCAGGTATTACTTATACTTAGGTATATTTACTTCAAGTGATAGGCGATTTTTACATTAATATATTATCGTTGTGTCGTTTATGTGAGTGTGCTGGTGGGAGGTTCGTGTAAAAAAAATGTGTCGAATTAATAGTAGATTATTAACCAAGGGCTGTATGACATCAATTGCATACGAGGTTTTTGGCGCCTGAGCGAAGCGAAGGCGCTAATTAACCCGAGTATGCAATTGATGCTTACGCCCGAGATAAATACTCTGCTTTACATATCGATTGTGAGGTAAGTAAACAACAAGACAGCAGGTTTCAATGAACATTTATTAAGAAGAAAAAAATGTGTATTTAATTAAAATTAATAGTAAAATTATTACAATTTGTAAGAGATATGGTCACGTTCTTTTTAGGTATATTTATAGTTTGAATATGAGTTTGTGATGATAAGACTTGAGTTTGAGTGACTTGAGGTTCTTGCATCGTAAATGGCGGCAGTTGACTGGTACTATTTTCTTCATTAAAAAATGGCTCAGATGATGTGCTTTGACGTGGTGATTTTAAGTTTATATTTTCTGTTATTTTAGAAGTAATTTTGCTTTTGTTTGCCATCGAATCTTCGATATAACCTTCGGCCACTTTGCTGGACTTCCAGCCGCCGTGCCTTTTTAACAGAGTGAGGATGGCTCCCGAATCAGCCAATAGAGCAATGCCCGGTGTATAACTCTACGTTACTCAGTTTTAAATATGTGGCTATTTGCTTTGGCATGCCTGTAAATTTGTTTTTTCCTATTACTTGTCTGTGGCATTTTCCTTTACTGTAATTAAGAAAAAAACGATTTGTATCCACGTTTTCAGGCCGAAGAGCTTGATATTTTTCAACATAATTTGCAAATTCTTCATGCACAACAAATGACCGGTCAATTTTAGTTTTCGTGTTAGGCAGTTTTATGAGTAGTAATTTGTTATGTTTTTCTACATTTTCTATTGTCAAGTTTGTCAATTCCACGGTTCTGCAGGCTCCCGATATCCCAAAAATTAGAACAACCTGTAAAAAAGACATAAGTTGTATTAAAGGCACCAAATTCGCATAGTATTTCTGTGAAATATTTTGGTAACTTATTAAAAAGGGCAAGTAAATACGTAGGTACCTTTATTGCTAAATAAATTTCATCCGGAGCTTCATTTAAGAATTTCTGTACTTCTTCTGCAGTAAATACCTTCGATTTCTTGCTTTTAAAGCCGTCAGACTGCCTTTTCAAGAAAGCAGTAAGTTTAGAAAAATCTTTCAAATTCACGTCATGTTTTGTCATCATTGTAGATTTTAGCATGGAATAAAAGCACCATAAACTGGAAGGTTGTAGCCTCTTAGATAATTCATCAAAATATGATATAAAAACACTTTCAGAAAGAGATTTCACTTTTTTTTCTGACCGCCATTTCATAAATTCGTCGTATGCCTTTACATATCTTTCTTTCGAGTTCGGCGGTAATATATTTTCGACAACTGTTTTTGCCCTTTCTTTAATAAAATCGGGCGTTAGATCTATGTCTTCGTCACTAGACATGTTTAAAACTTTTGAAAAAGAACTCAAACAAGAAAATTAATTATTTTCGCGATGCTTTCGCGCCTACTAATAGACTGCCTTTTTTTTTCACGCACGCAAGCGCGTCAAATCTTGCTGGCCAGTTTGATTTTTAAATCGATTCCATCTAACATACGATGTGGAAACAAATAGTTCCATATTTAAAATAAAATCTTTATAAAATAAATTGTCTAGATTCCGATTCGAGTAATTAATCGATACCGAGAAAAAAAAAATTAACTTTTTAAAAATATTCTTCGTGCAGTATGAGTATGACAGTTCTTTTTTCAAATTCCAAAACCTATGCTGTAATGATAGTCATACACCCCGGCATTCAGGGGTGTAAGGGTGTACTTACAGAGCAAGAGATATGTAAAGAATATTAATAGTTATTTGTTATACAAGATTGCAAAATTGCTTTTTAACCGCGTGCTCAATTTTGATGACCGAGCAACGGAAGGATTCTAAAATTGAATCACGAGTGCAGCGAGTGATTCAAACTTTGGAATCCTGAGTGTTAGCGAGGGAATCAAAAGGGCACGAGGTGAAAAATCTTTGCACTCGAGTGCAACACGTAACTTTTCATCCCACCTCAGCGAGGAAATGACTAAATGCAACAAAAAAATGGCGCGCAAAGCAAATTTAAAAAAAAGTAAGTACACCAAGAAGGTTCCAGAGTCTGAGTTTTTACCAAATTAAATAAATTTGTATGATAAATTCGGCCCTATGGAGGTAGAAGTAAATAGGTTTAATGATGTTTTGAATTCACAAACTTAGTACACACGATGTTCTAAATTAAATTTACTTTATCCTCTAGCGGATAAAAACGGCTTTTGCACTCAGATATCGAAGAGCAAAAATACTCTTTCCGAGATGGGGGGATGAAAAGATATTTTAACCGGGTAGTAAATTGTCAAATGTCGAAACTGAACCATATACATATATCGTGCATTGTTGTAAACTTTTATGGCTGGATTTCCCCCAAGTTTCGTGATATCCTTGCCACATTACAAATGGCATCGATTTGAAAGGCGAATCGTGATTCCATTTGATGAACACGATTTTGGAATTGGAATAGGGAAAACCCAAACCTGACGTTTAAATAATGCAACAGTTAAAACATTGCATATATTTGTTGGTAGGATGTCATCTCTAGTAGTAATGATCGAATAAATGACTCAAGAATAGACCAAAAGCCGTTAAGTTATAAACGTATTCGGTTAGTAATAATTCTGCTCCAGTAACACAACTTTTATTAAAATCTCATATTTTTAATCAAAACAGAGTTCATGTTGGATATACCTACATATCCAAGTGTAGGCGTGAAGTTAGTAGGTATTATCAATACCCAATCTATAGAAGTGAGATTCTGTATCGGATAACAATATAAAATATCTCAGAATACTTATGAGTTTTAGACCCGGCCACAATAAAATTAAAGTAGTCTTTCATTCCGATTTTGACTGCATATTCGTTAGTAGCATGCGAACTTAGTATTAGCCTATTAACTAAATTATAAATAAGCTAAGCTGTGTGGGACGCGCTAATCATACTCCTCCTTAACCCCCTCTATAGCTACCCATGAGTCAAGCTACCAACCTTCCTCACCATGCACCGCTGCTTGGAGGTTTGGGGTAATTTTTATAGAAGTTTCCTCGCGGTCCGGGCAATTAAGCCAAGACCCTCGTCTCCCGTTAAAAGTCACGAAACATGACCGCGACAATCAACGGAGCTACGAGACTAGCGGTAGCAGAAGTAGACCTTCTGCCTGCTCGGCGGCAGGGTTAATGCACGTCAAGCCCGCTCTACCTCCAACGCTGAGCCCCTCTGCTGCACAGAGGGACACGCGTAGAAGGGATCCTCCTTCTCCTATGGCCGCCTCTGGGCCCCTCCAGACAGAATATTAGCATACGGACAACAAGACCCCTTAGGTAAATGATTTCTAAGAAGGAGTTGTTGCCCGTATCCTAAGGTGCACCGGCCGGGTATGTCTACTTGACTGCATGCAGATCGTACCCATTGCCCCAAGATCGGAGAGTCCCATCTACCACCTAGTATTCTAAGAATGGTTTTGGGGCATATCTTGCACCTGATGATTTACTGACTGACGGCTTTACTGCGTTAGGGTATTGTAGTAAAACAAGGTCCCTTTAAGGGCAGGCAAACAGGCGACCGGGTAGACAGGTTACGCTAGCGGGCGAAACGTTGCCCAGCTTAGCGAAGCTTTGGCGAACTAAGGCATCTAGGAATCGCCGGATATTTCAATAAGATAGTTTAAGTCACTAACATAGCTTAAATCCGTGTTTCGACGGTGTGAATCTATCGGTCATAATCGATCTGCACTTTATAGTTTCGACCACGTTCGTACGCGCTTTCACTCAGACTATTGAAGATGCGAATGTGTTTGGTGTGGTAATAATAATTAATAATATACATATTAAACACACCTAAAAACCGACAAAATAAATTCAAGGAAATGTTTTGTATTTTGGTCAACGAAGGATATTTTTTATCGTCTGTTCCTTCGTGTAGGTATGGTAGGCATATATTTGTTTTAAAATATAAGCGGTTGGCCGTTTACAAAATATTTAATTTTAAAGTGTTTATTTTATGATACTCATGTCTCTTCACCACCATCCAAAGAAGTCTTTGTCTATGTATAAATATTTACGAAGTTAGTATATACAGTGAAGTTAAAAGGCTATAACCGCAAACTATTACCGCTAACAAGGCTTAACAAATTACGATAGCTAAAAAAATTCGTAATAATTTCATAGAAAATTAGTTAATACTAAGTGCAACTGCAATTAATAGTATTCTTTTTTATCATGACCTACGGAATTTAGTGTGCCTGGTCCGACACTCACTTGGCCGGTTTTAAGAAGTCAGATGTTGTCGGTAGCCTTTATATCACACATTTGATTTAGTCTTGATTTAGTGGACATCTCTTACTAATTGATTTTGTGTTATTTATTTCTAATTTTTTTAAGGATGGAAAATCATCCAATGACTGCCTCCCGACCTGGGCGAAGCGGGAGGGTGTGTCAGACTTTTACTGACTAAAACCCATCCGTGTTCCATCATATGCCCTTCGTGTTCCGAGGCCGCGGTAACTCTTTCGAACAATTCTGCAACATTGAATTCTAACTATAATAAAAAAAGCATAAAAAAATTAATCCTCAACGCTGTCGGCTAGCAAACGTACCCAAGAAATTGGCGGCATTGCCTCGTTGTATGGCAATGCTTAGCCTTTATTTAGCCAAAGAAATAGCCAGCCCTTGGGTCACGGGATATTTTCGATATTTCTTTCTTTTGTATTGATTTTTCATATCCTTTTTTATTCTAGAACATTTAATTATGATCACGTATTTTTATGAACCCTGTAAAGCATACACGATTTTCCTGTTAATTCAGAATTGTCCGTGTGAACAGAATAGTGAGGACATTACTGATTTATTTAACTGTAAGTCGTCCCTTCACTTAACATTTGGAGTTACTGCAAATAGAACGTTGTTAAGCTCCATATTTCTGCTAAGTTGAAATGGATTCCATTGCATCAGCAATTGTTTGCCTACCAATTATACAACGAATAAACGCAATTCCTGTAAGAAAATGTAACACCTATCTTTTGATAGGTGTTAAATTTTGACGGAAAAATCTTTAATTTAACTTAAAATGGAAACACAGTATCATGACCAATTAATACAATCCTTAATTCAAGGAAATGCGCTCTTGTGCGTGTCGGCTGCTAACATTGCATGAGTGTATGCGTCTGCGTAAGCATACTGTTTGACACACATACGTTTTTCGTTTAGTAAGGATAACTATATTTTATAAATAATGTCTAGGTTTGGTTTCAATTTATTTAGTTACGGATTCTGTTTTAGACTTATAATTTAATATTCTAATTAGGGTGTCTGAGGTATTGCGCTTAATCTGTTACAACTTGTATATAAAATATGAAATCAATGTGATAGCAAGGTGGACCCTCATCCCAGGAGTAAAACAGTGTTTATTTTTTCTTCTAGTGATTCTATTTGGATATAAATGATATTTATAATATGGAAATAATATTGGCAACTATACTATATTTTCTATGTTATCAATCGGTAAAAAAGACTAGGGAATTCCTGGCTTATATTTTTTAACAACAGATCAATATCAATAGAACCGAAACCTTAACGTAAATTTCAGTTGTAAACTTTTGTATTTAGTTGCATTTTTAACCCCCGACGACCAGAGGGGTGTAAGTTTAACATGTGTGTATTTGTCTGTGGCACCGTATAGCTTCTAAGCGGGTGAACCGATTTCGATGTGTTTTTTTTTTGTTAGAAAGCAGGTTTTCTGACAGTGGTGTTTAGACATGTTTTGTCAAAATCGGTTCAGCCATTTACTAGATATATAGGCGGTGAAAGTGGGAATGATTCATCGAATGTTGTCAAATATACCCAAGTGGGGTATAAAATGAAAGAACACGACGTATATATTACAATCAGACATGTTTTATAAAAATCGGTTTAGCCATTTACTAGATATAGGGAGTGAAAGTAGGGATGAATAATTAAATATTGTCAAATATACCCAAGTGACGTATCAATTGAAAAGGAACGACGCGTACTATATTACATTAACGGTTCATTCCATGACATTTGTCAATTAGACCAATTTCTATAACAGAAAATACAAAAAAAAAACTTTTTAACAGTCGACAAGAGAAGTCGGTTTTATTTTAAAAACTTTTTAACAGTCGACAAGAGAAGTCGGTTTTATTTTTTGTTAAAAAGTTTTTATTCTCTGTTTTTAGTGGGTTGGTTTACTTTTTAACAGTCGACAAGAGAAGTCGGTTTTATTTTTTGTTAAAGTCGGTTTTATTTTAAAAACTTTTTAACAGTCGACAAGAGAAGTCGGTTTTATTTTTTGTTAAAAAGTTTTTATTCTCTGTTTTTAGTGGGTTGGTTTGTAATTTACCTAGTTACAAAAGCCTAAATGTCAACTACGTATCACCTTTTGCAAAATATTTCTTTTCCCTGTACCGAGCTGTTAATTTTTGAGTAGAACTCCTGGTACTTCACCATATGTATTGTGACGAGCATTAAGTGTTTTACAACCATATCCAAGTAATCGAATCACAACCAATGAAATACTTATATAATATTATTGTAGTTCTAGTAGCCATCTGTGGTCTTCATCATCAGTTCCACTTCACCAAATGGTACTTTTCGAGAGCAACTGCACAAGTTACTATGGAAAATACCCAAATCGCTGTAGGTGTGCCTATAATATTTAAAGAGTTCCCTAGATTTCTCAAGGTTTCCATTATCAGATCCTGACTTCATGACAATGAGACTAACCAGAAAGTGTATCTACCCTCTCAAACAAAAAAAGATTTTTCCAAATCGGTCCGTCTTCGAGTTAAGAGGTAACATAAATAATAAAAACAAAAAAAAGTTCAAGACGAACTGAGAACCTCTTTCTTATTTTGAAGTCGGTTAAAAAATGAGGCGCGGCGGGGTATCGCCAATTCAGGATCGATATTTAAAATTTGTTACATAGCGATACTCCGTCGCGACTATTATTTAATTTTTATTTTTATGTGATTTTTCCTAAACTAATTATAAGTATTTTTTTACGTAGGGGGTTTTTATAATTTTAAATTTAATTTTTATGCTGAACTGCACTAGTTTCAAATATAAAATGTATTGTTATAAAACAAAGTCACCTTGTTTTTTTTTTATTAAACAAATTCTCTGTTTTCTTTCTTTACATTTGTTAAATAAATATAAAGAAAGAAAAAGCAGGCGAAAATTTAATTAAGGTACTGTATCATCTACGTTTTTTGTTCATGACAATAAAGAATAATGTAATGCTTTTAGTCCAAAACTAATGTCCCCTTTTTGAAGTACGCCTAAAAAAATGGGAGAAACTAAACTAGCATAGTTAATTATACATTTAAAGCAGTCGAATAAATACATACACGAACTAATTAATGTATCGCAACTTCTGCAAAGATAGACCAGATCGTGATTAAAATATAAAGTTAGACACATTTTGATATTACCAAAGATATAATAAATGCACAGTCAATACAAAAGAATGCTGTCATATAACGTACATAAAAGGCGAGGTAGTGACTCAGGTTCCCGGCAGTACAGAATTTTGGTTAATAAAGTCTACATTTTATTCTTTGTGGCTCATTATAGTGTTTGCCAAAAGGTTACGTTGCCGTCGAACTCGACTACGGCGCAGGTGTGGTCGGAAA
The DNA here is from genome assembly GCA_943138885.2 of Tholera decimalis. Taxonomy (NCBI): domain Eukaryota; kingdom Metazoa; phylum Arthropoda; class Insecta; order Lepidoptera; family Noctuidae; genus Tholera; species Tholera decimalis. Next base: position 23,837,124 of record OW964567.2, on the reverse strand, counting down.
TCGCCCTAGACACAGGCTTGGAAGGAAAAAGGAAAGCCTTAGCTCAGCAGTAGAACACATTACAGGCACACATTAAAAAAATCTCAAAAGTGATTTATATACATATCGAAACATAAACACAGTGTTGACAAAGATGAGTTTTTTTATGAATAGGAAAAGGCGTGCTTAACTCAATAAACTGTAGCAAACCAAAAAACGATACAAATGTATGTACACAGCATAATGCACTCTTATATATTTACTGTAGACTCACTAATCCGGTAATTTCAAAATAATTGGGTGCCGGATTGTAGGAATGTTCGGATTACTGGATTGTCTGTAAATGTTCAAGATGCATAAACTGTAGCATTTCATTATGTAGTAATTTAATAAGGTAATATTTAGACAAGGAGGGGCAGGGGATTACTGGATGTATACGCGTTATGCATAACGTGACCAGACGTCCCGTTTTGAACGGGACTGTCCCTTTTTGCAGTTAGAAGCCCCGGTGTCCTCGAAATGAACTCTGGGACGCAAAATTGTCCCGTTTTCTGAAACCGTGCGAAAATTTGGGTATTCGAGCCGTCTCTTCAGTTCTATAGATTGATAATTAAGGTGAATATAAAAAAAACGCAGGAAGAGTTTCATTCTTACTTAAAATCACCTATATTAAAGCAGATTTGTTCCTCTGATAAATATAAATGTAACTAAACGTTTCCGGTATATATATATATATTTTAATCTGTAACTTTTAAGCTGACTGACTTTTCTGAATAATTAACTTTTAAAAAAGTTTTTCACCCTGTTTTTCACCTGTTAATTGACCTAAATAAACCGTCCCGTTTTGAGTCAAAGAATTAATGGTCACGTTAGTTATGCATCAACATCTTGCGTCTGCTTAGACTTCCTAACAACGTTGGGGTGGACTTCCCGCATAACAGGATGAAGCTGAGTACTAGAGTCTGACCTTCACAACACAGTAGTTGGATGACACTAAGCAAGACCAATGACAGATTTTCTGGCTTCTAACTACCGAATGTCAAAGATGAACACAGCTGGGATCAACGACTTAAGGTGAACGCAGACCTAGCCGCACCGCACGCGCCGCAGTCTTTGCATTCGAATTCTTTATATGAAGTTCTATGCAACCTCGCACACCTATCCGCGCTGCAGTCGCCACAGTCCCTGAAACGACCGAACTCCCCAAGCCGCAGCTGATGACGTCACCCACATGCAGCGGACGCTGCGGCTAGCGCAGCGCGGATGACGTCATTCGCATCCACGGCGCGTGTTGCTAGAGTTATAATATAGACAGAGAATCTCTGTCAACGGTTTATAATAAAATTACTTGTTCTCGTATAAATAATTACTTGCTTATTCCCTATTATAGCACCTACAGAAAAAATTACACAAAAAGCAAAATACCAATACCAAATACTGATTTTTTACAGATTTTTTAATTCTTCGGTACAGATAATGCTTTCAAAAATCTGGCAACACTACAAGTGCGATGCGTGCGGCGACGGGAACGACTGCAGCGACTGCGGCGCGGATAGATGTGCGAGGCCATTAACAAAAAGCGATGACTGCGGGGACTGTAGAGACTGCGGTGCGGCTAGGTCTGCGTTCACCTTTAACGTACTTTTCAAGACACGAAGTAATTTATGTGTTAAGCTGGTCACTCATTGCTCCACCGTGACAAGCTATGTCTAATCTTTAGGCGAGCTTCTCAATACCAACCTCCTGTACCAACAATACAAATCTTAACACTGCAGTACACGCGCGGCCTACTATAGTAGACCAGGGTAACTCTTTTTGCAATAACTTTTTAGTACAGCGCGTTAGAAACTAGTGATTCCAGGTAAGCCTCGCCTAGTATATTTGTCACAACCTTAGTACCCCGCGCGACCCCAGTGCATACGCATGCACTAGCAATTTGGCGCCAAAAACGTGGGCCTACTAAAGTAGTCCGCGCGTGTATTGGTGTACCAAATTCAGGTATGTAACTTTTCATGTATTATCAATTTATAACGCTATTATAATATGCTCTACATATTAATAATGTATATATATTCAATTATTATTATTTTATATAGTTTACAAATTGTAAAATGTATTTGTTTTTCTTATTTTCGTTTTCTTTTACAGATTTGTATTTTCGATTACATCATGGTACTTTTGACCCGAAATTTCTAAGGAGTTTAAAGCTTCGAAGTCTAGGACTATCAAAAGTTCTCTTTTGGATTTCAAAATGACGCTTACCCTTGTGTCCTACGTTCCAAACATAAATTAGGCAGTCAACTTACTATCTACAATGCATTATGATGCAGCTATCAATTCAGATACAAACGAAGAACGCAAACCGGAGATTATTACTGTTTATAATCGTACAAATGTAGTGTAGATGTTCTAGACAAAATGTGCAAACAGTATAGTTTTCAGCGTAACTGCCGTCGATGGCCACTAGTAATATTTTTGATTTGATGAACATTGTTGGAATCAACGCTCTGGTAATCAACCAAATTAACTTTTAATTTGATAAAACTACTTTTGATTCGCCAGGCATCCATTGAAACACTACCACGACAACTTAAATTCAGGGTAGAAGCTCTTTTGGGCAACTGAGTTCAAGAACCCCAAGAGTCTCAACACGACTTGTCTTCAAAGATAGGACGAGTTGGTCGATGTGCACTCAGCTCGGGAGCCCGAAATCGGTCGACAAAAAAGTGGTTTAATAAATGCAATAAATGGATTTGTCCCGATCACCAAGCAGTAGTGTGTCCTGAATGCTACGAAAACAAAGAAAATAGTAATAAAGTTAAGTTATTAGTTAAAAAAAGTTACGTTGATCTCAGAAGTGCCATTTTTGTTACTTTTTTCATATATATTTACTACATTATTGATTATTTATACGACTTTAATAATTTATCTAAAAGTATGGTTGTAAAACTAAGAAAACTAAACACCTTTTAATTCCATTTGTTGTTTTATTCAGATAATTAGGAATATTCAAGTTATTGACATTTTAAAATGGCATACCATAGTAGGCCACGCGTGTACTCAAGTAAAAAAAAGGGGCGCGTGTACTGTAGTGTTAAAAGCAGCGTAAACACTATCGGTACTAATCTATCGAACTCGCTAGAAGGGCGTCGAGTATGGCGATTATGGGACCCGAACCCATTGCACCACTCCCCTTCGGTTATCTGCGTCACCTGGTAAGGAAACGCACCAGAGACCTACACCACAAACTATGGGTGGACCATGGTGAGTGCAGGCAGGCCAAAGAGGCTCTCCCGACCCTTGATGGCCGCTTGTCGAAACAGGTCCTTAGACTATCTAAACCGCAAATGCGGCTGGTGACAGCCGCCCTAACCGGTCATGGATCATTTAATAAACACCTCTATTTAATAGGAGTCACAGACAGCCCACTCTGCAGAGCCTGCATGGAGGAGGACGAAACAGCAGCACACCTGCTACTAAGCTGCCCTGTAGTAGCGGATTACAGGACTAAATACTTCGGCAACCCAGGTACCCTCCGAGAAATGGTAAGCAAAACAAGGGCGTTGCTCGCCTTCCTGGAGGAACTGGCATGGATTGAGTGAAGAGAAATCTTACCCCTCACGCAAAATACGCGCATGGTCGTGGAGTTGCGGACACCTGCCCGACATACATACATACATACATACATCGGTACTAATCAAGATAGTCAAGTATTCACGCAGGGTATAGGATCGCGGTAGTTACCTTCTTTATGAGAGCAAAGTAATTTCAGAGTGCAGGCAACGCATCTTTGCTATCTATCAGTTTATATATGATTGTATATGTATTGTCTTCTTCTTTGCTGCAAATCTCTGAATAGTATTAAACTAAAATGCAGCTCGATTCTGTTTCTTCGCTTACTTCTTTACGGATTGTGCAATAAATTGTATATGTATATTTTTACACGACTCGAAGCCAGATGTGATCATGTATAAAATAAAATATTTATATAGAAATGAGGGTAATTATACGGCTGAAGAAACAGTAAGTAAATGTTAAGACATTAAATACAATTCTCAATAAATTGGGATGACTGTATACTGATACTTTTTCTTTATCACTACATAAGTGATATCTATAGTTCCATACCATTATTATACAGCGGAAAAGTTTATATTCGAAAGTACTTGGTGGGTTTGGATGAAATTTGGTATGGAAGTAGCTTGAAACTTGAGAAAGGTTACATGCTACTTTTTATCCAACTGCAAAAGAAGAAGGTAATGTTTTTATCATGATAAAGTGCACGGGAGCGAAGGTCCGCGCGACTGCTCGAGTCGAATGAAGAGAACACCTAAAGCATATTATTTGATCGAAAAAACTCAGAAGCTTTTACTTCAACATATTTTGAGAAGTTTTCTTTCAGCTCATTACTATGCTATGTAGTAATTTTTGCTCATTATTAATGTAAGTTTTATTCTAATATGGATACTGATTAAGAAAAGCGTGACTATAACAGTATGCATACCTGCGTATGCGCATATCGATTAAAATATTCAAAAATATGTAACTAGTTTACTTGTATAAAAACGTTTCGATTGATTTATACCCTATATTTGTAAATTCGCAGCAATTAACAACGTTTCTGACATTTAAATGATTTCGTTATTCGATTTGCTATCAATTATATCGGAGCATTAAGCAAAACATTATGTATGTGCAAACAGTTTTCTCACGTTTTATTAAATCATAATGCCTACTAACTTTTGTCTTTAATACATTTGCAATTGATACATTGTTAAGAGCTGGTTGGTATGACGCCGATATCTGCTGTGGTTAACTTTAGACTGAAATGATAGATAGATAGATATACTCTTTATTGTAGACCATAGCAGAATTAAATAAGGATTTAAAAACTACAAAGGAAAAAAAATGTTAATGATAATAGTAGTTTCATCTAACAAAAAAATCGGAACAAAGGATAAGTTATAGTATTGAGTGAACCAAGGGCTTGATTCAATCAATCAATATGCCTTTTTTCCAATCATATTAGGGCCAGTTTCCGGTCTGATTGTATACAGCTGAACGATGAACCCAGTAAATGGGTAACACCTAACACGGTACCCCTTTGCAGGACTGGTCTGTGATCTCTGTATGATTTCTTGGTTGATTACACGTAACTGTCGTCAAAGATCTTCAAATGACAGAGCACGAAAGGATCTTGGTACGTTGGTAAGTATAGATGGTCACCTGCGTATGTCGCATATCTGCGGATATTTTGGTCCATGCTGGTTTCCTCATAATCTTTTCCTTCCTGTTATTTTTAAAGAATTTATGAGTCACAATTGTACGAGAACCTACCCAACAGTAAAACGCAATTTTTGCGTAGATATAATTTTATGTACTTCGATCGGATATTGCGTATAAATCTAGTCCAGCTCTTGACCATAATCTTAAAAGTTGTATCGGTGGAACCTTGGCACACTAGCACACGTGTCTATGCAGTTTATTTAGAAAATGTTATGTTAAAGGGCACAGGTTCGGTCTTATAGTGACAGTTTTATATTATTTATGGGATAGTTGTATAGTATAGTTTTTCAATATAACAATGCTTTCAGGTTGTTGATGGAGTTGCGGCGCTACTGCAGTGCCTCTGGCATGTTTGCAAAGGTAGGTATAGGGCTTCCATGCCATCATGCGCAAGCGATACGCTTCAATCATGCGCAGGGTACGTGGCAGCCCCAACAGCATCCTGAACACTATAGCGGAGAGGTGGGACAGCCCCATACTGGGACATTGGATACGCCTACATGCCACTGTGGTGTTTAATAATTAGTTGTTTTGTCTTTGTGGTAGTCTTAAGGACTAACATTAGTTTTATAAGTTGTTTGCGTACTAACCAAATGGATTCTGTCTGAAATAAAATAATTATATTTATTATTATTTATAGTGAGACACTGAGCCGTTGCGTTAATACTGACAAGAGGCATCATAACTTATATTATATTCATGCTCTCGTGTGATGTAGGTATGAATGTATGTAATCAACTAATCAGAGGCTTTAGACAAAGTGTAGTTTTATGAGCGATAGGGATTGTAACCTAATGTCCTACAGCTTTTTTTTTCTCGGTGGGAAAATCATTGAATGACTTCTCCGGCTCTGGATTAAGTGGAAGGGGGTGTCAGACTTCTACTGACTAAAAACTCACCCTGTTCCTTGAGCTACCCTTAAGTTCCGGAGCCGCGGTTTTTGTCAATCACTTACATTTTTGACATTTTAAAAATATCTCTTACCACGATACCGCTTACAGAATTTCACTTGTCTTAAAGCACACAGGAATTCTCGAAGTTCTAATGTAAGAAGAAAATAAATGGGAAGCAGAATAATTAAACATTTAAAACAAATGGATGATAATTCATCGTCTGCTTAGCTTTTCCCCTAAGTTGGGCTCGGCTTCCAGTCTATTAAGATGTAGCTGAGTACTACTGTTTTACATGGAACGACAGCCTATCAGACTACCAGAAATAAGCCTGGCAGCACGATACCCCTTGGCGAAACTGCTGCCAGATTGTCTGGCTTCCCAAGTTGTTCTGGAAGTTCTACAAATGATAATCATTTGCTGATTACGAGCCGGGACCGTGCTTAGCGTGAAGGCACGGATGAATCTTGATACTTTAAGGTGGTTACCCATATTAGTATCGACCTAGTCAAACGTTGCTTAACCTTGATGATCGATCCATGTTATTTAGCCTTATAGCTCTTATTATTTAGCCACGAGCTCCTCAAAAAGGTGAAAATTATTCAAAAAAATGTTGATTGAATTAATAAAAAACGGGTTGCACTCCGGGAGTGCCGGCAGAAGTGAAAACTTGAATGTTAACGTTGTGCATTTTTGATATTTTGGAATGGTTAGGGAATAATTTCTCACGAATTGCATTAATTATCAGTATAAAAGTACTATCATTTATGTGGTAGAATACAATATTCGCTATCGTACATAAACATGACAATTTATATTACATTAAAAAGTTTGCGCAGGCATACATTTTCGCCGCGCCGTAGAAAGAGAGGGGAATACTTCCTCTCCTACGCCGCGCCGCGCGCCGGCTGTCTACTCTCCGTCCGTCTTACGAATTTTCGATCAGGTCACGTGTCCTGACGCGAGTTTAACATTTTTTACCCGTTACAAAAAAAGTGCACAACGCCGCTAAAGAAGTTTTCACTTCAACAAAAAGAACATTCGTTATTCCCATCGCTGTCGCAATCTGTCAAACAAGAAGCTTGTAATGAGATTTACTACTTATTACCGTTATTAGCTACCTAATCAGTTGAAAAGTTTTCCTCTTTTGATTCCTCTCGCTCTAGGTGGAGCGAAAGCGAGTGTCAGACTCCCACTCACCCAAACCCACCCTGTTCCTTCAGTTGCCCTTGCTGGTCTACCAGGGCTGCGGTATCTTGTTAGAACATTCCGGCAAACCCGGCAGAACATGACCCTATCGGGCCCCGTAATTACTGCGGACTACTCTTAGGCGCGCGTGGAACATGACTCGACGATGTCTCGGGAATTTGAAAAGACTTATGTTGTGTTCTAATTTTAATTTACAAAGTTGTTTCAACAAAAGGTAATTTTACGTGCTATTAAAATTAAGAAGCAGCAAAAAACGTGACCAAAAGAACTTGACATTATTCAATAACAAAATGGATTACGTTGCGAATTTTGAAGTTCACTTAAGTATGCACAAATTTGGCATGGCCCCGTGAAGGCACGTTTGACACTAACTGCTATCGCCGAAGAGCATCTAGATCACGCTTGCGCCGGCGCAGGGACCGTGGGAAACGGCGTCTGTGTATTATGGGAAACATTGTACAATACAATTGTACTAATTAGCCAGTTGGAAAAACTATTATATAACGATGTATGTGGGTGAATGAATGGACCATAAACCTAGATTTTTCAAAGATAATAGAATTTTGTAGTTGAAATAATAGTTTCCGTTTGGGTCTTCTGCATATACAAGATGTAACAGATTAAGCGCAATACCTCAGACACCCCAATTAGAATATTAAATTATAAGTCTAAAACAACATCCATCATCTAAATAAATTGAAACCAAACCTAGACATTTTTTATAAAATAGTTATCCTTACTAAACGCAAAACGTAAGTGCGTCGTACAAGATCCTTACGCAGACGCATACACTCATGCGATATTAGCGGCCGACACGCACACGAGCGCATTTCCTTAAATTAATTTTTAAAGAAGATTGTATTAATTTGTCATGATACTGTGTTTACATTTTAAGTTAAATTAATGATTTTTCCGTCACAAATTTAACACCTATCTTTTATGACGGAAATCGATTCAGAAGCGGATTCTGAACCAACTACTTTCAGGAATTGCGTTTATTCTGTTACATGTTGTATATTTTTATATATTTGATGATATTTGAAAACTTTGGTATTTGAAAATTGTATTGTTATAGTAAAGAACATTTATTTCTTTATTTAATTTATTTATTTACAACAAAATCCACAGCTCTTAAACAATGTTTTTATAATATCTTATCTAATCTTATAGCCAATTATGAATTTACAATTTATTCACTACAAGTAACAATCTTATCAAATCATATGGCAAGAATGTATGGAAGAAGAATATGTAAGTGCCTATATTCTGTGCTAGCCCACATGAAACTTGTATACGAGCAGGTCAGGAAAAAGATGATGATATGATTGAACAGTTGCAAATTAATTATCTTTATGGTAAAAATCGATCTAGGTAAATCATAATGCTTAACCTGCTTCTGGTCTAACTAGGTGCAGCCGATTAGATTCAAAATACATGGAGCGACAACCTTTCTAATCTTCACACCCTAATCACTCGGTATCACGTGACAAGACTATTGGCACAAATAGTGATATTTTGTTACGAACAATAAAAACCGAACAGATATACCTATTTTGTAACACGTTCAGTGTCAGCGACTCGCCATGCGAGTTCACGTCAGTGTTGTTTCAGTTCCAGCAACTCGCGTCTTGCATGCAAGATTTATCATCTAGTTTATGATGGAATGAATACCAGATATTTTCTATATTATTATTTTTTCTATAGTATTATTTTTTTATGGATTTACTTTTTCTATGCCTGATTCCATTCTATACAAATTGGGGTGGTGGTGGTTTTTTTCTCGTTTGTTTCCCCGAAAACATTTCATAGTATGGAGCCACACTAGGAATTACTGAGTGTCATATCATGAGTGCATGCATACAAAAACCCCAGTCCCGGAACTACCATTTGTAGGCCATAAAACATTTGTTCCTATGTAATATGAAATAATCGACTTAAAAAAATACCGAATTCAGACCATTAAGTAGGTATGTACCCACTTAATATTTACTATACTTACCTATTTGTGTAATATGTTTAAGCACTTTTTTTTCATAATTTCAGCCGAGCGATCTGACAATCTAATAGGATAGGTCAAGCACCTCGCTAGCACGCACCAATGTCAACTAGATTTTTTACGTCATTATAAAGCAATTAGGCAGTAAGTACGTTTGTTGAATATCTATTTAGTATGTATCTATTTACATAGGCAAAGTTATTTGATGCGGTAATGAACAAAAAAATTACTTAGATGTGCATAGGTGTTTTAATTTTATTACATTTTCGCGTCTGCCTGATACTCTCGAGATAAAATATGTCTTGAAACTGTTTTTTTTATTATTGATTATAATATCGGTCGTTTGACGACCATAATTCCTGATGGTAAGCGAAGATGCGATCTGTACCTATTCTTAATCCAAGGTCCTCTATCCGTGTGCAATGTTTCACAGTACCAAATCCGTACAGTCATTCAGATGTAAAAATGTAACAGAGTGACAGACATTTCGCAATTCGCACTAATAACGCTAGCTACCGCCTACAACGCCGCCCGCGTCGAATTAGTACTACTACCTATCTACTAAATTTTAGAAATAATAGGCTGTTTCCCTCAACTTAATTCGCATGATTTTCATACAAAGTTTAATTCCCTATTTCGGGGGAATCAACCCGTAAAATAGGGAATTAAATTTTGATCACAGACCATAATTCATATCAATTTCAAGTTTGAACGTTACTATAAAAAAACTTTTTACCAAAACATTAAACCGACTTCCAAAAAAACACTGCAAATAGTAAAATAACTTTAATTTCGGTAGTCGGTGTCTTTAGTTTTGTATTTTCGTTTATGGCACCGACTTCCAAAATTAAAGTTATTTTACTCTTTGCAGTGTTTTTTGGAAGTCGGTTAAATTATTTGGTAAAAAGTTTTTATTTCACTCTTTTTAGTTGGTCGATTTTTAATTTACCTAGTTACAAAAGCCTAAATGTCAACTACTTATAACCTTTTACAAAATATTGCTTTTCCCAATGCTGGGCCGTTAATTGTTGAGGAGTTCTCCTGGTACTTCACCATCAGCTTCACTTCAGTATATGCATTGTGACGAGCATATTGTGCTTAATAATCATATTTAAGTAACCGAAGTGGAACCCATGACATACTTATTATTCCTACTTGTTAAAAGTTTGTTTGTTTAAACGCGCTATAGGTACTTCGAAAGTACTGGGTGGATTTGGCTGAAATTTGGTATGGAGTAGCTTGAAGCTTGAGGAAGGTTGCTTTTTACTCGAATGCAAAAGACGGAGGTTATTTTTTAGCGTTATAAAGTCCCGACTACTAGTGTATGATAAAAAAATATAAGTACTTAAGCCATTCTTTTCATTTGTAAAAATCAAATTAAAATGGCAGTCTCTAATAGAATAATGATCAATAGGCAATTTATTATAAGCCAATGATAATAAATGTGACATTAAATTACTAACAAAGCGTTGTAACAATGACGCAAATTGTTACAGTCTAATATATAATATAGAGCACTTCCTGACAAAACTGGTTGTAGTAGGTGTCTGCCTATAGATATACGCCTATAGGTACTTGTCAAAACAATAGGAGGAAGCAGTGTGTCTAATTCGCCTTGGGGTGTATCCAATCGGACACGGCAGCGGCGGTTTGATCCCGGTTTTGAACACGTATGTAGGTGCGTGCCAAGTCGCAAGCCTAACAAACAAGCCTTGCGTAAAGTCATCGTTGACCAGTGAGTTTCAATTGAATAGTTCAAAGACGCAGTTCGGTACAGTTGTTCAGTATTCACCACCCTATTAACAATAGACATTGAATTAAAAGTTGGACTATTTAGAACAACTTTACATTACGAAATTGGTAGATAGCTATTTTGGTGAAAAGAACAAGCGAAGGACATACACATGTATACATTAATACGAAACCTATCCGCATTTAAACCATCATCATCATCTCCTTGGCCTTTTCCAAACTATTTTGGAGTCGAGTTCGACTTCCAGTCTACCGAACGCAGCTGGCTAGGACCTAGCGTTTTACATGGAGCGACTGCAACGTGATCTCCACAACCTAATTATTGGGTAAAGACGACTCTCTTTGGCATGATAATTGTGAGATTTTCTGGCCTCTGACTATCCGTAATGACTGTCAAACATGTACGAAGGACGGCCAGGGCCAATGGCATAACATACTTTCTCAGGCACGAAGGAATTTTGGTATAATAAGATAGTCATCCATCCACTGATTGATCTCGGTGAACGTTGCTTAACCTTCAAGGTATAGATGTAGTCACGAACTCCATCCTTTTAGAAATAGACTTTGAATTCAAAATCGCCCTGAATAGTTTCCGGGGTGATCAGTTATGTAGTACAAGATTCGTAGTTACTGTTTGATGTAATGAAGAAGTAAAGAACAAGCATAGGTATGTATGAATACGATACTTATTGGCTTAACTCTGCGTGTCTAAATAACAGAGTCAAAGAGTGTGGTTTTATAGTCTTTGAACAGAGTGGACGCGTGTCACCATTTCGGACAGTCATATTCAATTAAAACGTCGTCGGCAATGCGTGGGTGGTAGGAAAATGAATAAGGGACCAAACAAAAGAACTTGTTAGGCTACATTCAAATATTTTGGCAGTTCTTGTAATGCATTCGATACAAAAAGTATTCGCGAATACTGTCGCAAATACGCAGTACCTATATCAGAAAAAAAAAACAACTGACTGTTACACATTCAGGGTCACTTGCATTCCTTTAGTCTGTTCGAATTATGGCGGCAAGGTCGCAGCTTGTTACCTATTTAGAATTAGTACAAACGCATGGTTTTATATCGTTTAATATAGGGTATAGGTTAGTCTGTATTATGTATATACGAAACGATTGTGTAAAAAAATATACAATCTTAATTTATGGTTACACTGTTCCCCTCGCGAGGGGAGCATACTCCCCCGCCCATGGCTCCGCCACCTGCGGTGCCCGACGCGGGCCACAGCGACGACGACGACAATATTCCAGAGGTGACCGAGGTAGAACTGAGAGTGACGGTACTCAGGCTGAATGCCAGAAATACCGCCCCGGGACCCGACGGCTTACCTGGCAAAGCCTGGGTCCTGGCCTCGGAGGCTCTCGGGCCTCGACTTATAGGCTCTTTAACGCATGTTTGGAGAGGGGCCAGTTTCCGCTTCGCTGGAAGACAGGAAAACTGGTCCTTATCAAGAAACCGGGGCGCCCTGCGGACACTCCGTCCGCATACCGGCCTATTGTGCTGCTCGACGAGGTGGGCAAAATCTTTGAAAGACTTATTGCAAACCACCTCGTTGGGCACCTGGAGAGGGTTTTTTTTTTTAGCGTGGTAAAATTATCAAATAAGTCCTCCCACCCCGGGCAGGGTGGGAGGGATTGTCAGACTTTTACTGACTAAAATCCACGGTGTTACTTCAATAACCCTTTACGTACCGGGGTCACGGTAACGGGATGAGTCCCACGACCCCGGCAGGCTTCGGCCCTCTACGGGGGGGCCTCGTCATATTGCTGATGCTCTTTGAGGCGCGCGTGGAACACGACGCGCCATCGACCCGGGCATGGTCCATGGTCGGACAGCGAGTTGCCCTTTACTTGCTGTCCGCATGCCCGCGCCTACGGTGGCCGGAGATCGTTGGCCGACGTCCGACGCCGTGGGCGTCTACCACTGCGGCTGGGCTGGAGGGAGGACGCCATCCTCTCCCTCACGCGGCCCGCCTCCTCCTTCGGAAGCATGACTGCTTCGCAAAAGGAGGCGACTGCTTCCCACTCCCTCTCGCCCCGCAGTATGGCCTCGACCAATGCCGGGCGCGAGAGGTCTCCGCCTATTGCCGCCGTGAGGACACGTCGGTGCTCTGCCCAAGCGGGACAGTCCTGCACCGTGTGCTCGACTGTGTCCTCAGGGCGACCCGCGCAGTGGTGACTCTCAGGCGTTTCCTCCTTTCCCATCAGACACAGGTACCTCCCGAAACTTCCGTGTCCGGTGAGGACCTGCGTCATGCGGTAGGTCAGGACGCCGTGACGCCGATCTAGCCACTCCTCAAAGAGGGGTCTTACCGCCGCAATTGCGGCGTGCCCGGCCTTCGGTTGCGACAGTCGTTCCCTCCATACTGCCCTGAGATCACGCCGGAGCTCTTCCCGCCGCGCCTCGACTTCTCGAGACAGCGGGGATACGCCCCGGCGCTGCGCCTCCACGCGCCATTCATAGACGCGCTGGAGGGCAGTCGCCTCCAGATCCCAGGGCAGCAATCCGGCAAGGACCTGGAGAGGGTAGGGCCGGATCTTGCGGATAGCCAATTTGGTTTCCGCAAGGGGCGCTCGACGGTGGATGCCATCATGCGTGTGAGAGCTCTCTCGACAGAGGCTGCGTTGTCCCGGGGTGGGGTCGTCTTGGCGGTGTCTCTCGACATCGCTAATGCCTTTAATACCCTGCCCTGGAGTTACATAAGGGAGGCACTCCGGTATCACCGGATGCCGACCTACCTCTGTCGTGTGGTTGAGGCCTACCTAACGGACAGAGCCGTCATTTACCCTGGTCACCAGGGAGAGTGGAATCGGCGAGAGATGTCGTGCGGTATCCCACAGGGATCAGTTCTGGGACCACCCCTGTGGAACATCGGTTACGACTGGGTGTTGCGCGCCGACCTCCCTACAGGCGTCAGCGTAGTCTGCTACGCTGACGACACGCTGGTCTTGGCGCATGGGAGGTCGCACCAGGCGGCGGCCGAACTGGCGATGCGAGGGGTTGCGACAGTCGTAGAAAGGATCCGGCAACTGGGACTCGAGGTGGCTTTGCACAAGTCTGAGGCCATGTGTTTTCATGGCCGTCGGAACGCGCCACCTTCGGGTTCCCAAGTAACGGTGGGAGGGGTTCACATCGGCGTCGAGACGACGATGAAGTACCTGGGACTTGTCCTCGACAGCCGGTGGAACTTCGTCGAACATTTCCGACGTTTGGCTCCAAGACTGGACCGGGCGGGGGCTGCACTCAAGCGGCTCCTACCAAATCTAGGGGGGCCAAACGCCTCCTGCCGGAGGCTATACGTGGAGATTGTGCGGTCCATGGCCCTCTATGGGGCCCCTGTGTGGGCGCTGAATCTACAGCGGCGACCAGCTCGCCAGCTGGTCGCGTCTCAGAGGGTCATGGCTATCCGGATGATCCGGGGATACCGCACGATCTCTGGGGAGGCGGCGAACCTCCTTACTGGATTGCTGCCGTGGGATCTGGAGGCGGTAGCCCTCGCGCGCGTGCATAATTGGCGCGCGGAGGTGCTAAGCCGGGGTGAAACTCCGCTACCGCGGCAAGTCGCGGCTCAGCGGATAGAACTGCGGCGCGATCTCACGGCAGCATGGAAAGAGCGGCTGTCGCAACCGAAGGCTGGGCACGCCGCAATCGCGGCGATAAGTCCCCTCTTTGAGGAGAGGCTGGAGAGAGGCCACGGCGTCCTCACCTTCCGCCTGACGCAGGTGCTGACCGGACATGGTTGTTTCGGTAGGTACCTGTTTCGGATTCAGCGGGAGGACACGCCCGGGTGTCGTCATTGTGAGGACCGCCTGGAGGACACGGTGGAGCATACGGTCGAGGTATGCCCTGCTTGGGCGGAGCACCGCCGTGTCCTTGTAGAGGCGGTCGGCGGCGGCGACCTCTCGCGCCCTGCTCTGGTTCAGACCATGGTGCGGAGCGAGAGGGAATGGGATGCGGTCGCCTCCTTCTGCGAAGCAGTCATGCTAGCGAAGGAGGAGGCCGCACGCGCGAGGGAGAGGCAACTCTCTTCCTCGCGCCTTAAGGAGCCGTCAGCATTAGTGACGGGGCCGCATAAAGTCATAGCCTGCCGGGGTCGCGGAAATGTAGTAAAAAGATACCGCGGCTCCAGGGCGGGAGAAGTTATTCGATGATGTTCACACCCAGAAAAAAAAAAAAAAAAAGGTCGCAGCTTGTTACCTATTTATTAGTACAAACGCATGGTTTTATATCGTTTAATATAGGTATAGGTTAGTCTGTCTTATGTATATACGAAACGATTGTGTAAAAAAATATACAATCTTAATTTATGGTTACACTGGTAGTCTTATTGCTGACAGCGATATCTATCAGATAATCTTTAGATGGACTGCATTATAAAAGAAAGAAAAAGTATTTATTGCCAACAGACAAACGACATGCTAACAATATTAAAAACTTATTTAGTTCCTTAGACTAGAGTTAGTAATTGGTACTTATAATTATGTTAGTAATTAAGGACAAAGAGTTAGATATTGACAATATACGAAGAAAAAGGAAACAACAAAAAACAAGGCAAATGCACGTCGTGGTCGTGGCAACAAGGCTCCCACTCAGCATAATGCTATGCCATGGGCATGCCCATAGCACGGCGCTGGTTTTCAGTGGTTGCCTTATAAATATGTATGACGTACGGAAATCAAGCCTGGCAAAAAATATTAGTTAAATAATATTGATACAATAATATAAAATAAGTACAGTAAAATAAATAAATAGCGTAATATAAAATAAATAGTGATACAGAAGTCCATGTAAGTCCAAGTAGATAGTGACATCAAAGAAAGTTTGTTTGTTTGCTTGAACGTGCTGATCTTCGAAAGTACTGGATGGATTTGGATGCAATTTGGTATGGAAGTAGCTTGAAGCTTGAGGAAGGTTATAGGCTTTTATACTGCTTAATCAATAAAGTAATAGGTATACTATATGGCTCTATAGGGGTACTATAGGTATATACATATAGGGCTCTCCTTTAGTAAAAACTAAAAACACGTAATCTTTGAGTTTTTCAAAGTTAAGGTATTTATTTATTTTATTTACTCACACAAGTGACAATACACACGGAGCAAAAACAATGCACTAAGACAAAACAATAAGCAATGGGCCCTAAACTAGGCAAGGGCTGTATCTTGGTGGCCTAAAATTATTCTTACTTTAACAAAAAATCCTGTATCTGATCGTGTGGCATCACTAATTGTGTAATTCGTATCGCTTGGTGTTCACGTTTTATATTCCTGTAGTAGAGGCGTGGCGAAGCCTGAAAGATTATTCACCGCCTGTAAGCAATTCTTTCAAACCAGAATAAAGAAATATGGCATAAAGGCTGTCATTACGTCATGTATGGTGGTATCCAGAGCTACCTCACTTTTATCAACCGACGACAAAAAGAGGAGGTTATCAATTCGACGCGTATATATATATATATTTCTTTTTTGATTGAAAGGGTATACTTCGAAATTGGTCCCATTTTCATAAAAGTCAGGATCTGATGATGGGATCCTGGAGAAATCGAGGGAACTCTTCAAATATTATAGGCACACCTATGACGTTTTGGGTATTTATTGTAGTAACTTGTGTAGTTGCTCTCAAAAAGTACCATTTGAGGAAGTGGAACTGATGTTGAAGACCACAGATGGCCGCCGAAACTACTTAATATATTGTACTACTTAATATAAGTATTGAGTGGATTGCGATTCGATTACTTCAATATGGATGTTAAGCACTTTATGCTCGTCACAATGCATATGGTGATGTAGAGCTGATGGTGAAGTACCAGGAGAACTCCTCAACAATTAACGGCCCAGCATTGGGAAAAGCAATATTTTGTAAAAGGTTATAAGTAGTTGACATTTAGACTCTTGTAACTAGGTAAATTAAAAATAGACCAACTAAAAAGAGTGAAATAAAAACTTTTTACCAAAAAATTAAATCGACTCCCAAAAAACACTGCGAAGTGAAAAATAACTTTAATTTCGGAAGTCGGTGCCAAAAACAAAAATACAAAACTAAAGACACCGACTACCGAAATTAAAGTTATTTTTCACTTTGCAGTGTTTTTTGGGAGTCGGTTTAATTTTTTGGTAAAAAGTTTTTATTTACCTCGATCTCGCCTGATGGTAAGCGATAGATGAGGTCTACGATGGAACGAGCGAGCCCAGAAGATCGTCAATAGCCTATTGGATAAGGTGTCGGAGTTGTGATCGAGAGGTCGCGGGTTCTAACCCCACCTGGATGAAACTGCAGAGATAGTTAAAAGGTAGATGTTTATTTTCTTAAAATAATTACAAATTCACTTATATACAACGTGTAACAGAATAAACGCAATTCCTGAAAGTGGATCAGAATCGGCTTCTGAATCGATTTCCGTTATAAAAAAATTGTTTTTTGGCGGAAAAATCTTTCATTTAACTTAAAATGGAAACACAGTATCATGACAAATTAATACAATCCTTAATTCAAGGAAATGCGCTCGTGTGCGTGTCGGCCGCTAATATAGCATGAGTGTATGCGTCTGCGTAAGGATATTGTATAACGTACATACGTTTTGTGTTTAGTAAGGATAACTATTTTATAAAAAATATCTAGGTTTGGTTTCAATTTATTTAGTTACGGATGTTGCTTTTGACTTATAATTTAATATTCTAATTGGGGTGTCTGAGGTATTGCGCTTAATCTGTTACACCTTGTATATTCAAATAAGGTTTTACAATGTGAGCATAGAAAACTTTTTTTTCCTGAAACTTCATGTGTAAAACTAACATTTAGTAAGATTACGCTTACTGGCAAATATTTTGTTTTAAACCTAGTTATATTTTGTGAATGAATATGTAATTCTTTTGAGAAAATTAATATATTTAACCGTAAAACTTTCATTACAAATTGTACTGGAACATACTAAAAGTAAATCAAAAGAAGGTAAGGTAAGGGAACAGAAACTGTTTTGAGCGATGAGGGTAGGTTACCTGCAATTTAATAGTGGTTGCGTTTACTAAGTTATAGACTTCTTTATAGACAAAAATAAAACAAAATCTATATAAACGCAAGGGCAGACACTGACTAAAGTTAACATTGAATATATTTATGTTTCAGCCTTATACCCACGAGACATAAAGTGAAAATACATGTAGATAAACATAGGATTCTAAAGCCACGGAAGTAAAACAATGCAAAGTAACAATCGACTATCAAATAAATGCCATGCCGTGGTACGAGGGCCACACTGAAAGTTTTTAGAACTGGCCACTTGTTAACGATATACTAAAAAAATAAGTTAAAATTTTGAAAATGGAACTCTGCCAATATTATTGTGTATTTTATTCTATGGCATTTGTTTACGATTTGGCGGCATGTCATTTAAGTCAACAAGAAAGTTATGATAGACTACGATTGGCCTTTCACGATGAAGCCCCATCTCGTGCCACTGTTTACAACTGGTTTAATGAGTTTAAACGTGGTCGTACTAGTCTCACCGATGATCTGCGTGAGGGACAGCCTTCTACGGCGACGATAGAAGATAACATCAGTGTTGTGCGGCGTATGATAGAGACAAACAAAAGAGTGACTTATCAGCAGATTTAGACAAGCATAAGCATCGGTATGAGCCAAGTGCACAAAATCCTCCATGAACATTTAACGGCCAGGAAGCTTTGTGCCCGGTGGATATCTCATAATTTGACAGAGGCCCAAAAACTCCGTCGTGTTGATTGGTGTCGTGAAATGGTTCAAATATTTAACGGAGGTGACTCAAATGCTGTGTTCGACATACTTATGGGTGACGAAAGCTGGATTTATTATTTTGATCCTGAAAGTAAGAGACAGTCTGCTGTCTGGGTGTTTCCTTCCGAGGAGTTACCAACTACCAACCAACAAAGTGAAGAGAGGCCGAAGCATGGGAACAAAGATGGCGGTTTCATTCTTCGGAAGCACATTCGGGATTTTGTGTGTATAATTTAAATTTTTGTATTTTGTTTTATTGTATTTTGTTTTTAATGAATGAAATAAATTAATTATAACTTTAATTATAATTTATAATAATAATATAAGTAATAATTTTAATCTAATCTATGGACTGTGTCTGAAAATAAATGATTTTTATTTATTTATTACGCAACAATTGGATCGAAAAACAGTTACTGCAGAGAGGTACACTAACAATTGTTTGCCACTTGTCTTGGAAAAAGTTCGGGAAAAACGACCTCGCAGTAGGATCCTCCTTCACCACGACAACGCCTCGTCGCACACCGCCAAGCAAACAATCGACTACTTGGCGACGTCAGACGTGGAATTACTGGGTCACCTGCCCTATAGCTCCGTCCTTTCGATTTTTATTTATTTCCGAAAATAACTAAATTCGAAATAAAGAAAAACTTCGAGGAAAACGTTTTATGGACGCCGAGGAAGTAGATGCCGTCGAAGAGGGGGTCTCTTCTGGAAGGACGAGTGGGTAAAGTGCTTTTCTCCTTGGTTCCATCGGATGCAGCGATGTATTGATGTAAATGGACACTATTTTGAAAAGATATAATAAAACTAATAACATTGCTAGTTTGTTCAGTTTTTGATTTTCTAAGTACTTTCAGTGTCACCCTCGTATTAAAATGTTGGCATCATTTAATTCTATATTAAAATTCCGCGATAAATATTAATCGCATACCTTGTCACAATCTAGATCTGACATAGATAAAGTTTATTTTTTTATGAAACATCTAAAAACCATTTATAAAAAAATCTAAAAGTTACATTTTACATTTATATCACTATAAACGCTAACGTTGATTAATAAAAATGGCCACCCACGCGTTCCAATTTCAATATTTTAAACGATTTGTCTTTAATTTTGAGGTTCTTTCATAAGTGGAGCATTTTATGAATAATGTTGTCGCTACGGCTAAAAAGGTTAGCTACTTTATGATTTAAGATTTAAATCATTAAATGGTTTTTTAACGTGTTACGCCTTTTTGTGGAGTTGTCGTGATTGTTTAAGATGAATAAAAAATCTATAAGGAACAGCAATAAAAGAGCCTATGGACAAAGTTGTAATCTATCAACGATTGATTGTCTGTGTGGTTTTTTGTTACAGTAAAAGTTTTAACATTTGTTTTTGTTAGGTTAGGTAATATTACCCAAGGATGTGCCGTAACAGGTATTACACAGAGAAGGTTCTGGCATAGTTTTTTTTAAAGATACATTAGTAAGGGAGTGTAGAACTCCCTAGTGTTTAGACCTTTCATGATATTGACATCTTCTCTATTTTTATTAGAAAAAAATTACGAAACCTTGATTCTAAAAAAAACTCAGATTTAGAAACTCCATAGTGAGTTAAATCTAAGATTGTATTTCCTCTTTTTTTCTCTTTGCATGCCTATTTACTTTTAATTTTGTCACTATCCACATTACATAATTATTTTCATGTAATTATAATTACAAAGATTTGAATCAATTATTTTTATCATAATGTGGAAAATATTGTGGGTTATATATACATTTACTCATTGTGAACTCAGCCCTAATTTTGTGTGACATGTAACCTCTCTGCATGTAACCGTTTATTTTCCTAAATAAAAAATTCCATGTGATTTTTCAAGGATCAAAAAATATAGCTACTTTCACTCCTCCCTTTTGAAATGAAATGAATTGAAATATTTATTTTGTAAATTGGTTATGAATAACACTTTTAGACGTCATGTTTTTTTGCGTGTTATGTTAAGCTAGATGAGGCCGGTGTTCCTAACTGACTACTCTGAGAAGAAACACCGAAACAAACTTAGAGGTCAGCGTCTCTTTTAAAGTCCATACGATTCTCATTGGTCCAATAATATGAAGAAAGAAAGAAAAAGAAAGAAAGAAAGAAATAAGAAGAGAGATTTGAGCGGACCTGTCCAGACAGTGCAAGCAAGCTCAACTTATAACTTAAGGAGCTAAACGATTTGACGAATAATGCCAAAGTAAGGACATTTGGGTATCATTTGGGTAGTGCTCAAACTGCCAGACATAATTAAATAAATTATAATGAAAGTAACACAAAGAAGAAACAATAACCTACTTCAGGCCCCACTGAAGCTTCGCCTCCAAAGTTTTACCCAAGAATATTGTGGTACCTTCGGGTTTTAGGATTTTTTTGGTTTTATTTTGTTTTCTAATTATATTTTTCGTCTATATGCAACGTGTAACGGAAAGGTTATATACATACCAAGGGCACGGCTTCTTTGGATGATATCAAACGATATTGGAAGGGTTTCAACTCAAAATAAAATACTCTAAAAATTGATACCAAATTTTCAGTTTCGTAAGTTTCTTAAATTGAAATCATAACAATCGTGTCACCGCACTACGTAGGTCAATAACTTTCCACGTTACTTGCAAATATCACGATAAATCTCTTCTGTGATGTGCTTATTTCAAATTGAAAAGTTCGGTTTCTGGTATCAATGTATTAAAAATTCTCATTACTTCCGAAAATGTAGAGATAGGATTAAAAAACCCTTCCAATATCGTTTGACAGGGGCGGATCGTGAATTTGTGGGGCCCTGGGCTACAACTGCTAGGGGGCCCCTTAATCATTCAAATAATTGTCATTTTGTCAAGAAACTGTTTTCTATTTGATGAAAATACTGGCTGGCATGAAAATACAGGGCTAAAATAGATTGAATTGAATTTATTTAATAAGAGTTCGTGTTTACATTTTTTTTTGCTGATGATTCTGCTCTTGACCTTGATCACGCCTGATAGTAAACGACAGATGAGGTCTACTATAGGACGACAGAGCACAGAAGCTGCCTGTTCACTCTTACTTTAAAGGCGGCAGACGGGATATATGTGGAAAGGAACACAGAAACTGACATAGAGTTCCAAACTTTGGCCGTGCGCACAATAAATGTAGAGAAGAATCACTTCGTATGACAAGATGGTATATTGACCAAGTGAGGATGATGCCCTGGTACGTCTGGTATATTAGTAGTGAAAGGGGGATGGAAGAATGAGGCCTTTATTAAATATAGTAATTTATTTATATAATTACAAACAGTTATTGGTCAATCTTTCTGCATTTTCTGCAAATTCCTTTATTTACTCATTCTTTTTTAAACATATGTCACGTCACTCGTTCGACTTTTTTTTGTATAGATATTTGTTTTCGATTTACGACATCTTGGCGAAAGAGTGCTCTTCTTCAAAGCTAGAGATTGTTAATGTCAGAATAATTAATATTTAAGATGGTATACAGTAATTCGTGAAAATATGAACAACTTTATTTTCAAAAATAAGATTACTTCTTTACGTCAGGTGTTCATCTGAATATATTAGATCTTTACCAATGAAATTGCCGTTATTCATGAAATCAGTCATCGTGTTTTTTTCTACATATTTTATTTCTATTTATCAAAGTAATCACCCATGCAATCGATGCATCTTTTGCAACGCAGTGGTAGCTTATTGATGCCTTTCTTGAAGAAATCAGTTGGATGGAAGGCAACAAATTCTGCAAAGGCATTTTTTACTGCCTCTAGGGTGTTGATTTTTTTCCGAGAAGTTATCCAAATTCAGGAAAAAGTAGAAGTCTGCTGGCGCAAAGTCTAGTGAGTACGACGGATGGCGGAGAACTTCCAACACCAGCTCTTGTAACTCGTAGACCGTCTGCTGTGTAGTATGAAGACGCACGTTGTCGTGCAGGGGCAGTGGAGCCGAGCGATTGACCAAAGCTGGTTGGAGATGTGCAAGCTTCTCCATAATTGTGTTTGGTTCTGCAATAATGGTCATCCTGTTCGGTAGGTGATGAGTTACACCAGGGTTAGACCACCAAACAGGGACCATCACTTTTCGAGGGGTCAGTTTTCGTTTAGGAAAACGTTTAGATGCTAATCCAGGATCCAACCAATTTGCTGAGCACTTATGATCGTCGAACAGGATCCATTTTTCGCCGCAGGCAACAAAATTCATTCGATTGTGTGCCTGTTAAGCAGTGCAAGGTACGTCTCGATGCGTCCTTCGCGGTGATGATCACTGAAATCGTGGAGCAGACGTCAAGGTTTTTTATTTTGCCAATTTGACGCAAGTGAACCAATATTGTTTTGATACTAGCGTTGAAAGCTGCTGCTAATTCAGCCGCAGATTGGGTGATCATCAGCGCCCACAATCGCCTTTAATTCGTTATTGACAACCACTGGGTTCATTTTTCAAGTCGAAATTTCCAGATCGGAAGCGAGCAAACTAATAACGGGTGATGCATTCATTTTTAGAGTTCGTTTTGTAAACGTTGTTGAGGTTGCCGGCCGTAGGTACAAGTGGCACGGTTATGCCAAACTTTGAAACAAGAATTCCATGTTTTAAAATAAAATTAATTTGAAATTAGAATTTTTAGCCAAAAAATATTTAATTATCGAACTCAAACTCAAAAAATTTATTTCACATAGGCCCACATGGGCACTTACAAAACGTCAGAAGTTAGTGCACGGTTTGAAATTGGTCGTTTTTTATGGAGAAAAACCCGCAAAAAAACTACATAGTATCCATGATACAGGTTAAGAGGACAGTATATTATTTGATGTTATAATTTGAAATTTCCAGTACGGCAAAACAGCGATTTCATAGGTAAAGCCCTGTTATTAATACCAAATATTTAAAAATTATTCATAACTAGCAGTCGGGTAAAAAGAAGCCTATAACCCTCCTCAAGCTTCAACCTATTCAATACCAAATTTTATCTTAATCCACCCCGTATTTTCGAAGATTATGATAGATACTGCATTCAAAGAAACAAACTTTACTGCTTTATAATATTAGTATAGATTTCCTAAATAAGGAGCATTGTAGGATCTTTTCATAATCAGATTACTTTCAATTATTATAAGTACGATAATTCACTTATCTTCAAGGCTCAAGTTTGATATTTATTAATGAAATTAAAATATTTATTTGTAAATTGGTTATAAATAACACTTTTACACGTAATTTTTTTTTTGTATTTTAAGTTAAACTAGATAAGCCCGGTGTTTTCTAACTGACTACTCTGAGAAGAAACACCGAAACAAACTCAGAAGTTAACATCTTTTTTAAAGTCTATACAATTCGTATTCGTCAAACCATATGAGAAACATGAAGGTTTATGTCTGTTGTGTCTTTTGAGGAAAGGACCACACAGATTTGAGCGGACCATCCAGAGTGCAAGCATTTGTCAGTTATCATGTAGCTCAACTTTGAACTTAAGGAGTTCAACGATCTGACGAACAGTACTAAAGTAAGGACATTTGGGTAGGTCAGACAAATACTCAAACTATCATACATCAACTATAAATTATAATGAAAATAACATCAAAAGAAATAATAACTTACATATTCCTCACATTCATAATAATAAAAATATAAAAGATCAAAAAAAAAAAAACGAAAAAAGTAAATAATAAAATACAAAGTATACAATACTTTAAAAAGTCCATCATTGACCCAGCAAAATATATTAAAAAAGAGCACATAAGTAGGTATATCATTGGAGCAACTCATTCCCCAGCCTTTTAATCCTCAATATAATCATTGACTATGTAAAAAGCTTTCTGACATAGCTTACGTTTTATAAATAATTTGAATTTAATTAGAATAAGTTACTTATCACTTAATATCATACTAAATACCCATACTCACACACAGTTGTGACAATTAAACACTGAGTTTGTATTTAGATGACAATAACAAAATTGTGGCGGTACCACCCGACGCAATATGGTAGTTTCCTGTGTTACAAAATAATTATTTTATTTGGTCCATTAAGTAGATTTTCAAAAAATATTGGTCACGTATTTTTTGCCCTTTCAAGTCAAGAAAAAATCACAAAATGAAAAGCTTCAAAGTACAGGAGTGAGGGCTGCTGACGTCACACAGTGCAAAGAATTATACCGAAGTGTGACGTCACGCGAAATTTCAACTCACTGTATCATCTTAATTTTTCAATTACTTGAAAAAATAAAAAAATACGTATCTAATGTTTTTTGTTAAACTACGTGACGGACTAAATAAAATATTTTAGGAAACTACGCTACGCCCTTCCTAGGGGTATTAAGTATTTTTTAATACTGAATACCGATCATTATAAGCGACAAGGGAATTCCCTGCTTCGTTCTCGATAGTCGCACATACGGATTGGTCGATTATGGCGCTCCCAAAATTGTGTTTTCATTTTACATATTTTCGATTTATTATATATATATATATATATATATATCGGCGCAAATACAATAATTTGTCTATTTAAATAATTGAAATGATTCAAGTTTAATAATTTGATTGTTTTACAAACCATTAATTGATTTTTAAGATGTAAAATTAACGTTTAACATGGTTTCAACTTAAAGCATTGTAATTTAAGTAGTTTAATATTTAACTAGAAAATGTGGGTACATGTGTGACAATCCCTCTATATAAGGCCGCACTGTGAGCGCTAGATTCATTCAGATTCATTCTTGTTCGAGCCGCTGGACAGTGGGGACCTCTCTGTAAAGTAGTTACGCTGTCAGTTAAATAAACGAGTCTCCGGTAACATTAACAAGTGCTTTTATTTGAAAATCAAACTGAGTGATCATCAAGACAACATTCGTGACGTCAGCTGAGGTGACGTCACATTTTTGAAAAACACATACGACGCTGTCTCTCCGTCATATATATATATTTAAAAGTATCGTCTATTTTATTAATGAAAACTGGCAGGGGGCCCCTTATATCCACGGGGCCCTGGGCTACAGCCCAAATAGCCCATAGGTAGATCCGCCCCTGTCGTTTGATATCACCCAAAGAAGCCGTGCCCTTGGTACCGTTACACGTTGTAGAGTATGTCTGACTGTCCGTGGCATCGTAGTAGGCCCTATGAGAATACCAAATACGCGGTATTGTTTACTAGCTAAATATCTAAGTTTTAGTTTTACATGATTTTTGTGATTTTAGCCCAACGGCTAAGGTGTCAGTCTTGTGGTCTATAGGTCACGGGTTCGAACCCCACCCATTACACTATTGCCGTGAATCCACTACAAGCATATTTGGCCTTTGGAGGAGTTAACAAGATTGCTAGTTATGTGAATTCTTCCCACACTGCAAGTTCTTTTATTAAAGACAAAAAAAGTAAAGAAATGACAGAAGCATTACGTGATAATCTTTTGACTTTTAGCCAGTTCCATTAGTCTTTCGAGAACCTCCCTTTCATAAGAGTCATTCGTCGGAAAGGCCAAGGCTGTTCGCTTCGTTCGTTCAACTTTACTAAGAAATCTGTCGAGTCTTGTATGGAATAATGCAAGGTGTGATTGGTTTCCACCATAGGAATACAAAAAAAAATAGGTCCATTATTGTGGTAAAACTACTGGATTATGTCATGGATATGTCACAGGATTTCAAATACCATAAGCTTAGAAAATGTCTATAGAGTTTGTGTACTTTCGTTAAATTGAGAACTAAAGCTTTCTTCTTTTATCTTACTCTTACTAATATTATAAATGCGAGAGCTTGTGAGAATGGATGGATGTTTGTTACTCTTTTACGCAAAAACTATTGAACGGAACTGAATGAAATTTGGTAAGTAGCTAGATTTCATCTTAGAATAACACATAGGCTACGCTTTATCCCGGAATTCCCACGGGATCGGGATTTACTCGGGAAAACCCTCCCATGCAAACGAAGTCGCGGGCTTAAGCTAGTATATTATAAACTGCTGACCAATCTATGTACAGGTCTACCAGATTTTTTTTGTGAAGGATTTTTATTAATTTTATTTAAAAAAAAAATATCAAAAAATTGCATCGCAGGGGGGTCCAGAATCATGTACCGAATCCCTGGTAAGCGTTTGTGCGTCGATGTCCCTGCCACCCTGTATATGGAGCCCAAAATTTATTTACTATATAAAGAGTTTAGCCGGACATCTTATTAACATTAATTTTAATCTTTTCATGCGAACAACCTGAAAAGAGTTTTTTCTGCAAAAATAAGGAACCTCTCTCTCTTTATCTATCGCCATATCAAAATCACTTCGATAAGTTGCTTCGTTTTGACGTGAAAGAAGAACAAAAAAACCGGTCAAGTGCGTGTCGGGCCACGCGCAGTGTAGGGTTCCGTAGTTTTTATAACAGCCAAGTGCGTGTCGTATTCGCTGACTGATCGTTTTGTACCATGCTCTAACTAAAAGCCAAACATGACTACCTAACTAATTTGACTTCCTATACAAATCCTCACCTGATCCGACAATTTTGCACGGATAGTTTTAATTTTTTTTAGAGATTTGTATAAAACTTGTCATAGCCGGTGTTTTGAATTTAAATACGGACACACAGCTACACTACTCAATCGTCACAAGAAACTAGCACGACACAACTGGCGCTTAGTGCCATCTATCGACATTTCTATAGAGTTGTTCGAAATTTTCGAGTCAAATACAATTGGTCGACTATTACCCGTAAACTTGTAAAGCCCACTTATGTGTGATAGTTTTCCTTGAAATTTCGTTATATATAGGTACTACTGCCGTGACATTTGAATTTATAACTACAACCGTTTAGTTGATAGAGGGGGAGGACACTTGACTCTAACGAAAATTGGTACTTTAAAGCTTGATAAGTCACGAACAGTTTACTTAATCAAAAAACGATCTAACCAAACCCCTAATATTTTTGAAAGACCTATCCAACGATATCCCACACTATGGGAAGAACGAAAAAAAAAATTATTATCCCACTTTACATGTATGGGAGGTACCCTAAATAATATTTTTTTTCAAAATTTTATTTTACCACTTTTTCGGCGTCATTAACGTGTATACTCATGCCAAAGTACAACTTTCTAGTACCAATAGTTTTTGAGCTAAACCGCGGACAGACGGACAGACAGACGGACATGGCGAAACTATAAGGGTTCCTTGTTGACAACGGAACCCTAAAAACGAATACTTTTTCGCATTTGTATATCGGTTTAAAGAAACTTTATTCCCAATAAAGACATAAGTCACTTACTTGAGAACAATGCTAAAAGTAAAGATTACAATATGTTCGTTATCAGTATTACAATACAGTAGTTACCCATCCAATGCATTCATTTCTCCAGAAGTGATTGATCCGCAATGATGTGCTGGCTAAGTTGAGTTTTGAATGCATTGTAAGAGTGTACATTTCTTATACAGGACGGTAATTTGTTATAAAGCTGTGCTCCTTCAAAAGTTAGCATTTTTTTGCCATAGTTAGTTCTTGTTTTTGGTAAAACTAGCAAGCTTGCTCGCCGTGTACTGCGTTGACTAACTTGTTTATATTGAGTGAGTGTTGTGTTTGAGTGAATGCTTTTGTTAAGAATATTTCTGATGAAAATGCATGTGTTGTAAATATAAAGTTGTTTTATGTTCATTATTTTTGTGTCTTGATAAATTTTGCTGGTAGATGTTAGATATGGGTAGTTGAATATTATTTTTATGATTTTATTTTGGGTAGTTTGAAGTTCTGATAATTTTGTTTTAGCAGCACTGCCCCAAATTTCGATTAAATTAAGTAGATGTGGCTTTACTAGGGAGTTGTAAATAGTATACCGCAATTTTGGTGGAATACAACGAACAATATTACGCAGTGACCCGGAGAGTGCCGACAGTTTACTTTTTATATGATCAATATGAGCGTTCCACGTTAGTGAGCTGTCCATTCTTAGACCGAGGTATTTTTCGCATGGTTTTTGCTGTAGCGGGATATCATTTATTGTTAGAGGGTCATATGTGGGAATTGATTTATTTTTAGCCTTAAATATTATATAACATGTTTTAGAGATATTTATTGTTAGAAGATTGAACTGAAATCATGTGAATAGGGCATTTAAATCTTCTTGTGCTTGTGAGATAATGTGATGGATGGAAGATCCGAAGTAAAATAAACAAGTGTCGTCGGCGTATAAGGTAAGGTGACCATGTAGTTTAATTTCGTTTATATTATTTATATATATTAAAAAGAGTAAGGGACCCAGAATAGATCCCTGTGGGACGCCACATGTAATAGGTAATGCATTACTTTGGTGATTACCAAGTTTGACCACTTGCGAACGATTTTTTAAGTAAGACTCGAGCATTTTTAGAGCTTTTCCCGTGATTTTTATTGATTCCAGTTTTTTTAGGAGTAGTTTGTGGCTTACCGTATCAAAGGCCTTTTTTAACTCAATAAAAATGCCCAGGGCTATGTTTTTTCTGTCTATGTTTTGTTTAATTTTAGTGATGAGATCAATAGTGGCTGTAGTCGTATTACTTCTGGGTCTAAATCCATATTGTCGATCGGTGATGTAGTTAATAGAATTAAGATACTTTTCTAATCGGTTGTGAATAATTTTTTCTAATATTTTCGACAGTATAGGCAACACTGAGATAGGTCGATAATTTCCTGGATCTGTGGTATATAAAAAAATATGACCTAATCGTACTGTATGACAACAATGCTATGAATGAGTAACATTAGCGCTTTTTTTCGGCTGAAGCAAGATGTACTCGTATTCTTGAACAACCTTTCAACTACAATAAACATTTTCATGATCCGCATCCCACCCGCCAACCCACCCATATTACTGGTACTATTAAGGCACTGTACATAGTAAAAATAGGCTTTACAAAACATTTTTCTAGCTAAATGTATACATGTTAGTGCAGCATAAAAAATGTATGTTAATCTTGGTCATATTCATGGGTGGACCATTGTGTTCAAAACACGTTCTCGGTAAATTTTCTCGATAGAAAAAAATCATAAAATAACCATTAAAATCGAAATTGTAGCAATTGTAACTGTATTATTTATAAACAAATCTTGATAAAATTAATAACAATAATGTAATTTATAATAATAAAGGGAACTGTTGTTTTTATTTGTCGATTGTAATAAGATATTTGTAAGGATTAATATATTTAATGATAAAAAACTCAGCGAAACGTCGTCGCGCCATCGTGGCGTCTTTTCACTTTTCTTTTTTATTCCTACGCGGAGTGATAGTGACCCATTTTTTTTAGGGTGTGAAATCATCCTATGACTGCCTCCCGGTCTGGGCGAAGCAGGAGGGTGTGTCAGACTTCTACTGACTAAAACCCATCCGTGTTCCATCATATGCCCTTCGTGTTCCGAGGCCTCGGTAACTCTTTCAAACAATTTCGCAACCCCGGCAGGCAACGGCCCTCTTATGAGCCCCGCCAATTTGCTGACACTCTGCTCTCTCATTCTGTTGCTGAGGCGCGCGTGGAACACGACGCATAAACAAAAAGAAAAAAGTTAAGTTAGTTGTTTAACTTTTACTGTTATTTTTCTTGTACTTCATAATCTTTCTTTTACTTCACTGTGGCCAGATGGATACCGGACTAGTAAAAATCAGAGAAATATGTTAAGTATTTCCTACCTTGTAGCCTTATAGTAATACATTTTGATAAACATTGAATCAAAAATGCTCTGATACCCATCTGATATTGCAAAAAAGGCAATAAGTAAGTTGTTTTCTTCCGGACCAAGTTGTCAGGCCTCGGGCATTTATCTTAAGACTTATCGGTAGATGAATCGCATGTCAAGTCATATCAGACGATTCAATGTATTTACATACTCATTGCCCGCTATGTCGATAAAAATTACATATGTATGTAAATGTTATGTCTTGTAACACGGAGATATTTTATGTTCTCTGTCAGATTTAACTGTAAGGTATGACGGTATTGATAAACTAAATATGCCAACAACATTTGTAACCTAGTGTTTTATGCTTTTTCCTTATTTGATACATGATGTTATATTTTTGTTAAATACCACTGTTTTATGATTCACTGATGGATCGTAAATACTGATGATCTGTACTTTGCAAAACATGAAAAAGGGTATGTGTTAATCGAGAAGTAACATTCGCCCGGGGGCGGGCGAAGGGTGCTGTCAGACTGTAGCTGACTTATTAGTCAGTCAGTCGGAGATGGCGGTGTACACACACACTTGCTCCGGAGTCTGCGGGAGCACTTATCACCTACTCATCAACACGGTTCCCTACTGGTATGCGGGGGGAATTAGCCCAAGATACATTTACCTGTCTGAACCAATATGAAACTGTCATTGAAACATCGAAAACTGGCGAGTTTTGTTTTGTCCAGCCATTGAGCTTGATAGAATTTAACACTTCCAAGACTTTGGTCATTGGCTAACACATTTGGTTTCTCTAAACCATGATAATAATTGATTTAGGGCCTATTTCTGTTTATAGTTCCCATTGCTGGGGCACGTGCCTCTTCTCAGTGACAGGAAATGGGCCGTTATCTACCTAGTGTGGGTTGGTGGATGTCGAAACGCCGGTTTCCTTCACCTTTTCAACCGACGACAAAAAAAGGAGGAGGTTATCAATTCGACGCGTATAATTTTTTTTTTTTAATGTATTATCATCGAGTACTCGAAAACGGCTGAACCGATTTGGAAAATTCTTTTTTTTGTTTGATAGGGTATACTTCGAAATTGGTACCATTTGTCACCAAGTCAGGATCTGATGATGGGATCCTGGAGAAATCGAGGGAACTCTTCAAATATTATAGGCATACCTATGGCGTTTTGGGTATTTCTTATAGTAACGTGCAGTTGCTCTCAAAAAGTACCATTTGGGGAAGTGGAACTGATGATGAAGACCACAGATGGCCGCCGAAACGACTCAATAATAAGTATTTCGTGGATTGCGATTCGATTACTTGAATATGGATATTAAGCACTTTATGCTCGTCACAATGCATATGGTGATGTATAGCTGATGGTGAAGTACCAGGAGAACTCCTCAAAAATTAACGGCTCAGCATTGGGAAAAGCAATATTTTATAAAATGTTATAACTAGTTGACATTTAGGCTCTTGTAACTAGGTAAATTAAAAATCGACCAACTAAAAAGAGTGAAATAAAAAAATTTTACCAAAAAATTAAACCGACTCCCAAAAAACACTGCAAAGTGAAAAATAACTTTAATTTAGGAAGGCGGTGCCAAAAACGAAAATACAAAACTAAAGACACCGACTACCGAAATTAAAGTTATTTTTCACTTTGCAGTGTTTTTTGGGAGTCGGTTTAATTTTTTGGTAAAAATTTTTTATTGTGAGTAGAGGTGAAGATGAAAATTACACAAAGTAATGTGCCCGATCCCACTACTTACAACTTGTAAGTCGAGCCTTTAACCACTGGGCTACCACAATATTTTAAAAGCGTACACGAAAACCAAGAAAATAACTAATTGAATTCATAAATCAAAGTTTCATTATTTGGCGTAGAAAAATAAATACTATATATGATTGTTTATTTATTTGTAAACTATGAAAGCATCGAACATTACTCCGGCGTAAAGATAAGTAGGTTTGAAGGCCAAACTTAACTTTGTTGTTATTAAAACGTTCTCCCATACATATGTACATCCATATTCGTCACGGTCAATTCTCTGCATATGTATGTATGTTGTATAATTTGATAAAACTAGAAATATACCGGCTACGGACATTTCATTTATTAATTTTAGGGAGGAAAATCTTTAGATGACTCCTCTCGCTCTATGTGGAGCGGAAGAGAGTGTCAGACTTGTGCTAACTAAAAACCCACCATATTCTTAAAAGATTAATAAATGTACATAAGTACTTATATACAAATATTACATAGTGTAAAGAGAATGATCTTTCAGTCTTCAGACCGTACCCTTTAAAGCAACACGTATCGTGAACAGTAGTTAATAGTAAGTGAGAATTATTGCGCATTCATTAAAAATAAACCATTAAATGTGACGCAACATTGATTGACTGAATCGGGCCATCATGTCTCTCAGCCTCCTTACGAGTACCTACTTCACAATCTTTGCTCGGTTAATGTGGCCCATTCACTAACCTACATGGTGGGTATGATGCAGGTCATGTAGATTTACGAACGTATTCATGTAACTAAAAGAGTGATGAAGAGGTAGAGAAAGGCCAAAGAAATGTGGTGGTGGAGGATGGGTCTTGTGAAGAATGTTATGAAAGAAAAAGGGGCAAATGATGCCACGACGACGACGCCTGACTAGGGAGAAAAGAAGAAAACGTGTGACACCGAACCCAAGTAAATGGGATACTGGCAGGAAGATGATTGTAGCATGTTCTTATTATTTATGTGTCATTTTTAAGTTATTTTGTTTCCCTTCTCTCACACATTGTGTCTACATTCTTTTTTCTTTTTTGTTTAAAGATAACTGGCGATGTGGGTAGAATTCACATTATCTTGTTTACCCTAACTAAACTAAATATGCTTGTGTCTGAATTGGTTATACGGCAAAAGTGTAATGGGTGGGGTTCGAACCCGCGATCTGTCGATCACGAGTCCGACACTTTAACCATTACGCTATTGACGCTTTTGAAAGTCGCATTTCTTTGTTTTAAATCTTCAAACGCATGTACATACTGGAAGACATATCTTTTGATAAAGCATCATCTTCTTCCCCTTCTTCTTGTCCGTATTTAATGTGTTTAAAAACATTTCGAAATTGTTTCGGTAATTTTACAGAATTCGATTTCAATGACAAGGTATTTTTTTTACGAGACAAATCGTGTATTTAATTGATAGCTATATCAGTCAAAGACACGATTTATGAAGAAACCAATTCCCAAAAGTAAAAAACAGCTCAGTTCATTCAGGTCAGTTTGCTGGACACGTTCCTAGCGCCTGGAAAAATTGGTTTGTCATTGAAAACAAACTGTGTATTCATTTTGGATTTTGTCATATTACCTTTTCTAGTAGTGTTATAGTTTTTTTTTGGCTTCACCCTTTTAATCCGAGGATTAATCCAAAGGATGGAGGTTTATGATTTCAAAATAACTGTGTTTTCTTAAGTGCATATTATAGTTTTATTACGATACTATTTTTTTTCTATTTGTCCCGGCTAAACTCTGAAACGGCTGAACTGATTATAATGTGACTTCCACTGGAAGATAGTTAAAGTTATAGGGCAAGATAAAGGGTATTTTAATCCCTGATTCCCACGGGATTCACGCATGCAAATCTTGGCACGCGAACGAAATCGTGGGCATATCTAGTCCTTTAATGTAATTGTAAAAGTTAGTACAATCAATTACCAGTTATTCATAGCGATTTTCACTGAACTGATACTTTTGTTATCTTTTCGCTCATTAAAGGAATAGTAAATTAATTACCTTACAATTACATTAAACAGAAAAGCTTCAACATTCACTTACCAATCAATTAAAAATGTATCTTAAAATGTTCGTAAAAATAAGGTAAAGCCATTGACATTACATGGCAATAAGTAATATCTCTAGTATCAATAATGATAATTACCAACGGATTGATTTAATCATTATTATTTCAATCTGATCAACATACCTATGTCTCCAGGCGGTTTGGAGTACTTGATTATTAACATGCGTACACCGTGTCACACGTTCCGATCGTTTTTTTTAACCAGGAAATAATACATATTTTTTTTCTTATCTCCGACCTTAAATCGAAAGTCCGTAAGCAATTAAAACAACTTTTAATGAGTGAGAAGTTAAACATACATCATTATTATGTATTCCGGGTTTGAAGTCTTGTGCGAACTGATCTGGTCGTGAGTTCGTGGAAATTATAAGGAAAATATTGTTTTTATCTAGAGAGAAAGTTTGTTAAAGTTTTGGTTTGCTTATTAATTGCTTATGTGTGTCAATTTAACCTTGACTTATGTTACGTGTACCTAAATCCCTAAATCTCTAATTACCTTACGTATATAGCAGTTCGGCAGTTCTTGTAAGTCGACGCACTTCCGAAATAATGTTGTTATATGGTGGACATCCCAAGCCCAACCCTCTACGCACAAGACGTTTTGGGAATACCTTCGTTGTGTGTACAGCTTAGGACTCTCTGCGGGAGTTGTGTTTTCTGATTGCTTTACCTAAGGGTATTTAAGTGAAGAGTGAATGAATAGGTTACTTCTAAGTAAGCGTGCTTCATCTTCGACCAAATCATTGCTTACTATCAGGTGAGAGGGTAATCTAACGAGAACCTGTCAACAATAATAAAAATAATACAGGGCAATAAAGCAAAATAATTTGCTTTTCGTTTTTTTTATACTCTTAATTTACGCGCTTGTTAATTCAGACAGATTTTGTGCTTTGAAACAAAAGAATGCTACTGGCAAAACTAGCTAACGCACCGCTGTTTTTAAGGTGTGTGTACATGTCGTCAACGCCAATATTTTATAGATACCACGTGTTTATTATGACCACTTAAAAAGTTATACCAAAAAACTTAATCACATACAATTTAAATTAGTTTACGCGATGCAAAAACGTGAGTCAACTTGAGTATTATTTTAATTTCAATTAATTAATACTCGAAAACTTAGTCAATTAAGAAGTTTATTTCTTATGAAATTCGCTTCGATGGTTAGCTTTTTATCAAAACATTTCAATTTATTTGTCAATGTATAATTTTAGTAGATGTTAACAGACTTAAATCTATACTAATATTATAAAGCGGAAAAGTTTGTTTGTTTGTTTGTTTGCTTGAACACGCTAATCTTCGAAAGTACTGGGTGGATTTGGATGCAATTTGGTATGGAAGTAGCTTGAAGCTTGAGGAAGGTTATAGGCTACTTTTTATGCAACTGCAAAAAAGGAGAGTTATGTTTTTACCGTGATAGAATCCACGGGAGCGAAGCCCCGCGTGAGTACTAGTATTTTATAAATACCTACCAGTTAATTATATCCACAAGGCATATAAATTATGTACATACAAAAAATCAAGCTACACACAAAGATTAAAAGAAATTTTAAAAGTTTTTTTTTATTTTTATGTAGTACAATTTATATATTTGCATATACCATATACCTTGCATATAATGTTTAAAAAAAAAGCTTAAAATCTAGGGTCCCGTATTCCATTCCAGTACTGAAACAAAAATGAAAAGGGAACCCTCTAAATAGGTGATCATTGGTGACAGTACCTAACAAATAATCTATACTAATATTATAAAGCGGAAAAGTTTGTTTGCTTGAACTTGCTAATCTTCGAAAGTACTGGGTGGATTTGGATGCAATTTGGTATGAAAGTAGCTTGAAGCTTGAAGCTTGAGGAAGGTTATGTGCTACTTTTTACGCGACTGCAAAAAAGGAGAGTTATGTTTTTAACCTGTTTGGATTCCACGGGAGCGAAGCCCCGCGTGAGTACTAGTATTAAATATAGCGGTGTATATGAAAGAGATAAGAAAAGTCAAGCAGTAAGAAAATAGGTAATGCATTTTTCTTTCTTTTTCGGTTAGAAAAGTCATCGAAGGACTTCTCTCACTCTGAGTGGAGCGGAAGGGAGTGTCAGACTTCTACTGACTAAAAACCCACCCTGTTCCTTCAGCTATCCTTAAGTTCCGGGGCCGCGGTATCTCGTTAGAACATTCCCGCAACCCCGGCAGTTAATGCATGACTTGAAGATTTTGATCATGTATCCCAACTACCCACCTACATACTATATTTCTGAAATATGCAAAGATTTTTTTTATTAAAGACATCTTAGCAACTGACCTGATAAAAACCAGGATCAATGATTTTTAATATTAGGTATTTATAGAACCACCATGGAGTTATTTACCCGAACGTAACTTTCGTTATTGCATCTGTGTTTATGAAAAGAAAGAAAAGTAATTTAAATGAGGCTGGCTTATGCCTTGGGGTTAAGCCTATTACACAGGGGAGACCTATGTCTTGGGATAGACCAACGGTGACAGCGATTATAAAATATTTTAATATAATTAATTCTTTAGTTACAAGAACTGGCTCAAGAGATTGCTTTTGAGAGAAGAGCTCTCGTATTATGCAAAAAGCTTTTCCATTTATTCGTTTCATATTATCCAATAAAATCGGTGAGTTTGTAGTTGCGTTATGTCATTAGTAAACTTTGTAACCAAAACTCAGAGACGCGGCGTTTGCGTAAATATTGGCGACATAGTCTCAAGGCTGTTCCAATTAAGCTATAGCCTGACTAATAAAAATGCTTAAAATAATCATTACATGTACACAAATAATAGTGATCGGTACATTACGTCCGCTATCGTAATGATATTTGCCAATCGAAATATTTTTTGAACCATGACCGTTTGTTTGCGAATACCCTCGATCACGCAATTCATCCAAAATGACAATTTTATAGCCATGCAGTAAACTTGTGAGAAAGTCAATTGTCATTATTGTACGTATTATGTTAAGTAACATCATGGTTTATTATGAAACCGAGCGAAAAATATTCAAAAATTGACGCGAACAAATTTTTACTTTATCACTGACGATTTAAAGCACATTGAAGTAAAGTTTTAGATAGATTTCCTTGAAACTTAAAATAGAACTTAAAGCGATTGATTTATGTGTGAGTGGTCCTCGTACAGTATTGTGTTTATATGTACATATTATTTTGCATTTGTTTAAATTAAAGCAGCACGCGGTATAGCCATGACAATAGAATTATGCATAGACGGTATTACGAAATAAAACACTTAACTAAAGTTGACTGATAATAAATATTGATAAGCTTTACCTTAACAGTTCCACGCCTCGAAAATTTTACGAAAAATAAAACAATTACAACCAGTCCACTTTCAATCAACTGTCACGTTCAAATTTTTAATTTAAGAACACTGTTTTGTAGGG
Source organism: Tholera decimalis (assembly GCA_943138885.2). Lineage (NCBI taxonomy): Eukaryota > Metazoa > Arthropoda > Insecta > Lepidoptera > Noctuidae > Tholera > Tholera decimalis. The sequence goes on along the minus strand of OW964567.2, from coordinate 23,799,349 downwards.
ATATTTTGGCGGGTATTGTATAAGATGGCGCTAGGGTCACGCGTGCGCATGCGCGGGCGATCTCGCGGGCACTGATCGAACCTCCTTTCCTTTTATTTCGAGACCTCTATCTGCAGTAACACTGGTCAGTAGAATAGATCAGCATTCGACTTCCGATGATGTATGCATGTTCCGGTTGGGAATTGTGATTAGTCGCGACCCATTTGTAATAGGATATGGAAATAACTGGGCTTGAAATTTCCCCGCTTTTTAAAGGAGTTGTGCGGTTAGATTTACAGGATATAGGTATCGTGCATTGTTGGTTTAGTTGTCAGTTTTATGAAAGGCAAATGCCCCTTGAAAAATAATGTAAGCTGAGTGAACTGCAACATTAATTTAGGAGCCCTCAAATACTGGGAAACAGACTTTACAAGTAATATTGTAGGCTTCTTAATGAGTGATCTATAATGAAGTTAAAGAAATATTCAATATTTTTTAATTCTTGATTCATTTCTGTAAACCTAATAATTTAATTATCAATTACTAGCTTCTGCCCGCGACTTCGTTCGCGTGGAAGGGTATTCCCGCGTAAATCCCGATCCCGTGGGAGTTTCAGGATAAGAACTATCCTATGTCCTTTCCAGGGTCCTAAGCTATTCCCATGCCAAATTTCATCTAAATCGGTTCAGTGGCTTAGGCGTGAAAAGGTAACAGACAGACAGACAGAGTTACTTTCGCATTTATAATATTAGTAGGTATGAATATAAGTATGGAAGTATGGATTTTTATATCAAACTGACATAGCGAGTCCAAATATAAATAAAGAATCAAAATGTGGCACATTATTTATGTGCCAAATTTTGATTCTTTTATTTAGGAATTCCTCTTAAAATACCTAGTGTAATATCGCATAGATCGTGAATTCAAGATAAAAGTTATCGAATTCATAATTACCTTTAAACATAAAACTATACACAAAGAAAACAACTTGCACAACGATAAAAAATTACATATTTTATTAAACTATATGACGTTATCATATAACAGAAACGAATATTACAATTACGGAGACGATTATGAGTCATTTGTGTGTTTAAAACATACTTAGATGCGCCGTTTTATTACTAATGTGACCTAATTGAGTTTCCGTGCATGTTATGGTATAATAGTTAGTTCAAATGACAATGTAAAGAGCAGAAGTTACATAGCGAACAATCTATGAGAAATTTGCGAGTCTGCTCGAGTAAAACTAGATGGAAAGTCCTCGGCGGGAGGAAACGCCCAGGTGTCACCACTGCGGGGATCGCCCTGAGGACACGGTGGAACATACTGTGGAGGTTTGACCCACTTGGGCAGAGCTCCGCCGTGTCCTCGTAGGGGCGATAGTCGGAGGCGACCTCTCGCGTCCGGCCTTGGTTGAGGTCATGGTACGGGGCGAGGGGGAATGGGATGCAGTCGCCTCCTTCTGCGAAGCAGTCATGTTAGCGAAGGAGGAGGCTGAACGCGTAAGGGAGAGACAAATTTCTTCCTCACGCCCCAGCCGCCGCGGGAGACGCCCCAGGCGTCGGGGATCGCGAACCGATCTCCGGCCACCGTAGGCGCGGGCCTGCGGGCCGGGAGAAATCGGTAGCTCGCCGCCCGACTGAAACCAGGCCCGTGTTGACGGCGCGTCCTGTTCCACGCGCGCCTCAAAGAGCAAAATTGTCGGGGCCCACAAGGGGGCTGTTGCCTGCCGGGGTTGCGGCACTGTTCGTAAGAGTTACCGCGGCCTCGGAACACGAAGGGCATATGATGGAACACGGATGGGTTTTAGTCAGTAAAAGTCTGACACACCCTCCCGCTTCGCCCAGGTCGGGAGGCAGTCATTGGATGATTTCCCATCCCTAAATAGAAAAAGATGGAGTGTCCGTAAAATTCAACTTATAAAGCTACTCAATATGTCTAGCATAAGTTTCTTTGGCACCTCCAGTTTTGTTATGTTGTACATATCAAGATTTCAGGTCTAGATTCTGGATCATATTGATGACAAATGACATGACTAAATGTGTTAATAAGAAATATGATTTTAGTAAAAGGCCTTTTGAGGTATTCCTCGAAGCGCTACCATTTTGAAGCGCACCTAATGAAGCGCTCCTTTTTTATTCCTCGGAGCGGTCCTTTTCCGATAACATGGTATCGGGAACGCTACTAAAAGGAGCGCTCTATATTTTAAGTAACAATTACTTGCTTATTTATTGCTTAATGATTCCAATCAATGATTTCTGGAGCAGCAGATTCTGACCCCGGATAGCCTGAAATGGTGCAGGCGAGGAATTAGATATTTTAGGCTCTGAGGTGGTTGCGTCCACATTGCTTTTTTAACCGAGCGGAACCGGCCCTCTCACCATCTCGCTCGGCTGCCTCCTTCTGAACCATCACGGTATCACAGATTGAGGCCATCTCCTTCGGGTTTTCTGTCGCGGGGATCATAGCTTTCACTACTGCTGGCAGAGGTAGATCTGGGCCGCCACAAGCTATATAGAATCTTGTTTGCCTCCAATATCAGCGGACCTAGCAATAACCTTGCAGCAGTGGTTTACAAACGTCAAAATATTATGTCAAAAATGGTAACACTATATTCTCAGACACTTGGTCTGAATGCTTTCACATGAAAATCGTTTGACTTCTGGTTTTTGTTGTAACAATTCATTGTCTTTGTTTAAATGGTGAATCGTTTAGAGTAATAATAGCTAGCAACCTGTTGGTTATTTCACGATCTTATACATGAATGGAACGATTCCTTGCATGACAACATAAAATTTTAAAGAAATCTTCATTGAGAGTTCTGTTCTTCCCTGTACCAGTTTTTAAATTACTACCATGATCAAAGTATGCGTTAATTCCCAAGGTACGCGGTGGATGTCGGACGCACAAGATCGGTCATAGTGGAGACTCTTAAGAATGGCCTACTTCACGGTCGTATTCTTCATTAATGAAACTCATGTCTTGTATATTAACCTTAGTAAGTCTCTGCGATAGCGCCTTCCATTTCGTCCGGTTGTCTGCTTCTATCAGGGCAGTTGCGATAGGAAGTTTAATGATCAAACAGCAGTTCCTTCCTTTCCACCTTTCTTACTAAAACCAGCTTGTCCAGGACACAGATGCCACGATGCCAGATGACATGATTATGGTCAGCAAACCTCAGACACATGGAGTCGATCCTTGTGCTTCTGTTTACTTAAAACATAATTTTAAAGCGTTGGGCAGTACTCATAGTCTTAAATTTCGCACATCGATAAACTTACTTCACTTTATTCCTTATCACCGCACGAGGTTTCTGTCGAAGCTCGTGTCGTAGCGTAGCTCGTAGGCATTACACTGTTTCTACCATTAAACTATGGAACATTTTATCCCTTGACATCCCTTCACTACCTATATTCATAAACTCTTATATACAACCCACTATACGTTCGAAAACTGTGAAAATTGTATGATACTCAGATTGATAATTATAATATTTTGTACTTGTTCCGTTTTTATCTATACTTATAATAAATCTGTAGAGTGGTCAATTCTGTACATGAAATATATTTACAAATTAACTATCAGGGAGTGATTAGGGATCGATACTGATGCCAAAAATGCAATCAGTAAAATTTTTGTCTGTCTGTCTGTCTGTATAACCGTTATAGAAACAAAAACTACTCGACGGATTTTAACGAAACTTGGTACAATTATTTTTCATACTCCTGAGCTGGTTATAGTATACTTTTAATCACGCTACAATCAATAGGAGCAGAGCAGTGAAGGGAAATGTGGGGAAAACGGGAGAAGTTACTCCATTTTTTAAGCTTCCGTCGCGAGTGCAACCTTAATGGTTAAAGCTACACAGAAATCATTTATGACGGAAATGTTCTCCTTAAAATTATATAAAAAATATCCCACGACAGCATATATCTATCTTTTATGGTTGACTCACAATAACACGTGTAACTCCCGATAGCTTAGCAGTTCGAAGCTTTCTGATTATTATTCTGCTCCGAAATTTAAAACCACCACAACTTTGCAATGGAACTCGGCTAAAAGTAACCCAGTTGCAACAAAATATAATCGAGGCTCAAATTTTAACAGGTTGCGGTGCAGGAAAAACCGTCTTTATTCCCTGAATTCCCATAATACCAAATAATTTTCCATTCCAATTTAAAAGAACGCAATTCCCAGTATCGGTGTGTTATGCAATGACAATTAATAAGGCTCAAGGGCAGACTTTTCGCGTTGCTGGAGTAGATCTTCGTGTCAGTTGTTTCTCGCATGGTCAGTTGTACGTCGCTCTTTCCCGGGTTAGCAGTTCTAGAAATCTTTATGTTTACGTGCCGGACGAGTCAACTTTCAACATAGTTTACCCGGAAGCTTTGCGCTGAAGTATTTTCGTTCTATAGGTACTTAAGCCTCATGTGAACGTGATCTAAACAATATTACCGATACATTAACTTAATAACACACAAGGAGTTACACGCTGACGGAGTCGCGGGCTCAGCTATTAACAATAATATTGTGCGGTTCGGTATTGCGATATTTTTCAACAGTATTATAGATTGACATATTATATTTCCCTACTAAATTACGAAAGTTAATCTGTCTGTTACATCAAAATCACTGAACCGTGAGGAAGGACATAGGCTATTTTTTTTACGAAAAACGACGGGAACGTGGACGAAGTCGCGGGCAACAGCTACCTATACTAATAATATAAGGCTGAAGAGTTTGTTTGTTTGTTTGAACGCGATAATCTCAGGAACTACTGGTTCGAATTGAAAAAATATTTTTTAATTAAATAGTCAATTTATAGAGAAAGGTTATAGGCTATATATCATTACGCTAAGGCCAATAGGAGCGGAGCGCCAATGAAGAATGCTCCAAATTGGGGTTAAATTTAACGTTAGCCCAAAGTAACTATTCCACGCGGACGAAGTCGCGGGCAAAAGCTAGTTTATAAATAAATTATTTGTTACTATGTATAAATCAATGAGATTTATACATAGTAACAAATATTTTTTTTATTTATTTAACTCACACGATATATACATATAGATTTAAATAATTATGTTCTGTTACATTGCAAAAGGTCTGGTATCGAAAACACAAGTTGAATTTTACTTTGGATTCCAGTGTTCAACTACATTAGATTACATGTTATGTTTGAAATTTTACGTAATGTAAGTTAGACGAATTAAATACATATTCTATTGCATTCTTTTCTATCTAGTCGTGAATGTCTTTTGACTGAAATGATGACTATCACGCTGCCTGTATAGTCACAGGTGGTCATAATTTCAGACTTATTTATCAGTATAAATAAGACTGAAAATCTATAACACTGCATCTCATCAGCCTTGGGATCAAAGTCTGATGCATTCTCCATTGCTTTCATTATGGTAACTGTAGCGTTTTCGTGATTCTCATTTGTTTTTACTCTACTAACCGACCCGTATACAGTAGTCATTTCAATTTCGTTACAGACGAGTCTAGTTTGTCAGGAAATGAAAAAAGAAGACCGTGTAATGCGTTTGGACACGGTAATATATTTCGTTTGAATCTGAATCTTTAGACGTTGTACTATTGCGCGTAGGGTTGTCTCTTTAAAATATTCAGGATCAATTACACTTTGATATCTTACCACTTCCTATCCTACACATAACTTCAGTAGAAGACGTTCATTATTGGGCATATGGCTCCCTCTAGCATCGTCATATCGACTGATCCTGTGGCCCGTCCTATAATCCAGTGGCTACCAGTGACCTTAACCAAGTTATTGGTTTACCTTGAGGGTGGCCTTCCAACGCCGCATTGTTTGGTATAGGTCGGTAAACTTCCCGATTGCATGGACTATCTGTTCTGCGAGCAATTTGGTCACTGCCACTTGATTTTTAGGGCTTCGTCCGTAACATCAGCTCTCCAGCGGTTGTATCTCCTTTTCACTATCCTACGAATATCGTACATGAGGTAGTGTTTGAATTTTTGTTAATAAATTCCGTCATGAGGGATGTTTTTTTAAAGAGAACTAGCCATGACGGTAGAATTCACATTACTAGCAAATTAATAGCAAATTTGGGCAAGACTTGGCAGATTGATGGGTAGATCATAAATTTGATTAAGATATATAATGTATGTTAAGCAGGTGTCCATAACGCAATGACCAAGCGTGCACCTATTTTGCGTACCAAAATATATATCCTATATCCGTACGCAAATCTGATGATACTTTATATAGGTACCTACCTGTAATAAGTTCCCTCGGGATGATTTCAGAACTGCACATAGGTAAAACCGTTATTAGATTATCGCCAGCTATGATAGGACCTTCATCTTATTTCGCTATTAATTCCAATATTGATTAAATTTATGGCAACATTAACTTTATAGGAATAATCAAGATATACGTTTATGTAATAGTCACAAATCAAGTGAATCATCACTCGTAAAAATAGTCGCGTCATTCGAAAGATTATGTCACAATCTTGAATATTTTGCTCTTTACACCGGATTGGTAATAAAATTACTTTACCTGTAATCCTTAATGATTTATTCACATTTGTGGCTAGATTCTAAGTTAAATTAAACCATCGTAACTTATATAACTTCCTCTCGTCCTTGTACATGTATTCCAAGAGTCTGTACGATTGAAACCGAGTCTGGAAGTCTGGAGTAAAGAAACAAATGAACGAAAAAAAAGTATTTTTTCAAAGAGTCTGATGCAGTAGGTATGTGGGTTCTTTTTTCAAACAACTTGAAAAGTGAATTGTTTGGAACATTTTAATGTTCAGTATTTTTTAATATAATACCCATTTTTTCAATATCAGATACAAAAAATCACATTGCAATGTGGCCTCTATAATTAAGCAAGCAGTGGTAGCCTTGTGTTAACGGGTCCCACTTTAGAATTCGAGGCCGTGATTTCAAACCCAGGCTTCAACTTCAACTTTGTGTAATTTATGTCATCACCACTGCTCCCAAAACACTCAGGAAATCTTAAGGAAAACGGCATGTCTTAAGGCCAAAGCTTCGAAGGTATCCACAAACCCGCCCTGAGCCTGCATGGTGTATCAAGGCCCATTCTCTCTGATAGAAAGAAAACATGTGTCTTGGCAGTGGGAACTATACCCATATGCAAATTATATATGACACCGAGGTAATTAATGAGAGGTGAATGAAGAGGTTTAGACTTTGACCCGAGGTCAAGGATTGCATGTCTACGTTTTTTAAAGAAATTAATCTACTTCTATTAGAATTTAAGGAAGTATATGTTACATAAAAACGATTTTATCACCTTTAAGGTGATTTTTTGTAGTTTACATTTTTGCAATCAACTAATCACTCACTAAGTTCACTAGTCGACGTTTCATTACAGCCTAACTGCAAACATATTCCTGTCATATTGACACCTAAAACAATATGACAAAAGAAAAAATAAACTACAAAAAAACTGATTAAGTACAAAAAGAACACTGAATGTACAACCCTGACGGCAAAGTGACCAGTTGTAACATCCGTAAAGTATAGCAATGCCGACTTTGGAAAAACCACGTCTAAATAAAAATTCATTGTTTGCTAGATACACGGTGTCGCGTACGGACAAGACCCTCACGATTAAATTAATCATTCGTTATTGTAATCTATATTAATACGGTTTGGGTTTACAATTCTTTAAACGTTCTTTTGTAAGATTGCAGCGGAAAAGTTTGGAGACTTTCTTATATAAATTATGTATAATGCTATTTAAGTTACGCAGATGCAGGCTTGCGGACGGCGAGCAGGGGTAGCTCACCGTCCCGTAAGGAGCAGGTCCGGGACGAAGGCGCGCGGCGCGTCGAATCCACGCGCGCCTTTAGGCTCAATTTACACCGCCGCGGAATGGAATGGAATGGAAGCGCCAATTTCGCCTCATGACGCGAGAAGGCGCGCAAATTCTCGCTGGAATGCTCGAGTATTCTCGCGCATTCCAGCGAATTCGCACGACATCGCCATGCGGGACGTTCAGTCTAGGTTGGCATCGCACTGCTGTGACCGACCCAGCCGACTACCCGTTCGCGCCACTTCCCGCGGATTCTACAGACGGCGCCGACGGTAGTTAGGGGAATCCTCGAGAATGCGCGAGGATTCCCTGGAAGACACGTGACCTTTTTTGGCTCCTATTTAGTTTGTACCTATGTTAAACGATTGACAAAGTTCATTATGCTATGTACAATTTCGGTGCAAAAAGTCGCTTCCATTCCATTCCGCGATGGTGTAAATTGAGCTTTAGAGCTGTCAGCAGCCGTGCTCTGTGTCCAAATACAAGACAAGCGTCCCCTGCTAGCCTCCCTTCCCACCTGCGTAAAGTTGCTAACTCAGACATTATTTGTCGGTTTTAGGGGTAAATTCTTCAGCAGGGAAGCTAAAATTTTAGATTTTATAATGGTACATAGAAATATAATTTCATACGGGGTGTATTTCCCCTTCCTCTCTCACACACACTACAAATTTTGTAAATTTGTTTCGTAATCTTAATACGAGTAGGTACTATGTTAGTCACATAGTACTTATTATGAATGTTATGTAATTCTAACAAAATCATATACATAATTGCATATACAAGGTGTAACAGATTAAGCGCAATACCTCAGACACTTGGGGTGTCTAGAATATTAAATTATAAGTCTAAAACGACATCCGTAACTAAATAAATTGAAACCAAACCTAAGCATTTTTTTATAAAATAGTTATCCTTACTAAACGCAACACGTATGTGCATCATACAATATCCTTACGCAGGCGCATACACTCATGCAATATGAGCGGTCGACACGCACATGAGCGCATTTCCTTGAAATAAGGATTGTATTAATTTGTCATGATACTGTGTTTCCATTTTAAGTTAAATGAAAGATTTTTCCGTCAAAAGGAGGACGGGCAAAATGTATGGAAGCCAGCCTAGGAACCAATAACAACAAGCGATATATCATTGGAAAGGTTTTTTTATGTACTTCAACTATTGTTATGGCGGAAAATCCCAAATCACTGTGTGGATAAAGTTATGGCGCAATAACCGACTGAACTGATGAGGATGATAGTTGTACCCATAGTCAAGAGTAAGACGGGGGATGTCTCGGACAAGGATAATTATAGGCCCATCTCATTGGCCACTATAGCTGCAAAGGTTTTTGACAGTGTGCTTGAGCGGAGAGTAGCTGGGCAGCTCAATTTACATGATGCTCAGTTCGGTTTTAGAGCTGGGCTGTCTACGGAAGCTGCTATTTTGGCGCTCAAGCACACGGTCAGGTACTATACGGACAGAAACACACCTGTGTACGCTGCCTTCTTGGACCTCTCCAAGGCTTTTGACCTGGTTGATTATAACATATTATGGTCAAAATTGCGCAAGCAGGGTCTACCCAACGAATTGGTTAACCTTCTGCAGTACTGGTATAACCATCAAATCAACCAGGTCAGATGGTCGGGTGCTTTATCTGAGCCGTATAGACTAAAGTGTGGAGTGAGGCAGGGTGGGTTAACTTCCCCGTCGCTATTTAACCTGTATGTAAATCAGTTGATCGAGGAGCTCAGCAGCACTGGTGTCGGATGCTCAATTGATGGTAGTATAATAAATAACATAAGTTACGCGGATGATATGGTGTTGCTGAGTCCCTCGATTGACGCCCTTCGTAGGTTACTGGGTGACTGTGAGAGGTGTGCTGTGTCTCATGGCCTGCTCTACAATGTAAAGAAAAGTGTAGTTATGGTGTTTTGGGTAGGTTCTAGGAAGCCAGTCGGAACCATTCCGCCGCTATGTCTGTACGGTGTGGCTCTAGTAAGGGTGTCAAGGTTCAAGTACCTTGGACACATTGTGACTGAGGATTTGAATGATGACCTGGACATCGAGAGGGAGCGGAGAGCGTTGTCAGTACAATGTAATATGCTGGCTCGCAGGTTTGCACGATGTACTAAAGAAGTAAAAATAACTCTTTTTAAGGCATATTGCCAGTCATTTTACACGTGCAGCCTGTGGGTTAGTCATACGCAAAGGGCTTAAAGCAATCTCCGTGTCCAGTATAATAACGCTCTTAGGATTCTGTTGGGGCTTCCACGTTTCTGTAGTGCGTCGGCCATGTTTGCGGAAGGGAGAGTGGATAGCTTTCAAGCAATTATGCGCCAGAGAGCGGCATCCCTGATGCACAGGATGCGGGGGAGCGCCAACAGTATTCTGAGAGTGATTGTGGACAAGTCAGACTGTCCGTTCCTGTTTTATTGGACCCGTTTGCATAACGGCGGGTCTAGTGCAGCAGACGGACTGAAGTATATGACTTAGATTTTGGAATATTTAATTGTACTCATTTGATTTTATTTTTGTAATTTTAATTTTATAATTTTAATTTTATTATTTTAATTTTATTATTTTGAAATTATAATTTGATGTAATTGATTATTTATTGACAAATTGTTACTAACATAGTATAAGTTGTCTTACTAACACTTTATGGATTTTATGTCTGATTTATAATAAATAATAATAATAATAATAAAGCCAGACTTCATTCACAAAAATACCATTTCTCACTAATTTCGACTCAGGTGTTTTATGGCACCTCGAGCTCAAAACACCTTATCTATTGTTTTATTAAACGTTTGAATACACCGCGTAGAGTATTGTTTAACAGATAACTCTGTTTTTGTTATACTTTATTAGTTTCGCGTGTTTTATAGGGGTGCCTAATACTTTCGGCCAAGGCTGTATCTCGCTCTCACTGATCTCATGCTACAGGTGCTGATATGCTTAAACTTGAAGTACCTATATACTAACTCTATCTTACACATTTTATTTCTGAAAAAAATAAGGTCGGAGTCGTTTTAATTTTTTGGTAAAAAGTTTTTATTTCACTCTTTTTAGTTGGTCGATTTTTAATTTACCTAGTTACAAGAGCCTAAATGTCAACTACTTATATTCATTTACAAAATATTGCTTTTCCCAATGTTGGGCCGTTATTTGTTGAGGAGTTCTCCTGGTACTTCACCATCAGCTTTACTTCACTATATGCATTGTGACGAGCATATTGTGCTTAATAACCACATTCAAGTAATCGAAGCGGAATACATGAAATACTTATTATTCCTACTTATATATTGAGTAGTTCCAGTGGCCATCTGTGATCTTCATCATCAAGTCCACTTCACAAATGGTGCTTTTCAAATGCAACTACATAAGTAACTATAAAAAATACTCAAATCACTATAGGTGTGCCTATAATATTTGAAGAGTTCCCTCGATTTTTTTAGGATCCCATCATCACTGATGACTTGGTGACAATGGGACCAATTTCAAAGTATACCCTTTCAAACAAAAAAAGAATTTTCCAAATCGGTTTAGCCGTCTCCGAGTAATCGATGATCATACATAAAAAAACAATTATACGCGTCGAATTGATAACCTCCTCCTTTTTTGTCGTCGGTTGAAAAACAGAGTTATCTGTTAAACAATACTCTATGTGGTGTATTCAAACGTTAAATAAAACAATAGATAAGGTATTTTGAGCTTGAGGTGCTATAAAACACCTGGGTCGAAATTAGTGAGAAATGGCATTTTTGTGAATGAAGTCTGGCTTTATTGCGCCATAACTTATTCACACAGCGATTTGGGACTTTCCGCCATAACTATATAGGTGAAGTACATAAAAAAACCTTTCCAATGATATATCGCTTGTTGTTATTGGTTCCTAGGCTAGACTGCCCGTTCTCCTTTAACACCTATTTTTTATGACGGAAATCGATTCAGAAGCCGATTCTGAACCAACCACTTTCAGGAATTGCGTTTATTCTGTTACACGTTGTATATGGGTAGCACTAATAACCTTTTTTTTTCAAGTTGGTTAAAATATTTTTTGATTAAAGTCGTTAATAATATACTACAAAGAATAAAAGTCCTCAGTAGGTAATAAAAAGAAGGGAAAATCAAAACTCTTATATTGGCAACTAGGGCTTTCAGTCTCGATGCATTACGGGAAAAAAAACGAGACTAGGTGTGGTCTCGAAATTCCCGGGAAAAACGAGACTTTCGAGACTATTTCAAAACTACGTTTCTTATTAATAAGCTATGCAATTAGAGAATCAAATCAAGATATTTTAATCAAGTAGTTACTTTCATAAACAAGCGCAGATTAAAAAAAAAACATTACAGTTTTTGTATCATTATTGTAGTGGGCACGTAAAAAAAAGGGCATTTAACCCTAATTTTGCTACAAAAGTAACCGGCATTAGAAAAAGCTCTTTCTGCTTGTACGCTAGAGGGATACTAGTTAGTACCACTTCGCGCTTTCACAATGAAAGGGGATAGAACCTATCTGGCGTATCGACGTCACCATTTTGTTTATTTTTTAATCGCGGCGCATGATGAAAGTGGTATGCATGGCTAGAAGAACAAAAAATGTCCAGTAACACGGTACCCCAAAGTGTCACTGTTCCGTCCGAAGCGAATATCTGCCCGCATATTTTTGGTATGGCAATATTCTATTGTCTATAACTTTTTCACTTTGACGTTTCCGTTCCTTGTAAAAACTAACTGCCTGCTTGTTGAGATTGATTTATTGGTTTTGTGGAAAATCGAGTTGAATCTGCGCAGTTAAAGATAGATTAATCGTGATCAGTGACTAATTGAACTCTAGAATCCCGAATTGAGTGGAAACCTGGGATATTTTGAACTACCACGCCGAATGTCGTCACCCTGTCTGACACGCGAGATTGCTAAAAGTGATTGTGCTATGATGCTATCTGGACCACGCCATCTGAAGACAGGCGCCTTGTGAACGTCCAGAACACTTGACCATCATTACACTTTTCACTTACTCATTTCATGCTTATACACACACTTTGGACGTGGCCTCAGGAAGGTCGAAGCTTGGCGTCTACAGCTCAGGTAAGTGGTTAGTGTTAAATTGTGTAAAGTAATATTATATTGACTGGCCTAAGGCCATTGGTTAAGCAACGTTTAGAGCTCCACGTACCGTGGACTGTTCGGACACACCAGTATCGTTGCGCTGGCTTCTTGTAGTCCTGAACAAATTTTGGTAAGCAGAGCGTGGCTTTTATAATATAAAATCCACATAGTAAATTGGAAGTTTTGAACATTGTTGAAAATAACTTTAGTTTAATTACTTAACATAACTTATAACGTAATAAGTTTTGAATATATTGTCTTGTCAGCCGGGCTCTCAAAGTTGTAATTTGTACTGTAGCCCCTGTTGTTGTATTGACAAGTGAGATTTATTTGTGAAATTAGGAATTATTAGGTTGTATTGGTACATAATTTGGTATATTTGTTGTAAAAGTTGTTTGGTATATTTGTTGTAATTAATGATTGAATGTCACTGATCTGAATTTAAAAGTTTATCTAAATATTAATCACACATTTGTTAACATAACAAGACTTGAATGTGTGGATTGATTTGTTGCTTATAGTATTTATTGGATTGTGCGTTAGAGATTGTCCGGCTCAATATTATACAGTCAATTGTTGTATTTAATTGGTGTTAATCCTGCACAATATATACATTAAATTGTTATTTATTTTGTAACTAGCCATCTGTACCAAGCTAGATTCATACTTGGAATAAGTACAGGGTCGGATTTGGACTTGAAATAATTGAATTTAAGTTTTATTTTGGTGAAATTGCTCGGTTGGCTAGCAAGTCATTATTTGTTTGTTGAGTGAATTTTAACCTATTGGTATAATATTTGATTGTTGCAATGGCCTCATTAAGGGCAGTCAGGGAGTCTGCTGCCGGATTGACCTCACAGTTGAGATGGTTCACATCGGCAGCGGCAACGGTTGAGCGTTTGGAATTGGAAGAGCTCACCCTTGCTCGGTATGGGTGCTTGAATGAGAGGATCAAGGCAGCTGATGCTGCGCTCACACGCTTCTGCGAGTTCATCATGGACGTGGATTTGGGAGTGATGGACCAGGCAGCCCGCGATAAGATTTTGGGTGACTATGACCAGATTGTCCACCTGGGGGATGTCATAAGTCTACGAGCGCGGGAAATTTTGAAGAGCCGGGTGCCTGATGGGGCGTTGTTGCAGGCCCTGGACTATTGGGTAGGCTGCCCACCCTGGAGCTGCCACATTTTGACGGTCGCTTGGACCACTGGCTGGGCTTCCTAAATCTTTTTGAAAGTCTTTTGGATGCACGCTCGGACCTCCGACCTGCCCAGAAGCTGGCCTATTTATTGTCTGTCCTGGAGGGCGAAGCCAGAGCTTTGGTGCAGCACTTGCCGGTGACGGATTCCTCCTACCCGACCGCTCTGGAGCTTCTCTCCCGACGGGATCAGAACAAGCGCTGCCTGGCTGATGTGCATATCGGCCAAATTTTGGGACTACTGGCCATTGCCAGCACGTCGACGTTGCGCACTGACTTGCTGAACCCGTTGGTCTCAGCGACCAACGCCTTGAGACGCTTGGAGTTACCGGTAGAACATTGGTCCTACTTGTTGGTGCACATAGTGCTGCAGTTGCTCCCCGCGGAGCTGAGGTCACGTTTTGAGCAGAAGTATGGTGGGGATAGTGCCACCCATCTTCCCCCCTTTGACGACCTCCTCAAATTTTTGGAAGACGAGTGTCGGTTTTCGGATAACACTCGTGGCGCCACGGGGTCACCCCCACTACCTTCTCGGCCTAGAGACCAGGGACGGACTAGGGCTCGGGGGCCTGTTGATGTTCGCCCCGCCCCCCGTTTTGCTGGCGCCCGGAGTCCTCGGGCTAGGGGGCCTGTTGATGATCGCCCCGCCCCCCGTTTTGCTGGCGCCCGGAGTCCTCATCATTGCGACTTTTGTAAGGCAACGGGGCATGTCATGGCGCGTTGCCCGGCCTTTTTGAATTTGCACGTAAGTGGCCGCCGCCGCATTGTCAACACACGCCGTTTGTGCTTCTCGTGTTTGGGGGCCCACTTCCATCGGGACTGCCCCGACCCCCGCCCGTGTAGAATTTGTAAAGGGTCCCACTTGGAGATTTTGTGCGCCAACGCGAACCGCTCCAGCAGACCAGCTTCTGAGGGGGGTTCGGGCAGGGGGGGGTACCCCGGAGACGAGCATCGGGCTGAGGCCCGCAATTCTGTACGCCGCACTCCACCCCCCGCGCAAGTTGAACGGGAGCCCCGCGAGCACCATTTGGTCTCCCCTCGTCAGGGAGAACGCGCATTGGCTGCTAGGCAGCAGTGGCCGGGTCGGCGCCGCTGCCTTTCCCCTCCGTTGGCGGAACGTCCCCGGTTGGAGTCGCGCCCTCCGCCATTCGGGCATCCGGTGGGATATGCCCCTCCAGTGATGGCGAGCGGCTCGGGACACCGCGCGGACGAATATTTTGATTGTTGGCCTCGTCGTGAACGAGGGCAGCCTGGATGCGGCGATCGGTCGCCGCCCAGGCATCGCTAAGAAATTGTCGCCTGCCCCGCTAAAGGACCCCCCCCCCCCCCGATCAAGACGGTTTTGTTGCCAACGGCCTCGGTCAAGGTCTGGGGACCCTTGGGTGACTCGATTGTGGTCTGTGCCATTTTGGAGCCCAGGGTTGCCTTGTGTCGTCTTGGTTAGCGGGACAGGTTGGCCTGAAGGTGAACGACTTTTCAGGCAAGATTTTGGGAATTGGCGAAACGGCTGTCACCACTGTTGAGGGAAGGACCTGGTTTGAACTCACCCTTGTGAGTTGTCTTTACCCTAAAATTGGTGCTCCTGCCCTTGTTATAACTGAACTTGGTTGGGACGAGCCACTTCGGGAAACCCTGTTGGAAGACTGGCTCCAACTTGTATCCGCACTCCCTGCGGTGTTTCTTGTGCGTCTTCTAAACCACGTTGCGCATACTTTGGGTGGAACTATCGACATTCGGGCTTCTTACGCCTGGACGGACAGTCAAATTGTTTTGTGTTGGTTGAAGACGTCCGTCCACCTTTTGGAGGTCCTTGTTGCGAACCGAGTGTCGCAGATTCAAGGTTCTGAAATGCCTTTGATTTGGAGGCACGTGCCTGGTGACCTGAACCTGGGCGATGTGGCCTCACGCGGGTGCATGGCCCACCACTTGATTGCTCACCCTCTCTGGTGGGGACCGGACTGGCTGACTCGCCCCGAGGACGATTGGCCTCGAACGCCAGTCTTGATGTCGGATCCTTTGCCCGGACTTGAGGTGTTCGCTGTTGGGACAAGGACCCTCCGTTTGATCTTGATTTTTTGATGAATCGATATAGCTCCCTCGACAAATTGTTGAACGTTACCTCGTGGATCAGGCGTTTTGGCCATAATTCTAGGAATCCAGGGGACAAGGGCCTGTCACCAGTTCTCTCTCCTCAAGAGCGACAGGAGTCACTCCTCCTTTGGGTCCGCTCTGTGCAGGCTGCACATTTTGAGAAGGAGATCGAGGTCTTGAAGTCTGGTAGGGTTAAGTTGTCGGAAGCCGTTAGTAAGCTGAATCCCTTCTTGGATAAGACGGGTCTTTTGCGTGTTGGAGGACGGTTGAGGCGCTCTAGCCTTCCTTATGGGACCCGTCACCCCCTTTTGTTGCCCAAGGAGGGCCACTTGGTTCAGTTGTTGGTGACTGATCGTCACATTGAAAACTCGCATGCCGGTTGCAATGCGCTGTTGGCCATTCTGCAGCGAGAGTTTTGGATTTTGTCGGCTCGTCGTACTATTCGTAGCATTGTCTTCCGTTGTATGCCGTGTTATCGGACTAAGGCCTCCACTATGCAGCCCCTAATGGGAGATTTGCCGGCTGATCGTGTCAATGAGGCGAGGCCCTTTGCTGACGTCGGAACGGACTTTGCAGGTCCCTTTTCGTTGAAAACGTCCACCCTTCGTAATGGTAAGATTGTTAAGGCTTATTTGTGTGTTTTGTCTGCCTGTCAACCAACGCAGTACACTTTTTTTTTTTTTTTTTTAACGTGGTAAAATTATCAAATAAGTCCTCCCACTTCGGGCAGGGTGGGAGGGACTGTCGGAGCTGGTAACCTCCCTCTCGACAGAGGCCTGTGTGGCGACTTTGGAAAGATTTGTGTTTCGCCGTGGGTTACCTTCTTTGATTAGGTCTGATTGCGGTACGAACTACAAGGGTACAAGTAACTATTTGAAGGAGGTATACGCCTTCCTTAATGAGAGCCAGGTTGACATTGGTAATAGTCTGGCCCGCCGAGGGGTCACTTGGTTGTTTGACCCGCCAGCCTGCCCCCATTGGGGGGGTATTTTTGAGGCCGCGGTGAAAGCGGCAAAGGGACACTGGCGGAGATTGTTGGGAGACACCGTTCTCACCTTTGAGAAACTAGCTACGGTATTTTGCCGCAGTGAAGCTGTGTTAAATTCGCAACCTTGTCAAGAATTCCAATTGATTAGCGGACGGGTAGGCCCGTCCGGGGGAGGGGGTAGATGTTCCGTCCGAAGAGAATATCTGCCCACATATTGGAAACCTGGGATATTTTGAACTACCACGCCGAATGTCGTCACCCTGTCTGACACGCGAGATTGCTAAAAGTGATTGTGCTGTGATGCTATCTGGACCACGCCATCTGAAGACAGGCGCCTTGTGAACGTCCAGAACACTTGACCATCATTACACTTTTCACTTACTCATTTCATGCTTATACACACACTTTGGACGTGGCCTCAGGAAGGTCGAAGCTTGGCGTCTACAGCTCAGGTAAGTGGTTAGTGTTAAATTGTGTAAAGTAATATTATATTGACTGGCCTAAGGCCATTGGTTAAGCAACGTTTAGAGCTCCACGTACCGTGGACTGTTCGGACACACCAGTATCGTTGCGCTGGCTTCTTGTAGTCCTGAACAGTCACGTAAACGTTTGAAGGTAAACATCAACATATAACTTCAACGAAAATCATTAAAAATAGTCTCATTACGCATCCATACGCTTATTAGTATTTAGCTTATTAGTCTAGCAGTACGATAAAACCGCTACTATAATAGGGTAGTTTCCAGTGTTACAAAATAATTATTTTATTTAGTCTATTAGATAGATTTTCAAAAAATTTGGTCTCGTATATTTTGCTTTTTCAAACCAAAAAAAAAATAAAAATAAATAAATAATATATAAAAATAATAAAGTACAGGAGTGGTAGCTGCTGACGTCACACATTGCTAAGAATTATACCGAGATGTGACGTGGCGAAATTTCAACTCACTGTATCGTCTTAATTTTTCAATTACGTGAAAAAATAAAAAATACGTGTCCAATGTTTTTTGTTAAAATACGTGACGGACTAAATGAAATATTTTAGGAAACTACCCTATTAATTATTTGACTACGAAATCGCATCGCATCTCAATAAAACGCATTTCAAAGAATACCACACGCGCGTGTTGGCTGTCTTTCATCCCACTGTCACCGTCGTTATTTGTCAATAAGGTTATTCAACCTCCACAGATAATACTAAGCTTTACTCTTCGCTCGACCGTGCTGCCATTACCATACCCATAATAAAATTTACTATTGGTTTAATAATTTATTTAATACAGTTTTTATGTTACTGTAGTTTCAAAAGTCTCGTTATTCCCGTGACCGAAAATGCTAGTCTCGAGTCTCGAAAATACTAAAAAATCGTCGAGACTCTCGAAATTTTTGAGACCGAGATTCCCGGGATGAAAGCCCTATTGGCAACACTAACAATGTGGATGCATTATTTTCTTTGACAATTACAAACTAAGCAATTTATTCAATAATTAAATAAGACGATAAGTGAATGCGCTAGTTACACGTGAAATTACGACGCAAGACGTCATAATTTAAATAAATTGGGCACAGGTAAAATGCGTCACGCGATATGACGTTCACAGTACAACTGATCGGCTGCGCGTCAAACTACTCCATTTAGGAGTAGTTTTTGTTGCTTCAGTATTAGGCGCGCTCACGGCTTCTGTTTATTTCTGTATTCTAAGCATACATACATTATACCCATTGAGTTAATCTATACATACATGCATTCGTGCAATTTGCTGTTGGGGAACCTCGATGTGTATCTACGCAGTCTAATTCCAGTCCAGCTTAAAGATGCTTACTTACTTTACATTTACATAAACCCAACCACATTTCAATAATTTTCCAATTAATATATCACTTTATTTCTATTTCAATTTAATTATTTGAGCTTGAAAATTTTAGAGCAGTCGTTGCACTACACAGGCACCACTTACTAGTTGTAGATCAAGGGTTCGAAAGGTTCCTAGGTACCTGGGTGTTGGCTCATTTTGCTAAGTTGATTTACACATCCACTAACCCGCGCTGTGGACCCGCGTGATGGAGTGAATGGGTCATATTATTCCTATAAAGTGGAGTCCTGCGTCTTAGCAGTAGGATCGTTATACGCAGGTTATGTTATGTCACTGGTGAACCAATGAACTCCATCTATCTATTTTGTTGTAAGATAATCTATTTCATTTTTTACATCCGAAGTTTCTCATCACCTATGAGAGCTTCGATATTATAACTTTTAAATTTCTGAAGATATCGTTGAACAAAAAATAATTGTGCTTTTTATATCTCATAAAAAATCAGGTATTTCCATTATGTATTTATTTATAACTAACTTGAACAATATGTCACAACAACCAGATGATTCATAAACGACCGACCTTCCTTGTGACAAGAGAGTTCAAGCTTTTCTTTTCAAACAAATTAGTCGTGTTAGACAGGTTGACTCACAAACGCATTGGCGTACCAAGGTCTCAGCTCAAAGAATGCAGTAAAGGTTTATCTTGTGTTAATTTAATCGTGAACAGCTCGAAAAGCGGACAGCTCATATTCCCGTAATTGTTATAGCGGTTATTACAGATTTTAATATAAACTTTTTTGTTTGATACACTATTATTAGATAGGTACACAATAATGGTGTAAGTTAGTATTTTTATCTCTCTCTTTATTGATATTATTAACGCATCCTACTATTTAAAAATAGTACATTTACATGAAAATAAATAGCGCAGTTGCCTTAATAAGTTATATAAATTCTACCACAAAACAACGAAAAAAGTATGCGGTATGAAATCTGCCGTTTACCTTTTGAGAGCTTTAAGGAGTAAAAATAATAACATATTTTTTGGCCCATAAAAATAAAATACATCCTATTACAATAAATATAAATAAAAACATTTTACCAAAAAATAAAACCGACTTCCATATCAAAACACTACAAAGCCAAAAATAATTTTAATTTCGGTATTCGGAGTTATTGGTTTTGTATTTTCCTTTTTTTTGACACCGCCTTCTGAAATTAAAGCTCTACTCTAAGCTCTACTTCACCATATGCATTGTGACGAGCATAAAGTGCTTAACATCCATATTCAAGAAGTCAAATCGCAGTCCACGAAATACTTATTATTGAGTACTTTCGGTGGCCATCTGTGATCTTCATCAACAGTTCCACTTTCTTAAATGGTGCTTTTCGAGAGCACCTGCACAAGGTACTATTAAAAATACCCAAAAACTAGAAAATATAAGTACCCTTTCAACCTAAAAAAAAATTTCAAATCGGTCCAGCCGTCTTCGAGTTATGAGGTACTTAACATACATAAAAAAAGTTCTGGACAAACTGAGAACCTCCTTCTTTTTTTGAAGTCGGTTAAAAATAACTTTAATTTCGGTATTCGGTGTTATTGGTTTTGTATTTTCTTTTTTTTTGACACCGCCTTCCGAAATTAAAGTTATTTTTGGCTTTGTAGTGTTTTGATATGGAAGTCGGTTTTATTTTTTGGTAAAAAGTTTTTTTTACGCTTTTTAGTGGGTCGGTTTTGTAATTTATCTTGTTACAAAAGCCAAAATGTCAACTACTTATCACCTTTTACAAAATATTTATTTTCCCGATTCAGAGCCGTTAATTTTTGAGGACTCCTGGTACTTCACCATCAGCTCCTCATGACCATATGCATTGTGACGAGCATAAAGTGCTTAACATCCATATTCAAATAATCGAATCGCAATCCACGAAATACTTATTATTGAGTAGTTTCGGCGGCCATCTGTGGTCTTCATCATCAGTTCCACTTCCCCAAATGGTGCTTTTTGAGAGCAACTGCACAAGGTACTATAAGAAATACCTAAAATGCTATAGGTGTGCCTATAATATTTGAAGAGTTCGCTCGGTTACTCCCGGATCCCATCATCAGATTCTGATTTCATAACAATGGTTGTATAACAATGGGACCAATTACAAAGTATTTCAAACGAAAAAAGAATTTTCCAAATCGGTCCAGCCGTCTTTGAGTCATACATAAAAAAACAGTTCAAGACGAATTAAGAACCTCCTCCTTTTTTTGAAGTCGGTTATTAAAAATAATATACTTATTATCATTTAACCACTCACTTCATAATATAACCAGCCTGTAAGGTTCCCTTTGCTGAGACAAATACCTGCTGAGGGCAGGCGAAGGGGTCTTTCGAAATCTAACTGACTACAATCACCCGGTGTTCGGTCTCCGGGAGCTGCGAAGTATAATTTAATGCGGCCGGAGTTGTCAGCAATAGTGACGGGGCCCCATAGGACCATTGCCGGTCGGGATGGCGGGAATGTTCTGACGAGATACCGCGGCCCCGGAACTTAAGGGCAATTGAAGGAACAGGGTGGGTTTTTAGTCAGTAGAAGTCTGACATTCCATTCCGCTCCACCTAGAGCGGGAGAAATCATTCAATGATTTTACAACCCAGAAAAAAATATGTTATTATTTTTGTCTTGGAATAAGCCCGTCATAATATTACTAAGCACTGCAAATTTTGAGAGCCTTAAGGAGTAAAAAAGCATAATATAATATAACCAGGCTGTGCGGTTCCCTGTGTACATACTGTTCCTGTAGCACAGGAGCCTGAGGGCAAAATAAATGGGTCGTAATCCACTATGTTGATGGATAAGAAAGAAAAAAACGAAATATGAGGACCGAGCTTCTATACTTCATGTCTTTGCTTTCATATTTCGCAAAACAGGAGACATTTTTTGTGAACGAATTGAAGTAGGTACGCTTACTTTGTTCGTCATCAACCTTATCTTCACTTAAGATCAGGTAAGTTAATTGGCAAAAACTGGCTTGGCACGTCATAGTTATGACGCAAAACTGATTTTTAGTTCCTACAAGGTTCACTTATGTTTATTTTTATAGCATATTAGTTGTTGGGAATTCCTTGCTTCCGTCAACGGGGTTTTCTCTTTGCATGTCCGCTTTTATCGAACCGGACACTATAGTTAATATAATCGGTCACTTATATATATGCATTTTCATTTGTTGTATTTGCTTAAAATATTTTATTAGTAGAAAAAATCTGAAAGAAACCGGACTCACTAAGAAAATTTCTTTTTTTTTGCAGGTAGGAAAGACATCGAATGACTTCTCCCGCCCTGGGCGAAGCGGAAGGGAGTGTCAGACTTCTACTGACTAAAACCCCACCCTATTCCTTCAGCTGCCCTTGCGTTTCGGGGCCGCGGTACATCGTTAGCATCACGAAGGAAACCTAGTAGTTAGATATACCTACTACAATGCTGGCGGGTAGGTTGTATCAGCAATGGCTGATTGCTCTAATAAGGTAAATTTAAATATAATTTTAGACTACTATATTTTATAGGGTTTGTTGGGTTGTCCACTGAAGAACTGAACACATTTTGTGAAGATTTTAACGAGTGAAGAATATTTTGATTATGCGCAAATAGATTCATTAAAACAGTATTTATTGAAATTAAAAATAATATCCTCCTGATTTTTAAATGGTGTTCTCAGAGTTGGACCGTTAAATAAAATGTAAGTGCTCCCAAATAATAGAATAGAAATATGTTTATTCGAATATAGACACTCACAACAACAGATAGTACATGGTTAAAAATATTACAAAAAAATAACAACAAAGATTGCGCCGAGCAATTCCACTCCGAAAGGATTACCAACTCAGCAGTTAATTTGCTGGGCGAGATACAATCAGCGTTGGTTTTCAGTTGAGTATATTCTATCTATTTATCTATCCATCTCATTGCATGTGTACGACGTTACACGTGTACGTGGTTTTCAACCGACGACAAAAAGAGGAGGTTATCAATTCGACGCGTATATTTTTTTTTTTATGTTTGATCATCGATTACTCGAAGACGGCTGAACCGATTTGGAAAATTCTTTTTTTGATTGAAAGGGTATACTTCGAAATTGGTCCCATTTTCATAAACGTCAGTATCTGATGATGGGATCCTGGAGAAATCGAGGGAACTCTTCAAATATTATAGGCACTTCTATGACGTTTTGGGTATTTATTATAGTAACTTGTGCAGTTGCTATCAAAAAGTACCATTTGAGGAAGTGGAACTGATGATGAAGACCACAGATGGCCGCCAAAACTACTCAATAATAAGTATTTCATGTGTTCCGCTTTGATTACTTGAATGTGGTTGTTAAGCACTTTATGCTCGTCACAATGCATATGGTGATGTAGAGCTGATGGTGGAGTACCAGGAGAACTCCTCAACAATTAACGGCCCAGCATTGGGAAAAGCAATATTTTGTAAAAGGTTATAAGTAGTTGACATTTAGGCATTGTAACTAGGTAAATTAAAAATAGACCAACTAAAAAGAGTGAAATAAAAACTTTTTACCAAAAAATTAAACCTCGTTTTAATTAAGGCTCGTTCACCTGCTTTGAGTATACTGTATAACTATCGGCCGGCTTCAAGGAACAGGAGCGAGCTACAAATTCATACAAATTCAAATTTATTAATAAGTTCTTTGCATTTCGTAAGGTGCGTATCATTTGCATTTCGATATTTTTTTATCGATTTATATTAATTATTTTATTAAATTTAATTTTAAATGAGTAGTATTAATTGATAGATTGGCTTCTACTCAGTTCGTCTATTATACCTTATTTTTTCAAGATGGTAAAAAGAGTCGTCGGTATAGAAGAAAGCATCCGGCCCACACTAGGAACGCCTTAAAGGGCTAAGGTCCGGATGCAACAATGTACATAAAGACAGGCCTATATACCATATGATTGATGGACACGGTTATGGAAAATAGGGTAAGAAAACCCATACACATAATGTATATTAAATAGTATATGATAATAAATTCCGACTATTGTATTTCCTGATGCGGAACTTTAAATATGTAAGGAGTGGAGGTGACTATTCATAAGTATTGATTGCTTATTGTTACTATAAAACTTTTAAGTCTAACTCGTGCTTAATCTAATAGTTTCAACACGTTATATTATGAAGAAATTGCTTAGTTTATATATGAAATATAAACTTTTAGTTGTCTGTTTAGTTTGCCTGGAAGATATCGCTCTTACTCTCAGCGATAGGACCGCCATTGTAACCAAAGTTTTAGTAATAGTGTTATTTAAGTGTGTTTCAATTTTTGATGTACAATAAAGTATCTATCTATCTATTCAAATATATCCTAATTTTATGAGAGAGAATGGCCCGTAATCCACTACGTGGGCACAGTGCAGGTTTGTGGCTGTCAAAAGTCTTCGAATTTTCGGTTCTAGGATATGACGATTTCCTTACAATGTTTTTCTTCTCCGTTTAGAGAGCATCGATGGTGATATTACTTATAAAAAGTAATACGTCTGCTTAAGTGCGAACCCACAACCTACTGGTACCACCTACTTACTACTCGTAATTCGTAACCTCATCATTCATCATAGTTCTCAGTTAAGTAAGATATTTTGTTTAATTCTAATTTCACATCCTGTCAAACTTTGGCACTATAAAATTGATAGACACGTGCTCAACTCTAAATTATGAGTTCAGAAACTAGACCTTAATTAATTCAACAACATTGCTCAGTTGTTGTACATAGGTACATATAAATAAAATTTAAGTATCTGTCTGTGATTTTAAAATACTGTGTTGTATTAAGTTGTTTCCATGATACTAAAAATACAAACTTAAAAAAAAACTGTCTATCCTTCTATTTGTCTGGACGCCGGAACGGTTGAACTGATTTCACTTGATGATTGAGGAGGTTATAGAGCAAAATACAGGTTATTTTTGTCCCAGAATTCCTGCGGGATCGGTGTAGATAAATACATTGATCTCGTGCGGGAAACCGAGAGGGTTTTCGAACGAAGTTCCGAGTAGTAATAAATAATAATTTTGAAACAAAAATATATAGCTGTTAATTCTGTGGCCATCTGCATTTATTTTAAATTCATGTTTCCATTTTGTTTACCGCTATTGCTATTTTTTCAAGGAACTCTTTTTCCAACTAAAATACGTCCCGACACTCTACAATCGTCACTTTGTAGCTACGCTTACGAAAGCTTAACTAATTAACCTGTAAAAACGTTTTAAGTTCTTTAATCTTGTATCCACGACAATGTGTCGTATCCGGCTGTGATTATGGTAATTATTTTATTATTGGTTTATAATAAGAGCTCAATAAAACTTAGTGACGGCAATATGTCACGGTTGTCGCCTGTATTGCCCGCTGGACGGAGTTAAGGCACAGTTCTCTCATTACTATTCTCTTATTGCCAGACTGGTTGACTTAGTGATTGCCGGTCCGACTGTTTGGTAGGAGATTAAAGAAAGTTAGCTTATAATACATACTTTACATACCACGTCCCCGCTTTTAGGACACAGGCCTCCTCATGGGCCTTAACCAAAGATTAGAAAACCACTTGATCGCGCATACGTTGCCCCGACGCACGAAAACTATGAGAGTTTTTGCTCTTATATATTGGCTACGATACACGAACCATTTTAGTTGTGACCAAGTATTAGGCCTGTCTGCATGCTAAACAATTACAAATTTTAAATTTTTGTTACTAATTTATAACGCATAATAATGCTTTCATGCGCGTTGAAGTGGTGTGGAAAACATTCCCAGACATTTAGATACCAAATGGATGATGATATGAAAATTATTTATCATTTAATCAGATTATAAGCTACCGCAGTGGTCTATTTAAAGTGGTGGTTTGGGTGGTCAAGAACAAAATTGTGTCACGCCTTTTGGAAATATCTCTTTCTTACATGATGAAATTCTAATTCTTTTGTCCCTGTCTTCCTTTTGTATTTTTATAGCTATAACGGCTGAATACGATATCGATAATTATAAATTTAAACTTTTTTTTTTAAATTCAGTTCAGATAGTTGTCATAAAATACCTATCTACATTAACCGACTTTAAAAAAAGGAGAAAGATCTGATATTTTTTCTTCTGTGTGACATGCATATTTTCATTTTAGATTTCCCAAGATTCCAGATTAAAAAGAAAAGTGGATGGATAAGGTTACTACGGAATATTGGTTTCTAGTTTGGTTTTTATTGATATAATGTTGAGAAAAGTCAAAATAATATAAGATCTATATCCAATCTTTCTAGGCTTCAAATAGTATGACGGAGTCTAATATTAATTAACTTGGACCTTTGCATTACAATATCGCCCTCGTAAGTTACTTTGGTTCCGGCGTTGCGGTAATGTTCTAATGAAATACCGCGGCCCCGGAACTTAAGGGCAGCTGACGGAACAGGGTGGGTTTTTAGTCAGTAGAAGTCTGACACAGGGACTGAAAACGGTTACGGTATACGGTTACGATACCTGTATAAAATAAATGTACCTTAATAAAATAAAGGTAAGGCTATACCGTTATTTAACCTTTATGCGATATCGGTACCGAAAAACATAGAATTGACCGTTGCAGGACGTGGGACGAGGGGTGTGAGGCACCGCAAGGGTGGACAAAGCACAGGCGTGCGCGGCGGCAAACCTATTAGAACCTGATTTTGTCGCTTGTCGCCGGACGCTCGCACACAGTGACCACTAACACTCTGTCAATAAAAGTTGTGTTGTGTGTGTCGTGTTATTTAGAAAATAATTATGGGATGTAAACGTAAAAACGCAATCTATGCTTTCTTTTTTCATTTTCAAAGGAAAATAATTCTTCTACCTGCCAAGTGCTTGGATGCTCAGCCGTAGTAAAAGTAAGTTCATATCTGATTATTTTATACAATAAACTCCAAACAAACGTCCAACATTCCAACACAAACAGGTATATAACCTATTAAAAAATACCCTGTAATAGATAGATAGATAGAATATACTTTATTGTTCACCAAAATGTAAACACACCTATTTAACAATATTGCTTATTCTATGGTACCAATGGCGGTCTTATTGCTGAAAGCGATATCTTCCAGACAACCTTTAGAAGGACTTTAAAAACTTTAATTAAAGTGGGGAGGGCTAAATTAGTGTCCTTACTACATTACTCATAAAAACAGAGAAACAAAAATTAAGTAATACATAGGTAATTAAATAATACAATACATATAATGTGTTCTTTAACATCAAGTGGAGAGACAACAAAAGAATAGTCATTAATTGGAAAGAAAATAATTAGCAACCGAGCTTTTAAAAGTAGCCAGTGACTGAGCTTGTCTTACTGACACCGGCAATGCATTCCAAAAACGAATAGCTTGCACCGTAAACGATGAGCCATAGAATTTAGTGAAATGTGCAGGCACTGAAAGTCTCAAATTCTCCGATGATCTCAAATCTCTTACATGTGTGTCATGAAGGAACTTAAAGCGTTCTTTGAGATAAAACGGAGTTGTAGGATTGAAGAGAATACTGTAAAGTAATGATAAAATATGTGCATTCTGGCGAAGGCGAATCGGCAGCCACTTGAGTTTAATGCGGAACTCAGAAACATGAGCATATTTGTGCAAACCAAATATGAATCTGATACAAAAATTTTGGAGTCGTTCAAGCTTATCTAGCTGCACTTCAGTAAGATCTGGATAACTTGCATCAGCATAGTCGAGAACAGGGAGAAGAAGGGATTGGGCAAGCGCAATTTTAGTGGCAGTCGGCAGGAAATTGCGCAATCTGCGTAAAGACCCCGCAGAGGCAAACCGTTTGCGGCTTACTTCTTGCTACTGGGGACCCCAAGACAAATCCCTATCAATATAAATACCTAGGTCTTTTACAGTAAGGTATAGCAGCTCCATCAAAAACGATTTGAGGAAGGGTCGCCCAGTTAATTTTGGAACGTAGCCTAGGGCTGCCAACAATAATGACTTGAGTCTTCGCAGGATTAACCCTCAAACCTTGATTCAAACTCCAATCAGAAATACGCGCTAAGTCTTTATATCACCACCAATCTTCGCCGCCTCACACAGTTCTTCAACGGGAGCTTGCGAATAAATTTGCAGATCGTCAGCATAAATGTGATAAGATGAGAGAAGTTCATTTGAAATAGAATTTATAAATATGGCGAAAAGAAGAGGAGAGAGAACGCCCCCCTGTGGTACGCCAGCAGTAGTATTGCACCATGAAGATGACGTACCTTCAATGCAAATACGTTGTCGGCGGCCACACAGATAACTACGAAACCAATCAATTGCTGTTGGAGATATGTTAAGAGAGCAGAGTATACCGAGCAGGACATCAAAATCGACAATGTTAAAGGCGTTGCTAAAGTCCAGTAACGAAAGGACAGTCAACTTCCTATTATCCATACCTGATCTGATATCGTCAGTAATTTTAACTAGAGCTGTGGCTCTGTGAGCTGTGTGGTACTGAACGAAACCCGGATTGGTACAAATTTAGGAGTTGGTTTTTACAAAGGAAGGCACTAAGTTGATTGTGGATAAGGCGTTCGAGGACTTTGGATAGGAACGGTAATATGGAAATGGGGCGGAAATCAGAGAAAGAAACAGGATTAGACTTTTTAGGGAGAGAAGTTATCTGAGCTTCTTTCCACAAAGATGGGAAAACACCCGAGGATACGGAATAATTAGGACATGGTAAATGACAGGAAGAATTTCGTCCAGGATAGGGAGTATCATCTTACGGCTAATACAGTCATTACCAACGGCATTTGACGTTATAGATAGCATGCTCTTCTTAACATCACAACTGGTAAATTAATTAAAAATAAAAGGAGAATAATTAGGAGTGGGAAGAGAAGAAAGATTATTTAGAGTAGTGGTTTTAACAGCAACATTGAAGCTACAAGAGGTGGAAAAATGTTGATTGAGCGATTCAAGGTCTATATCCTTAGGAATAGACTCTTGACGTGACTTCCCAATTCCAAATTTCCAGACTTTAGCTGGATCACCGTTTTCAACGGACTTATGAATGTGGCGGCGTTGGGCATCCCTACAAACCTAGTTGCTATGACTTCGGATAGCGACGTATTTTTCTCGACTTTCTCGACTAGGTCTGCACTTGAATTTAGACTTTGCTGCTGCCGCCTTTCTTTGTACAATTACTTTCACGTCATCTGTTAGTCACGGAGCAGGTAGATGCTTAATCTTTACCAAACGAACAGGTGCATGCACGTCATAAAGCTTGTTAAGATTGGAATTGAGGAGGTTAACTTTGTCATCAATCGACTCTACATGAACAAGATCAGACCAGTCAATATTGCTAGCATCTTCCCGAAGACTTTCCAAGTTCATTCCACCAAAACTGCGCTGAAGAATACTTTTGGGTTTTGACTTAGGAGGACGAATTTGCCACACTATAAAAAAGCATTGGCGCCGTTAATGGGCCTTCCATTTAACTAAATTAACAAAATTATCTTATCTATGGTTAATCATTGTTCATATACTAGATGGTTAAACTAAATAATGATTAAAAGAAATAAATGATTCAATTTCAATATTTTTTTTATTAAATTTAACAAATAATCCTAGGTAAGAGACAATCATATGGCTTAGATACAATTTAATCAGCCTTTAATTAATAAGAATATGTAATTTTTATGCGTCACTTTTCTTCACTATATTCAATATTTCCTTCATTTTATTGTAACGCATGTTTCCATGAAACTTAGACATCTCCAATGTTACTATTTTCGCAAAGAACTCGTTTGGTTTGGTTTTGGTTTGGTTTCTTTCCTTTTGTATACTTTGTGTTGTGTGCTTTGTGGCATGTGCCGAATAAATATATTTTTCTTTATTTCTTTCTTATATTCAGCTTCTTTTTCTGCACTCATGTTGCAGCCTTCGTATTCCGTCATAGTACCAATTTCTCTTGTTGTTGTAATAGTGTTATATTTATGGGTACACATTTCTCCAGAGTTGGATAAATCATCATTAGTATGATAATCACGCAGATCCTTATGTAAATCAAAAGTGTAAGGTGCCCCATGGATATTTTTATCGATTTTTATCGAATATATGAAACCATCAAAAGGTTGAGAATCCGGAAATTTGTCTTGTGAGTAACAGAAGGTTTCCTGGGTATTAGTCGGCACTCTGGATATTTTTGGTGAAGTTTCGTATTCCGTTGACATATTTTCAGACTGGGAATTAAGATTTTTGCGAATGTTGTCACGTTTCTTAATCTTGCTCTTATCTGAAAAACTAATGAGTAAAAATACCTACTAAAGTCCAGTCGATGAGTTAGCTGAAGAAAATATTATACACTAACACTATTGTTCTACACTTTATTACAGTATAAGTATCCACATAATTATTTATTACTTACCTTTTTCTGTAATTATAACTTTTCGTGTGCTATTTGACATTGCCAAACTAATGCAATTTGATGAGAAACTCGCGCTACCGAACAAGGGCCAGTAGGTACCTATAGGTACTTTTCCTATCTCAATGGGGCCAGGGGTGGTCAATATCCGTCTCTTTCATATCTTTATTAATTAAGGTTTTAGTACCGCTACCGAAATATACCTTTTTCTATTTATACACAAAAAGTTTCGGTACCGAAATCAATTTAGATATCGAAATAAAGCGGCAACCGTTATTTTTCGGTTTGACGTCATACCGCAATTTAAAGATAGAGTAATTTTTGGGTTATTCAGTCCCTGGTCTGACACTCCCTTCCACTTTACCCAGAGCGGGAGAAGTCATTCGATGATTTTCCCACCCAGGAAAAAAAACAGGTTCCTTTGTTTCGATGTCGAGTCATCTAATGACTCACCACCAAAAAAAATAATTATTACCGAGTGCCTGCTGAAGCTACAGTTGTTGACACAACTGATTTTAATGAAAATATATTTATTATGGAATATAAAATAAATATAAAAAAATATATAAAAATAATATATGGCCGGCTACATTGTCCATGCTCTGATAAAGCAAATAAAATGCCTAACTTGTATTGGAGCGTTGATTGGTGTTACAAATCAAAACGCCTTACAATTTCAAAAAGACACTAAAAACAAGTTATTGTACGGATGCACCACAGAAATAGAAATTTGTCGTCGTTGTGAAATTTATATTAAAAGGGCGATCAACGAAAGTGGTTCGAAAGTGCTGTCTCAGAAATATAATTCCAATTATTTTATGAGATCGGTTTTAAAATCGCTGATTGGGTATAATTTATTCCCGGATAATATTTTCATCAAAATGAAATAGAAACTACCAATCATTTGATTGAATTAGCAAGATGCATAATTCAGAAATATATAGACACTCGGTTATCATTTTTTACCAAAAACAATCAGGACCCTAAAACTTTAATTCGAAAAACATTTACCAAATTAATTCATTTTAAGAATCAATAATAACAGTATACTTGCTTTTCTTTTTGTAAGTGAGACTGATAATGATTAAATATTATTATGTGATTTTATTGAGTATTTTTTATAATGTTAAACTTCATATATCGATATCGATAACTTTCCCTCAATCAAGTAGAGCATTCCCTAACTATATATATATATCTGTGAAGCTTGACCTTGAACTGACCAATTGCAGTAGCGCATTTTTTCTTCGCCTCCCAACCCGTATTGATGAGTTGTGTTCTTCAAAGAAATCGGCCTATACGTTCTCTAGGTTAAATACTCTCTGGCCTTAACCCATTCACGCGGGCCCATTCCGGGTGGGTGAACATTGCATGTGTCTTTGGATTTTTCGGTCCCAGCACATCTCGCTCATCTCACGACTTTTTCTTTTAACGTTCTTAGATCATTAGAAATGATTAAAATTACTGAAACCACAATATGAAACTCGTAAAAGGTGTCTCTAACCACTGGGCCTGGGCCATCTCTACTCAAAGTTCAGTAAATATAAAAGTTATATTCAGCGTTCCATAGTTGTGATGTATGTTGTGTTGTAACAGAAACCTATTTCTAAGACTCCGCAGTCCTTACATTTGTCTATCAGTCATAGGTGTCATTTGGCTATGTGTAAATATGTATATCGTTATTGTTAGACAGTTGACTTTTTACAGAGTGTGTATTTCTATGGCCGCTATAATAACAACAATATACTACACATAACCGAACATTTTTCAGTCTGTAGTAAGTTAACCTGACTCGCAATTCGTCAGTATTATTTTTATAAACAAGTCCTTCATTCACAGAAACATATTCAATAAAACCCAAGTAACTATATCATAATAATGATAAGTTATGTACAGGCATATAAATGAGGGGGGCAGGAAAAGCATTCATTGGGCATCAAAGTGCTCGTCTGGTAAGAGAACACTGGCAGTATAATTGTCACGTTGCTTGGCAATGTTAATTATTTGATGGAAGCAAAGACTAGATTTCTAGTCACATTAAAATACGAGTTATGAGATGATTTTAAAGTTCTCTCCTAAAAAATGTATCGTCGAAAGCAAAAAGGGAAGAGAATAAGATAGCTTGCAATATTAGGATAATTAAGTGGTATATGTAATTCTAGATTTTAGAAGAATACCGATGTCTGCTAGAAAATATAACGACTATGCCTTAATAGAAGTCGGTAGCGCCTTATTGTGAGGGCGGGGCACGTTCACCGCGCATTGGTCTGCTGCCTGTCTCAATTGGAATGTAATCAAATAACTCAATGTACACTACCGGTAGCAAAAGTATAAATCACTGCCTTAGAGAAAAAAAAAAAAAAAACAAATTACCTATGCCTAATAAGAAACTCGTCCTATTGTCCTTTCAACGAAAATTTTCAAACTAAGTATAACCTTGCAAACGACTTATCAATTTCTTTGATAAGTCGTCGTTCAAGCAGTGCGTTTATGGAATGCTTTATGCATATTTTTCTGTAAGTTGTCAGTAAAAGATCGCTTTAAGCAATAGGTAAGTCCATCCATTGTTACACCATTTTATTTGAAAAACCCCCTATTTGAATTTAGTAATGGCGTACAAAAAGGAATATATAACTGTCTTTTTTTGAGCCACCTCTCCACTTAATCAAATACTATGCATATACGATATATTCATGTTTTTATGGAAATATAAAAAGTTATTTAAAACTGCGAATGATATAATTATGTCCTCGAAACCGACGAGACCTTTATAGGCTCGTACTAAGCAATGTTCCAAGGCTTGCAAAATATAACAAAAGCTGCTTAGCTGTGTGTGTACATATTTTTAATAAATTACCTGTTGAATTTAAATTGTTAATTACGAATTAATTTCGGTAGTCGGTGTTATTGGTATTGTATTTTATTTTTTGTCACCGCCTTCCGAAATTAAAGTTATTTTTGGTTTTGTAGTGTTTGGATACGGAAGTCGGTTTTATTTTTTGCTAAAAAGTTTTTTATCACGTTTTTCGTGAGTTGGTTTTTAATTTATCTAGTTACAAACATCCCAATTGAGAACCTCCTCCTTTTTAGAAGTCGGTTAATAATGCCCTATAATACAGTCAGCGTCAATTAATTAGTGACACTCAGGGTATTCAAATTAATAGACGCAACCAAAAAGGCAATAATATCGGTACAAACGATTTCCTTATTGTTGTCAACAGTACATTCGCTCAATAGGTCGAAAAGTTTAAAATGTCATATAGGTCGGTTCAGTCACACCGCCATAAATATGGTTACAGTTGGGTTACAGTTGTCCCGCCAATGGTATCCAAGCATTTCAAGTGTTCAAAAATATGGAACACATTGGAAAAATAAACTTACCTGCTAGGTAATTTAAGTATTATTTCTCACAGCGATTAATATTAAAACATTTAACACACAAAATGAACGGGATAGAAACTACTGCCGTCCTTTTCATTTTAAGCGTGACGTCATAAAAATCTCTTTGGTTTTGTAAAGAATTTTGTGCATAGTCGTTTACGTTACTTATATTGTAAGTATGTTTACTACTTACAATATAAGTAATGTAAATTACCTGTTGAATTTAAATTGTTAATTACGAATTAATTTTGGTAGTCGGTGTTATTGGTATTGTATTTTATTTTTTGTCACCGCCTTCCGAAATTAAAGTTATTTTTGGTTTTGTAGTGTTTGGATACGGAAGTCGGTTTTATTTTTTGCTAAAAAGTTTTTTTATCACGTTTTTCGTGGGTTGGTTTTTAATTTATCTAGTTACAAACATCCCAATTGAGAACCTCCTCCTTTTTAGAAGTCGGTTGATAATGCCCTATAATACAGTCAGCGTCAATTAATTAGTGACACTCAGGGTATTCAAATTAATAGACGCAACCAAAAAGGCAATAATATCGGTACAAACGATTTCCTTATTGTTGTCAACAGTACATTCGCTCAATAGGTCGAAAAGTTTAAAATGTCATATAGATCGGTTCAGTCACACCGCCATAAATATGGTTACAGTTGGGTTACAGTTGTCCCGCCAATGGTATCCAAGCATTTCAAGTGTTCAAAAATATGGAACACATTGGAAAAATAAACTTACCTGCTAGGTACTTTAAGTATTATTTCTCACAGCGATTAATATTAAAACATTTAAGACACAAAATGAACGGGATAGAAACTACTGCCGTCCTTTTCATTTTAAGCGTGACGTCATAAAAATCTCTTTGGTTTTGTAAAGAATTTTGTGCATAGTCGTTTACGTTACTTATATTGTAAGTAGTAAACAGCTGACTGAAAATAGCTGTAAACCTCATTCAGATCAGTAGCAGGTGCTTATAGTAATTATATGATTCAATATCTTGTTCATGTCAAAAATTTATATTAATAGGTACGAAATTATTTCTTGTTTAACTTGACTTTTGTAATTAAAATGAACACATTCCGTGAAAGTGACTTGATTAAAAGTTTCGATCAAGTTACTTTGGCATTCGTCCATATAGAGCACTGAAAACTCTCATCGTGTGTAAAAATAAAAAACATGTTTTTAGCTCTAATTATCTTTATTTCTTAAATTAAAATGGTATACACCCGCCGTCTGCTCGAATTACGTCAGAAAGACGCATGGATTTTACCTCATTGTAGCAAAAATTGTCTCGTCTCATGGACTTCAAACTTGAAAATTCACCAAACCAAATCAAACATGGTTTTGCAATGCACCATCATTGCCATCTCTCAAGCCGGTATAGAGCCGGATGGTATACGATATTTCTCTAAATAAAATAAACAAGCAGAATCTGAAGAGATGCGAATAATATTATCGAATAATTCGATAAGTTACTCATCTAAAGCGATCCTTGTAATATTCCCAGTTCATTTGAAATATCTGTTACAGAGACACGTTCCTCCCTCAAATATTTATTTTAATGTTTAGTTTTGTCACTACTGCGATATTATGTAGCCATATTTTAGCATGAAACACGATTATTGCTTTAATAAATATTATTTTTGGCTTGCTAAAGCAAGCCAATTGTATTTGAAATTGATTTGACTGATAGATAATTGACATGCAACGATAAATAATACAATGACAGGCAAACAACACTAGATTGCCTAAAGAGGTTTTCATCTTTGGGAAACCGTTTATTTCTATAACATGCTAGTTTATTTTTCTAATGTGTTCCATATTTTTGAACACTTGGAATGATTGGATACCATTGGCGGGACGACTGTAACCATTTTTATGGCGGTTTGACTGAACCGATCTATATGACATTTTAAACTTTTCGACCTTTTGAGCGAATATACTGTTGACAACAATAAGGAAACTTTGCTTGAACCGATATTATTGACTTTTTGTTTGCGTCTATTAATTTGAATACCCTGAGTGTCACTAACTAATTGACGCTGACTGTACACTAGCTTCTGGGAGCATAGTTCACGAGAAAATGTATCTTTCAGCGAAATTAATGCAGCCCATGAAACTTGTTGATAATGTAGCATCATATTGTTGAAAAAAAAAGCTGGTCCAGTAGTTTTGCTGGTTCTCATTACTTAGAAACTTAAAATCAAAACTTCCCTCTTTATAATATTAGTGTAGATATAGGGGAATTAACCCACACATGCTTCTAGGAGTAGTTAGCAGTATTAAACCCACCATACATTGTTACAAGCCATCCGCGGCTTCATTGAGCGTATTCCCGACAAAGGCTTTCGCTTTGCAAAGTATTTCAAGTTTCTGTGTCTATGCTATTGTTTGTCAGTCACGGAATTCCGTACATAAGTTCCGTGACTGATCAAACTAACACATACTGGTACTAAAGTCTATGCATTGAAATTTATAAGTAAATCAACATTTCTTAATTAGTGCTGAGTGGTTTGTTTTGGAGGTAGGGTTAGAAATAAATGTTACAGTCACGATTCTTTGTTTAACTGTCGGTTAGTTAACATAACAATAATATCTTTGAACTATACAACTCACTGTACTGTCTCAATATAAATTGTAATTAATTATATGTGAGGTAGTTTTCATTGCCGGTTTAATTCATTTGTGTGCTGCAATTATGTTTAACTAGCTTTTGCCTTCGGGTTCACTCGCGTAAAGTAAAGTTCTGCATCAGGTGTTTAAGTTTCCGATATCAATTATAGTTTATATGTTGCCCAGACTTGAAAATTTTTGTTATATATAACAAAAAAATTCAAAAAGTTTCTTTCAAATCCGTCTCGTGTTGCTATTTGCAAAAATTTTTGGCCCACCCTGTATTTTATGTATTGATTATGTGCTTATGCGGACGAAGATACATAGACATGCGTGGATTGTCCAATTGGAGCAATTTATTTGCACAATACCTACTGTATTGGGTTTAGTACCTATAGCAAGAACTTGATCTCAGAAAGTTTGATCAGAAAATCTACTGTCAGAAATCATGTCTGCAATTTTCATAATCAGTTTATAACTTACCCACTGCTGTGACACAGGCCTTCTTATCTCTGTCAGGGGGGCTGTTATCCACTGCGCGGGTTCAGTGCGGTTTGGTGGATGTCGCATGTCTTCGACTTTTTTAATCATATGATTATTTTTTAAACCAGTGATTGTGATTAAAATTAAACAAAGTAATGTCCGGACTAGTTACGAATTGATGACCTACAACAACTCGTTAGTTGTGCCCGTAACCTTTGGTCCATCAATGCTCTGCACACTGCTGTACTGTATGTAAGTGGCTAACACTAATTATTAAGTTAATATAAATTATAACAAAACTGAGATCTATGGCATGTCAGGATCAAATATAATTATGAAAAATTTTTCAGCGAAAAAACGTAGTCTACGTCACTATCCAGCTCTTTAAACTAAAAGAAGAGATCTAGCAATGTGAGTATAATTTTACTAGCAATTTTTTTAACCCTTCCAATTAAGCAAAATATTCATTAGTCTGAGGTAGGTTCACGGCAATAGTGTACTGGGTGGGGTTCGAACCCACAACCTCTCGATCGTCCGACAATTTAACCATTAGGCTATTGATGCTTCGTTGATCCGTTATTCCGTTTTGACGTAAAAAAGGACTAACAAACAC
This sequence comes from Tholera decimalis, assembly GCA_943138885.2. Classification (NCBI taxonomy): domain Eukaryota; kingdom Metazoa; phylum Arthropoda; class Insecta; order Lepidoptera; family Noctuidae; genus Tholera; species Tholera decimalis. The sequence goes on along the minus strand of OW964567.2, from coordinate 23,761,825 downwards.
ACCGTCACATTAACCCTTAATTCACCAGGTGAAAGAAACTAACGTAAACTCCCACTATGAGTCCCAGGGACTCACATGTATTATTTTAATTTTTCTATAAATAAAATAACTATTATTTCAAATGCTTTTTTTTATTAACTTCTTTACCATTAATTGAGTACTAAAATGAACACAATAAACTTGGCAAAACTCTTGAGATCATCTTAGAAATTATAGGAATTAAATTTAACAGCCTAAAAGAAAATAGTTTTTTTTAAGTCTCTTAAAACTGTCAAAAACTTCTGAAAAACGGTAGTAACTATCTTTTATATTTTCATAATAGACTACAAAATAAAATAAAAATAACAAAAACATGTGCTTCTATATAAAAATAAAAATTGTGCAACGGGTTTCGGCCAATACCTAAGAGCAGAGTTATGGTGATCAGTTGATGGCAAAATAATATCCTGAAGGTTCTGTTGATGACTGCTACTTAGTTGACTATCATCTTCTTCGTTGTCACTCCCAATTTCGTCCCAATCGTCGAGTTGTTGTTGAAACCAAGAATCCAAAACTGAATTAGCATTTTCCACATTTACATACACTGATGAAGTTTTTTATATGTTTGTGTGCCATTTATTAGATTCTACAACAATAAAAACATTACGAGATTAATAAATTATCAATAATAAATAAAATCCAGTAATAATGGCAAGAAATAGAGGCAGTGAAAACATAAATTAAACATAAAAATTATAACATAAAACATGGTGGTAACCATGAGTCCCAGGGACTCACTTGGCGTAATAACTCACCATATAAGAGCCGTACGCGCACGTCTGCTCCACCCCGTATCACCCGCGACTCTGCAGGAAGGTACTGTGGCGGGGAGCAATGAAGTCGCGAAAATGAACGAAATATGTAGTTATGAAATTTGAATGTGAGTCCCTGGGACTCAGGTGGTGAATTAAGGGTTAATCATATTGGTCTGAATTTATACCAACTTACCTTATGCACGGTTTCTATAGGATAGGCAAGCTTCAACCGAGCGGTGTTCGAAATTAATAATTTGAAGACTTGACGAGTCGGGGTGTTCATAATTGTGTTCTTTTTTTAATTAAAACGACCTAGAGTATTGCTCCAAATTACGAAACTAGCATCCACTGTCAAACAAGGCTGAAGTCTGTGTATCAGCATATGGCGCCGCTCACCTCAATAAATTTAAAATTTAGATTGCCTTAATAACAAAAAGAACTAAAGTTGCAGCAGTGTAGCAAGTCCTCCAAGTTCTCAACTCCCAAGTAATAATGCGTATCCATACAAGGTGTGCAAAATTAGTAACAGTCAGTAGTAAATGTAGCTACTATCTGTCATAATTAACGTCGGCCTAATGTCGTGAGTTCATGACTGTTTCGTTACCGACCGGGAGCTAACCAGGGCTGTCTGAAACCAATAATATTCTTGGTTGGCAACAAAAAGATGTTCCTTACAAGTTTTCGTGTGATGGACAAAAAATTTTGTCCCCAATACGTAGTTTCAACTATAGCTTTAACAACTGGCTGTGTGTTGATACTAATTTTATATGAAACAAAGGCAGGAAGATGTTGATAGCAATGACTAACTGAAATGAATGTGCATACTGGCATAGTACTATGCTGAGCGATGATCGTTTTGCCTGTATGTGACACATATTTTCGCTCTAGTTTAAATTATATTTCTGTTTTCTTTTCTCATTTTCTTAAATAATATGAAAATATAAATGCATGGTAAAATAATTTATCAAATAGAAGTACCTATTAAGGATGTCATTAAGAACATGGCGTCAGCAATAATTTTTGGTGGGGGCAGTACCATAACTAGAAATATAATATGAGCTGGTAGCACTTTGGTCAGCCCTATTATGTACGTGAAATGAACCAATAAATTACGTTTAGATCAAGATTAAATAACAATTACAAGCCATTTTAGTGCGGTCACCTGCTGGGTGACACCTGAATCGAAAGGTGACACGCACAAAGCGAATTCAGTGGCGTTGCTGCCATGTTGAGTAATTTTGGTAATGCCTATAATAGTATCGAGAAGTAGTAGTCCAATTACTAAATACTAAAATAGTTTTTTTCGTGGAATAATCTTGTAATTGCTCCTTGCGCTCTGGACGTCTGGAGTAAGACTTTTATTGACTAAACTCCTACCCTTTTCCTTTAATTACCCTTGTGTTCTGAAGCCACAGTATCTCGCTAAAATGTAAAGCGAGATACCGCTTCTAATACTCCTTATTTCAGAACATATCAATAAAGAAATAAAGACCTTAAAAGAGGTAAAAGAGTTAACAATTAGCAGTCTCATTGCTAACAGAGACAAATTTTTAACAGATAAGCTTTGGATCGATTTTATACTGGCAGAGATAAAATGTCCATAGATCTGGTCATGTTTAGACTTTAGAGTATTCCTAGTCAAGAATAAGGTATCAAAATTTCGCCCTACTAGTCTCCACTAGCTGCAATTCGATTTCGGACTTCAAAATCTCTGCCCCCTATACGATTAATTTAATAATAAAACAAATATGTCCTCATTCACTAGATCCGAAACGAGTAGAGTCATTGGCCAAAAGATAAGAGGTGTCTACCTCTAAAAAGTTGGACAACGTTTTTTTTTTTGTATAAATATCGCCTTATACCAACTCTCCAAATCGGATATGTACCTTCCCCAGATAAAGTACTAATTTTGCCACGTTTTTGAAGTCACATAGCCTGAGGTGGAAATCCAATGAATGAATGAAGGGGCGGGCGGACACTCGTGTTCACTCGCATATTTGCGCCGGCAGCTGCGGGGGCTTAACTCGGACCCCGACATCACTTATCAGTCGCGTTAGCCGAGCCCAACTTCGCACTATCCATCGGCTATTAAAGAGAGACACCAGCTACAAATACAGCAAAGCAGTTCAAGCAGCATTGTGTGGGAACAACAAGGGGTTGTGAAAATGTTTTAACGAGATACCACGGCTCCAGAACACAAAGGCAAATGAAGGAGCACACACAAGAAGGTGGGTTTTTAGACAGTAGAAGTCTGACACTCCCTTCCGTTCCACCTAAAGCGCAACTAGTGATTTTGTGATTTTTGTCCAAAAAATGGTACAAATAACGTCCCAAAGTTCGTTAGCAGCGCTTGGGCTTTAAACTGTCAATCCTAATAAAGAATTACGCACAATAGGCCTCGAGCTATTCCGAACGATTTGCTACCGGATCAAAATAGTTTCTTTAGCGTGTTGATATAAATATTAGATTACATTTATATTCATAAGTCGAGATCTCGAGACGGAACACTTGGACGGTGGCCCGCAGAGCGTTTGTTACTAGTGCGAACCAGATGCATAATTTAATGATCCCGATAAGCTTGTAGAAAATTATAGTACAATAGCAACGTCACGCTACGGTATGCTCTTGAATCGTGATCCATTCTCATAATAAAATCTGATAGTAGGATACCTTTGACCTTACTTTAATCATACGTAATGAAAGGTCTGACAGTCGAAAGTGTCTAGATAAAAGATCTATTCTTAGGAACGATAATTTACCTGATGGTGATATGTATTTATATTTCAATACTAGCCCCCCTAGCCCGCCATTTTATTCACATCGACTTTGCAAACAATTTTTCACCCTCTGATTGAGTCTATTAGAGGCTTTGTTTGACTTTAACTGCCTTCACACTAATTTCATCAAAAGCAATTTAGACAAACGCAAACGATTAAGTGTAACAGACAGACATAGTTTAACATTTAGAATATTAGTGTTATACAGCATGATTGCAGCTAGTTTTCGAATCAGTTGACATAACCATTGTTTTTGAAGTAGCAATCGTATCCATTGCCTGTGTTACATTGGCGGCTATATGTTTTTTTTTTTTTAACATATGAAGCAACGGATTATAAATTTGTAAGGATTTGTCATTTTAAAAATTACTCAATTAGGGTAATATAGACTCAAATTTAGGATAAACAGATTTATAGCTAAGCCAGAGGTTCAAGTGTCGTCGTGTATATTTGTGTGTGTGTATTTTGTACTGGAATAGAATTTTCTCTCATTATTGTGATTAATTCCATGTATTCTACTTCCATCGGCGCATACGCAAGTTGTCAAGTGAAAAACTTGTTTCAAAATTAAGCGCGTGTCAAAGAGACGAGTAAATGATATTAATTGCAATTGTTGCGAGTACAAGAAACTGCTTCCATGAAATAAAGACCGGTCTATCAAGACTGGGTTACTTGGGTTGGTTTACGCAACATCTATTGTTATCACTTTAGTTGACTTGAGAGTTTGTTAGGAGATGCGGGGGAGGGGGAAAAATTGATTAAGGATAGATTTTCCATAACAATTATAATTGTTATGGAAAATCTATCCTTAATAATTATTGACATATGCAACAAGTACACACAGTAAATAGAAACAAATTACATCGTATTATATTTATTTTATAAAAAGTATAAAAATAAAATATAAAAATGAATAGGTACCTACTAGGACGATTTATATTACAGTGTGTCTCACGGCTGCAGCTGCTCCAAAGAGGCCCAGTTCAGCAAAATGCCGGACAACTCGTGCCTGACGCTGGTTTTCAACTGGACCTAATGATGAGTGTACGGATGTAGTATTATAATAACATACATATAATATTAAAAAAATTGAAATAATAATATAATATTTTAATAATCTAATTGATATACAATACAGTACATATGTGTATTCCCTGTAGTTCCACGCGCACTGCCCGTACACCACAAACCCACCACATTCCACCCAAATTGGCACACAATGATATCAGGGAATCATTTAAATGTATGTACCATATCCAGTCTCCACTGTACGTCTATCAAATACTGTGGCAAACGTTTTCTGAAGGAATTAGACGAGTTGGATGTTCTAATAGGAAGCGGCAGATTGTTCCAGATTTTTGATGCCGCATAACGGAAACTGTCTCTGAATGCTGCCGTGCGGTGAGATCGAGATGCAAGTATACAAAACCTTCGTGTGTGTGTGTGCAGTGGAGACCCAGTGGTTAGGTACGTCTTGCGAAATGAACGTTGGTTCGAACCCAGTTAGGCACATTATTTTGTGTAGGTTATATCATGATCACGGCTCTAAATGTCTAATAACCGAATGTCTTCGAATATTTCGAAAACATGCAGCAACTCGCATTGGACCCGTATAGTGAATGACGGCCTATAATAGAGCGGAGGCTTGTAACCGAGCAAACGGGAAACGAAATAGGCTGAATTATTATATTATTTGATGAACACATGCTAGGATGAATTTTTTTAGTCGGCTACATCCAGATAAGTGTAAATCGATGGAATGCGATTTCATCAATCGACTGGTTACTCATCTGAGGGCAAATGAATGTATGAATTAGGCAGGCAACAGCGACTAATAACGTATTGTATATACGTAGCATGTACCAACATCACAGCACTAAAAACAATGCAAACCCTAGGAGTACTAATCAATAGCAAGAGCACGATACGGACGTACCTATATGCTTGCGCGGTTAGATTGCAGTAGTAACCTTCTTTATATTATCATATGTTGTAATTGCAGAGTGTGGTCTCTGTATTTATCTATAAGTTACTAGCATCTGCCCGCAGCTTCCCTCGCGAGTAAAGTAGCCTATGTTACTCTCCAGCCCAACTACTATCCCCAGACCAAATCAATCTTTTGCGCAGTTTTGACGTTTTTTTTTATTGATTCGCGTTTGAACACCATCTCACCTGATGGTAAGCGATGACGTGGCCGAAAATGAAGCACGCTTACCAAGAAGTAATCTACTCACTCTTTCTTTAAAGAAAGAGCCACGGATTAAAGCTATCAAGAAAAACAGACTCCGGCAGGGAATTCCACTCCTTAGCCGTACGCACAATGAAAGTATTGACGTGTAAAACTTCCGAATTTAATAATATTTGTCTGGATATTTCATTGAGTAAGACTAAACCGTTAAAACGTTCGATAGTCTTCCATCCAATCCGTCAATCTACCAAAATGAAGCTACATTTATCCCCGAAATCGATTCATTCGCGTTACTTATCTACGACTCCCTCACATTTTGTTACTTTACATGAAGAACCACATTCTTATTTACTACCTATACAAATGTCACCGTACAAATACCTCAGTACATTCATACTTATGTTCTATATAAACAATAGCTAGACGCAGACACCGACATTCCTGACGTATCTGTTCTGAACCCAATCCTTTCACTCCATGACATTATGAATTCGGCACTCTTGTTCTTGGAATAAGCTTCACAATGCTTGGCTAAAATGTGTTGTATAGTTTACTCAGGGCCGCGCCGACATACCAAAGTGTCGATGTCGGTGCACTTCCTATATTTTTATAAGCAAGAAATACCGTACTACGTTCTTATGCAAATTAGGTATTGGAAAGCTGAAATTGAACTGAGATATTAAATTCAGGTGGTCGTTTCGAAGTTAGTACTAACTTAGAGTGCTTGTCTGGAAGATATCGCCCTCAGCGATAAAACCGCCATTGTAACCAATATTTTTTATAATAATTTAATTTAAATGTGATTCAATTATTGGTATATAATAAAGTATATTCTATCTATCTATCTATATGGGGGACTAAATTAAATTAATAATTATGCTCAGTCGAAGATTTGGCAAGTATTCCTATTGTTAAGGTCAAGAAAACAATGTTCCGCAGCTTCAGTAAATTATTCTAAATACCAGTATTATGGATTTTTCCAAACAAAGTTGGATATGTTAGTTAATGGAGAGCACATGAAAAGGCAGCTTACCAAATCTCTCATCAACCACCATAAAAAGCCATTGATGCAGTCGCTGTGGCTGAAATATGCTAGATTGCATCATAATGATAAAAAAAATGATTTGATTGATACATTTGAAGTCTTAGGGTACACACATTTGGTTTTCAAAGTTCTGTGGGAGACTGGTCCCTAGACTAATCTGTGTTTCGGGATATCAGGTTCCCACCATCCCTCGGACAAGTTAACATTTCAGTTTGAAAGATAAGATTTAAATATGTACACAGACACTTTTAAACATTGTATTGTGTTAACTCTGGCTACAGCAGAAAAGGCGTTTCGTTAATACTATAAAAGTGCAGTATAATCATATGTTTTCAGAACTCCCATGCGTCTTCCTAAGTTAAGCAGTATGATTTGGGTATGTTTGCTTCGGTTAAATTTTTTACTGTTAGGTTATAAGAAAGAAGGGATCCTGCCGTTTTGCCGAAAAGATTTTGACAAAATTTCATTACCCAAACAAATTTTATCAACCTTTTTTATACCATTGCAATATTTCGAATGATTTTAGTACGCATATTTTTATTAGGTCAAATTTTTACTTGGCAAAATATTACCAAGTATAATGTCATTATGGCATTTGGTCTTTAATCAAATGATTTATTACAGCAAACAATCTTCAGACAATAAACGCTTGGTGAAATGATTTGTTAGGACAAAAAATATTAAGGTAAAAATAAGATATTTTGGTTAACACCCCGAACTAACACACCTCAGAGTACCCCGACTTGGATAGGTTAGGTTAGAAGGCTAAGGCGGGAGCTCCGCTCCGCTTCGCTTCCGCCTTAGCCTTCGTGGTTATTTTTTTTTAGACCACCCAGAAATACGTCGACCTATCTTAGCACAGGTGGTAATCAGTTACAGTTATGTTTAATATCTACTTAGGTTACTATTACCTATAACTACGATAGAACTTACAAGATTTTGCGTAAAGACTGTTATTCCAACTGAAATATTTGACTAAATAAAAAATTTTAAAAGTTCTAGTTGGTAAACAAGTTATAGTTTAAACGTTCATTTCCCAAACATTAGGTTTGCGTTACAATTTTTTGTGAATAGATTTTATGCTAAGTAATAATTTGGCAAATGAAATTATGCAAAAATTTTTTTGGGAAGTGATTTGTCAAATTCCTTTCGGTCAAACATGGGAGACCCAAGAAAGATTTTTTTAACATACGTCTGAGTAGAAGTTATAATTTATTAATGAAATTCTTAAAACGCAATGTATTTAATAAAATTGACATAAAATGGAATTTACAATTTACATTAATTTAGGTCAAGTTTTTGTATACTAACACATTATCGGATATGAGCCTGAAATAAGAATTTTTCATTGCTTATATTAATTTATTTAAAACTCAATGTAAGCAACAAGCTAAAGATAAGGCAGGCCAAATTGGATATAAGGATTGGATTTCAGAAACAAAGTTCAAAAACAAAAATCCTTGTTTTATTATATTAATACTGAAGTCTTTTCTAATGTACGTATTTAATATTATTAACCGACTTCAAAAAAAGAGGAGGTTGTTTTTTTTATTTATGTTACCTACCTCATAACTCGAAGATGGCTAGACCGATTTCGAAAATTCTTTTTTCGTTTGAAAGGGTATACTTTCTTGTTGGTCCCATTGTTATGAAATCAGAATCTGATGATGGGATCCTGGAGTAATCGAGGGAATTCTTCAAATATTATAGGCACACCTATAGCGTTTTGGGTATTTCTAATAGTAACTTGTGCAGTTGCTTTCGAAAAGCACCATTTAAGGAAGTGGAACTGTTGATGAAGACCACAGATGGCCACCGAAAGTACTCAATAATAAGTATTTCGTGGATTGCGATTCGATTACTTGAATATGGATGTTAAGCACTTTATGCTCGTCACAATGCACATGGTGATGTAGAGCTGATGGTGAAGTACCAAAGAACTCAAAAATTAACGGCTCTGCATCGGGAAGAGAAATATTTTTTTAAAGGTGATAAGTAGTTGACATTTTGGCTTTTTTATCTAGATAAATTACAAACCGACCCACTAAAAAGAGTGAAAAAACTTTTTTGCAAAAAAATAAAACCGATTTCCATATCAAAACACTACAAAGCCAAAAAAAACTTTAATTTCGGAAGGCGGTAAAAATAGAAAATACATAACCAATAACACCGACTACTTTTTGCAAACGACCGTTGTATTTATTGAAAATAAAAAAATTATACTCACTGTTTATCGTCTCTTATCCAACTCTTCTGTCACAGGTATGTTTTTTTTTTAATTGAAATTTGGTCGCGTCGTTGGTCAACCACCATCTCACCTGATGGTAAGTGATGATGTGGTCTAAGATGGAGCACGCTTACTTAAATTAACCTATTCACTCTTGACTTAAAGACTCCTAGGTTGTAGCTATCGGGAAACACAGACTCCGATAGGGAATTCCACTCCGTAGCCGTACGCACAATGAAGGTATTCCCAAAACGTTTTGTGCGTATAGGTGGAATCAGAGAACAGACCTTATTCATCTATTCCGTGGGTGGAATGTCCACCATGTAACGATGGCGCTTCGCCGTTTGTCTCGTAGTCCGATGATGGAACGGGCTTGGCGGAATTAGATTGTGTAATTCCATCGCACACTCCCCGAAATGTAACCGATAGAAAACCGATAGACTTGCAACTCGTCGTCGGTGTTCAAGGCTCTGGAGCTTTGACTCGACCAGTGCATCGTTGCCAATGAGTCTCTTGGCCCGCTTCTTGATAGACTCAAGCGCGTCCAGTTGGTATTTCGCAGATCCATCCCAAAGATGATAGCAGTATTCCATACACGACCGAACCTGGGCTTGATATAAATTGAGCAGCTGTTCAAGTGTGAAGTACCGTCTCACCTTGGCTAGGATTCCCAACTTTTTTATGCTAACTGAGCCTAGCCTCGATAAACGGGCCAAAATTTAGTGTGGAAGTTAAAGTCACCCCAAAATATGATCGGTTATCGGCACGGTTACACCACGGGAAGAAATTTCGTATGAAATAAGCATCACCTTGATGTACTTTTTTCGGGTGGTGTCGTTTTCTCCTTATTAAGTTTAATTCGTGTACTTACATAAATATACGGTTTTAAAATAAAACTTTGACGATTTTATAAAGTATTTGAATAATTCCTGCCTTTCAAATTGTTCCCTAATGGTTTGAAATATAAAGGAGTTTTGTTGGCGCCTCGTCGCCAAAAGGTCAGACAGTAGAATGCCGTGCAAGATAAATTCTGACGGCACAAACCGTGAACTTTTCAAACAACAAATTGGCAATTTAGACATCCTGAAATAATTTGAATATTTACTGGATTGCTACTAATTTCAAAGTAAAATAAATTGAGGAGTTAAGGTACTGTTTTTTATTTGCGAAGATTAATTACAGTTTATACTATGATCGAATAGGGGGAAGATCAACATTAGTAAGTTAATTTTCAATGAGCCTCTTAGAAACCGTGAAGCCCAAATAATCGTCCTCTATAGAAACTAGGTATTGCTTTGTAACTTAAAAAAACATAAATCATCGTATTATTCCTAGGTGGGTCCTACGTCTTTATCTAATTATTATTTAAGTACTGTTTACATAATTAAAGTCGTACCTCATTCCTGTACATGTTGATGATATCAAAACAACAAAGATAATTTTATGTTTTACTATTTTATTACTTCTTATACCTACTTCAATGAACTCTTTACCGTTCCAAGATGGCGGCTAATTAGTTTTTGGCTTTTCTCGTTCAACAATGGCAGGTGGCCTCGGGAAACAGGAAGCTAGTGAAATGATCAATCAGGCTTGTCCTTCTTAAACTCACCACGCCACTTCCTCGCCGAGTATTTGATGAAATGTCATGCACTGTGATTACCATGATGAAGCAGATAACGGGACAATACGAGTACTTACATATTAATTAACGGCTTAATTACTTACCAAATATCAGATCACCCCTTTTTATTAAAATCGTCCTGAAGTATTTGGCATAGCAGCTTAAGAAATTCAAATAAACTTTGCTAGAACGGTGACAATCTATAGGTAAAACGTATTGTTTATAAAAATACTAGCAGTGCCCCGCGGTTTCACTCGCGTTAAGTTGAGGAAAAATCCAAAATTCCAATCCAAAATTAAAATTGGTTTAGATTTCTCATACAAACTTTTCATTTCCTATTTCAACCCTTTAGGGTTTGAAAGGTGCTATGGTGTACCCGTGCCGTAACAGACAAACAGACAGACTTTCGCATTTATAATATTAGTATAGTAAGAATATAGTATGGACGTATTAGTATGTAGATTATTGTGTAATAGAATGTATTTTATTTGTATAGGCCAAGGTGCCTATTGTGTACCTAATTAGAAAAATTTGTATTAGTTTATACTTATTATATAAATGTGTGTATATTTTCTATAGACCTTACAAGCCTGAAATAAATCAATAAATATTATACAACTATAGTCATGGTCACACTATACGTAATGGCGACATTTACTTAGACGTCGGCTACGCATTGAGGCATTGAAATACGTTGGACAGGCGTGATTAACACGTGCTGACATTATCCAAGCACAAAGAACTTACACTAGATTTAATTATTCAGTTACGTTTAATTAAATATCTATCTAAGTATTTACCCACTACAAGAAAAGTTATTTTAATGCGTCTTAATTTTTAAGAGATGTCGATTCACAAAATATTAAATTATGTTTTGATGCAGCTGAAACAATGAATATTTATTACTAAAAATCTTTAATTATTTGTTTATCAGCACTAGACTCGATATGGTTTTGTACTGAACTGTATAATATGATTTATTTTCTAGAAATCATTTCAATTTATTAAGAAATACACACATCAAAAGTGTCTAGGGATCAAGCATTTTTATGCGGATTTCTTGAGATTGAGATGTGGCTTTGTAATAAATTTATGATTTTATAAATTTTCATGGATCCTTTTTGGTGCATTTCATAATTTGAAACAGGAACTGTTAATCAAATTCGAGTAAAAGATGAAAATCAGCTGTCAATATTTTCCCTATAAAAACATACAACGCATTGAAGACATTATTAGTGCTACTGTTTCCCTACTACTGATTAAAACCAACGTTATTATGGATCGGCGACGTCATTTAAGCGGGGAAGAAATGCTCGGAGCCGTGGGAATGATAGAAGCTGGTTCCCGGCAACGTACTGTGGCTTTAGCTCTGAATACAAGTCAGAGTGTTATCAGTCGACTTTGGACACGTTACCGAAGCACTGGTACCGTGGCTGAGCGTCATGGAGGACGGTATCGCTGCACCACACGGAGACAAGACCGATACATTCAAATCTTAACTCGAAGAGCTCCAACAATAACCGCCATGATGTTAGCCGTGAGGCTTCATCACTCTTCAGGGAACTTAATTAGCGACCAAACAGTCAGAAACCGCTTGCATGAAGTGAACCTTCATTCCCGAAGACCGCTACGGGTACCACCTATAGCAATGCACAATCGTAGGATTCGATATCAATGGGCTCTTGAACACAGAAATTGGGCAGAAGAACAATGGCGTTTCGTGTGCTTTTCTGATGAGTCTCGTTTTGGTATGAGACCGGATACAAGACGTATACGACACTGGAGAACCCCTGGACGCCAACAGCGATTAAAATCCTGCCAGGAAGTCCATCCTTATAGTGGTGGAACCATCATGGTATGGGCGGGTATTTGGATCGGCGGAAGAACTGAGTTGATTTGGATCAGAGGCAACCTCAACGCTCAAATTTATGCTGAGACGATTGTATCTGACGTCATCGTTCCTCTACAAGTGCAAATCGGTCCCTTATTTCAGTTAATGCATGATAATGCACGACCGCACACCGCAAGAGTTGTAAGACAGACTCTCGCCGCAGCTAACATCAATGTCCTGCTCTGGCCTGCTCAGTCGCCAGACTTGAACCCGATTGAGCATGCATGGGATATGCTACAGAGAAGAGCTCTGCCGAATATGGAGGGTATCCAGTCGCAAGAAGACCTTTTTTTGTTGTTGCAACGAACATGGGCAGCCATTCCACAGCGTGATTTGGATGAACTCATTTTGAGTATGCCAAACCGATGTTCTTGTGTTGTTAGTGTTCGCGGTAGAAACACGGATTATTAATTGTTTAAGTTACCCAATAAAATTTTAAAGAAAACTGTTATTTCAGTCTTTTTTCGAACTTTAATGTTAGTGGTTCAAATGTCAAAAATCCCTTTATTAGGAAAATGGCAAATTTCTTTATTAATGCAAAGGTGACTTGGTTTATCGTTACTGTGACAAACGAAAACACTTTATTTGATGAATCCTTAAAGAAAATTTTAATTAATATCAATCAGGAGAAAAGTTATTGTAAAAATATATGTTGATCCCTAGACACTTTTGATGTGTGTATATTTGTTTTGCTTATATTTAATATCCATTGGCAAGTTATTATAAATTTTTATGGACATAATTAAAGGGCTGGTAGTGCATTTTGAGTCGGGATTGAGGTTTGTGTAATTTGTTTTTGTTGTGTCGTGTAGCGTATCTTTCTTGTGTTTCTTGGCAAGTGGTATAAAAATCTGGGTGTTTTCTGATAAATTTACATAATTCATAGATATATTATAAGCAAGTGTGAATATTTTGTGTTTTTGAATGTGTGGTTTGCAGGTGTCTGTCGGTTCGATATTTGTTATTATTCGAATTAATTTCTTTTGTAAAATGAATATAGATGTTGATTCTGTGCTGTCACCCCAAGTTGCGCAAGGAGCAGGCTTACCAAGCCTGGGCCTCGGTCCGCAGTGGCGGCAGCGCTAGTATCGGTGTCCAAGCATTGAAGACAGCGTTTAACTCTACCGCTAAGGTCTGCAAACGGGTGTTACGGAAGGCTCGGTTCGACCATGTCGGACGAATTGTGGTCAAATTGGCAACCTACCTTTCGGGCAGTAAGCAGTTGTGGTCCAAATTGCCAAATCGGTCGAGTCGAACTTCTGTTGTCCTTCACTACCTCCCATGGTTAAACCGGATGGAACACTGGTTATACCGCGCAAGAGAAAGCAAATTTATTTGCCTCCCTCTTTGCGGAAAATTCGCGTCTATACACAGGGTCTAATTTACCGCGTAACTTACCTCACTGTGACTCTGTAATGCGGGAAATTGTAATTCACAATAAAGAGGTCCGTAAAGCCCTTTGCAGTCTAGACGTGAACAAGGCCAGTGGATCGGATGGAATACCTGCCCGAGTCCTTAAAAGTTCTGCTCCGGAGTTATCACCTGTCTTGAATCGCCTGTATCACCTTTCCCTCAGAACCGGAGTGGTACTAGTGTCCTGGAAACTTGCTAATGTGTTAGCTACCTTATGCAACTGGATTTCCGACTTCTTGAGTGAGGGGTTGATCCGAGTGGTCATCGATGGCTGTTCGTCGGATCTTATGGCAATTAATGCCGGTGTTCCTTAAGGGTATTTTCTTTCTGCGACTCTTTTTCTGCTGCATATCAATGACCTACTTCAGCTGGGAGCAGTTGGGTACGCGGACGACAGCACGGTCTCAGAGAGATACTTATCCAGTGCTAGAGCTGGCAGGGACGAAATTGCCACTCTCAGAAAGGCCGTGGTAGAGCGCATGAATTCGACCTTAAATCTCGTTTCCCAATGGGGCGACGACAATCTGGTCAAATTTAACGCTATGAAAACACAGGCTTGTCTTTTCAGCGCTAAAAGGAGCCCAAATCAATTATCCCCTATTTTCCGAAGTGCACCAACCGCCTGGAGCTTTTGGGCATGGAGTTGACGTCAGACCTCAACTTTGGCTCAACCATCGAGTCCAGAGCTCAGACTGCAGCAAAAAACGCCTGGACAGCTTCTGAATCTATATAAAGCACAGCTTCGTTCCTGAATGGAGTACTGCAGCCACTTTTGGGATGGCTCTGCAAAATACCAACTTGCTGCACTGGACTCGATCGAGCGCAGGGCTAGAAGGCTTATAGGCGACGAGGCGCTATCGGGCAAGCTTCATAGCCTGGCTTATCGGCGAACCGTTGCTTGCCTGTCGGTTTTCTACAGATTGTACTTCGGGGAGTGTGCGCAGGAGCTCCATGACCTGATCCCTCCATCTCCCTTTCACTACTGCTGTACCAGACGCACGGCTGGCTACCATCCACACTTGGTTGATATACCGTCTTGTCGTACCAAGCGCTTCTCCTCCACATTTATTATGCGCACTTCCAAGCTGTGGAATTCTCTGCCGGCTTCTGTGTTCCCTGCCACTTATGACCTTTTCAACCTATAAAGCAAGAGTAAACAGGCATCTTCTGGGCTCGCTCGTTCCATCGTAGACCTCATCTATCTCTTACTATCAGGCGAGATCGAGGTCAAGTGTGAGGTCTTTCTGAATTAAAAAAAAACCCATAGCATGACCCCATAACTGAGCTATGCTTGGGCATATGCGTAGCAAGTGACAAGTGCAGTTTGCAAGTTGGTAGTTTCTTTTTAATTTCACGTAGGGCATATGCGAATTTCGATAATTTTGCTCTTATTTTCTGAATGTGGGATTTCCAATTTATGTGCGTATCTATAGACAGACCGAGGAGAGTCAATTCTTTAACTTGTTCCAGTTTTGTGCCATTACGAGTACACTACCTTGGGGTATTGATGCGTTTACTGCTTTACTGTTTGATCTTATTTTTATTATTTAATTTTTATTAATATCGAAAAGTTCAATCTCTACCATTGGTTCTCTATCCTTTAGGTACGAAGCAAACCATTCATGAGCTATATCCTATCCCGTGAACTTGTCTAGAAGTATTTTAAATATAACCTCATCATAAGCTTTGCTCATATTATTATCTATTAGCATACCTGTGGCGTAGTTTTTGTTATTAATTATAGTTAAAGCCTCTTGTACGTATTTATAGACTGCTAATGTTGTAGACCTATTTTTACGGAAACCATTTTGGCAATCATCTACAGAGTGGGCCATATGAGTGTTGGCGATTTAATTCTTCAATTTCTCGGAAACGCGTGGCGCGGGGCGGCGGGGGATATGTTGTTAGCTGCGCCGCTTCCTGGAAATATAGTTTTTTTTTTTTAATTTTAGTTTACACGGTAACGCATCGTGCATTTTGTGTCCGAGCGTATTATGAAAACAATAAATCAGTGATTAGTGCAGTGATATTACTGCACGACGTTTGTATCGACATGAACACGGTTTACGCGATTTAAATGAAGTTCCAAGCGCCAATGTGATACGGAAATGGATCAGAATGTTCGAAACAACCGGCTCAACAGTACCAATTACGGCTCGTGGTCGCCCAGTTTCTGCAAGATCAGGCGACATTGTGGAGCGTTTTCGTGTTTCAGTTCAGCGAAATCCGCAACAGTCAACACGTAAGAGAAGTCAGTCTTTGCACATCAAAAGAACGACTTTGCGACGAATTTTGAAGCGTGATTGGCATTTGAATTTGAAGGCTTATAAGATTCAGATAGTTCAAGAATTAAAACCAGATGATGCCAATAACCGACTTAACTTTATCAATTTGATGCTCGAGCGGTTCAACAATTTCAACAACGTGATGTTTAGTGATGAGGCCAATTTTCACCTTAATGGCCATATGAACAAGCAAAATTTTCGGTTCTGGTCCGAGACTAATCCCCGACGCTTGCATGAACGTCCACTTCACAGCCCTAAGCTTGTCGTGAGGGCTGGGATAACGTTAACCGGTATTATTGGGCTATACTTTTTTACTTTTTTTAAGGTCGAAAGAGGGCAAATGATGACGGTTAGAGCTAACAATTACTACAAAATGATAACAGACTTTTTGGTACCAGCTTTGAAGAACTTCAAGGCAATACCTCGAGGATGTGGTTTCAACAGGATGGGGCCACATGTCATACGGCTAGGGTATCCATAGAGCTGCTGAAAAATGTTTTTCCCTGAAAACTCATTTTGAAAAGGGGACATATTGAATGGCCACCACGTAGCCCCGATCTCTCTCCATGCGATTATTTTCTATGGGGCTACTTACCTCAAATCAAGTCTACGAGAATAATCCGACCAATTTAGAGCAGCTGAAGAGGAATATTATTCAGGAAAGTAACAAAATCCGAGAACAACTTTTTAACGAGTTTTCCAAAATTTGCGACTTCGGTTCCAAGAGTGCCAAGCAGCCGAGGGAAGTCATTTGGATAACATTATATTTAGGTCTTAAAAAATTTTTAGTTTCGTAGTTCTTTTTAATTGAATATTGAAACCGCCAACACCACTTTTTCACAAAAAGAGAATACACGGTCACACTGCACACATAGCCTTCTCAAATATTTTAAAAGCAGTTGGTACCCAATAGCCCTAGTTGATACCCAATATACCCAATAGCGCAATGGGCCGGTAGTTGTTTGAATCGGTTTTAGAATTTTTCTTATGTATCGGTGTTATCAAAGCTTTTTTAAGATGATGTGGAAAAGTTCCTTCTTCGAAAAATTCGTTAACTAATTAAAAGAATGGTAGGGTTAGCTCGTCTGCACATTTTTTAAGTAGAAAAGGGGGAAGTTCGTCTCCTCCGTAGCTCTTTTTATTTTTTAGATTTTTTCTTATTCTTTTTCTACAGGGCTGAGAAACATGGTGTTTTCTGTGGGACACATCACCCCCCCTTTGGTCGGTGAGGGTTTCTCTCCAATGGTTTTTAACTTGATTCTTTCTTAGCTTTTAATTTATTTTTACATAGAATAGAAGAGACAATAGTGTAAATAAATAATAGGTTATCAAAATAGCAAGGCTCAGGTTAGCTCTTGAATCTAGATTTAGAAAACATTTTCACATTTCTTCTATTTAGGTTCTAGATTTTTATTCTTCTATATATCAATGGTCCAGTGGAGAACCTTGGAGTAGGCCTTTTTCGAAAGAAAATCTGGAAAGAGGGAGAGACGAGACAAGTGCAAAGAAATAAAGGCTGATTACTTTCGATTTATTTTTCTTGCAATCTTCAGCTAACTATTTATTCTTATGTAGGTACAGGTCTCATTTTCATAGATTTGCCATTTAATATTTGTCTTTAATCATTAATAAGTCCAGATCGCATATAATATATAGACACAGGGACATGCTTAGTAATTTCAATTACTTATGAGAATTTTCCTATTTAACTATTTTTTATAATGCTTTAAGGTACGCCATCTATCCTATACATGTAGAACTATCTATAGAAAGTCTTTGCTGGCAACCTGACTAATTTGATGTTTGCGGTTGTTCTATAATTCCAAGTTGCTAGAATAGTTACCTAGATGGCGTTACCTTTTTATTCTATTGACAGATGTAAACGAACATTTAGGTAATAATATTATGTACTACCTATGTACATAATATTATTAATATTATGGAATCTTTCACAGTTTGATGTATGTATTTATTATGGTTTGTATCTTAAATGAATCAGGCTATAAATTAGAAAGGCTGTTTTTATATTGTGAAATGCAATGATCGAATTAATTGATTGACACATTATTTCCATATTGCTTGCTTAACCAATTAATATCATTACTGTTTTCCATCTGAGGTGCTTGGTACCTGGGCTTATAACGAAGACAAAATAACTACATAGGCAGCTTAGGTACCTACAGGAATATAATCTATACTAATATTATAAAGAGGTAAAATTTGTAAGTTTGTATGTAGGGGGTAATCTCTGAAACTACCGAACCGATTTTGAAAATTCTTTCGCTTACATGTAGCTGCATTATCACTGAGTGCTATAGGCTATAAATTATCATTAATTATTTGATTTCGACTTTTACGCGGACGAAGTCGCGGACAGAAGCTAGTATTTTATACTTAGAATCTGGAAATTGGCAGTAAAGTATTGGAAATAAAGTTGTTTTTTTACATATTTGCTTTTTTCACGTATAGTTTCGTTGCCAGTTCGAAGGCAGTTGAATCATTGAGACTAATCGAACTTTATTGAGTCGGTGCTTTTCTGGTCTCGCCATTGTTGCTAGTGACCTTCAGGGTTGCAATTAAACGAGGCGGTACTGCACAGATTCAAAATTTTTAGCAAAAAATAAAACTGACTTCCATATAAAAACACTACAAAGGCAAAAATAACTTAAATTTCGGTGGTCGGGTTCATTTGTATTGTATTTTCTTTTTTTTTGACACCGCCTTCCGAAAGGAGACGGAGACGCTTTCATACATTCTTGGGCCAAGGTGTAAAAAGATGAAATTATTTTCGATTAACAGCTTATATATTAACAAAGCATCACTGAAAATTCGGCGAATTTTGGCAATCTGACAGCAGAGTTATAGGAGGTTTTGTAAAAGTGAGGTTATGCAATAACTTGGCAACAACCTATACTATACAGCTATAGGACTGACAAAAGGTATTCTGTGGCTGTCACTGTCAGCACAGATTAAAAACACAGTTATTAAACACAAGTAATCAATCGATTCGTAAACGAGAATCGACTTCAAGATTTCTTTTTATGTTAGTGTTGATTTTTTTTTTAAACTACTGACATTATGTAAATTGTAATGTATTTATTTACTTTGATTGAATCAATAATCTGGTGCAAGTAGTTTTGTGATCAATTGTTTAAACTCATTCACATTAATCAATTATATTAATCGATATCCCATTTTATTCGTGACTTAAAACTTATTTTTAAGATTTCTCGTCTTCCAGATTGTGAATTAGGCAATTTTTTTGTATTTAGAAATAGATAAATATGACGGTTTTTTTAAACCATATCTCTACTTATTGCAATATGGCCCAGAAATCCCCGTCTCCTTTAAGTTATTTTTGCCTGTGTAGTATTTTTATATGGAGGTCGGTTTTATTTTTTGCTAAAAAGTTTTTTTTCACGCTTTTTAGTGGATCGGCTTGTAATTTATCTAGTTACAAAAGCCAAAATGTCAACTACTTATCACCTTTAACAAAATATTGCTTTTCCCGGTGCAGAGCCGTTAGTTTTTGAGGAGTTCTCCTGGTACATCACCATCAGCTCTACTTCACCATATGCATTGTGACGAGCATAAAGTGCTTAACATCTATATTCAAGTAATCTAATCGCAATCCACGAAATACTTATTATGGAGTAGTTTCGGTGGCCATCTGTGGTCTTCATCATCAGTTTCACTTCCTCAAATGGTGCTTTTCGAGAGCAAATGCACAAGTTACTATAAGAAATACCCAAAACGCTATAGGTGTGCCCATAATATTTGAAGAGTTCCTTCGATTTCTCCATGATTCCATCATCAATTTTTCCAAATCGGTCCAGCCATCTGCGAGTTATGAGGTAACATACATAAAACAAAAGTTCAAGACGAATTGAGAAACGCCTCCATTTTTTTTGAAGTCGCTTCTAAAAGAAAATGTTACCTACTTCTTCTGCAAAGGAGGTTAGTTTCATTCTATCTGATAAATGTAAAGAGTAAGGCCTTTCAGCATTCCTAGGAACTGCTGATATACAACGTGTAACGGAAACCCCATATCTATCCAAAAGGACTGAAGACAACATCTGGTATGGAGTCTCTATGCAAAGTTTCAGCTCAAAATAAGTGACTCACAGAATTGACCCCAAATTATTGGTTTCATATGATTCTTGAAAACCAGTAATAACAATCGTGTCACAGCACTATGAGGGTCATCACTTTCCACGTCACTTGCCAATAAAACGATAATTCTCTTCGTTCTGCTTAATTTGAAAAATTCGGTCTCTGGTATCCAATGTATTGAAATTTTTAATATGCTCCACACATGTACACATAGGATTAGAAAACCCTTGCCATATCGTTTATTATCATCCAAAGAAGCCGTGCACTTTGTATGTATTTACCCTTTAAATTACACGTTGTATAATTGTTATTATCATATGAAAACTAAACGAATCTATTTTATGCCATAGCACGTAATCACGAGGTCGTCAAGCCATATGACTTGATGAATGGAAAACCTTGAATGTTCTTCCCCTTGACTGCGCATACGTATTTGCCTAGATTAGTTCAGGTGTGATCTTTGATTATGTATCACGTGTGTTTTACTATAAGCATGACACATTCAAACACTAATTAGATACGTATATTGCACCTAATTTACACCACATATGAATCACTGTTTTGTCATCAAGTACCTAGTTTAACCTGGAGATATCACTATTTTGATTACTGGGTCCAAATAATAAAATTGGATGGAATACAAAAAGAAATTACCATCAACAACAACAGTCCTTACTAATATATAACAGTCAGGGATGTTATTTTAAATTATTATTTCAATTATAAATATTCATTAAATCAAGACGACTAGACCAACAAGTCAGTTCTTTATTTTTTTTTTCATTCTGATATTACAAAGATATACCCAGTGCTTCATATTGCATCTTAATTTTTTTTTCTGTGTATTGCATCATGCTACGTCTTGTAGCTCTATTTCTCTCACACACCAGCACTAACATAGTTTTAAGACGTTATAGCGCCCCTTTTTTTTCTGGATGGGAAAATCATCGAATGATTTCTCACGCTCTGGGTGGACCGGAAGGAAGTGTCAGACTTCTACTGGCTAAAACCCACCCTGTTCCTTAAGCTGCCCTTAAGTTTTGGAGTCGCGGTATATCGTTAGAACATTCCCGCAACCCCGGCAGGCAACGGCCCTATGGGGCCTAAATGGCGCATAGAACTCGACGCGCCTCCGGCGCCGTCCCGGGCCTGGTCCTTACCGGACGGTGAGCTACCCCTGCTCGCCGTCCACAAGTCCGACGCCCGGGGCGTCTCCAGTGACGGCAGGGGCGCGAGGAGAGAGTTTCCTCTGCTTCGCGCATTCAGCCTCCTTCATCGCTAGCATGATTGCTTCGCAGAAGGAGGCAACTGCATCCCATTCTCTCTCGCCCCGCACCATGGTCTGAACCAGAGCCGGGCGCGAGAGGTCACCATTGCCGATCGCCTCCACGAGGACACGGCAGTGTTCCACCCAAGCAGGGCACACCTCAACAGTATGCTCCACCGTGTCCTCCGGGTGGTCCTCACAATGACGACACCCGGGCGTGTCCTCCCGCTGTATCCGAAACAGGTACCTTCCGAAACAGTCATAGTGCCCCTACGTTTATTGTTATTCTTTACCATAGAGAATGTGAACGTAATCTTTGAAGATAACGTCGTAATCAGTATGCAGGGCGTAGCGCCTCGCGGTGAGGTATGACATCATTAGAAACCTTTACTGTAAGATTAGTTATGTGTTGAGAATAGTAGATAACTAATTTATTTATTTATAATCCCTGTAACTACGCCTGGAGCTTTATCCTAGGGATATTTAAGAGAAATGTTATATAATTAGTTAGTATCTCATCATTATTGCAGCCGAAAGATATATACACATTTATTTATTTAATTTTGATCTTCAACAAAGAATCCCCTCACTTAAAACAATAAATAGGTTTAGTTAGAAGATTTGGACAGTCAACACTATTGTTGAAGATGTTATATATATGTAGATTAACATTAGATCATTGACCGTGACCGTACACGGTACAGTGAGTTTGAAAAGGCATATTTTTAATTTTTAAGTGTAGAAAATCATCCAATGACTGCCTCCCAATCTGGGCAAAGTGGGAGGGTGTGTGAGACTTTTACCCATCCGTGTTCTGTGATTTGCCCATCGTGTTCCGACGCCGCGGAAGTTCTTTTAAACCTCGGCAGGCAACTGCCCCGACAATTATGCTGACAACTCTTTGAGGCGCGCATGGAACACGACGCACCGTCTAGACGGGCCTGCTTTCTGTTGGACGATGAGCTACACTTTGCTCGAAGCTCGCAGGCCCACGTCTACGGTGGTCGTGAGTCACCCTGCGACTCCTGAGTCCTGACGCCCGGAGCGTCTCCTGCGGCATTTAAGAAAGATAAGTTTCAAATAGTTCAGTCTATATTATGCGTATAACTTCAAAACAATAAGCGAGGTAGCGAAAGAGTTCCTTGTGAATTTTCTCGATTCCATCTAGGTATATGGACCTAGTATGCAGGATTCCAAACCGTGGCACAGTATTCCAACTGACTTCATACATGGCTATTGTAAGTATAAGAGGAGTGGGGTACATGTTTTTTTTTTTTAATTCTTTGGAGGACCGCAGTTCTTACAAATCTGAGATCACCTTTGATATGGTAATTTTTTGTATATATATCTGTTGTTCTATCTTGAAATTTACCTTTTAATCGAATAAACTAACAGCGTGGTTTATTTTTGGCGAAATTTAGTAAAGTTGTTGGTACATACTGTGTTTGACGACACTGTTTGCGCATCTGTTAATCGATTGGCTGTCACGCTCTGTGTCGCGAGTACGATTCCTACGTCGGATCATAGGTATGCAGTGTATGACAAAGACCCAGACTTGGGAAAAATATCTGTAATATTTTTCAAGGGTTTTTGTGCAACTGAATTTAAATATGTATTTGTAAATGCACTCACGATAGAGGGGATATTTCTCGTTTGAGGGAACGTTTTTAAAAAAGGAACCATTGGGTACAATAACGAATATACATATAACTAGCTTCCGCCCGCGACTTCGTCCCCGTGGAAAAAAAAGTCCCCCGATTTTGAAACATTCTTCATTACTGCTCCGCTCCTATTGGTGTTAGCGTGATGATATATAGCCTATAGCCTTCCTCGATAAATGGGCTATCTAACACTGAAAGAATTTTTCAAATCAGAACGGTAGTTCCTGAGATTAGCGCGTTCAAGCAAACAAACAAACAAACAAACTCTTCAGCTTTATAATATTAGTATAGATAATAACATTTAATTTGCAACTGGTACCTAGTTCTTTTTTTTATTTAAAAAGAGAACAAGCAATGTAGGAAGAATTCACATTACTAGCAATCTTGTCAACCCCTCCAACTAAGCTTTTTTTTTTTTTTTTTTTTTTAACGTGGTAAAATTATCAAATAAGTCCTCCCACTCCGGGCAGGGTGGGAGGGACTGTCAGACTTTTACTGACTAAAATCCACGGTGTTCCTTCAATAATCCTTTACATACCGGGGCCACGGTAACGGGATGAGTCCCACGACCCCGGCAGGATTCGGCCCTCTGCAGAGGGGGCCTCGTCTTGTTGCTGACGCTCTTTGAGGCGCGCGTGAAACACGACGCGCCGTCTACCCGGGCATGGTCCATGGTCGGACAGCGAGTTGCCCTTTACTCGCTGTCCGCATGCCCGCGCCTACGGTGGCCGGAGATCGTCGGCCGACGTCCGACGCCGTGGGCGTCTACCACTGCGGCTGGGCTGGAGGGAGGACGCCATCCTCTCCCTCATGCGGCCCGCCTCCTCCTTCGAAAGCATGACTGCTTCGCAGAAGGAGGCGACCGCTTCCCACTCCCTCTCGCCCCGCAGCATGGCCTCGACCAAGGCCGGGCGCGAGAGGTCTCCGCCTATTGTCGCCGTGAGGACACGTCGGTGCTCTGCCCAAGCTGGGCAGTCCTGCACCGTGTGCTCGACTGTGTCCTCAGGGCGACCCTCGCAGTGGTGACACCCAGGCGTCTCTTCCTTACCCATCAGACACAGGTACCTCCCGAAACTTCCGTGTCCGGTGAGGACCTGCGTCATGCGGTAGGTCAGGACGCCGTGACGCCGATCTAGCCACTCCTCAAAGAGGGGTCTTACCGCCGCAATTGCGGCGTGCCCGGCCGTCGGTTGCGACAGTCGCTCCCTCCATACTGCCCTGAGATCGCGCCGGAGCTCTTCCCGCCGCGCCTCGACTTCTCGAGGCAGCGGGGATACGCCCCGGCGCTGCGCCTCCATGCGCCATTCATAGACGCGCTGGAGGGCAGTCGCCTCCAGATCCCAGGGCAGCAATCCGGCAAGGAGGTTGGCCGATTCGCCGGCGATCGTGCGGTATCCCCGGATCATTCGGATAGCCATGACCCTCTGGCATGCGACCAACTTTAGTGGTCGCGTCCGGATGCACAGGGCCCACACTGGGGACCCGTAGAGGGCCATGGACCGCACGACGTCGGCGTACAGCCTTCGGCAGGAGGCGTTTGGCCCGCTGAGATTAGGCAGGAGTCGCCTGAAGGCGGCTGCTGCCCGGTTCAGCTTTGGGGCCAAACTCAGGAAGTGCTCCCTGAAGTTCCACCGGCTGTCGAGGACGAGTCCCAGGTACTTCATCGTCCTCCCGACGCCGATGCGAACCCCCTCCACCGTTATGTGGGACTCGGACCGTGGCGCGTTCCGAGCGCCATGAAAGCACATGGCCTCGGTCTTGTGCAGCGCCACGTCGAGTCCCAACTGCCGGATCCTATGAACGACTGTCGCAACTGCTTGCGTCGCCAGGTCGGCCGCCGCCTGGTGCGACTCTCCCTGCGCCAGGACGAGCGTGTCGTCAGCGTAACATACTACGCTGACGCCGTCAGGGAGGTCGCCGCGCAGCACCCAGTCGTATCCGATGTTCCACAGGGGCGGCCCCAAGACCGATCCCTGTGGGACACCGCACGACATCTCTCGCCGGTTCCATTCTCCCCGGTGACCGGGGTAGATGACGGCTCTGTCCGTCAGGTAGTCCTCGACTATGCGACGGAGGTAGGTCGGCACCCGGTGATACCGTAGTGCCTCCCTGATGCAACTCCAGGGCAGGGTGTTAAAGGCGTTGGTGATGTCCAAAGACACCGCCAAGACGACCCTGCCCCGGGATACCGCGTCCCCCGTCGTGAGGGCTCTCACGCGCATGATGGCATCCACCGTCGAGCGCCCCCTGCGGAAGCCAAACTGGCACTCCGCAAGATCCGGGCCCACCCGATTCAGGTGCCCGAAGAGGCGGTCTGCAATTACTCTTTCCAAGAGCTTGCCCGCCTCGTCGAGCAGCACGATGGGCCGGAATGCGGACGGAGAGTCCGCAGGGCGCCCGGCTTTCTGGATCAGGACCAGCTTTCCCGTCTTCCAGCGAAGCGGAAACTGGCCCCTCTCCAGGCATGCGCTAAAGAGCCCCCCTAGTCGAGGCCCGAGAGTCTCCGAGGCCAGGACCCACGCTTTCCCTGGCAAGCCGTCGGGTCCTGGGGCGGTACTTTTGGCCTTGAGCCGTTGTACCGCCACTCTCAAGTCTACTTCGGTCACCTCTGGAGCGTCGTAGACGTCGTCGTCGCTGTGGTCCGCGTTTGCGCCAGCTTCAGGTTCCGTCGGAGACGGAGCCATGGGCGGGGGAGCGTGCTCCCCTCGCGATGGGAACAGGGCGCTCACCACGTCCTCCAAGAACTGAGGCTGGAGACTCTGCGTCAACGGGGGAGCCCAGGGGCGGAGCTTCTCTCGCACCCACTTGTAGGGGCGGCCCCATGGGTCCCCGTCCAGAGTCGCCAGCATTTCCTCCCGGGCCAGTTCCTTGGCCCGCCAGATCTCGTCTCGGAGGACGGCCTTCGCTGCCCTGTAGCCCTCGTACAGCTCCGCCTCTACAGTCGCCGCATCCGAAGGTCGGGTGCGGCGCCTGCGGAACCTGGTGTACCGGCGTCGCGCCGCAACGCACGCTTCGCGCAGCGCTGCTAGCTCGCTCGACCACCAGTACAGCTGACGCCGGGCGCGTCCTTGCCGGACCCGGGGCATGGCCACGTCGCAGATCTCCGACATGGTCTCCCGGAACCACTCCGCCTCGTCGTTTATGTCGGCAGGCCTGTCCGGGGGTGACCCCCAGGCCTGCACGATCGAGGCTTCCAGGAATAGCTCCCGGTCAATCTGCTTTAGCGCCCATCGCGGACCACTCAGGTCCCGTCGGACCGGCGCGTCTGGGGTCTGGGCGGAGACGTCGAACTGGATATACCGGTGATCGGAATAGGTCTCCACCTCCTCCACAACGCGCCAGTCGGTGACGCGCGGTGACAGGCTGGGGGTGGCGAACGTAACGTCCACCACCGACTCGCCCGTAAACCGCACGCACGTGGGGACAGAACCCCGGTTCTCGATTACCAGGCCCTGCGCACGGGCCCAGTGCTCGAGTATCCTGCCCCGCCCATGGTCCATGGACCGGGAACCCCAAGCCGGATTTTTGGCGTTGAAGTCCCCGAGGACGAGGGCGGGGAGGGAACCGAAGGCGACGACGACGTCTCCCAGCTCCGTTAGGGAGTTCTGGAACTCGGCGAGAGTTCGGTTCGGGGAGAAATAAACGCCTACCACAGCGATCTCCCCGAACCGTGCTGCGACGATCCCACGCCCTCTCTTGACGCGATCGAGGGGCGGGGTACCGGCGGCGGCCGACGAAACGAAGGTCACCGAGCCGTCCAAGTCCGCCACCCAGTCATTCCTGGGCAGGACAAAATACGGCTCGGCGACCACGGCGACGTTGATCAACCACTGCGCCATGCTCTGGAGCAAAAGTTCCTGAGCAGCGGCGCAGTGGTTGATGTTCGCCTGGAGGAAGCGCAATGGGGCCATTAATCGGGATCCATTGCAGCCTCCTCCAGGGCCCCTCGCGGGGGTTCAGCCACGACGGCGACGGCGGCGGCAGTAGCGACGGCGGCGGCGGCGGCGGCGGTGGTGGTGACGACGGCGGCAGAGGGCCTATCTCTGCGCCTGGCTTTGGTGAGTGGGGCGCAGGACTTGCCCCCAGCCCGGTGATCGGCCGGCTTGCCAACCGCCTCACATGCGAAGCAGTGAGGCGGGGCGGAGCACGAGCCGGCCTTGTGACCGGGCTGACCGCAGCGGAAGCACCTATCGCTGCGGTCTACCTCCGAGGTGCACACGCATGCCGCATGGTTGCCCACTTGGCAGCGGAAGCACCTCAGGGGTCTGGGGTCCAGGACTTTCACCTGCGCAGACACCCAACCAACCAGGAGCCTTCGGCCCTCCTGGATCTTTTTGACCGCCGGGACGGGGCAACTAACCGTAATGGTTTGCGTCCCCGTGAAGCCAGGACGCAGGGCGCCCGCCCTCACCTGATCGGGAGGGCACCCCCCAGTCCTGGCGACGGCGGCCACCACTTCCTCGGCCGTCACGGAGTCATCCAGACCCAATATGCGCATGTCTGCGCGCTTGGTGGGTCTGGAGACTCGGGCCTCCTCCGCATTTAAGGACGCTCTGAGCAGTTCGGCCAGAGCGTCAGCGGCAGGGCCACTGGCCGCGCCGGGGATCTCCAGCATCCGAGCCCCCGTTGCAGTGACCCGGTGACGGAGGCCGCCGACGATGCCGAGCTCCGTGATGTCGATCGCCATCCGCGCCTTCGTCAGCACGTCGCGGTACGACACGCCCCTCTTCACCGCGTCCGGCTGCAGTGTGATCACTACAGCCGCGGTCTTGGGGGCGCGCAATCGCGCCGCGGCGTCTCGCCGCCGCCGTCTCTCCCTACGCCGCGAGGACCTGGCTGCGCCAGCAGCCTTCCTCTTCTCCCCGGCCACTTGTCAGTCGGCGCCGGCCGGAGGAGTCTTTGGAGGAGGCTGCTGGGACGGCTGGTTCCCGGCCTGGGCCTTCTTCTTTTTGGCCGCCTGCTTCGGCCCCGCAGGTGTCGGGGTCGGAGGCGGCTTTGGTGGGCCCGATTTCGGCTTGGCCGGGGCCGTCTTTGCCCTCGCAGGGGGCGCCGTCACTGGTGCCGTCCGCACCGTGGCCGTCTTCGCCTGAGGCGGCCTCGTCGTCGTCTGGGGAGGCTTGGACGCGGCCGCAGCCGCGTACGAAGTCGCCGCCAGCGGGGGTCGCAGCACGCGGCTCTCCAATACGGAGAACCGCTGCTGGAAGGCGGCCAGCTCCTGTCGCACCAGGTCGAGAACCGAGTCCTCCGCTGGTGTGGGCTGGCCTTTCTCCTTTTAGCCCCGCGGCGGCGCATTCCGCTGGCCGCCTCCCCGGATTGTGGCCAGGTCCGCCTTGAGGGCGGCGTTCTCCCTCTGGAGAGCCTCAATGGCGGCAGTCAGGCGGGTGACCTCCGGCCGCAGATCGGACATATCATCCCTTGCAGCCGGAGCCCCGCCGTAAGTCCGCGTGGCCGCCAAGATGGAGGCCGTGGCTTCGCCGATCGCGTCCTCCTTGCTCTTGCAGTTGCGCTTCCGCGAGATGGTGCGGATGGCAGCCGCCACGGCCTCTTCTAGTTTGGCCTCGCTCGAGGCCAGACCAGTGTTGGGCTCTCCAGAGGGAGGCCCCCTCCCCGAGGTCTTGCCTCGGCCTTTACCCCGCACGCTAGTGGGGATCTTGCGGGCCGAGACAAGCCCCTCCTCCGACGACGACTCGTCGTTGCGGGGGCGCTTGAGGAACTCCTTCCTCCTGTCGGCGCCCCCCTCGTCACTCCTGACTGCGCTCCCAGAGACTAAGCTCTGGAAGCTCGCGGCGTCCGATGCCGAGTCGGTCTCAGACCCGAGCACCAGCGCCCCCTTCCTCCGCGGAGCGGCACTCTGCGCTCGCTCAACGTTCGGTGCCGGTGAGGTGGACGTGCTGGACAAGTCCAGCGACTCCACCTCACGGGCACGTGAGCCTCCCTGGCTCAATGCGGCGACTGCCGGGGTAAAACTGGGGTAAAAGTGTTTGTTGTCCCCCCCAGAGTACGGTGGGACTGACCGGACGTGTCCGGTGCGGGACTCCCCAGCTGCGGAGCAGCTGGGACCCGCCTGGGTATCTTTTGCAAAAACTTTTTCTTCCATTTTGTTTTACTTTTTTAGAGAGGTGAGTTCCTCTGTCCCTACTCCCATTTCCCCTCCCCTAGTTCACTTCACGGTTACGTCTAAAGATTAGACGCATACCGGAAGTGAACCTTTCCTCCCCCTTGACCCGATCTCTGAGACCGGGCCCCGCGCCGTCTAGAAGCTCGAGCTAGCTGCTCGATCCTCCAGGCGGCGCGCCTTTCCCCCGGTGTGTCCCTCTTGGTCTGGTTTCTCCCTCTGGGCCCGTCCGGCATGAGTGCCTCTACCGGCATGGCCCCAGAGATCATCGAAACACGCAAGCCCCACCACGAGTCCAACTAAGCTAGGTATGTTTATGTTTGGAGTGGGTTCACAGCAATAATGTAATGGGTGGGGTTCGAACCCTCGACCTCTCGATCACAAGTCCGACACCTTAACCATTAGGCTATTGGCACTTGTATTATTTTATTGATTTCGTTTTTATGAAAAGGTATATTTTGCCTCAAGTCCAAGTCTATTGTTGGTGACCTGACCATAGAGGGACGTTAAGAACTTGAAGGACCTTAAGTCCTTGAGGTATCCGAAATCTATTATAACATAATTAATCAAAAAGATTTAGTTCACCACAATAAATTTCACCCGGTATGTTTGTCCTCAAGTTGTGCACAGTTGAATTTAGAATGAAACGCTGTTATTTAAACCATAAACCTAGTTAACTGCAAAAGTAAAATACGGTAATAATTCACGTTGAAAAATATCCTTTGACCCAGTAAGGTGTTTATAACCGAAGCAGAGAAATAAATTGTACTCTAACTCAATTACGTAAGGTTGATAATACCGTAATAAGTCTCAGTGACTTGTTATTTACCTCTGGGTTTATAGAGTCATTTATTTTATCATAATAATCAGGTCATGCTATTGATTTTGTTCCTTGTGGCATAGGGTCAGTTGTCAGCAATAGTGACGGGGCTCCATAGGGCCGTTGCCTGCCGTGATAACGCGGCCCCGGAACGCAAGGGTAACTGAAGGAGCATGGTGGGTTTTTAGTCAGTAGAATTCTGATACTCCCTTCCGCCCCACCCACAGCGGGAGGAGTTATTTTGATGATTTTCCCACCCAGATAAAAAAGGTAAATTTAGGCCGTGCGCGCACTGCGTTGCGTTTTGGAAACGCAAAATCTGTGGAGTATGGAGTGTCATAGAAGCGCGCACTGCGGTGGAATAAAGGCGTGCGGTAGAGTCACCGGTGGCCCCTCGCTGCAAAGTTGCGGTGAGTTTACCGCAAATATTTTGTATCGCATAGGAATGTATGTAGTACCGCGCACTGCGGTGAGAAAAACGCACCTTTTGTCTGACAATGTTGCCATACATACAGATTTCTTTGTATTTATACATATTTTTGATGTGTGATACAGATTAGCACTCGATACCGATTTTTATACAAATTTCACACTGTTTTGATCAAAGTTACTATTAAAACTAAAACAGAACTTAGCAAAATAAATTACCTAGATACCGCATTGATTACGTTACACACACCATTGTATGATTCTATTCATTGTGGCTATTTTTGATTTTTTCATATACAACGTTAATTTAAACATTCTAATTAAGTTTTTTTTTTATTGTATTTGTATTATGGAGAAAATTCCATATTTTGTGATGATGCCGCCAAAAAAAAAACGATTTTCAAGCGCTTACATTGCAAGTACTGCGTCAATAGATACCTACGTTAAAATAATGTACTATGGAAATGTATACAACGTGCAGTTTTGAACCTGCAAAATATTTCAGGAGGTTGTTATGAGACTCGTAAATAATCATATAACAATACGATACCAAGTCAATAATCAATAATACTTTTTCTTTTCGATTTTTCAATTTTATTGTTTTTCAGAATAATACTCTTAATAACCCTCTTCAAAAAAACAGAATCACCCATTGCGATGTATCGCGCGTCATGTCACTGTGTGCGTGTGAAACGAACGCGGCACGTACGACGTACGTTAAACTAGAATGAAGGTCGTTGCTATGGTTACGGGGGGCCCCGCGATGCTCGTCATATTCGAACTACATCTAAGTTCTAGTTCGAATTTGAAAATCACAATGTACCTACATTATTGTTTTAAATTTCGCTAAATAATAACTCATTTTTAAGCATCATTACAATGCCGTGGCCAATCTGCCGAGCCTATGTTAGGGTCGGCTTTCAGTTTAACTGTATGCAGCTCACTACATGGAGTGCCAGTGAATCACGTAGGGCGACTGCGTATCAGACGTCAACAAACCAGTTACTTGATAATACGATACCCATTTGTTAGACTAATTGTCTGACTTTCTGGCTTTCGACTACCCGTACCAACGACCATATGGCAGGGCTGTAAGGTCGTTGACCCGTACCGACCCGTGTGGTACCTAACGACCGTCCGAGATCTACAAATCAATTCGAACCAAAGGCATTAATTAAGTGCTTACCGAAACACGGGATTTCAATTATGTCCTAGATAAATTTAAAAAGTACTTACATCATTATGAATTAAAAAAATAACACAATGGTACTTGCTCAGTTGCGAACCCGCAACCTCATGCATGAGAGGAGAAAGCCTTAACCACTGGGCTATTACGATAAATAATAATAGTAGAAAGTAGATACAACTGCGCCAAAAAAAGATCACGTTGGCGTCGTTAGTTACCTATCAGCTGATGAATAAAATGATAGGCGAACATAAATAAACCTTACAAAGCACGTAAGCAGTTCCCGTTGCACAATTGTGAAACTACGATCGCGAGCGTGTGCAGGGGCTTAGGTAGGCATCTAATAATAATAATAATAAGGCATGTAGGTACTCGGCGCAGTCGGCGCGCTATTTAGGTAAATTCAGCCCCAAGAACGGTTTTCATTTGATTAAATTGGTTGATTTAATATTTTCCTTCCCACTTTTTAACGGGCTGAGGACCGACAGAAATACATCAAGATAATTTGTGCTAGTTAAGTAGGTACCCATGTGTTAGGGATTTTAGGTGATTCATTTTGTCTGATAGGTATTTTTGGCGTAGTTAAAAAATTTAATTCAACTTATTTACACTAATCAAGTTGATTTAGCTAACATCGTATTTACAAATTATTGTCTATGTACAAATAAATAAATAAATTACCTACTTATGTTACCTGGAGATATTGTTCAAAGTTTCCACCGTCACACTCCAGGCACAGTCTAGCACGACGTTGCTGATATTCCTTCAGCTTACCCTAACACAAACACATTCGTTTTTATTGTGTCGAAAGCACTGATCACTTTTGCACGTAGTTGGGTAACACTGGTGATTTTGTCTGTGTACACCAATCTTTTAACGTCTCCCCACAGATAAAAGTCCTGGTGGAGATCCTGTACCTTGCGGTAATGAAAAGGATGCTGCATTTCTTTGTGCAGTAGCCGCCACACTGTGGAGTGGTGCACTCCAAACCGTCGACCAGCCTCCCGCGTGCTTGCACGTGGCTCTCGCCGGAAGAATTCCAGGATATCTTCCTGCAAGGCGACAGGCAGGCCTTCGTTGCCGCGACCTTCAGCATGCTGGGGAACGTCGAACTGCCGATGATCGCGCAGTCTCTGCGTAGCAGCCAGCATTACCCTGTGTGAGGGACGTTGCCGATTGGGGAATAACTCCGCGAACATTTCGATGGCTCCAGATACATTGTCTCCACTGATGGCATACAAGCGGACCATCTCCACCAACTCTACATTGGAGTATTGGTCCGTCATTTTTACAACTAGGTAGTAGGTACCTATCCCGACCGCACACGACACGCACTTGAGGGGCGGAATTTGCAAGCGTATGCACATACCGGCGTCATCAAATACACTAATAAATTGACCGGATTTATGCGTTTGCGATGGCCGCGGGGGCGTGGCGGGGGAGAGGGAGCGGGCGGTGGTTGGTGCTTTGGATTTATGAAAGAAATGTCGGTTGCGTTTGTTTGTGTGTGTGAAAGCGCAGTTTAAGGACACGTACAGATTGGTCGCGTTTTAAAAAGGGGAGTTCACACTTACCGATTTTCGTAAATAAGAATAAAATGAAAAAAAAATACCTGCCCATTTTATTGTTGATTCGGGTCGAGAATCACTAACATAATTACCTCCTAAAATGTTTTGCAGATCCAAAACTGCACCTTGTATATCATAAAAAGGCCTACAAAAAAGTCCGCGATAGCATATATCTATATGGTTGACTCACAGTAACCATTTTTATCTCTAAATAATTAATTTAAAATATTACTCTATTTGCAAAAGGTAATTTCTCCTAATAAATACTAATCTTTATCCAAATAAGTATATT
Source organism: Tholera decimalis (assembly GCA_943138885.2). Taxonomy (NCBI): domain Eukaryota; kingdom Metazoa; phylum Arthropoda; class Insecta; order Lepidoptera; family Noctuidae; genus Tholera; species Tholera decimalis. The sequence goes on along the minus strand of OW964567.2, from coordinate 23,728,133 downwards.
ATTTACCCAAAAATTGCCCTTTACTTTTGTCATTTAAATGTTTAGAAGTTATCACAGATTTAAAATTACGCACCCAAGAAATTCATTGCAGCGAAACGGCTGGCATAGGTCTGATTCAAGATGAAACTTTTTTATATATATATTTTAAATTAAATGATAGCTAAACGTACTTTTTGTAATGACGTCGTTTGTCGAAGAAAACAATTGTCAAGGACCCCGTGCAAAGCCAGGCCAGGCCGCTAGTACATACATAGGTATTTTTCGTAAATGTAAACTAGATAAGGCCGGTTTTTCCCTAAAAAAAAAAACGTTTTTTGGATAAGAACGTATATACCTTACGAAAACTTAGTAAGTTGCTTTGTAATTTATCTAGCTCCAATAGCCAGAATGACAATTTTTGCATCACTCTGGGTTTTTAGATTAATATTAAATTAAATAAAAGTTTGTACCTATGATATTAATTATTTACGTATTTTACGTAGGTATGTGCGACACTACGAATGCGAGAGCCTTGGATAGCACACAACAATCTTTGACAGATTTCCTGAGCACAGCAAATTAATGATGTTTATAAAAAATTAAAAATAACCATAAAGAATAGAATCATACAATGGTGTGTGTAACGTAATAAATGCGGTATCTATGTAATTTATTTTGCCAAGTTCTGTCTTTAGTTGTAACAGTTAATTCTATCAGTACAGTGTGAAATTTGTATAAAAATCTGTATCGAGTGCTAATCTGAATCACACACCGAAAATATGTATAAATACGAAGAAATCTGTAGGTATGGCAACATTATCAGACAAAAGGTGCATTTTTCTCACCGCAGTGCGCGCACCTGAGATTGCGGTTATTCTACCGATGCGGTAGAACTACCGCAATTGCGGCCACCGCAAGGCAGTGCGCGCACGGCCTTAAATATAGAGTTACCAAAGTATAATAATCTAACTCTTGTCTGGCCAAGGGTTATTGTGATACCCGATATACATGCCACAGGGTTGTGGAGGTCTGACAGGCAGTCGCTCCATGTAGAACACTAGTAGTCAGCTGCATCCGGTTAGGCCGTGCGCGCACTGCCTTGCGGTGGCCGCAATTCCGGTAGTTCTACCGCACCGGTAGAATGACCGGGGCCACCGGTGACTACCGCACGCGTTTATTCCACCGCAGTGCGCGCACTTCTATGACACTCCATACTTACAGATTTTGCGTTTCCAAAACGCAACGCAGTGCGCGCACGGCCTTAGTCGGCTACAACATAGTTCATAAAGCAGATGATGAATTGATGATAGACTTACTAAAGTAAAGTGGGTAAATGGATAGGGAACCAAAATATTCATAATGTGTTTCAAATAATTTTGCTCCTTAATTCATAGATTAAGCTACACAATGTCTGAGAAAAGCTTGCACTATTTTATTTTTCCGGGAGAAAATCTTAAAACGATTCTCGTTCTGGGTGCAGCTGAAGGGAGTGGCATTATCCTACTATTAAAATCATAACCCTGTTCCATCAGTTGTCCTCCTATTCCAGGGTCGCGGTACCAGTTTGGAACATTGCTGCAACCTTATTGTTTCCCCTGCTTTCCGTCCACAAGCCCACTCCTACAATGGCCCAGCTCGCATCAGCTCATGATCCCTAACGCCCGGCCGGTATTCCACGGCGGTTAGGGTGTGAGGAAATTTTAGTCTGGACTGGTCCACTCAAAACTACGTGGTGCTTTCTTTAAAAGCCCTCAGCATACCTTCATGGTACTTATAATCACCACGAATAAGCTAAATAACTTGTAAAAGTATCATATATTACCTAGGTATTCACAAAATGAATAAGTATCATTACTGATTAGTAGTACTTACGAAACTATTCAGGAAAAAAACATAGTTATGACATTATTTTAAAGGAAATAATAAAAACATGGTGACTCGAGCGAGACTCAATATTGTGGTATTAATTCTTGAGTAATTGTCGGATGTGTAATAAACGCGCGTTACACACCAGGGAAGATGTAAATACTTACCTACCTGGGTCAGTACCTACAATGTTTCACAATAGGTAAACATATTTTTTCAGGACAAAGCCCCATGTTGTTTATGTAAATTGTAATGTACGATAAGTTTTTGTCTTTCATATTATATGTATACCTGTCCTCACGTTTTAGGGTTCTGTAGCCGAATGGCAATAAAGGAACCCTTATAGAATCATCATGTCTGCCTGTCTGTCTGTTCGTCAGTCCGTCCGTCCGTTCGTATATCACAGCCATTTTATTCCGAAACTATTAGAACTACAATTTTAAAACTTGGTAGGTAGGTGTATTCTGTGAACCGCTATACGATTTAAAAATAAATAAATAATCATTAAAACAAAGATTAACCTTCATGTTAAACTGAAAAATAAAACTAAGTGCGTGGTGTCTTTCCAGGGTGATTGGTAATACTATACATTCTTGGTAATGGGTTAAAATTGAACACGTTTAGAGCAAAATTGAGTACTATATTCGATACCTGGTTATTTCTGAGTTATCTTGTAATTTAAGGTTAAAATAAGAGACTGAAAAATAAATGCTGTAGATCTTAATAGACATTTTCAACGAAAATTGGTTTGAACAAGATACAGACAGCAGTTTTTTGAGGTATAGCACATTTATCAAAAACTTCGAATATAACTTTGTCATTTATGCAAAAACAGCTATTTTCGCTAATCTATGCTTGCTGCTACAAAACTGTCTCTTGGCCACTTAATTAACAAAAACGATTTATTTTTTAAAATATTTGCTTTCTGCAGTTTTTCCCCATACAAACTTTAACTATGCCAAATTTCATAATCCGGTCGCGTAATTTTCGTATAAAGGAGTACAAAGTTTTCGCTTGACGTATTGATACATCTATATATTATATAAAAGCGAAATACCACTCACTGATTAATCACAAAATCTCAGAAACTACAAGTAGTAGGGCTCTCAAATTTTGCACGTGGGTTCCTTTTAGTAAATACGTAGATGCTCGCTAAGACGGGAATTTACGAAATTCCCACGGGATCGGGATTTAGACGGGAAAAACTTCCCACACGAACGAATTCGCGAGCAACTGCTAGTAATATATATATACATTGTTTCCGTTTTCGTATAGTTTAGTAGGAGTAAACGAAACCCAGCATCGTTTACCCATTTTCATTTGTTGGAAGCGCTAAACACTCCAAAGAAACATTAATATCGAGAGCACTTCAGATAAAACACGTCAGCGTTAATAATTTGTGAACGAATGTGTTCTAATTCCTTGTAATAACAGCCAATAGTCGTAAAAGAGAATGTTGCCGTGAAGTAAATAAATGGAATTCTTGTAAAGAACGATAAAAGTTTGTCTGACGTTAAGTCCTGTGATGTGGTTCTACATAGTTTCAGGATGGGACTTTGTTGCCTCTGAAGCTGTGACCCACATTTTAATGGTCTTCATAAAGTTGGATCACAATCGTATATTTTATACTGTATAGCTTCTGCTTGCGACTTCTTTCGCATGGGAGGGTCTTCCCCCTAAGTACCGATCCCGTGAGAATTCTGGGATAAAATGCGGGTTATGTGTTATTTCAGGATTTCAAATATTTACATAGCAAATTTCATTCGGATTTGTTCACGCAAAAAGAGTAAGAAACATACATCATACAATATACCTACCATGTTTTTAGCAAATAAATATAAATATTATTATACAGGGTTAATTGTAAAACACCGAAACACTTAGAGCGTGCAATTTAAATATTTTTATTTTTGTATGAAAATCTGGTGAACTAAAATATGAGGAATTTTTAAAAGTCATAGAACAAAAGTTGTTGATTATGATGTTAGTAGCATAGTCCTGAGAGGTTTTCGGTGTTTTACAATTAACCCTGTATAATCCATCCTCACAAACTTTCTTGTTTATTATACAAGTAAGAAGTAAGATTTGTAGGAGCAAATCTTAAAAAAAAAAACTTAACCTCACACATGGTAATTTCTCTTGTATCGTGAGAGCAATAACAAACATTTAAATTAACTTGCACGAACACCCAGCCCTTTTTTTTCGGAGTGATGGAGTTTTAGATTTTTACTGATTAAAAACCCACTGTGTGCCTTCAGTTCTCCTTCCGATCCGGCCGAATTTCGATAGAACATTTCTGCAACCCGGCAAAGCACCCAGACCTGTAACAAAAATGTGTAGGCAATACAAATAATAGTTCCAGTGCGGGAATTAAACCCACCACACGCAGCGCAGCAGTCGACCACTCAACCACTGCGCCACCCGTCTCGTAACGTAACTAATATAAATCTGACACCAAATTACATTAATATTTCAAAGGGAATTAGGTACCTCAATGTTCCTAATACAGATTACTAAGTAATCTAACTAGAACGTCAGAAACTTAACTGTTACTTACTCTAGTTATTCTTAATTAAGATTGTAACAACCCTGTACATTGTCCAACCTTTTTGATGAAATAAATTATTACTCATTATATAACTTGTTAGCAAATAATCTCTTAAGGACGCATTTACGTTTTCTCGCAAATATCAATGTTTTTCTGGTACCATTTTGATACACAAGGAGTTAAAATGTTGACAATGTTATGGTATTAATTTCAAGATAAATTATTCATCTCCACATTGAATGTATTATAATTACATAGTCTTATACATCTTTTTCACACAAATACGTTTTTATCGCCGCAATAATCGTAGAAAATTGCAAAAAATGGGGTCTGAATACGTACCTGTAAGCCAAATCTGGAGCATATTCTTAACTTCAAAATAAGAAGAAATTATAGCCTATGTATTTATCTATACGTTAAGCTAATTATTTTGAACATACATAAAAAACTTTATGATTTATGAGAAAAATAAAATCGGTCTCAAATTTCTTCATACATTTTTCTACCGAACGCACGGCTCTGACCGTCATTCCGCGCTGAGACGCACTCGTGAACGCAGGGGAGGATCCGGCAACTGGGACTCGAGGTGGCCCTGCACAAGTCCGAGGCCATGTGTTTCCATGGCCGTCGGAACGCGCCACCTTCGGGTTCCCAGATAACGGTGGGAGGGGTTCGCATCGGCGTCGAGACGACGATGAAGTACCTGGGACTCGTCCTCGACAGCCGGTGGAACTTCGTCGAGCACTTCCGACGTTTGGCTCCAAGACTGGACCGGGCGGGGGCTGCACTCAAGCGGCTCCTACCCAATCTAGGAGGGCCAAACGCCTCCTGCCGGAGGCTCTATGCGGAGATCGTGCGGTCCATGGCCCTCTATGGGGCCCCTGTGTGGGCACTGAATTTGCAGCGGCGACCAGCTAGCCGGTTGGTCGCGTCTCAGAGGGTCATGGCTATCCGGATTATCCGGGGATACCGCACGATCTCTGGGGAGGCGGCGAACCTCCTTGCCGGATTGCTGCCGTGGGATCTGGAGGCGGTAGCCCTCGCGCGCGTGCATAATTGGCGCGCAGAGGTGCTAAGCCGGGGTGAAACCCCGCTACCGCGGCAAGTCGCGGCTCAGCGGATAGAACTCCGGCGTGATCTCACGGCAGCATGGAAAGAGCGGCTGTCGCAACCGAAGGCTGGGCACGCCGCAATCGCGGCGATAAGTCCCCTCTTTGAGGAGTGGCTGGAGAGAGGCCATGGCGTCCTCACCTTCCGCCTGACGCAGGTGCTGACCGGACATGGCTGTTTCGGGAGGTACCTGTTTAGGATTCAGCGGGAGGACACGCCCGGGTGTCGTCATTGTGAGGACCACCTGGAGGACACGGTGGAGCATACGGTGGAGGTGTGCCCTGCTTGGGCGGAGCACCGCCGTGTCCTCGTAGAGGCGGTCGGCGGCGGCGACCTCTCGCGCCCTGCTCTGGTTCAGAGTATGGTGCGGAGCGAGAGGGAATGGGATGCGGTCGCCTCCTTCTGCGAAGCAGTCATGCTAGCGAAGGAGGAGGCCGAACGCGCGAGGGAGAGGCAACTCTCTTCCTCGCGCCCCAGCCGCCGCGGGAGACGCCCCGGGCGTCGGGGATCACGAGCCGATTTCCGGCCACCGTAGGCGCGGGCCTGCGGACGGCGAGCAGGGGTCGCTCACCGTCCGGTAAGGACCAGGCCCTGGTCGGCGGCGCGTCGTGTTCCACGCGCGCCTCAAAGAGCTGTCAACACTAGTGACGGGGTCTCATAGGGCCATTGCCTGCCGGGGTTTGCGGGAAAGTTCTACCGAGTTACCGCGGCCCCGGAGGAACAGGGTGGGTTTTTAGTCAGTAGAAATCTGACACACCCTTCCGCTTGACCCAGAGCGGAAGAAGTCATTTGATGATATTCCCATCCCAAAAAAAAAAAAAAAAAAAAAAGGGGTGTATCGCTTTCCTCGAAAAAATAAATACGTCGAAACCTATAATAAAAAGAGTAGCATCTTGTATACTGTGACTAAAATACGTTGATGCTTTTTCGTACCGAAACAAAAGTAAGAACGAGAACCATACTTTTTTTACGGTTACTGAACCTAGCATGAAACAACAAATTTTTTTTTAACCGACTTCAAATAAGGAGGTTTCGCAATTCGACCGCATCAATGTTTTTTTTTTTTTTCATTAAGTATCTTGAAGTACTACAAATTAAGGAAGGTCTAGAGTTGATCTGATGATGGGGCCTTTCATCAGATTGACTCCTGACAGTCGAGGGAACTCCTCAACGATTTACAGCAGTAACCTATTGTTTGGGCTTGATTAATTTGAATTGACCAGAACTTTACACCTAGATAGTTTGTGACTGTCATTAGAGGTCTGATGATGAAGACGAAGGACAGTTAAGGGAACTCCTCAACGGTTTACAATAGCTACCTTGTGTTTGGACTTAATTCATTTATATTGATGACAACTTTGCACCCATATGGGTTATAAGTGCCATTACAGGTCTGATGATGGAGACCATAGACAGGCGAAGGAATTCCTCAATGATATACAACAGTTACCTTTTGTTGGGCTTACTTCATACGGTTCAATATGCCAAAATGTTCAGTTCGTACAAAAACTAAAAAATTGGCCAAGTGCGAGTCAGACTCGCCCATGAAGCGTTCCGTAGTAACTACACCAAATAACTTTGTTTTTCATAGTGCTTGTATGAATTACAAAGTTTTATTTGCGGTTTTAGAAAATATGCTGTATCTCAAAAACTGCCAACCCGATCTCATTCAAACCAATTTTGGTTGAAAGTTTACATAAAGAATCATAGCATATGTTTTTTGTATATTTTTTCACTCCATTATTATAGAAGTAAGAGGGGGGGACACATTTTACCACTTTGGAAGTGTATATCTTTTAAACGATTAACTTTATGAAAAAGTGATTTTAGAAACCCGTATGTCGTTTTTAAAGACCTGTCTATTAATACCACACACGCATAAGATTCATGAAAAATATTTTCTGAAAATATATATTTTTTATATTTTTTTAATAATTTTTATTTTTTTTTGTCTTTAAATCGGAAAGCGGTTTACAGAATACATCTACGTACCAAGTTTCACACGTATAGTCCTAATAGTTTCGGAATATAAAAACTTTTTACCAAAAAAATTAAACCGACTTCCAAAAAACACTGTAAAGTGAAAAATAACTTTAATTTCGGTAGGTAGGTGGTGTCCGACTTCTGAAATTAGTTAGAAAGTAGACAAAATATTGCTTTTCCCAATGCTGGGCCGTTAATTGTTGATGAGTTCTCCTGGTACTTCACCATCAGCTTGTGACGAGCATATCGACGCTGGAAAGGAAAAATTATCCAAGCGACATTTTTGGCCATTTTGAGTTATATACATTGTTGGAATCGCCTGATTTTTCTGCGTCGTTTGGTAAGACCAAACGACTCACGTCCTTCTACGACGACTTTTGATGTCGCTTCGACATTTTGAAGTTCGCGAGAGTTCACTTTTTTATCCTTACTAAACGACAAAATTTTCGAGCATTTTTGAAAATTTGGTGGTTGTCGTAATTGTGAAATGCTAAATTTGCCTTTGGTCAAGTTTGACATTTCTGTTCGTACGGTAATTACTCCACTTAGTTAATTTTTCCAATATCTGGCGATATAGTGTTAGGCGCTTAGGTCATTTTGAGTTATTTGGTTTTTTCCTACATGCATTGAGGTAATATAAAAAATGTATATTAAATTAATATTTAGGTTCCTTTGCCTCAACTTCCACATGTTTTTTATTTTGGTAAGGCAACTTTTACTCTGATATAAATTCTAAAAAAGATATATATTTTTACCGTACCTTCCTTAATCAAAGCTTGTCGGTTAGTCAATTTTTCCCGTTTCTACAAAAGTAGAAACGGGAAAAATTAGTGAAAAGTTAGTGTCGCACTAACTTTAAAACTAAGCATTATTTTTAATAGTTACGTATACTATAATGTAGATAAAAAAAATATCCAAATAAAATTCTAAGAATTAGGCTTTTTGGACCATAACAAGAATTTACACGATTTTTTTTCTGAAAATTCAAACTTAAAACTGCTCTACTGTAAAGTTAGTCTGATGTCACTTGGATAATTTTTCCTTTCCAGCGTCGATATTGTGCTTAATAACCATATTCAAGTAATCGAAGCGGAACCCATGAAATACTTCTTATTCCTACTTGTATACTGAGTAGTTCCAGTGGCCATCTGTGGTCTTCATCATCAGATCCACTTCACAAATGGTGCTTTTCGAATGCAACTACACAAGTTACTATAAAAAAATACTCAAATCACTGTAGGTGTGCCTATAATATTTGAAGAGTTCCCTCAATTACTCCAAGATCTCCTGACAAGAAGCTCCTGACTTGGTGACAATGGGACCAATTTCGAAGTATATATACCCTTTCAAACAAAAAAGAATTTTCCAAATTGGTTCAGCCGTCTTCGAGTAATCGGTGATCAAACATTAAAAAAATATACGCGTCGAATTGACAACCTCCTCCGTTTTTTTCGTCGGTTGAAAATGGATGTGACATATAGACGGATGGACAAACAGACAGACAGACAGACAGGCATGACGAAACTTCTTTATTTCTTATTAATTTTTTTTATCACATTTTAGGTTTTTTGTTCCAAAGTCCCCTAGTACTCCTAATCGGGCGTCAAACACATTAATACAAAATTGAAAGTAACATCTAATTAATAAGCATGTAACCCTTTGTAAACAATAAGTTACAAATTATTATGATCAAACAATATTAAAGAAAATATAATATTACCTTCAAGTATCAATATTAGTTAAGTAATGTATAAAATCGGGCGAACAATGGTTTGTAAGTGTGTGTGCGCGCAATGTTGTTGTGTTGCTACTAAGATACCTAAAATTGAGCGAGTGATAAATGTAAATGCGTCCTTAAGAACAGAATTCACAAGAAAATCTAGAGTTTTCTTTTCCATTACCACTAAAAAGTAATGATGTGTGCTTCAGTGTCATCATAAGCTAGCAATAGGATTTTTAGTTATTACATTTCTTAAAAATTAAAAAAAAGGCAAAATGCAATAAAAATGAAAAGTCCAAAATCTCAATTAATCGGGCTTATGAGCATTTTAAAAGCTTTTTGCTAAACCAGAGTAATCTTATCAACTTCCCAATAAATTCATAAAGACTGTATACAAAAGTTTGCCAGTATACAATTTTTCAACTTATCATCATGTATGTACTAAATACTTTTAAGTAAATAACTATGTAGTTTTTAAATTTTTCTTCTTTTATATTTCTCGTTTCCTACTGATTAAATTATGTACCTGTTAAGCTGTCTTTGCACAGCACTTGGTTGACTGGTAGAAAATGCCTTGCACTTATGTGCCTGAAGTGTAAATAAATAAATACACAAAGTCGTGCCATGCCATGTATGAAAATTATTAAAAATATACTTATATTAATGACAGGTAGCTATGTTCTAGAAAAAAACATTCAAAGACAGTTACATCCACTATCGCGCATGGGCCTACATGATGGATGACAAACTGGTTTTTCTCATAGATAAGAAGTTTAGTATTATGACTTATAAATAGATCCAAAAGTAGTTCACTATGGAGTGCCCCAAGGAAGCATCATTGGGCCTCTTTTATTAATCCTTACTAATATTATAAATGTGAAAGTTACTCTGTCTGTCTGTGTGTTACGCAATCACGCTTAAACTACTGAACTGATTTAAATGAAATTTGGTACAGACATAGTCTAGAGCCTGAGAAAGAACATAGGCGCCTTTTTAATGCGAAAAAAGGGCTGTAAGGGGTTGAAATAGGGGATGAAAGTTTGTATGGAAATTACGTCATTTTTTAAGCTTATTTTTTAGACTTTTGATTAGATATTAAAAAAGTTTGTAAAAATTTTGCCCCAAAGGGGGTAAAAATAGGCAATGAAAGTATTTTGTGATGACGCCGGCATAAAAGTTAAAAATATAGAAGAAATACAGAGAATTACAGAGTCAGTCAAACTTGCCAAAATCCGCGCGCCATACACAACACCGGTCGCGCCGGTGAAACAAAAATGTCGTGTATAAAAATTTACTTAAATAAGCTATTAGCAGTAAAATATTGTAAATAGCTTATTTATGTATGAGTTTTATTTTCAAAATAATTAGCCTAAAAAATTAAAAATGCTGATGAAAGTCACTATTCCGCGCAGACAAAGTCACGGGCACAGCTACTAGTTTATATAAATGATCTCCCAAAAGTCATAAACCAGAAAATGATACTATTTGCAGATGATAGCACTGCCATTTACTGACTATGACAATGACGAATATGGGACTAATATAAATAAATCACTTGAAGCTATTATGAATTGGCTAGCTCATAAATAATCTTAAAATCAATCTTGACAAAACAAATTACATGAAATTTACAAAAAATTGGCCAAGTGCGAGTCGGACTCGCCCATGAAAGGTTCCGTAGTAACTAATATTATACTTAATAGAATAGAATAGAATCATTTATTTCGGGCTTTGCACCCATAAAACCATATACATTAATACCTTAAAAATAGACACTACCTAATTTAAATACTATTAAAAGAAATAAAATACGTCACAATAGCTTAACTTACATATTCAAAAACAATCATTCATAATATATTAATTTATATATGTCACAAATTTATAAAATACATTGGACGAAAAAATTATATTATATTATATAATTATTATTAAATTAATTAGGCAACAAAAAAAAATAACAATACAAGATTTATAAAAGAGGTTTTCCTATAACAAAAGCTACCTCAACCTGTATTTTGGACTAGACCCAGAGTGCTCAATGTGAATGCTATTCCAGTGATTCATGATTGAGCACTCCTGGTCCATCCGGCTGGCAAATAGCTGCAGGTAGCTGTTGTCGCCGCCGGCGACTCGACTCATTAGGGACGCGACTCGCTTACGCAGAATCGATGCAAACCCGTCAATGTGTGCATCGGCAAACATCCCAGAAGCGCTACACCATGGCGGCAGCCTCATCAGAGCCCTGAAGGCATTATTATACTGGATGCGCAGAGAGTTGTACGACTTCTTTGTAAACTTAACCCACAGGCTGCACGTGTAAAAAGATTGGCAGAAGGCTCTGAATAGTGTGATCTTGACTTGTGTCGTACATCGTGCAAACCTGCGGGCCAACATATTGGCTCGGATCGACAACGCTCTGCGCTCCCTTTCCATATCGACGTCATCTGCGAGCGACTCGTGGACCCAATGTCCCAGATACTTAAAACAAGATACTACTTTAAGTGCAAAGCCATTTAGAAATACGGGTGGAACGGTCTTGTACGTCTTTGAACCTGACTTGAATATCATGACTTCACTTTTCACAAATGTCGACAAGTTTCCTAAGAGCCTTGATCGATGGGCTCAGCAGCACCATATCATCAGCATAACTTAATATATTTATATAAAAAAAAAAAAATCTTACAAATTTCTTAAAACTAGCTTATTTACAAGTTTTACAACTACACCAAATAAATTTGTTTTTCATAGTTTTTGTATGATTTACAAAGTTATATTTGCGGTTTTAGAAAATATACTGTATCTCAAAAACTGCTGACTCGATCTCGTTCAAACCAATTTTGGTTGAAAGTTTACGTTAAGATCTACAACATATGTTTGGGACACACATTTTACCACTTTGGAAGCATATATCTTTTAAACGATTAACTTTATGAAAAAGTCATTTTAGAAACCTTAATGTCATTTTTAAAGACCTGTCTATAGATACCACACAGGTATAGGTTTCATGAAAAAAAAATATTTTCAGTTTCAGTTCCATGTATGGGGAGCCCCCTTTATTTTAAATATTTTTTAAATTTTCTCTTAAAATCGGAAAGCGGTTCACAGAATACATCTACTTACCAAGTTTCACATGTATAGTCCTAATAGTTTCGGAATAAAATGGCTGTGACATACGGACGGACGGACAGACAGACAGACGGACAGACATGTCGAAACTATAAGGGTTCCGTTTTTTGCCATTCGGCTACGGAACCCTAATAAAAAGCAAAAACCTAAAAAACTGCAATCTAAGTATATATAACTCAAAGGTGACTGACTGACTGACTGACTGACTGACTGACATAGTGATCTATCAACGCACAGCCCAAACCACTGGACGGATCGGGCTGAAATTTGGCATGCAGGTAGATGTTATGACGTATGCATCCGCTAAGAAAGGATTTTGCGAAATTCCCACGGGATTGGGATTTACACGGGAAAAACTTCCCACGCGGGCGAAGCCGCTGGCACAAGCTAGTTAAGCTATAAAGGACAAAACAATAAAAGAAGTTAATGGCACAAAATTTCTAGGTATGAATATTGACCATGGACTAGACTGGAAAATCCAGGTTGATCAGGTTTGTAAAAAATTAAACCAACAGTCCTTTACTTGACTAACTTTCATTATCATTGAAAGTTGTAAACGAAATTGCATTACTAAGCGCTTTACATGCATATGTGGGTTCCACGCTAAAATATGGCATTTTGCTCTGGGGTAATTCCCCTAATAGGGAAAATGCTCTTAATATGAGTGAGAAATATAAGCGGACTTAAACAGACTGACTCATGCAAAGAGTGTTTAAGAGATTAAAAATTTTAACTCTGCCTTCATTATACATTTATGAAGCGGTAACAATGATAAAAACCGGTCAAGTGCGTGTCGGGCCACGCGCAGTGTAGGGTTCCGTAGTTTTTATAACAGCCAAGTGCGTGTCGTATTCGCTGACTGATCGTTTTGTACCATGCTCTAACTAAAAGCCAAACATGACTACCTAACTAATTTGACTTCCTATACAAATCCTCACCTGATCCGACAATTTTGCACGGAAAGTTTTAAGTTTTTTTAGAGATTTGTATAAAACTTTTCATAGCCGGTGTTTTGAATTAAAATACGGACACACAGCTACACTACTCAATCGTCACAAGAAACTAGCACGATACAACTGGCGCTTAGCGCCTTCTATCGACATTTCTATAGAGTTGTTCGAAATTTTCGAGTCAAATACAATTGGTCGACTATTACTCGTAAACTTGTAAAGCCCACTTATGTGTGATAGTTTTCCTTTAAATTTCGTTATATATAGGTACTACTGCCGTGACATTTGAATTTCTAACTACAACCGTTTAGTTGATAGAGGAGGGGGGACACTTGACTCTAACGAAAATTGGTACTTTAAAGCTTGATAAGTCACGAACGGTTTACTTAATCAAAAAACGGTTTTACCAAACACCTAATATTTTTGAAAGACCTATTCAACGATATCCCACACTATGGGAAGAACGAAAAAAAAAATTATCATCCCACTTTACATGTATGGGAGGTACCCTAAATAATTGTTTTTTTTTCAAAATTTTATTTTACCACTTTTTCGGCGTCATTAACGTGTATACTCATGCCAAAGTACAACTTTCTAGTACCAATAGTTTTTGAGCTAAACCACGAATAGACGGACAGACAGACGGACATGGCGAAACTATAAGGGTTCCTTGTTGACTACGGAACCCTAAAAACGATTTAAGTAAATATGAAACACTAAGAAGTGCACAGCATAAAAATGAAGTGCTCGGAATTAGGTGCAGAACATTTAAATTTAAATCTAGTATATTTGGAATAGAATTGAAAATTTATAATAAACTGCCAAATTCTGTTAAAAGTATTTCAGACCTCAATTTTTTTTTATTTTTGTTGCGAATGAGCCCGCTCTTTACCTTGATCACACCTGATGGTAGTGTACGATGAGGTCTACGATCGAATGAGCGAGCCCAGAAAATGCCTGTTCACTCTTGCTTTAAAGGCTGACGGGTCATATGTGGCAGGGAACATAGAAGCCGGCAGAGAGTTCCACACCTTGACTGTGCGCACAATAAATGTTGAGGAAAACCGCTTAGTACGACAAGACGGTATATCGACCAAGTGTGGATGGTATCCTGCGGTACGTCTGGTAGACCGGTAGTAAAAGGGGGATGAAGGGATTAGGTCGTGGAGCTCCTGCGCTCACTCTCCGAAGTATAATCTGTAGAAGATAGACAAGCAAGCAGCGTTTCGCCGGTGAGCCAGGCTGTGAAGCTTGCCTGCCAGAACCTCGTCACCTATGAGCCTCTTAGCTCTGCGTTCGATCGAGTCAAGTGCAGTGCAACTTAAGCTAAAAGAATTCCTGATAGGTAAAACGTATTACTCAATAAACGATTTTTTTAATGACAAAAGCTTGGTGTAAGTCTTTGTTTTAAATTGACATTGAATTACTATTTAATTTATAGTAATATCTAATAATTAATTTAAATTAATCATAAATTTAATCTTAAATTATAATGATTATTACTTTTCCTATTTTTATTTTGACTTATAATTTAATAACAATTTACGTATAATTTGATTACCTAATGTATAAGAGTGACTAAATCAAATAAGTTCTATTTTTGAAATGTAAAAACAATAAATGAATTTGAATTTGAAGAACACTTTTCATATCGAGTTCGTTCCCTAGAGTAGATAGAGTACGTTCCCTTTGGATCATTTTTCAACCGACGACAAAAAAAGGAGGAGGTTATCAATTCGACGCGTATATATATATATATTTTTTTTAATGTATGATCATCGAGTACTCGAAGACGGCTGAACAGATTTGGAAAATTCTTTTTTTGTTTGATAGGGTATACTTCGAAATTGGTACCATTTGTCACCAAGTCAGGATCTGATGATGGGATCCTGGAGAAATCGAGGGAACTCTTCAAATATTATAGGCACACCTATGGCGTTTTGGGTATTTCTTATAGTAACTTGTGCAGTTACTCTCAAAAAGTACCATTTGGGGAAGTGGAACTGATCATGAAGACCACAGATGGCCGCCGAAACTATTCAATAATAAGTATTTCGTGGATTGCGATTCGGTTACTTGAATATGGATATTAAGCACTTTATGCTCGTCACAATGCATATGGTGATGTATAGCTGATGGTGAAGTACCAGGAGAACTCCTCAAAAATTAACGGCCTAGCTTTGGGAAAAGCAATATTTTATAAAATGTTATAAGTAGTTGACATTTAGGCTCTTGTAACTAGGTAAATTAAAAATCAACCAACTAAAAAGAGTGAAATAAAAACTTTTTACCAAAAAATTAAACCGACTCCCAAAAAACACTGCAAATTGAAAAATAACTTTAATTTCGGAAGTCGGTGCCAAAAGCGAAAATACAAAACTAAAGACACCGACTACCGAAATTAAAGTTATTTTTCAATTTGCAGTGTTTTTTGGGAGTCGGTTTAATTTTTTGGTAAAAAGTTTTTTTGACATGTAAAAACAATAAATGAATTTGAATTTGAAGGACACTTTTCATATCGAGTTCGTTCTCTAGAGTAGATACGAGTACGTTCCCTTTGGATAATTTTTAGCTTTCACAGGGGCGAAACTGCTGGCTGGAATGAAATACTTGCCTAGTCGTTACCCAACTATTTTTTTATTATTTATTTAGAGGCTTTTGTCAACTATGTTGGGGTTGACTTCCAGTCTACCCTGGTACAGCTAAGTACCAGTGTTTTACACGGAGCGACTGCCTATTTGACCTCCACAGCACACTAACTAAGTAACACGATAACCCTTAGCAAAACTGCTGTCAGATTTTTTTTTTTGACTTTGATGGTCACCCATCCATAGAGCGACCTCGCCAAGAGCTGCTGAACATTGAAGATCGACCCGTGTGGTTTTTTTTCATTTCATCACAAGCTAAATGCTCAAGTCCAAAAAAGTATATGAGAATAGCTCAAGTCGTGCTATAAATATAAGCTGTCAGCAGGTATTAGCCATACCAGGCGTCCGTCACTCGCTTAAGGCCACGCGTTATATGCCTACCGCTACGCGTATCGCCGTCGGTACATCCGACAGTGGGCTGCCGCACGCCTGCCTGAGCCTTTTTAAATAATTTTGACAACGTCATGATGGATCGACCTAAAAACAATTGATTTTCCTCTGCTTTGCTCCTGTTTCCCTTTTGATTATTTATTTGCGCGGAATTTTATAATATTAAATTATTTACGCGGTTTCGGATATTTTCGATACTAAAATTTAATAATCGGGAATTCAGGGAAGGAAAAATGCATCTATCATTTTATTAAACTGAAACATATTTGATCAACAATTAAAAAATAATTGTTTTTCTATATTCGTTTTATTACCAATATCATCATATACAACCCTAGGATATTCGCTCATGACGTGGGTCGCGAACAATCTCAACTCTCTGTGTGCGTACTTAAGGTACATTTCTTCTCGCTGCAAACAGCTGGTATTATTATTAGGATTTTGTAGGCTATTATAGCGTAGGTATTTTCGCTTTTGTATGAGAGTGATGCATCTGTTACGAAGTAACTATTTAGTAATCTGTGGCCATACTGACAGCTCAAGGCACGTTGGAAGAACCATCATTAAGTGGTAGAGGCCGTCGAAATACACCCCTAAAAGTAGTTTTATTTCACAGCCTACTCTTACTTAGGTACCGCTAGTTTTCCACAAATACCTAAATCGTCAAAAAAAGAAACATCGTAAACTGAAGCGTCAATAGCCTCTAAGGTCGGATTTGTGACCGGACCCATTACTCTATTGCCGTGAATCCACTATAGGCACATGCATATTTAGCTTAGTTGTAGGGATTGAAAGATTGATAGTAATGTGTAATTTTAACCACATTCTCTCAACTCTTCAAAAAAATATATGTTTCACAGAATAATGGTCAAGGAATGCAAAGAAGTCTGCAATGGCGCTAAATGGAAGTTGCAGAATCGGTTAGCCTTAGAAAAGATCTCAATTATACAATTGATGTTTATTACTATGTTATTGTATAAATAAATAAAACTTATATAATTCAGGTCTGTGACCCATACAACATTAAAAAGATTACATATAATGTTCCATTGCTACACTGTACATAAATAGGTACAGAATTACATGCTATGCTATGTACGAGTATAGTAGGTATATTATTTTGTTTTAATTCTGTGCGATAAGACTGCTCATTGGACACCAGTTATTATGTTCTCTATGTTATGCATATTATTTTCTATACAATAAAATATATAACAAAATAATAAATACATAAATAACTGTTCTAAAACATTGTTGCAAGAACTGACGCATGTATACGAGCGAAATAACAGAGTAACTTAAATAACAACTTGAAAAAAAAAAGCAAAGCAAGTGCAGGGGAAACAATGATGCCTATCTTGAAAACTGACAGTCAAAGCTGTCCTGAGTACCTGACCTGTCGTGACTGTGGTAATAAACAGGGTCAAACAGGGGGATTTAATAAACAAGCCATTGGCCTACTTAGGTAGGATCCGAGGCGCCTCCCTTCCCGTTTGGAAGTTACGACGACTTTCGCTTTATTGTACGGAAAAATTTTAAGGACTGAGAAGACTCTGGTGTAGCTTACACTCACACAATAACGTCGCTTTACCGACTTCAAGAAAAAGGGGAGGTGTTCAATTTGACTTTGTTTGTGTGTTTGTGTGAATCACATAAAAAGTAAAGGTAAACTAGAAGATTTTATCTATTCATTTAACTGATAATAAGATGACGTTTGATCTCCATCTTACCTGATGGTAAGCGATGATATGGTCGAAGTTGAAGCACGCTTACCGAGAGGTAGCCAATTCACTCTCGACTTAAAGATCCCCAGGTTAGTAGTAGTGATTTGCCGGTTCTGGCGCACCAATCCCGTGGCTCACCGGTTCTGGCGCAATCGCGGTCCAGGGCGTTTCAAAACTAAAAAAAAAAAAAAAAAAAAAAAAAAAAAAAAAAAAAAAAAAGGTTTTGGGGTCCGCTGATCACGTTTCTGCAATCCGTTTTCGCGTAGGATGCATGGTTCCGGAGATACAGAAATCAATTAGCAACAATCTGTTTCATTTCCGGTGACACCGTACCCTCGTTATCGACTTTCATTGTTCGCCTTTTCTTATCTATTGTCCGTGCGCCCGGCCACGCACCCTCATTACGATTGCATTGACGTATGTATGTATGCATGTATTACTCATTGTTACTGCTACTGTATCATTTTATTGTTCATAAACCATTGCTTACTTTGCTATTCGGGATCAATAAAACACATGCGTCATTCACAAATTTTATTTTTATCTACAAAATATGAGTGGAACATCTCATCCACTAAAATATCGTTGTACAGTGTGTTCCCTGTAAATATGTTTGTAAAACTATGCATTGAACATCCCTGAAACTTATATAGCAAATACATTAAGCAATATTCACCACAAACTGAAGTCCAATCATTCTGAATCCTATCAATACTCCAGCCCCATCTTTTACAATTCCTTTTCAAAAACTCGAGATGATATCGCGCAGGTGTTCGCCCATACGAATCAAAATATTGACCGATGCCATTCGTATCGATATGTACAGCTACCCAGTGTGAACCTGGCTTATCATCCGCATCCAAATTGCATATTATATACGTTGGTGCATGGGCATACATAGGGAGTCTATTAGCAGCATAAACATTATTTTCTAGACTGGGATGAATCTTTTTCAGATGTTTTTGTACTTCTAGTGTATCCATGATATAGCATATTATTACACTACCAATCTATTCAATGGTTGTCATAGGAATGTTCAATTATAGTGATTTGTAAATATTAAATCGCATTATTTTGTAGCACTCACAAAACAGGTTGATGCCAGCAATGTGAGATAAGTTTGTTGACTCATAGAGTTACTATCAGTTTCCGGAGGAACGTGAGATAATTTTGGTGATTCATAGAGTTACAATCAGTTTCGTTGTATTTAGGAATTTGTTTTAGATAAGAATGGTGCTATATAAGATCGTACATTGCAGTCATGCAGTCAGTCTATGGTCGTTTGACCGCAGTGGATTGTATACGTCTACCAATACTACGTTTGTGTTACTTCAACGCATCAATGGCCATGGAGGTAAGTGTTTATTCTATTGACAAACTTACTTGTATTCTTGTTGTTGTTTCCTAACGTGTGTGATTAAGTGTAAACAAATTGATATTAACATGATAACTGTCTTGTTGCAGAAATCATTCAACTTCGATGAAAATACCTATAAACAGTATTACTACTCACCGCTCTCCCCTCAACATGAAGAAGAGAACGATGACATCGTTATTAATAACACATGTGATGGTGGAAAAAGGAAATCACAACCGATTGATCATTTTTTTGAAGTCGCACCAAAAATAAAAAAGAAGAAACTGTTATCGTCAACCGTGGCACGAGCCGCTAGAGATGGTGTATCATACATTTCTAGTAATTCTGACGACGGAGACCAAGCGACGCATCTCATAAAAATTGAAATGTACGATATGAAGAAGCTATGTAAGATTCCAACTACTGATCATTGGAAACACGCTACCACGAGGATTAAATATTATGTAAAGAATAATAAGGATAGCATCTACGACAGCACAAACGGGCTCGTATACAACATTACAAAGACAATAGCAGAAAGTGAAAAAGTTAAAAAATACTTTTTTAACAATGACACCCATTAGTTGATTAGTGAATGTGATTCTGTTTACTTAAATTACTTCTGTGTACTCATTAGATTCTACCTGACTTTTTAATCCTTTGTTAGACTCTATATAATGAACATTATTTGAAATCTTGAATATTATTTGAAATTGGGTATCAGTTGGTCTACTAACACTTAACTGTTACTTACTGTGCTACCTAATTTCTTCTTTGCTATAAAGATGGAAAACTTCAGTGAAGTGTGTACCAGTGCTTTCTTTTCCGCACCCATGGAAGAGAATATGGAACTATTCATCAACGAATTCGATCAGGAGCTGCCTAAAGTTTGTGATGAAATGGAGAAGTGTGAACTGTTTGATTCATCGTATGATGATGAGTTGTATAATCACTGTGAGATGGTTGAAACAGCGTTGATGTAAGTATTAGAAGTACAAACTCAATAAGAAAGATTATTGTTGTATTGCTTTATTTTAAGATTTGTCTTATAATTTTCTTGCTGTTTTGTTACAGTCAACCACAAGTTGGAAGAGGTATCAAACGAGGTATCACTACTGACGAAAATAAGGTTCCCAAGAAAGTAAAATTTGATGAAGGAGCTTCTACATCATCGAAATTTGAAACAAATAACGTGGAGAACAATAAGGTGGAATGTGACACATGTCATGTTTTTATTAATAAAAGGTATCTAAATAACCATTTAAAAAGCAATGTTCACAAAAATAATCTTTTAAAATCACATAATTCACTAGCAAATGTTACAGTTGTTGAAACCGCTTTTGGCAACCGAATTTTAACATATAGAATTAATAGTAAAACAATTCAATCGGGACAATATTTTGAAACACCGGAATCGTTTTTAAATTCATTAAAAATTGATATCTTATTTTTAATCAATGAATGTATTCAACAACATACAATTTTTAAAATAAACTTCATATTGCATGCTGATTTCATACAACAAACTAAAGATATTAAAAATACATTTGATTTTCAAACGTTTAATTATATAATTTGTCAGGGTGATGACTTAAATTTTTTTTTTTCATCATTAATAGACACTATTGTTGGTAAAATTTGTCAATTTGAAAAAAAAGATAGTGGTTGGAGTCTTAATCAAATTAAATACATAGATATGAATGTTAACAAATTCAACCCCTTACGTGGTAGTTCATATATCGATCTTCCTCAGGATATTAAATTAAAAAAAGCTGTAATCAATGTTAAAAATAATGATAATATGTGTTTCAAATGGGCATTACTCTCCGGTTTATATCCTGTATGTAAAAGTGTAGATCGCGTAACATCATACGCAATTCATGAAAATAAACTAAAATTTACTGGTATTTCTTTTCCGGTTAAAATTGTAGATATATCAAAAGTAGAGAAATTAAACAATATTAGTATAAATGTTTTTGGTTTAGAGTATAATAAAGAAAAAAAGTGTAATTCAGTTGTAGGTCCTTTATATTTAACAAAATGTCGTACACCTAATCATATCAACCTACTATATTTATCGAATGGTACTAACAATCATTACTGTTATATTAAAAAGTTATCGCGGTTAGTTAGCTCACAAATCTCGAGTAATCATCACGCAGTTTATATATGCGATTCATGTTTACTTCATTTCCCATCAGAGGAAAGACTTAATAACCATCAACAATATGATTGCGCTCATATTTGTACGGAATTACCAAACGGTAAGGATTCCAAAAAGGATTGGTTCGGTAAAGCAACATCAAATAATAAAATAAAATTTGATAAATTCGTGAAAAAGTTGGAAATGCCTTTTGTGGTTTATGCAGACTTTGAAGCATTTTTGAACCCGATAGAATCATGTAGTAACGATCCATCCAAGCCTAGTACAATTAGTATTCAAAAACATGAAGTGTATAGTTTCGGATATTACATTAAATGTTCATATGATGACAGATTATCAAAATATGAGACGTATAGTGGGCCAAACTGTGCACAAGTGTTTATGAATCGCCTTTGTGAAGATGTGAAAACAATAGTTAAAAAAAATTGTTTCCAAAAATGTCCCGTTCCATTATCAGATGAAGATAAAATTAAAATTTCAAATTCAAACATTTGTCATATTTGTGAAACTCAATTAAATGAAGATCCTTTTTACGATTTTGATTGGTACACTGGCAGTTTTAGGGGTGTTGCACATCAAGTGTGTAGTTCTAAGTACAGAACCCCTCGTTATGTTCCAATATTTTTACATAACCTCGGTCACTACGATGCTCATTTTATTGTCCATGCATTAAACCTCGATGATGGCAAAGTTGAAGTTATTCTACAAAATAAAGAACGATACATATCATTTTCAAAACAGTTAACAATAAATAATCAACCTGTAAGCTTAAGATTCGTAGATTCATTGAAATTTTTATCATGTAGTTTAGATCAGCTAGCTAAAAATCTTAATGACGATCAGTTTAAAGAACTAAAAAGAAACTATCCTAATAATGAAGATTTTTTACGTTTAAGACGGAAAGGTATTTATCCTTATGAATTTATGCGTAATAGTGATTGCTTGAAACATCCGTTACTTCCTGATCAACACCAGTTTTATAGTTCACTCACAGATTCAAATATTTCAAATGATGATTATAATCATGCAAAAGATATTTGGCAACATTTTAAGTGTAGTAGTATGTCTGATTATTCCGATTTGTATTTAAAAACTGATGTTTTACTTTTGACCGATGTATTCGAAAACTTCAGAAAGCTATGTATTAAAACTTATGGATTAGATCCTGCCCATTACTATACTGCTCCAGGTTTAAGTTGGGATGCAATGTTAAAATTTACGAAAATAGAATTAGAATTGTTAACGGACTATGACAAAATTGCTTTTTTTAAAGCTGGTATTAGAGGGGGTGTATCTCAGTGTAGCAATCGTTTTGCTAGAGCAAATAATAAATTCATGGAGGATTATGATGGTGAAAAACCTAATTCATATCTAACATATTTTGATGCGAATAATTTATATGGTTGGGCAATGTCCCAATCCCTTCCTGTTGGTGGTTTCGAATGGATAAATTGTAATACAGATTATAATGTGTTGGATACGTCTGATTTTGGTTATGTTTTAGAAGTTGATTTGGAATATCCTGATGAACTTCATAATTTGCATTCTGACTTTCCATTATGTCCTGAAAACATATGTGTGGGTAATACTAAAGAAACTAAATTAGTTCCTAATTTAAATAATAAAAATAAATACATCATTCACTACAGGAATTTAAAACAATGCATTGAAATGGGAATTAAATTAATTAAAGTACATAGAATTTTAAAATTTAAACAGAGTTCTTGGCTAAAGAAATATATAGACTTAAATACTACTTTGAGAACGTTAGCTAAATCAAACTTTGAAAAAGACTTTTTTAAATTAATGAACAATTCTGTCTTCGGTAAGACAATGGAAAATATTGAAAAAAGAGTAAACGTTAAACTACTAACTCACTGGGATAATCGTGGTAAAGTTTTAGGTGCTCAGGAATTGATTGCAAAACCAGAATTCCATAGTTTATCAATATTTTCAGAACATTTAGTCGCAATACAATTACGAAAAACAAAATTGATTTATGATAAGCCAATTTATTTAGGATTTTGTATTTTAGATATATCTAAGACCCTTATGTATGAATTTCATTATAACTACATGGTTAAAAAGTTTAATAACAAAATTAAGTTATTGTACACCGATACCGATAGTTTGATATATCAAATTTTTACAGATAATTTGTATGAGGATATAAAACCTGACCTACTTCACTATTTAGATACATCAGACTATCCAGAAAATAATATTTACGATTATCCAAAAATAAATAAAAAGAAGTTAGGTTTTTTTAAAGACGAGAATAATGGTAAAGTGTTGAAGGAATTTGTAGGGTTGCGATCAAAAATGTATGCCTTGGAAGTAGAAGATAAATTTATAGCAAAGGCAAAAGGGGTTAACAAAAGTGTTACCAAAAAAAATGAATATGGAAAATTACAAATCGTGTTTGTTTAATAAAAATGTACAATATTGTAGTATGCTTCGGTTTAAGTCAATCAAACACACTATTTTTACACAAAAAATAAATAAAGCATCTTTATCATATAATGATAGCAAACGATGTATTATGGACAACAACATTGATACATTGGCTTGGGGACATTATAAATTACGTTAAGTGTTGATACTTTTTACTTTTACTTCTGTACCTATACAAAATTTATATTGATTGTAAAATTATGATATTACTATAATGTTATATAATAGTTTATTACATATTTAAAATTTATTGTTTGATTGTAAATAATGTAAGATAATTGTGGTTTTTATTTGTAGGTTTAAATTTGAGATTGTAAAATTCTGATGTACTAATTGTGTTAGTTTTAATTATTCGATTGTAAATAATGATATCTAAGTAATAATAAAACGGTGAACATACATTTGAGAAGATTGTAAAGTTCTGACAAGTAATCATTGTGTTAGAAATAGTATACAGATCAGTCTGTTTTTCATCAGTTACATGTTTTTTGTAATTTTAGCAATATATATTTAATTTCTACAACATAATTTTCATTTTTTATTTCATCCCTTTGAACTCTAGACGTGTGAAATGTTTCACTTTATCCATCCGTTTACTGCTATTGTGGCAGGACCAAGTGGATGTGGGAAGTCAAATTTTGTAACAAATTTCATAAAATCAGTTAAAGAAATATGTAATTGTGATTTTAATCAGATCACATGGTGCTTTGATGAAATGCAACCTTTATATAATTTACCAAATGTTAACTATCATCAAGGAATTCCAAATCTTAATATGTTTGATGGTGAAAACCCACATCTTGTTATTATTGATGATCTAATGAGAGAGTCTGATGGAAGAATTGTGGATATATTTACAAAAGGTAGTCATCACAGGAATCTGAGTGTATTTTATTTAACACAAAATTTATTTCATCAGGGTAAAGGTCAAAGAGACATTTCTTTAAACTCAAGTTATATAATATATTTTAAAAACCCTCGAGATAAAACTCAAATAAGATATTTAGCACGACAAGTGTCACCAGACAACCCAAAATTCATTGAAGATGCCTATAGGGATGCAACTTTAGAAGCGCATGGATATTTAATGGTTGATTTAAAACAGAATACCAATGATTTTTGTCGTATCAAGACAAATGTCTTCCCATTTAATGGACACTGTACAGTCTACGTCCCCACAAAAGAGTTTAAATACACCAAGAATCAAACAATTCAAATCATTTCTAAATGATGCATCGTCGACTCACAACGCATAAACATTTGCTAAGCGCTTTGCATACGCTTAAACCAAAATATCAAAGAGCGTTACTTAAAACATGTGATGAAGAAGAAATAAACTGTATTTGTGAATGTATTCATAACGTTTTACAAGGAAAGGTACCTCTTAAAGATCAAGATAAACAAAAATTGAATAAACACAAAAATATACTTCGTAAACTGGTGCATAAGTGTAAACATAAACTAAGAAAAAATATAATCATACAAAAAGGAGGGGCTTTCTTACCAATAATATTAGGTGCAATATTGAGTGGATTAGTAAGTGGACTAGCCAGTTAACATGGAAAATGCAAAGAAAATGATACTTATTGAACCTGGATTGATTGAAAAATTAAAACAAGAAAATAAGGTTAATAGTAATTTGTCTCGATTAGATATTGAAATGCAAAATATTATGAATAGTAAGACGGAAGACCGCAAGAAGTGGATGTTATATTTACAAACACTACAAAGATACCTTCACTTTACCGAAGAGGATCGTCAACCACTCAGATTACCAATTTATTCTGATACATCTAATGAAGATTCAAATGAATCTAAAATTGGTTTTAAAAATAAAGATAGAGATCTAAAAAGTTCAGTTGATGCTGAATCTTTGTTGGATGAGAAAGGATCCATTAAAAGTAAAGAAAATGACACAAATCCACTTTACACACCAACTCAAATACTCAGTTTAATACCAAAAACTTATAATAAAAAAGGTGAGTCATTATTAAACTTAATTGGAACAAGTAAAAGTAAAATACATTGGGATAATGAAGGCACAGTCATAATTGATAATGAAAAAATTCCTGGAAGTAATATTGTTGATTTAATAAATGATTCACTAAGACCCTTAAAAAGAAGTGATCCGATAGGGTGGGATAGATTTGCTAAAGCATTAAAAGATATTAAAGTACCACTTACTTATATTGGAAATCCAAAGAGATGTGAGTTTATTAACCAACTTCAAGCAAAAGATCTGAACAAAACCTCTGAGATTGAAGTTCAAGAGTTTTCTACACCGAGCAGTGGAGATAAAAGATCTATAACTAAAATACGTAAAAAGCTCGATTGGGAAAAATGGACCCCGTACTAGAAGAAATTAACAGGATTTATTATGATCCATCTAACCCCGCTGGTTTTGGTAGTATTGATAAATTATCAAAAGCCATGAAGGGTAAAATGGATAAAAAGCAAGTAAAGGAATGGTTACAATCACAAGAAACATATACATTACATAAACCCAGTCGGAAAAAATTTCCACGTAATAGGTACATTCTATCAAATATTAATGAACTGTGGCAAGCTGATTTAAGTGATATGCGAACTTATTCTCAATATAATGATGGTTTCAACTATATACTTTGTATTATTGATGTATTTAGTAAATATGCTTTTGCAAGACCAATGAAAAAGAAAAACTCAGAAACTACTAAAGAATGTTTTGAAAGTATATTTACTGAAAGTAATTCCACACCTACTCACATACAATCTGATAAAGGTACAGAATTTGTTTCAAAAGATGTACAAAAATACTTTAAATCCAAAAAGATAAATTACTATACCACTAACAATCCTGATATTAAGGCTAGTATTGTTGAACGATTTCAAAGAACTCTAAAAATGAAAATGTGGCGTTATTTCACTCATAACAATACTTATAGATACATAGATGTTTTACAGGATTTAATATACTCTTATAATCACAGCATTCACTCTAGTATTAAGATGTGCCCATGTGATGTAAGTTCCGCCAATATTATGACAGTTTGGACTAATCTTTATAATAGAGGATCAAACAAACTTTCTTTAGAAAATCCAAAACCAAATTTCAATGTGGGTGATTATGTTCGAATAACTAAATATAAACATGTTTTCCAAAAAGGATATGAATCAAATTGGAGTGATGAAATATTTATTATATCTTCAATAATTGATAGATCTCCATGTGTTGTTTATACAATAACAGATTTACAAGATGAAGCAATAGTTGGTACTTTTTATGAAAGAGAATTACAGAAGGTCACTTACAACCCCACCTCACAATATAAAATAGATAAAATAATTGGTACTCGTTATTCGGGTAACAGAAAAGAAGTATTAGTGAAGTGGAAAGGTTATCCAGATAAATTTAACAGTTGGATTTTAGCTTCTAGTTTAAAAGAAATATGAATAAAGAAAGTTTTTATTTAACTTTGCTCAGCAATAGTTCAATGGAATACTTTCCTGATAACAAGACCACAAATTTTTCAACAAAATTACCAAAAGCTATGAAATTAGAAGGTGAATGGTCGGTTGGAGTTGTCGAGTTTCAATATCCATGCACCATGTTTACTGTTCAAGATCATGAAAATGTTGTGTACATTACAAAAACCATGTTAATGCCTAATGAAGATAAACCATCAACAGTGTACTACAAAAAACATATTCCGGCTACCAACTATGATAACGTTGAACATATTTTAAGAGCGTTAAATGGTATCAGAGAGAACTTGAAATTTCGTTATGATGAAATAACAAAATTTGTGTCTATTTCTGTTTTGGATAAAAATATAACATCCGTAACATTATCACCCAAATTAAGTTTACAACTAGCGTATGAACCAAATACAAATCTTCTAGACAGAAATTTTGGGAAGTGTCCTGCTAATTTACACTTAGGGTTACCATCTCAACTATTTCTATATTGTGACATTATCGATCCTCAGATTGTGGGTGATGTTATGACTCCGCTATTAAGAGTCATTTCATTAGATCCTTCAAAATACATTTATGGTGCGAATAAAATGCACGTTTTCTCTCCACCTCACTACTTACCTGTTATGCGAAGAGAGTTCGATACGCTGGAAATAGATATAAGATCGAGCACAGGACAAAAAATACCATTCCAGTTTGGAACCGTGTGTATTAAACTACATTTCCACAAATTATAATAATGTATTCTCCTCATGATCATCATAAATGTCCATATGAAAATTATTATTCACATCAAGCTGGATCAGGAGTTGGTGTAATTTATAAGGGTTCACCATACCAACGCGGTCATGGTATTGGGAGCTTCTTAGGAGGGTTATTTAGATCAGTTTTACCTTTACTTTCAAGTGGTGTTCGAGTGGTTGGTAAGGAGGCATTAAACGCTGGAGTAGGACTTTTATCGGATATGGTTCAAGCGCGTCCTATGGAAGCCTCAATAAAAGATCGTCTTAAACAAGTTAGTACGAACTTAAAACGAAAGGCTGATAACAAAATTGATCGATTTAACATGACAGGATCTGGATATATAACTAAAAGAAAACGATTGGCATCGTTCATTCCACCACTAACTGCTAAAGTGAAAGCTACGAAAAAACTTGGTCTAAAACCAAAAAACATCGAAGATATATTTTCAAATTAAATATGTCTTTCCTTCATAATCATTCTTGTGAGTGCGTTAAGTCAGAATTAGATTTATTTGCATTACCGTCTACACAAACAAGCATTGAAAATGGATTGTGGATTCACTATAAACCAATTTCATCTCTTGCTGATGATGGACCTATCGAGTTTCAAGTTCCTGGAACAGGCGATGACTACATAGATTTGTCTCATACATTACTCCAGATAAAGGCAAAAGTATTAAATCAAGATTCATCAAACTTGATATCAGCTACAGCAGTAGCACCTGTAAATAATTGGCTGCATTCACTTTTTAGCCAACTTGATGTTTATTTAAACCAAAAACTTGTATCACCACCTAATAATACCTATGCCTATCGAGCATACATGGAAACTCTTTTAAACTATGCTCCTGCTGCTAAACAATCTCATCTTACTTGTAGCCTTTGGTATGAGGATACAGCAGGAAAAATGGATTCCACAGATGGTAAAAACATAGGATTTGTTAAAAGACAGGAATTAGTTAATGAAAGTAGGGAAATAGAAATGATTGGTCATCTTCATGGTGACATTTTCAATCAAGATAAATTTTTAATGAATGGCGTTGAAATGAGTGTAAAATTAATTCGATCAAGAGAGAGTTTTAATTTAATTGCTGGGTCAAATGATGTAAAGTTTAAAGTTTGCATTACAGACGCAACTCTTATTGTTCGAAGAGCACGAATTAATCCAAGTGTATTACTCGCACATCAGAAAGTTTTAGCTTCTACCACTGCTAAATATCCTATTACTCGTGCTGAAGTTAAAGTTTTAACAATTCCATCAGGTGTTCAAGGAAAAACTCTTGATAATATATTCTTAGGACAGGTACCCAAAAGATGTATTATTGGATTTGTAAACAATTCTGCATTTAATGGTTCGCTTACTAAAAATCCATTTAACTTTGAAAACTATGGTATTAACTCTTTCAGCTTATATATTGATGGTCAACAAATACCTTCAAAAGCTTTGCAACCATCTTTTAATAATAATATATTTACATCAGCATATCATACTCTATTCTCGGGAACTGGTATTCACTTTCTAAATGAAGGAAACGCAATCTCTCGTGAACAGTATGCTAAAGGTTACTGTCTTTTAGCATTTGATTTAACTCCTGATTTATCAGCTAACTCATCAGCTCATTGGAATCTCATAAAGCATGGTAGTGTAAGATTAGAAGTACGATTTGAATCCTCACTAATACAAACAATTAACTGTATTGTTTATGCTGAGTTTGATAATATTATTGAAATAGATAAAAATAGAAATGTTACTGTAGACTATAGTAGTTAAGGTTATGTGTATGTAACTAAAGGAAACATTATAAAATTAAATAAAACAAATTATATGCAATATACTATTTTTTTATTTCTTTATAAACACCCTATTCAATCTTATACAGAACACTGATCGAGTTTAAACTTTACATAAGCACACTGACTAAACCACTGAACATGCTGCTGCCAAGGATCATCATCATCTTCCCAATCTTTTAAACCGCCACCACAATGGAAACACTTGGTCCTGTCTTCATGACCAGTATAAAAGAAACCGGCTTCTGCAAGATCTTCAGGCTTCTGTTTCATAACGAGTGGCCAGTCTCCGAAACTGAACAACCGTCTAGATTTTGAACTGAAAAATGGATATTCAGCTCTCGGGTACTGCATATTCTTCACTTTTTCTTCTCCAATCAGTTTTGTAGTTTTGCTTTTCAATGAAGTGATCTGTTCACGTATGCCACACTCATCTCTTCCTTCTAATCTTGTTTTTTTCTCAGCACCACAAGACGACACCTCCTTGGATCTAATGAATACACAGAAGTAATTTAAGTAAACAGACTCACATTCACTAATCGACTATTGTCTTTGTAATATTGTATACGAGGCCGTTTATGCTTTCATAGATGCTATCCTTATTATTCTTTACATAATATTTAATCCTCGTGGTAGTGTGTTTCCAATGATCAGTAGTTGGAATCTTACATAGCTTCTTCATATCGTACATTTCAATTTTTATGAGATGCATCGCTTGGTCTCCATAGTCAGAATTAGTAGAAATGTATGATACACCATCTCTAGCGGCTTGTGCCAAGGTTGACGATAACAGTTTCTTCTTTTTTATTTTTTGGTGCCACTTCAAAAAAAAATGATCAATCGGTTGTGATTTCCTTTTTCCACCATCGCATGTGTTATTAATGATGAGTCAGGTAGAATCTAATGAGTACACAGAAGTAATTTAAGTAAACAGAATCACATTCACTAATCAACTAATGGGTGTCATTGTTAAAAAAGTATTTTTTAACTTTTTCACTTTCTGCTATTGTCTTTGTAATGTTGTATACGAGCCCGTTTGTGCTGTCGTAGATGCTATCCTTATTATTCTTTACATAATATTTAATCCTCGTGGTAGCGTGTTTCCAATGATCAGTAGTTGGAATCTTACATAGCTTCTTCATATCGTACATTTCAATTTTTATGAGATGCGTCGCTTGGTCTCCGTCGTCAGAATTACTAGAAATGTATGATACACCATCTCTAGCGGCTCGTGCCACGGTTGACGATAACAGTTTCTTCTTTTTTATTTTTGGTGCCACTTCAAAAAAATGATCAATCGGTTGTGATTTCCTTTTTCCACCATCGCATGTGTTATTAATAACGATGTCATCGTTCTCTTCTTCATGTTGAGGGGAGAGCGGTGAGTAGTAATACTGTTTATAGGTATTTTCATCGAAGTTGAATGATTTCTGCAACAAGACAGTTATCATGTTAATATCAATTTGTTTACACTTAATCACACACGTTAGGAAACAACAACAAGAATACAAGTAAGTTTGTCAATAGAATAAACACTTACCTCCATGGCCATTGATGCGTTGAAGTAACACAAACGTAGTATTGGTAGACGTATACAATCCACTGCGGTCAAACGACCATAGACTGACTGCATGACTGCAATGTACGATCTTATATAGCACCATTCTTATCTAAAACAAATTCCTAAATACAACGAAACTGATTGTAACTCTATGAATCACCAAAATTATCTCACGTTCCTCCGGAAACTGATAGTAACTCTATGAGTCAACAAACTTATCTCACATTGCTGGCATCAACCTGTTTTGTGAGTGCTACAAAATAATGCGATTTAATATTTACAAATCACTATAATTGAACATTCCTATGACAACCATTGAATAGATTGGTAGTGTAATAATATGCTATATCATGGATACACTAGAAGTACAAAAACATCTGAAAAAGATTCATCCCAGTCTAGAAAATAATGTTTATGCTGCTAATAGACTCCCTATGTATGCCCATGCACCAACGTATATAATATGCAATTTGGATGCGGATGATAAGCCAGGTTCACACTGGGTAGCTGTACATATCGATACGAATGGCATCGGTCAATATTTTGATTCGTATGGGCGAACACCTGCGCGATATCATCTCGAGTTTTTGAAAAGGAATTGTAAAAGATGGGGCTGGAGTATTGATAGGATTCAGAATGATTGGACTTCAGTTTGTGGTGAATATTGCTTAATGTATTTGCTATATAAGTTTCAGGGATGTTCAATGCATAGTTTTACAAACATATTTACAGGGAACACACTGTACAACGATATTTTAGTGGATGAGATGTTCCACTCATATTTTGTAGATAAAAATAAAATTTGTGAATGACGCATGTGTTTTATTGATCCCGAATAGCAAAGTAAGCAATGGTTTATGAACAATAAAATGATACAGTAGCAGTAACAATGAGTAATACATGCATACATACATACGTCAATGCAATCGTAATGAGGGTGCGTGGCCGGGCGCACGGACAATAGATAAGAAAAGGCGAACAATGAAAGTCGATAACGAGGGTACGGTGTCACCGGAAATGAAACAGATTGTTGCTAATTGATTTCTGTATCTCCGGAACCATGCATCCTACGCGAAAACGGATTGCAGAAACGTGATCAGCGGACCCCAAAACCTTTTTTTTTTTTTTTTTTTTTTTTTTTTTTTTTTTTTTTTTTTTTGAAACGCCCTGGACCGCGATTGCGCCAGAACCGGTGAGCCACGGGATTGGTGCGCCAGAACCGGCAAATCACTACTACTCAGGTTATTGCTATCAGGAAATACAGATTCAGGCAGGGAATTTCATTCCTTAGCCAATGTAAGTACGGACAATGAAAGTATTCCCAAAACGTTATTTTTTGGTATCACCGGAGTTTTTACAAACATATTAACTCACATTCACAAACACTGAAACAAACGGCGAAGCGCCATCGGTACATGGTGGGCATCCCACCCATACGCACAAAACGTTTTGGGAATACCTTCATTGTGCGTACGGCTAAGGAGTGGAATTCCCTGCCGGAATCTGTGTTTCCCGACAGCTACAACCTAGGAGTTTTTAAGTCCAGAGTGAATAGGTTACTTTTAGGTAAGCGTGCTCCATCTTCGATCACATCATCACTTACCATCAGGTGAGATAGTGGTCAAACGCGAACCTATTTTCAATAAAAAAAAACCCAGATTTGGAACATTTATCTGTAAGCCA
Source organism: Tholera decimalis (assembly GCA_943138885.2). Lineage (NCBI taxonomy): Eukaryota > Metazoa > Arthropoda > Insecta > Lepidoptera > Noctuidae > Tholera > Tholera decimalis. Next base: position 23,694,877 of record OW964567.2, on the reverse strand, counting down.
TACAAAACTTTGCTCCGCGCAGGAATTGATCCTGTTACATGGAGCGTAGAAGTCAATCACTCTGTTACTGTGTTCACCGATCCATTGCTAGTATGAATACTTTTGTCCTAATTCATTAGAAGTGTTTGACTTAAGTAGGTCTTCATTTGTAAGAAACTCAAAAACTTATTTATTTTGAACGACGGGAATGTGATAATTCAATAAAAGTTTTAACATAAAATCTCTTGGCTAGCAAAAAGTTGACTTAAATTTATGAACTCTAATGTTAGTGCTTAAACAAAGACTTTATTTGCTGAAACGAAATTGGAATACAGCACTTACTTTAATTAGCTTCACGAAGCAAGATTTTATGGATAATATAGATACATATTTTTAGTATTACAATGTTGTAGACAGGTTACGTAATTACAAAACTACGCCCGTGAATTGGCGTTTTGAAATTACAGTAACTGCAATAAAATATTTTAAAGAAAACTTTCGAACCGGTTCCAACTGATTAGTTTTTCAACTGTTTGGCTTATGACTCCAGTTCAGGAGAGTTTTTATTCAAAATAACCAAGCCAGTATAGAGTCAAGGTAGAATTACTAGAAATTGTGTTTTATGGTAAGGTACTAAGGGTTATCTTAGTGCAAGCAGTCTGGCCTCCTCCAGCAACCACCGATCCAATGCTTCACATATAAAAGCCATAAACTCTTCAATTAAACTATTTACAGACACATTTGAATTGTCAAGCTCAGTCAAACAAAACACAAAACTTGTTTAGCGAGTATTACTATGGAGGCAGGGGCGGATCGTGAATTTGCGGGGCCCTGGGCTACAACTGCTCGGGGGCCCCTTAATTATTCAAATAATTGTCTTTTTGTCAAGAAACTGTTATATCTATTTGATGAAAATAAGGTACAGGATTAAAATGGATTAAATAAAATTGATTTAATAAGAGTTCCTATTTATATTTTTTATTACTGATGAGCCCGCTCTTGACCTCGATCACGCCTGATAGTAAACGACAGATGAGGTCTACTATAGAACGACAGAGCACAGAAGTTGCCTGTTCACTCTTACTTTAAAGGCTGCAGACGAGTCACATGTGGAAAGGAACACAGAAGCCGGCAAAGCACGTCTGGTAGATCAGTAGCGAAAGGAAGATGGAAGAATCAGGCCTGTATTAAGTGCTAGTATAGTAATTTATATAAATCTTTTTTAAATCATAATATATTGAAAGAATTTACAAATGATTTAGACAGTCACTCGTTCAACTTTTTTGTCGTATATTTGTTTTCGATATACGACATCTTGGTGAAAGAGCGCTCCACTTCACAGCTAGAGATTGTTAATGTAAATAATTAATATTTAAGATGGTATAGCAATTAGTGAAAACATGAACTACTTTATTTTGAAAAATAAGATTACTTCTTCCTTACGCCAGGTGTTCATCTGAATATACAGAGTTGATACGACAGAGGGGCATTAAATTACACTATGGATACTATACGTGTTTAGTGTTAATTTCATACAGTTAAAAAATAAAAAGAACAAAAAATTTTTTTTTTTCAAACAATCTAAATAGCTTACAAAACAGAGTAAAACGCAACCACCCTTTGTAAATAAATGTGACTGACCTTAAATACCTAGGTAACAAAGTGGCAACGTAGCGCGGCGTGTGTTATCTCTTGTCTTAGTCAGATTTATCGCTTTAAGGTGCATCTCATCAAAATCATTTGCGACTAAACTACTTCTCCTATTTAATTGATTTTTGGTACAAAGCTTGAAAATGGTACCTAGTATACGCAGTTTAAAAGAAAGCCCCTCGGTCATATCAACTCTGTATTAGATCCTTACCAATGAAACCGTTTATCATGAAATAAGTTTACGTATTTATTTCTATATTTTTATTTCTATTAATCAAAGTAGACACCCATGCACTCGATGCATCTTTTCCAACTCAGTGGTAGCTTATAATGATGCCCTTCTTGAGGAAATCAGTTGGACGGGAGGCAACAAATTCTTCAAAGGCATTTTTACTGCTTCTCGGGTATTGATTTTTTTCCCGCCAAAAATATATCCAAATTCAGGTCAAAATAGAAATCTGCAGGCGCAAAGTCTAGTTAGCACGACAGATGGCGGAGAACTTCCAACCCTAGCTCTTGTAACTTGTAGACCGTCTGCTGTGTAGTATGAGTACCAGGAACAGCGGAGCCGAGCCATTGAACAAAGCTGGTTGGAACTGTACGAGCTTCTCCATCATTTTGTTCAGTTCTGCAGTAATGCTCACCCTGTTTGGTAAGAAGCTGGGATGAATTACACCGGGGTTAGACAACCAAACATCACCTTTCATCAAACCATCACTTTAGGGGTCAGTTTTCGTTTAGGGAATTGTTTAGATGCTAAACCAGGATCCAACCAATTTGCTGAGCGCTTGCGATTGTCGAACAGAATCCATTTTTTGTTGCAAATAACAAAATTCTTTCGTTTGTGTGCCTGTTGAGCAGTGCAAGGTACGGCTCGATGCGTCCTTCGTGCTGATGGGCACTGAATTCGTGGGGCAGACGTCAAGCTGTATTACCTTGCCAATTTGACGCAAGTGAACCAATATTGATTTGATGCTAGCGTCGAAAGCTGCTGCTAATTCAGCCGTGGATTGAGTATCACTAGCTCCCACAATCGTCTTTAATTCGTCATTATCGACCAAAGTTTTTGGACGACCACGGGGTTCATTTTTCAGGTCGAAATTTCGAGATCGGAAGCGAGAAATCTAATAACGGGTGGTGCATTCGTTTGTAGTGTTCGTTCCGTAAACGTCGTGGCAGCAAAGCCTCATTGTCGTCGCTGATGTTGCGTGCCGCTTGTACAGTCGGCCAAGAAAGTGGTGTACCACCCTAAGGTTGAATATCGCTTGCAGATTCATAGGTGATAAAGATTAGTTTCGCTTGCAGATCGATCTGACAACTTCTATTGCTGTCTTTATCTGATTATTGATAACGACTATTACTGTTTGTAACGTGACAGCTGTTCTTAGTTTGAACTTGATGGAACCAATGACGTCGTAAAATCAACGGCGGGGGGCTGAAGATTTTGATGACAAAATTGTATCTACAAATTCAGAATTGTAATCAACAAGTTACATAAAATTGTAAAGGCACAAGGCGAGTCCACAAACCTACAATTTCTGTAAACTTGTAATTACAATATCAATAAAAACAAGCTAAAAATAGATTTATCCTTTTATTAAATTTCTACAATCAATTTTAAAATACTTATAACAAACAAAAATATAGCATATATAGTAATATTTAGAAGATATTGAAAATTTTTAAAAATTAGAAACGGGTGTAACCACCGTTGGCCTCTATAACCTCTAAAAGACGAGACCTCATTGAACCAACAAGCCGTGAGCAAATATCGGTTCCCCGCATTTCCTCCCAGATATAATTACAGTGACTAATAAGAGCTTGTTTGGTTCTTTCATTTTGATGCGACCATCGTTGGACCATAAGGCCCCAAAGATTTTCTATCGGGTTGAGGTCCGGCGATCTTGAGGGCCACTGAATTACCCTTACGTCAGTGTGTGAACGAAACCAGGCTCTTACGATCCTCGCATTATGAATTGAACAATTATCTTGAACAAAATCAAATTGTGGCACTTCGTTCTCCGGGTAAACATTACGGACTGTCGGTAGCATTGCATTCTGAAGCACGTCGATATAATTTACAGCCGTCGCTCGAGGAGGTAGAGAACACAATTCTCCTACACCATCCGTACTCATCCAGCCCCAAATATTTACGGAAATTCGACCTGATTCTCTATTTGGGATTACATGATCATCTTTATACCGTGTTGAATTATATCGCCAAAGGTGAAGACGTCCATGCTGACTGGATTTAAACGTTTTTTCATCACAAAACACTGTATTAGACCAATCAAACTCTAAGTGCTCTCTGGCGAAGTTCAGACGAGCAAGTCTGTGAGCATCCGTCAAATATATTTTCTTGGCGTAATGCCTGTGGTGCAACCCCATGTAATGTAGATGATTCCTTATTGTTTGGGCACTCACATCGAACATCTCCGCAAAATGTTTTGTGGGCTTAAAACCATTGATTTCATATTCCCGTCTCATGAATTCTCTATCGTTATTGGAGAGTGCAGGCCGGCGACCACTTCTTCTGTGATCCAACAAACTTCCCTCCTCTCCTTCACGACGAATCCAAAAGCGGACAGAACGCCTCGATATATTCAAATTCCGGGATATCGCACTGATACTGCTTCCCTCATTAAATTGGGCAATTATTTGTGCTCTTTCGGCAATGGTCAAGTTGGCAGGCATTGAGATGATTTTATATGCAGTTGATTGAAAAATAACACGGAAAATATATCGATTTTTTGCATATATTTGACAAAATGTCAATTGTCAGTTTTCTTTTTCAAATGGAATTCGGTTGTCTAAATAGTTTTTATTACTTTTGTTTGGAAACATTTCAATTGCTTTGTAGAAACTAATGTCCTTTTCATTTATACTAAAGGTTAAAATGTCATGTACTTATATGTGACATATGACGTATGAATACTAAATACATAGGTTTACGTCATGATAATGTTGTCTCTTTCAGTAATATCTTTTTATAACGAACCTTGTTGTAATTTTCGATGACCGGGAAACTAAATCAAAACTGGTACACCACTTTCTTGGCCGACCGTACCTATGACCCGCAACATTAGCGACGACAACGAGGCTTTGCTGTCACGACGGTACTCATATTCCATAATTACTCGAATTTTCGAATTTGATCAGAAAAACGCTTAAAAATATATCAGGAACAGTCTGAAGAGAGTTGTTACTCGATTATGGTTTAATAATGTCAACTTATTGCTTTTATTTTGTTTAGTTGTTATAGACAAATCTGCAAATAAAGGTGTCATTTTTAACGTACCCGTGATGACTAAAAATATTTAAATGCAATAAAAACAGAACGCTAACCATTACGTTATGACTAATTTTGAAATAAGAATTCCATGTTTTAAAATAAAATTAATTTGAAATTAGAATTCTTAGCAAAAAAAACCGGCCTAGTGCAAGTCGGACTCGCGCACGAAGATTTCCGTACCATTATCTATAAAAACGGCAAAAAAGATCATGTCTGTTAAATGGGAGCCCCCTTTTAAATATTTGTTTTATTTTAATTTAATTATTTATTTTTAAAGTGAATATATAACTAAATATTCTGTGAATATTTCAAGCGTTGCCGTTATCAAAATCGAGCAAAAAAGACCCGTTGGTAGTATGGGAGCCCTTAAATAATATTTATTTTATTCTGTGTATAGTATTTGTTGTTAAAACTGTCTATCACGGTTCATGAGATACAGCCCGGTAACAGACGGATGGATAGCGGAGTCTTAATAATAGGGTCCCGTTTTACCCTTTGGGTACGGAACCCTAAGAATATTATAATCAAACTCAAAATATTTATTTCACATAGGCCTACCTATGTGAAATGGGCACTTACAAAACGTCAAAAGTTAGTGCACGGTTCGAAATTGGTCGTTTTCTATGGAGAAGAACCGACAAGAAACTCCACAGTTACTCTTTTAAAAATATAATTTTTAAATATAAATTAATGTATCCATAATACAGGTTAATTAGGTATGAGAGGACAGTGTATGGTTTGAAATGAAATCGCTGTTTTGCCATGCGCCAGTACGGCAAAACATTTCATGGGTAAAGCCCTGTTATTAAAATCAAATATTTAAAAAATATTCTAGCAGTCGGGTAGCCTATAACCCTCCTCAAGCTTCAATCTACTTCCATACCAAATTTTATCTTAATCCACCCCGTACTTTCGAAGATTAGCGCGTTCAAACAATCTTTTCTGCTTTATAATATTAGTATAGATTTCCTAAATTAAGAGCATTGTAGGATCTTTTCATAATTCAAGGTTCAAGTCTGATATTTATTACTGAAATGAAATTAAATATTTTTTCGTAAATTGGTTATAAATAACACTTTTAGGTACATGTATTTTTTGGGTTTTAAGTTAAGGTAGATGAGGCCGGTGTTTGATAACTGACTATTCTGAGAAAGAACACCGAAACAAACTCAGAGGTCAACGTCTCTTTTAAAGTCCATATAATTTGTATTCGTCAAACCATATGAGAAGCGTGAAGGTTCATATCTGTTGTGTCTTTTGAGGAAAGGAGCACGCAGATTTGAGCGGACCTATCCAGGGGGCTTACTCTTCAAACTAATTTTAAATCCAATCTAAGGCCAATACGATTCCAATGTAAATTTTGCAGTCACGTGATTCGCTACTCTTGAAAACAATATTGTCAACATTGGATTAGGATTAGAATCGCACCGTGATTGTTTTGTTTCGCGTGAAGTTGGCAATGTTACGGGCCGCAGTAGTGTTGGTCGACTAATTACAATAAACCGGTAATAGGGTTTTAAAATGCTTTATCTTTTAAATAACAAGGCCAATAAATAAATATTATATAAATAGTTGTTTAATTGATTAATTGTAACGTAGTAAATTCATTTTGGCGTAAGATTATTAAAAAAAATCATAAAGTGAATCATGACTGGCTGCATGCGGTAGGATCGTTGCCTAATTGCCTTCAATACTAAAAAAAATAAGATGTCAAAGTTCTCAAATTTCAATAATAAATATTCATGTGCTTTTAGAAGTAAATAGCTTTATATAATACAATTCGACAAAGTGCAAGTTTGTCTAAAGCATTTAAAGTATACTGTGTTACGATTTACGATACTGTGCGAGTTTGGTTGTTTGGTTCCTTTTGAGCAATTATTAGTACCTATTTCGTGAAGTTATCTAACTAATATTACAGTTTTATAAAAGTGGTAAGTAAATATACAATCATATTTTATTCATTAAAGTAATGTTTTACTAAAGAGAAGGCTTATGTTTTGTTTATGTAGTTATTTTCGTGGTTTAAGCGGCTATGTTAAATTAGCTTTATGTTTGGTACCCTTTGTAACAACATCAAGTAAATAAATATGTCCATGTGCCCAGCGAGGCCCTCCAGAATTTGGGTTTCAGAACAAATAATATATAGATCTGGATATGGGCTGTGGTGAAAAATACATATAGTATAAGAAAAACTTAAAATAGACAAAACAAACTTAGCCAAAAACTATTAACAAATAATTGTTGTTTGGCAAGTAACATAATTATGTACCGCATTGGTTCCTCAAACAACTTGCTAAATTTGAAAAATAAACCAATTTTAGATCATTCAGCACGGCCCTCTATAGTTGTCTTTATCTTTTTAAATATGACATGTTTGTTTACAAAATTCGACTTCCTGAATTATGTATAGGAGTACATTCTTTCCAAATAAATTGCGATTCTGCTGTATTAGTACTTTAAAAGATTAATTAGATCAAAAATATCATATTATCGTTTGACTTGTTTTATCTAGTCTTGTGTTTTTGTTCCTGAATAAACTATTTATGGTACAGCAATTTCATAAAATTAATGTGTGTTTTTAGTATTGGGCTGAGAAGAAATGTGCTCTAAAGAAGCAGTATGCACAGCTCGCAGCTTCAATGGACAATGAGGCGCACTGCTGGTGGCACAGCAGACAACTTGCCGGCATTGTCTGACTTAAAAAATATATTGGTGGTGGTGATGGGTGGACTGCAATTTGCAATAGGAGATTCAAGATTGGCTGGCAATCTATTTTCTCAATTGGTACATAATTATATGTATTTTAATTTAATTATACCTATATTTAATTTTATATAATAATAATCATTTCTTTGTTTCAGAGTAGACCTACTGAGTCATTCAGTTTTATAGAGGCAGAGGAGGAGCATTCACACATGTGTACTAGTCCAAGAAGACACAGAAATCCATTCTTTGAATATTCAAGTGTCCCCTTATCCCCAGCACGTCACACAATGATGCAATAACGGCACCACGATTTGATTTGATTTTTGTCATAGTTTTATTACTAAGTAAATAAAAGTACATTTAAGCAGAATGAAACAATTCATTTATTTTATTTATTCATTAACAATTAGGAGTTAAATGCATGCAATGCAAAAAACAAAGGGCTTAATATTTTCATAAATTTCCTCAAACGAATCCTTGCTCACTCTATAATTCGCTTTAAATTCGTCTTCATTAATTGAAAATCCTTTATCCGTATATCGCATTAGCCGACGCTTATTTCGTCTTTGTTTTAATTATTTTTATGCAAATTACGTATAACACTGTATACTACTGCTAATCGTGCCATATTAAACAGTTATTATTCTCTGAAAACCACTTAAAACGCAAAACAATTTCTAAAAAGTTTCACTTTTGCTATTGGAAAAATCACAATCAACAAACAATCCCAATTCAATACGGGTGCAATAGACAGCTGTCAAACTACACTCAAGAGTAGCGTTTACCGCACATCAATCCCGATCTCAATGTGATTCCGATCCCAATTAGTTCCTCATAATAGACAGTCAAGAGTAGCGTTTACCGCACATCAATCCCGATCTCAATGTGATTCCGATCCCAATTAGTTCCTCATAATAGACAGTCAATTTGGCGCTAGTGTCGAACTCAAGAGTACGAAACGTCACAATTCCAATGTCGATCGGTCGACATTGAATTCAAGAGTAAGCCCCCAGTGCAAGCATTTGTCAGTTATCGTGTAGCTCAACTTCAAACTTAAGGGGCTCAACGATCTGACGAACAATATCAAAGTAAGGACATTTGGGTAGGCCACACAAATACTCAAACTGCCAGACATCAACTATAAATTATAATGAAAATAACATAAAAAGAAATAATAACCTACATATTTCTCACATTTACAATAATAATAATATAAAAGATAAAAAAAATGAAAAAGAAACAATAGATTAAAAAGTATATAGAATACTTTAGAAAGTCAATCATTAACTCAGCAAAATATATTAAAAAGCCCACATAAGTAGGTATATCATTGGAGCGAGAGAGTCTCAAGCCTTTTTGTCCTCAATATAATCTTTGACTGTGTAAAAAGCTTTCTGGCATAGGTTACGTTTTAGAAATAATATGAATTTAATTAGGATAAATTACTTATCACTTAATAGCACACGAAACACCCATACTCACACGCAGTTGTGACAATTAAACACTGAGTTTGTATTTAGACTACAAGAACAAAATCCACCCGACGCAATTGCGCTGCGGGTAACAAAACGCCCTCTTTAGCTAAAAATACTGAATAAAATGCTGATCATTGATAAGCGACAAGGGAATTCCCTGCTTCGTTCTCGATAGTCGTCGGATTGATCGATTATGGCATTGCCAATATTATGTTAATTTTACATATTTCCGATTTCTTATATATATTTATATATATATATTAAAAAGTATCGTTTATTTTTTTAATGAGCACTGGCAGGGGGCCCCTTATATACACGGGGCCCTGGGCTGTAGCCCAAATAGCCCATAGGTAGATCCGCCCCTGTATGGAGGAGAACGTATTACAAACTATGATGGATAATCCTCCAAATAAATACAATAAAGTTAATGCATATCCTTTTTATATAAATACGTGGAGCAAATGATTTATCCTCTTCTTACGAAAATTGTTAAATTAAATCGGAGGTGACTGAAGTTTGGCACAAAGTTTGTGTTGAAGGAGTACAGGGTGTTAATTTTTAATAAATTAATGAATTTGCTTGTTTGACAACTGGGCGACTACTAGTATTAATAAACTAGCTGTACTCAAAACAAATAGGGAATAACAATTTCTTTGTGCTTAAAGATTTATTAGCTAGTGTATTATAAGTGATTGGGTTTTTCTGTAAGAAATTTCTCAGTAGTAGCCCAGAGTTTAGAAGATGGCGGCAAGCACGTTAAGCCGATGTCAGTGAACTTAACAGATCATTGTCCAGCAGATCAAGAAAAAAATTGAGTTCTCTTCGCATGCAGCTGAGTTCTATAGTTCCTGATACTTTTCAGGAATAGTTCTGGCATTTTTACTCTGAAAAAAGTCATATGTCAAAATGCTCTGCTAACTTCCCGTAGCAGATCATTTTCCGGCAGATGAAAAATAAATGTGCAATATTAACGCAAACAGCCGAGTTCAACAGTTCCTGATACTTTTCAACCGACGACCAAAAGAGGAGGTTATCAATTCGACGCGTATATTTTTTTTTTGTTTTTTTTTTATGTATGATTACCAGTGATCGGAGTAGGTAGATTGAAATGGGGTCATTGATCCGAAACGTATATATTAATATGGACATTCCTCCAGAATTGGTGGATTATTAAAAAAAAACCGGAACTTATGTAGGAATTTTATTCTGCCAGAGTGGAAGGAGTCATTTGATGATTTGCCATCCTTAAAAAAAGGTAGGAATTGTAATAAAATGAGCAATATTATTACAGATAAAAATAAAATTACATATAAACAATAAAAATTACAGATAAATAATGAAAGTTTTTATACCTTCCTTTAAATTTTGAATTGAGTAGGAATAATATCACTACCAACATTAACAATGTTTGATTGAATCCGGAAATACCGGAATTACTTTCCGGGAAAATGGCTTATCCATGTTATTCTTTCTGTGTGCATTTATGATACATGTGCCATACAGGCGCATTTGTGTGCTGGGTTGGTGAAGAATTAAAACCACTAGAAGATTCTTGAAGTTTTCTTCCTTTATTTTCTTGAGTGTTTCTTCTTGTTACAATTTTGCCCGCAAACTGTGTCGAACTGGTTTTTTTTTTTTTTTTTTGTGTGTGGCATCTCGCAGGTCAACCTCTGTGGTTGTCGGCTGCTTAACCGGGCTTGCCTGTGGTTGCCTTAATTAATAAATTAATTAAAGCCTCCAGCCAGGGCTTATTAAAAGACTTACAAACTAGGCGACTACACGCTAAGGGCACCCCCTGTGGGGTACGGACCTCGGCTTAGGGCGTCGCAGGGGAGGGCAGCTAGGGACAGGCTGGATCATATCATTATTATTATTAATAAGGGAATTTAAAGCTACTGGCTCAGCGTCGCGGGCTGGCTCTGGCAAGGGTCGGGGTGGACTATTACGGGGACGTCGCGGCGGGCCTCGGCGGCGAGGACGGAAGGACGGTCGGTTTTTGTGTTTGTGTGCCACTGTACTTGTTTCCCTACGGCTCTCTTGGAGCAGGGTGATTGCGTCATCGGGAGTGACTAGGGTATGCCTTGGTCGGCGAATCTTAGAGATACGCGAGGGTTCGTATTGGGCGGCCGATACGATAAGGGGATTCCTATGTTGGATTGAAGTTTCAAAGAAACGCTTGGAGACGCGTTTCATGAACTGCTGGATGGTGGGCATCTTGAGGTCTACGTGAAGAAGCTCATTTCGAACATAAAAGGGGGCTCCCGTGACTCTACGGAGGAATCGGTTTTGGAGGGTCTGCATCTTATGGAGGAGGTAGGGCTTTGCGTGAGCGAAAACAACGCAGGCGTAGGTCATGATGGGACGGATGACCGCGGTGAAAATACGCAGCTTGCACCTGAGTGATAACTTGCTACGAGAGCTAAGAATGAAGTGGAGCCTACCTAGAGCGAAAGCGGCGCGTGAACGTGCCTGCTTTATGTGCTCAGCGAAGGAGAGGTGTCTATCGAGGACCACGCCTAAGTATTTGGCTTGCTTTTCCCAAGGGATCGGCTTGCCGTACATGGTAATCGGACGGGGGGAGGGTGGGTTTATCCGCGGTTTAGAAAAGAGGACTGCCTGGCTTTTGTCTGGGTTGACTTCGATTCTCTATTTCCGGAACCACTTGGCCAGAGTGTTTGCGGAAGTTTGGAGAGTGCGAGCGATGGCATCGGGTTAAAGACCGGTATAATAGATAGCCGTATCGTCGGCGAATAGGGCTAGCTGGGTATTTTTATGCTTGGGAATATCACTAGTGAATAGCGTGAAAACGAGGGGGGATAGTACGGAGCCTTGAGGAACTCCTGCGCGAATGGGATGGGGGGAGGAGAGCTCCCCCTCAATTCGATAACGAAAGGTGCGATTCGATAAAAAGTCCCGTAGGATGAGCACGAGATGGTCAGGCACGCCGAGTTGGTATAGCTTATAGATTAAGCCATTGTGCCAGACTTTGTCGAACGCTTTCGCTATGTCGAAGAATAAGGCTCCAGTTATTGCGCCCCGTTGGAAGCCGGCGCTGACGTGTTCTACGATGCGGTGGATTTGTTGGATACATGAGTGTTCGGTTCTAAATCCGAACTGCTCATTGGGTATTAGACTCTTTGCTTCGGCAAAATCTTTGAGCCGCTTATATATAAGCCTTTCATAGATTTTACCGAGGACGTTGAGTAAGCTAATGGGACGGTAGCTAGACGGGTCAGACTTGGGCTTGCCTGGTTTGGGAATACCTATGACGGTGGCCTGTTTCCAGGTTGTAGGGAACATATTATTGCTCAATGCGCCATTGAAGATGGCAGTCATTAGCACTATAAGCTGGGCGGGGAAAAGTTTGAAAACCCTATTGGTGATGCCGTCGGAGCCAGGGGCTTTTCGCGGTTGGAGACTTTTAATGATATCCTGGACCTCATCAGGAGTGATGGGGGCCAGTGGATTATCGGGATCTTCGATGGGCGGAAGGGAAGTTCTACGTTCGACTTCGGCGTTCACCATATCGAGGTGGGCTTGGTCTACTGGTTGAGAGCTGGGAGAACACTGGGACTCTAGGCTGTCGGCTAGGCATTCTGCTTTTTCAGAGTTATCGAAGGCGATACTCTTATCGGGACGAATGAGAGGAGGCATTGTGGCCTCTTCAGTGGATCGTAACTTCCTCTGAAGCTGCCAGAAGGCAAGATGGGTGGGCTCAAGTTCGCTCAGCATCTTGTCCCAGCTCGCATTACGCTGCTCGGTAATGCGTTTCCTTACAGCACGCTGTAAGTTGCGCATGTGAGCTTTGTTTGCGGCGCAGGGAAAAGCGCTGTACGCGCGGATGGCTGCGTTCTTCTCGGTTATCAGATTCCGTACATCATCCGGGAGTTTCCAGCGGTGGTCTTCCACTACAGGAACTTCCCTTGAACAATCGTTCAGGACGGATTGTACGTGATCTGTAAGCGAGTCGATCGCCGCCGTCGTGTCAGCGACTGAGACTATGTGGTCAGGAATGGTGTCCAATTGTGGCGACGTGGTGGATTTCAGTTTTTCACTTACTTTCCTCCAGTCGGTGATCAATTGGGTCGGAGGAGGTTGGGTAGGATCATGGTTACCCGAACGGGAACCTAGGTGTAGGATAACGGGACGGTGATCCGAGTTAAGCTCGTGAAGCGCTTCTATGGAGTGTAAACGGAGGTTTACATTCTTTAGGAGCGCCACATCGAGGACATCGGGCCTATGGTTGGTGTCGTGTGGGTAGTGGGTGGGACTCATCGGAGCTATGACGTCATAGTTTAGGGTCGCGCCTAGGTTATACACGATTCTGCCTCTGGCATTTGTCGTGTTGCTGTTCCAAGCGGGGTGTTTGGCGTTGAGATCGCCCGCTAGTAAGACGGAGTCACTTAGGCCGAAGAGAGTCGTGAGATCGCTGGTGAGCGCGATAGGATCGTCTGAAGCAAGAGACGCGACCGATGGTGGGGGATGGTAGGCAGAAATGATGGTTATCGGAGGATGACCAGTCATGCCTAGTCGACAGGCAGAGTACTCTAGGTGAGAGAGAGGCGCGGGTGGGGTCAGAGGGATGCAGTATAACTCCTTCCTATAATAAATAAGGGTACCGCCGCCGTGGCAGCGTGTTCTGTCATTGCGAACTAGACGGTAATTCGCAATTTTGGGGTCAGCGCGGTGGGGTTTCAAAAGGGTCTCCTGTATAAGGAGGATGTCTAATTGGAGTCGAACTGGGCTAAATGTTCCTAATTTATACAAATTTCGCTAAGAAAATGTAGGCTCTATGATTGGTTGACCAATAAGAATACAGGATTTTTATCCAATCAGAATCAAGAACAGCTATCTCTTATTTACTTACGTTATGTACTCATTATATACCAAAACTAAAAATCTAAGCGCTGTGATTGGTCAGCCAATCAGAACAAAGTATTTTTAACCAATCAGGAGAAGGCGCACTTTGCTTAGCTGCTGCGAAACATTACCGTAACGAGAGCCGTTGCATATTTTTGGCCATTTTCACTATTTTTACGCTATTTTTATGGGTAAAACTATATATATTTCGATTCTAAATCACAAGATCTATCTAGGAAAAATATAAAATCTACAAAAAACATAACATTTAAAGATATAACTCCTATGTACTAATGTTTACCTCTAGTTCTATGTACATACATTCACAACACTACCTAATCCTTATAGTAATCGCTTAAAACTATTATTTTTCGTATTTAAACTATTAAATAGGACTAAAAACTATTAAACACAAAGTCTATAATCATTCCGTTAAGTGTCTATCACTGTCTGTTTACTATATCTGTTCATTATGTATCTGTTTACTATATATCACTGTTCAGTATATATCACTGTCCCGCACATCACTCCCGCCGTGCGATTGAGTCGCATAAGTTTCCGGTGCGGGCTCGACGTTCGTAGGCAGGGGCAGGATCACTAGTTTTCTTACAGGCAGGACACCTCCTTTGGTCAGCACGTCCACTGTCCGCACGATGTTGTCAGGACCCGGATACGTAGCGATGACTCTTCCTCGGATCCACACGTTGCGGGGCAGGTTCGGGTCGACGATTTGTACCAGGTCGTTAGCTTGTACTGCCTGACCTCTTCTATGGGGCTCCCGCCGGTGTTGGAGCTCAGGGAGGTACTCCTTTACCCAGCGTAGCCAAAATATATCGGCTAACCTTTGTGCAGCTCGCCAGCTGGATCGTGAGACGGTGTCTTGGTCGGTGAATGTGCCTGGCTGCGGCACGCGTCCTGGTCCTCCTAACAAGAAGTGGTTAGGAGTTAGTGCTTCTGGATCTTCTGCGTTGACTGACACATGCGTCAGCGGGCGACTGTTGACGGTGTACTCTACTTCAGCCAGTAGAGTTGCAAAGACTTCTTCTGTGGGGTGACGCTCGTGCAGTGTAGCGGTCAGAGCTGTCTTGACTGAGCGGACCATTCATTCCCAGGCTCCGCCCATAAATGGAGCTCCAGGCGGGATATAGCGCCAGGAGATGGTCTTCTTCGCCGCTTCTTCTGCAGTCGCCGCGTCGATAGCCTGTCGTAGTTCCTTGTCGGCGGCCTTTAAATTGGTGCCGTTGTCCGACCATATCTCAGTCGGGCCGCCTCGTCGAGCGATCATTCTTCTTACTGCCATCACCGCGGAGTCAGCGCTAAGCGAGCCAGCGATTTCTAGGTGTATTGCTCGCGTCGTGAGACATGTGAAGACAGCGACATATCTCTTCTGTCGAGTCCGTCCGACGGTCACTGAGAGAGGTCCAAAATAGTCGATTCCAGTGAAAGTAAATGGTCGTTTGTGATGAGCTAAACGACATGCTGGCAGGTCCCCGGTTCTGGGATGCGGTGGTACTTGTGTCTTCATTCGGCAGAACAGGCATCTTCTCAATATCGTGCGTGCGATAGGGCGTAATCTCAATACCCAGTACTGCTGTCTGCACTCGTTGATGGTTGCTTCTACGCCGGCGTGATGGAGCTGGCGATGTATGGCCTGTACCCAGAGTCGGACCGTGGGATGATCACCGTCGATTACCAGCGGGTTCTTAAATTCTTCCTTCATATCTTGGACTGCTCGAATACGGCTTCTTAATCTTATTGTACCGTTAATGGACTCGACACTGAGCTGGTGGAGGCGACTTTCCTTGTTGATCGGCTTCCCGCTGTTCAAGTTATCTATGTCTTCCGCGAAAGATTCTTCTTGAGAAGAACGCATCAGGAGTTCTTCCGCTGTTTTGAGCAGCTCGGCTGTTACTGGTATGAACTTTGTCGGTTCTGGCGACGATGATTTATTTTTCATTGCAGGTGCTTGCTGTCTATTTATGTTCTTCTTCCAAAAGGGATCCGTTTCTTTGTTCTTTTTCGTTCTTCTATAATTAACTTTCTGTTTGGTGGCTCTGCAGAGTTGAATGAACTGCAGAACACGTGCTGTAGAATAGCGTAGTCGGTCCCAGCTAGAGAACTTCGTCGGGTTAGGCAGAGCCTCTACAAGCTTCAGTCTTCCTTTGTCGCCAATATTGTGTGTCTTTTCTTCATCTGAAGTTTCTTCTACTGTCGTTCTTACGGTTTCAATCGGCCAGGAGTTTTCTGGTAAGTATAAGAAGTCGGGTCCTTTATACCATCGATGATTCTTGTTAAAGTCTGTTGGGACGTCACGCGTAGCGTCGTCTGCCACGTTCAACTTCGTTGGGACCCAGCGCCAATCGTTGACTTTGGAACTTTCTTCTATAGCTGCTAGACGATGAGCCACGTAGGGTTTGTATGAACGTGAACCTGTCCTTATCCAAGTGAGCACTGTTTTGCTATCCGTCCAGAAGACTTTGCGATCAGGCTTCTTGTCGTGCTCTTCGATCACTGCTTCTGCGAGTCTGGTTCCCATTACTGCTGCCTGCAATTCCAGCCTTGGTATCGATGTGAGTTTTAATGGTGCCACCTTCGCTTTGGCCATGATGAGGGATAGGTCGACCTCGCCGTTCTCTGTTACTGTTCTCCAGAAAAGGACCGCGGAGTAGGCTGACTCGCTGGCGTCGCTGAAGACATGGAGCTCTAGGGAGGCGGCGTCGCTGTAGTGTTGATATTGCCGCGGGATTGCTACGTCGTGGAGGCCTTTTAACTGCGCCATCCATGTTTCCCATTGCTCTGCCAGGTCTTCATCGATCTTGTCATCCCATTGCGTTCCTCTGCGCCAGACTTCCTGGAGGAGTTGCTTCGCCTTGATCGTGACAGGGGAGGCGAATCCGAGCGGGTCGAAGAGTGACATCACTATTCTCAATGCTTCTCTCTTTGTTGGCTGTCTTCCTTCTAAAAGTGCAGGAGGTATTCTGGCTAAGTTCAGGTTGAAGGTAAGTTCGTCTGAGTTGATCTTCCATATGACACCTAAGATTCGTTCCATCTGTTCCTCATTTCTGTAAAGTTCAATGTCTTCTAACTGGCCGTCTTCTCTAAGCATTTTTAGTAATGGCGCTGAGTTCGATTTCCACTGTTTCAGCTCGAAGCCAGCTTTCATGTGTACTTCTCGCACACCCTTCGTTGTACGTTCGGCTTCTTCGAGGCTTCTGAAGCTGTCTAAATAGTCGTCGACGTAATGCTTCTGTATTATTGCAGCTGCGGCTTCTGGGTGGGTTTTCTCGTGCTGTTTGGCGTTCAAGTTCTTTACATAGATCGCTGTTGAAGGTGAACTCGATGCTCCGAAGATTAACGACGTCATTCTATATTCTTCTGGAGGTTGGTCGTCTCGTCGATCGCCGCGCCATAGATATCGCAGTGCATCTCTATCTTCGGTTCGCAGCTTGACTTGCATGAACATTTCCTTGATGTCTGCTGTGACTGCGACTGTATGTTGTCTGAATCTCATGACGACGCCTGGTAGTGACTGTAGTAGATCAGGGCCTTACAGCAGCATGTCGTTTAATGCCACACCTTTTGTTTTGGCCGCGGCGTCGTGTACTACTCGCAGCTTGTCTGGCTTCATGGGGTTGACTACTGCGAAGTGTGGTAGGTACCAAGTCTTGTACACTGTCTTCTCTTTAGGAGCAGGCTCAGCATATCCCTTTGCTATGAGAGCGTCCATCTGTTCGACGTACTTCTTCTTTAATGTAGGGTCACGATCAATCTTCTTCTCTATGTTGAAGAGCCTCTTCAGTGAGTTTTCATAGTTGTCTGGAAGCTTGATATCTTCTTTGCGCCAGAGAAGACCGGTCTGGAATCTTCCTTCTTCTGTCTTCGTTGTGGTCTTTTCTAAAATACGTAGTGCCTTTTCTCCTGGATCAGTCTTCGGTCTCTTGGTATTTATGCAGAGTGCATCCATCTCGAAGTATTTTCTTACAAGGTCTTCTAAGTTATCTTCTGGATCTTCTGTGACGTGTGACTAGGGCTTTCAAATACCGGATTTTTTCAATACCGGTATCAATACCGGTATTGGAAAAGTCAATACCGTGATCCCGGTATCAATACCGGTAATCCGGTATTAAAAGCAAGATCAATTAGGACATTAATAAAAGCAATAAAATACGTGTTTTTTATTTTCAAATCAATCTTTATTGGTCTTATATATTGAAAATAATAATAATGATTACCAGCTGTCAACGTTTCGGCCCACCGACTATCGGATCAGGTGCGGGTCATCCAGCGTAACCGTATGTTGGATGACGCCGTACTTGATAGACTACGCCTAGAATCACGGTGCAGCCGAGTCTCATCTGCTTCACCACTGGCCGCGGTGCAACGACAACCCAGTATCTCACCATGACCCGACCACGTCAGTGAAAATGATGATGACGAGGCTATAACCGTGAGTACCCAGTGCAGTGACAGATTGAGGAGTGCTTTGGAGGATGCATTACGGGAGTATCGCTCCACACCCCCTAAGCTTAGACCTCGTCGGGTGCTTGTGTGCTCTAGATTCACTGCTGTCAAATTATTTTGACAATTGTGAAGACCTCACCGATACCCATTTGGTCCTGTACTGTGGAGCTGTAGCAGCATGTCGGGTAGCTCATGTCAAATTCCCAAAGACTGACAGAGCTATTCGACCGGCGGTACCAGCTTGGCAGTACAGGATCGAACCTCATATCGCTGGGGCCAAAGCAATGAAAGGTGGGTTTATGGTGGTGAGGTGTGACTGATACGTGCCTACCGGATGATGACGCCATGTGTTCGTTCTGGTGCAGCATTTGGTCGGTGCCTGTCAGCCACACCGAGGATGACTGGATAAGTGAGATCAAGCGCACGTGCGATCTTATACCAGAAATGGGGGCAATTACGATCAGCCCCCAAGATGTAACCCATGCAGTCCATCCGTTATCCAACTGGAAATCTCCAGGGCCGGACGGGCTGGACAATTTCTGGATAAAATGGTTTCAAAGCTCGCACGCTCACTTGGCCGCTCAGTTCCAGTTCCTTAGAGTTAGGATCGCTACCTCAATTCCTAACTACAGGAATAACCCACCTGCTCCATAAATCAGGCAGTACTGCGGAAACTAAAAATTATGGACCGATCACGTGCTTACCGACGGTCTATAAAGTTCTTACATCCATTTTGAGAGCCAAAATTACTAAATTGATACAAATTCAATCATGTCATGCTTGCATGCATGCTTCTCAGAATGGATGTAGGAACGGGTCCCGCGGTACTAAGGAGCTTCTCCTCATCGATATTGCCATTAACCAACAGGTTCGTCGTTTGCGAAGGAATCTGTTGACATGCTGGATAGATTTATAAGAAGGCCTATGACTCGGTTCCACATACATGACTCATGAAGGTGTTGGAGTTGTATAAAATAAATCCAATACTACGCACTTTCCTTGAGTCATGTATGGGGCAATGGAAGACGGTCCTCTGCTATCCAGGATGTCGAAAGAGCCAGGAAAACAGCGAACCGCTTAGGATAGAGCGTGGTATTTTTCAAGGCGACAGTCTGAGCCCACTGTGGTTTTGTCTGACTCTCAACCCTCTCAGTACATTGCTGGAGGGTTCGGGGCAAGGCTACCAGTTGAGAAGAGGTGGTCAGGTCATATCGTATTTGCTTTACATGGATGATTTGAAACTTTTTGCCCCCAGCAACTTGGAACTGATGGAGCTACTGAAGGTAACGGAAACCTTCAGTAGCGCCATCAGGATGGAATTTGGGGTGGACAAATGTGCGGTCATGGATGTAAAGCGAGGGGAGATTATGGAATCCGTAGGAACTCAACTCTCGGATTCCATACACCTAAGACCCCTCGGCTCAACAGAAACCTAAAAGTATTTGGGTACGTCAGAGGCACTTATAGGCATCAATGTTGCTTATGTGAAACAATCATTGAAGGAACGCTTCTTTGGCTGCCTAAATAAAGTACTGAATAGTCTTCTATCAGGCGGAAACAAGGTGCGTGCCTTCAGTGGTTGGGTCATGCCACTCAGACTCAGACTGAACTTGACGCCTTGGACAGGTGGGTCCGCAAAACGCTAACTGCAAATGGAATGCATCACCCACGTTCATCGGTGATGAGGCTGTATATCCCGCAGAAGTGCGGGGGTCGTGGCTTTTTAAATGCAAAGACCCTGCACAACCGCGAGGTATGCAGCCTTAGGGAATATTTCCTAGAATCCGACGTGGGTATGCATCGAGATGTGGTGGCAGTGGACAAAGGTCTCACTCCGCTCTCCGTAGGTAGCGAGAATTAGCGCAAATCTTTAGAAAGAAAGAAAGAAAGGAGCTTCACGGACGCTATTACCGGGCCCTTCATGGATCTGACGTAGATACATTAGCGTCCGTAGCCTGGCTACGTTTTGGTGACCTCTTTGGGGAAACCGAAGGTATTGTCTCTGCAATTATGGACGAAGTTATGATGACGAATAACTTTCGGAAATATATTGTGAAGGATGGTACGGTAGACATAATATAAATATCGGGCATGTCACAAACCGGGAGAATCCATTCGTCACATTATCTCCGGTTGTTCTCGTCTGGCTAACGGAGACTATTTGCATAGACACAACCATGTAGCTAGGATTGTTCACCAGCAACTTGCTCTTAAATACAATCTTGTGGAATCTGAAGTACCGTACTATAGCACGTTATGCCGTCGTCTTTGCGAAACTGACTGACATCAACAAAAACGACATAAGTACCGCTCGATTTTGGCTTAAGACTACAGCGAGAGCGATACGCTTGCGCTGATGAAAACTAGTATGAAAATAAGATCACATACATTTTCAGATCTAATGTTTGTAATACCGTAATCACGGTATTGGAGCGTCAATACCGGTATTGTAAAAGGCCAAAATAAAATCCGTGATCACAGTATTACGGGATCCCGGAATACCGGTATTGAAAGCCCTACGTGTGACACGACGTCGATCTTCTGTCCAAGTATTCGTGTTTGGCTGCCGTGGAGTACCCAGCCTAGTGGCGTGAGAGAGGCCACCGGATGGTTTTGATTTCCTCTTCTTACTTCTGATGTCAGCAGAAGATGCCAGTTATCTTGACCGATCAGTATTCGTGGTTTCGCCTCTGCATATGTGAGATGATTTCGAATGTCAACTAAGTGTTGGCACCCTTCTAAAAGTTCTTGTGGCACCCGTTGAGATGAGACTTGCAGGTTCTTCACTGTGCGCGCTTGTATTTGCTCTTCATGATCGTTGAGTCCCTTTAGCTTGATGGTGACTCTTCTTGATGCCGATTCTGATGTCTTCATATCATTGATGGTTTCTATTTTCAATGGATCTATGGGTCCTGTTGCTCCAATATTTTTCACTATGCTGTCATCGACAAGCGTGACTGTTGATCCGTCGTCCATCAATGCGAAGGTGTTGACAGCTCCTTTTGGTCCTACCACCTGAATCGGTATGATCTTCAGGTAAGATTGTTTCTTGATTGTCCAAGTCGAATTGATGACTTCAGCTGCTTCTTTATTTTCTCCATTTTCTGCCTTTTCTGTCTTCTTGTCATAATGTAACATCTTGTGATGAGAGTACTTGCAGTTCTTTATACCACAAGGCTTAGGTCGGCAGTTGTGAATCTTGTTTCTATAACGAAGGCATCTGAAGCAGAGGCGTTTGGACTTTGCTACGTCCCATCGTGCATTTTCATCCAATTTCTTGAATTGTTCACATTCTGTTGCGTTGGTGTGCCCCGTATCTTCGCATATGAAGCACCTTGGTGTGTATTTCTTCTCAGTTACGTTGTTAATCCTCTGCATCCTCTTCTGTGGAGCCACTGTAGTAGGTGCGGCCATCTGTTCAGGCATTGCATAAGGTCCGCACAATTCTGCTTCCCTTTTGAAAAACTTCTCTATTTTGAGTAAGCAGGGATCTTCACGCGATTGTGTAGCCGAGAAGTCGTAGTATCTGTATCGCAGCGTCGGCGTCAGCTTGTCTACAATAGTCTTCGCGAGTTCAGGGTTATACATATAATTGAAACAACCCAAAGTCTTCAATGTTGCCACTACGTTGGAGACCTTAGTGGCGAATATGCAGATGTCCCTCGGTGACTCGGAGAGGCGCGGTAGACCTCGAAGCGTTTCCATTTCCAACATTGCTATTGATTCTGATCTTCCAAATCTTGACTCCAGGGTCTTCATCACTTCGGCAGGGTGCGCATTGGTTATCAGTAAACCTTCAACCGCTTCTTTGGCCTTCCCTTTCAAATTTCTTCTAAGTCGATTTGTATTTTCAACGACGCTGAACATCATTTCAGTCTCGTAGTATGCGGCGCGGAAGGGTAGCCATTCCTGATGAGACCCACTGAAGAAAGGTAACTCGACAAACTTGGGTCTCTGGGCGGTGCTGACAGCCTTGGTAATTGCTTCAGCTAGAATGGATAAGTCAGATTGACCTCCCGCCGGTGACCGATGTGTCTCTTCCTGTCTTCTTGGCATCGGTTCTTCAGCATGGGTGGCCGTCGGTTCTTCTGGAACGCGGTGAGGTTCGTTGGCGATTGCTAACACTGGGCGGTTCACTTGATTGTCCAACCAGGTGTCCACTCTTGCATTTGTTTCTGAATAGAGGGAGACATCTTCTTCTTCTTCCTCTTCTTCTTCGGAATCTTCTGCTTCTAAAGCGGCTAGGCGTGCTGCGGCTAACTGTACTTGAAGGCTTAATAACTCGTCTTTTGCCTTCGCTATCTTCTTTTCTTTAGTTCTGCTGTGGATGGATCCCCCCTTTCCCCCCTCTTGCTAGGGGGTGCGAGGACCTGTGGTCCAGTCGGCATCGGTGGACCGGCAACAGTCTTCTTGACTTTCTTCACTGTAGAAGTTTCTGTATTGACAGCTGCGGGCGGCTTCATCAGCTGTTTCGTCTTCGCACCCGTAGTTAACGTCGTCGTGTTCGAAGGAGTCACAGACGGTGCGGCGACGCTGGCGGAATGCGAGGCGGGCGGGACAGTTGCAGATGAGGCGGAGGCGGCGGCGGTCGAAGTGGATGCGGCGGTGGCGGAAGTCACGGTGGTTGGATCAGTTGCCGCGGAGCTATGTGTCTGTTCTGAAGTGTCCGTGGCGGTCGTCCCTGTTACTGTCGATTCCGTGCTGGCTTCCGCACTGGTGCCGGTCGCCGAGGTACTTTCGGTCGATGACGGCTTCTGTTCGCCTGAAGGTTTGCGGCCCCTCCCCTCGGAGCGTGTAACTGGCATGTTTTCAGCTGATTTTCTTCGACTATCTTGAAACACTCTTCAATTTTTCAAAAATTCTTCCCTATATACGACGAAAATAATTCTTCAAATAAATCTTCAGTAAAATCTTCCGACAATATTCTTCAATTAATTCTTCACAGTAAATCCGGCTCGAAGGACCATTAAATGTGCCATACAGGCGCATTTGTGTGCTGGGTTGGTGAAGAATTAAAACCACTAGAAGATTCTTGAAGTTTTCTTCCTTTATTTTCTTGAGTGTTTCTTCTTGTTACAATTTTGCCCGCAAACTGTGTCGAACTGGGCTAAATGTTCCTAATTTATACAAATTTCGCTAAGAAAATGTAGGCTCTATGATTGGTTGACCAATAAGAATACAGAATTTTTATCCAATCAGAATCAAGAACAGCTATCTCTTATTTACTTACGTTATGTACTCATTATATACCAAAACTAAAAATCTAAGCGCTGTGATTGGTCAGCCAATCAGAACAAAGTATTTTTAACCAATCAGGAGAAGGCGCACTTTGCTTAGCTGCTGCGAAACATTACCGTAACGAGAGCCGTTGCATATTTTTGGCCATTTTCACTATTTTTACGCTATTTTTATGGGTAAAACTATATATATTTCGATTCTAAATCACAAGATCTATCTAGGAAAAATATAAAATCTACAAAAAACATAACATTTAAAGATATAACTCCTATGTACTAATGTTTACCTCTAGTTCTATGTACATACATTCACAACACTACCTAATCCTTATAGTAATCGCTTAAAACTATTATTTTTCGTATTTAAACTATTAAATAGGACTAAAAACTATTAAACACAAAGTCTATAATCATTCCGTTAAGTGTCTATCACTGTCTGTTTACTATATCTGTTCATTATGTATCTGTTTACTATATATCACTGTTCAGAATATATCCCTGTCCCGCACAATACAAGTACCAAAAATCAATCTACCTACTCCGATCACTGATGATCACCGATTACTCAAAGACGGCTGAACCGATTTGGAAAATTCTTTTTTTGTTTGAAATTGGTACCATTGTCGCCAAGTCAGGATCTGATGATGGGATCCTGGAGAAATCGAGGGAACTCTTCAAATATTATAGGCACACCTATGGCATTTTGGGTATTTCTTATAGTAACTTGTGCAGTTGCTTTCAAAAAATACCATTTGGGGAAGTGGAACTGATGATGAAGACCACAGATGGCCGCCGAACCTACTCAATAATAAGTATTTCGTGGATTGCGATTCGAATACTTGAATATGGATGTTAAGCACTTTATGTTCGTCACTATGCATATGGTGATGTAGAGCTGATGGTGAAGTACCAGGAGAACTCCTCAAAAATTAACGGCCCAGCATTGGGAAAAGCAATATTTTGTAAAAGGTTATAAGTAGTTGACATTTAGGCTCTTTTAACTAGGTAAATTAAAAATCGACCAACTAAAAAGAGTGAAATAAAAACTTTTTACCAAAAAATTAAACCGACTCCCAAAAACACTGCAAAGTGAAAAATAACTTTAATTTCGGAAGTCGGTGCCAAAAACGAAAATACAAAACTAAAGACACCGACTTCCGAAATTAAAGTTATTTTTCACTTTGCAGTGTTTTTGGGAGTCGGTTTAATTTTTTGGTAAAAAGTTTTTTTAGTAATAGTTCTGGCGTTTTTTTTTAATATTTCCATTATTCAAACTATGCTCAAAGGATAGATCGTTTTCTTAAATGCCGAACTGATACAAAAATGCAATCTAGAACAACACCCGAGTCCAGAACTTAGGGTTAAGCCGTCGGTCCCGGCTGTCATTTCGACATCTTTGACAGTCATTTTGGGTAGTCAGAAGTAGGGCGTCCAATCCCGCAGCCTGAATTCAATCTCGATATTTGCGGGACTATGAATTTTCAATCCCGCGGGATCTCGGTATTTGCGGGATCCCGCATATTGATTTTATTCACATTTATATAGGGCAAATAAAACAATGAATTAATCAACTAACTCCACGATTATTTACGTAATACTATTAGTATGAGATTAATCAAATTACACCGTTTTTTCTTAACAAAAAACAATAACAAATACTGAATAAAAAACTTTACTGATATTTTAGGCTACATACTTAGGCTACCACTGACTGAAATTCGGCTATATTAGGCTACATAAGCTGTGAAAAACTGGCGACATCGGCCCCCGCGTTGTTTGCAACACTGCCGGCCGCCAGTCACCGCCGAGCGATCGCGCTCGCGAGTGGTCGTATGCATACTTTTTTCAGTCCCGCAAATCCCGCGGATCCCGCGCCCGTAATCACGCATCACGCGGGATTGGAAAATGACGCGGGATCCCGCAATACCGAGATCTCGGTATTCCGGGATTGGATGCTAGGGCATCCAATCCCGCCAGACAAAAGCCAGTAAATCTGACACTGGTCTACCCAAGTGGTATCGTATCGCTACCCAGTACTGGGTTGTTGAGGTGAGAGCCGCTCCATATAAAACAATAATACTCAGCAGTATCCGCTTAAAGTGGAAGCCAACCCCAACATAATGTGGGAAAGGTTAAGCAGATGATGCAGCAAATTAGAAGGAATTTTACCACAAACATAGCTGATTGTATGTAGGTACAGACGCTAGCACATCAAGCTACAACAATCTGTCAAATTTCTTTAATAGATTTTCAACTTTATTGTTAAACAAATTAGGTTCAAGGTTGATTGGAAAAACAGTTTCGGGTAGCTTCATGTGCTGGCGTCTGTACATTGACCTTGTCTTAGTTGTAGATTTTAGATGTAAGAGAAGCGTTATAGGTATGATAAAAAATAAAACTGGATTACCTAAGTCCTCTTAGGATTAATAAAATAGGTAGAGACTAGAGAGTGTTACAAGACACGGACACACCCTCTTCAAATTAATCCGTATTAATGACGTTCAAAACTGTTTATTTACAACTTTTACGCTGGCTGCACTGCGACGTTGAATGGCAATGCTGTTTCTCTGTTCCATAGACTACAATAAAATTTACTCTGTCCGAAGAAAAGGTCAGTCCTCTGGTCATTTGAGAAGTCGACTAATCGTTTACTCATGTCACAAAAGACTCGATGCGCACTCTGACTCCATGATCCTATCGTCCAAACCCCAAACGGCTCAAACATATAGCATTGTTGAAAACCAACTAAAATAAGGCTAAAATAACAGTCAGAGGCGGCGTAAGGCGTGGGCGGTGTGGGCTACGATAAGCAGTAACTAATTATTTTATCAACATGCGTATCCAAGTCATCGAGTAATACTCCCAGATTGCGAACAGAGTTAGCTATTGTTTCGTTTTGTAGTTTATACGGATGTTTGACTATTTTTTTAATTTTTAGTGAAGTTGACACAGCAACATTTGGGAATACTAAGTTGTAGTTTATTCTGCATGCAATACTCTGTTATATTTGAAGAGTTCCCTCGATTTCTCTATGATGCCATCATCAGATCTTGACGTGATGACAATGGGATTAACCAGAAAGTAGACCCTTTTGAACAAAAAAATTATTTTCCAAATGGGTCCAGCCGTCTTCGAGAACTCGGGAACATCGGGAACTAAGAACTTCTTTCTGTTTTTGAAGTCGGTTAAAAATTGGTTTGAACGAGATAGAATCAGCAGTTTTTGAGATATAGCTTATTATCTAAAACCGCAAATATAACTTTGTATTTCATCCAAATACAGTGAAAAACAAATTTATTTTGCGTAGTCATTACGCAACCCTTCATGGGCGAGTCTGACTTTCACTTGGCCATTTTTTTATTTTATATTCTCTTCTTGCACCATCGAGGAGCCAGAGGGCCTCGCGAAAAGTACCTTGCCCACATTTAGTTGATGTCTTGCGCCGCCACTGACAGCAGTTTTATAGCCCACAAGATTATCTTTTATCAGTTTTCTATTTATTTATTTATTTATTGGCCTATCTACAATTGATTATCCTTATATTTCATGCAATATGTTACAAACATAGTGTACAATATGACGCGATAGACACAGCATGCAAAAACAAAATTATAACATCAATATAATACTAGGTAGTGCAGAAATAACGCTAAGAACAACTAGTTCATAGTTTATACAGTCGACATAGAAAAATAAAAAAAAACAGTACGGTAGATTATTTTTGATGGAGTTGGTGCTTGATTTTTTTAAGTGTTGTGGAAAAAATGTCAATTGATTCATCTATTTAGTTGATAGTGCCGGTTATGCGATCAATGTTCCCGTTGACATAATCCAATCATTGTATTAACAAATGAATACGCTATTGCTTTCAGATAGTACCGATAAGAATGTGACTGCCAGTACACACGCTCACTAAAACAAATTGTATTCAATTCAGTTACAGACTAAAAGTTTCGATGAAAATCTGTTTAGGCAGGCAGACGGAAGAAACGCTATTCCTACTAGATTAGGAATAGCATTATTCCAATTTTGATGAGAATAACTGAATGAAATGCATTAGAAATGGGCAACTTAAAAGTCGTCGTCACCGGTTGCAGACCAAGAAGTTCTTAGGTACCTTTATACAAGACCGCGCGACGCAAAGGAGGGTAACGTTTTTATCAATATACGTATGTTTGTAACTATGTGGCGTTGTAGAAGCCAAAAGCATAGGCCAATTTTGATCATTTTTACGTAAATCGATTTGTCTTAACGTTGCGGGTTTCACTAAAACATGACAGTAATCAAAGTACATTACAAAGACTACCAGACGACATCTGACAATGTGGGTTGTCAGGATGAAAAATAAAAAATATAAAAACTACGTCAAGTGGGGCGTTGAATATGTATTATATGACACAAGCTTCCCAATTGAATTGGACCCAATTGAGTATGCCTAATTATAATTGTAAAAATGTAATAGGTGCCGCCTACTTGTCACTTTACAAATAAAAATGTGCTTATTTCTTGCATTTCAGTTGAGCAGTCGAATTTTTCGATTTTTTCATTACTTTTTTATATCGTGATGGATATCCTCATGAATGTTCTTTAGGGTGTCCCGTTCATGTATGGGGGAAAAAAATGAGCTACGGCTACGCAAGAGGTATCAAAAGTTGCGTTTTGACACATATATTACGATTATTATAAAATTTAATTAGATATCTTGAGGCCTCTACCAGTCCTTGAAGTTTTTCAAATTTGCTATTTTTAGGGGTTCCTAATATAAACTATAAATCATACAAAAATAACATTTAAATGGTTTTTATTAAATTTAAGGGTACAACAATGAGTTAATAAAGCAAGGTTTAAAATAGTTGAAAGACAAAATAATCAATGGCAACTTTAAAAACGGAACTGGTTTTTGTGACCAAAATTAGGCATTTCTGAGCGAGATTTTAATCTGTTCTTAATAAAACCATCCCGAGCTGTAGCGTCCGTGACGCTTTGAGAAGCCTCCGTCACTAGTTTTACACATCTTTCCACTGACTGTGTGTGGCAGGGAAAGTCAATAATGTCGAGGATGTGTTCTTTAGCCTTAATTCTAAGTTCATCGTTCATGGCAATAAGCAAGTTTTCTGGGTGCGCAAAAAAAGCGTTTCTTTCGATCACCGAATTTACAATAGATCTCTGACTATCAGGCAAAAATCGAGAGTATATAACCATTTGAAAAATATGCTTGGCTCCATCTTTAAATGATGAGTTTTGCTTGATTAGGAACCAAACAGGAGCGTAAACTTTGACCACGTAGTTCACAAGCAGCTGCAAATTATTTGACGGCGAAACAGTACTTACGTAAAGTCTGAGTATGCGATTGGCAGTAGTGAGCCATCTCGAATGCACCATTTTTCCAGGTTGGCGGTTCGCTAGCTCAAGTGAACAGGAACCAGCCATCACAGCATGACACATTTCGTACAGATACTTTTGATCCGTGCTTAGTTCCTTCACAATATTATCAGGTAATAATAGCAAATTGCCAGACACTGCACAAAAAGACGCTAGAGGTTTACTTTCACAAGCAGCTAGCTGTTTTCCAATAGGTCCAGAATATTCTTTTGGCCTAGATGTGCTACCATCCAGAAACATGAACAAATGACGAAGCCGTAATTCATTCGCGTGAAGCATACAAACACACCATTGCAACGGTCTCTTTAAATAGTTTTCCAGGTATTGAATGACACCTCCCTTCCAACCTGTATTCGTAGCAGTACCATCGCACCCCACACAGATCACCTCTTCCAAGTTCAACCCTTGATTTTCTAACAAAGATATGATAGAAGAGACGATCCCTTTGGCAGTGCCACGACTTGGCGTCATATGTCCCAAATAAATAGATCCCGGCTCTGTGAGAACTGAAATGTGTTCTTGCAAGACTTCTCTGCGGTGGTACCGATCGCCTATTTTCTCGTTTATGAGTGTTTTGTCCTTACGTCCATCAAAGTAGATACTTTTTATTACAATCGTATCAATGTCTTTGCTGGCCTTGGTCCGTGCTTTTGAAACAGCTCTATGAATTTTATTCTTATCAATAACAAGACTTAGATCTTCGGAAGATACCAATCCTACATCAGCTAAGACCGCCGAAGCGACCGCAGCCGCAGATCGCGTTGATAGTCCATACCGATCACATACCTTAACTACTGTTGGCAGCGCCAGAGTGTTCCGATTCAACGAAGTAGATGGAGTCTCATTTACAGGCACGTCACTATTCGCAGAAAGCTCTGTTACAGGCGACTGCGGTCGAGGCGGCAACTCGCGCACCGGAACAGGATTGGTTTTTAGTGATGCACTGGGAAAACATGCGTGCTCTGACTCTTTCCGATTAAAATTTTCTTGTCTCTGATGTTTCTTTAAAAGTCTTGCTGTTTCTTTTGTGTCTATACCGCTTATTGCCATTTTTCTATCACTTCTTTGATCCAGTAAAAAGTCTCTTTCAGAAATAGGAACTTTCTTAGGTTTTATGCAGGAACAAATATCAAACGAAGTGCACTTACAAGCAGCAATATCGAAGAGCTTGTTCGACGATTCCAAAAAGCACTTCACTTTGCTTTCGTAACTATCATTTCTTTTATTTTTGGGATATCTTATCAATGACAGGTATTTGTCGAAATATGATTTCAGCAATTGGGTAACTCGTACGTTGGAAACGATAGGAATCGAAGCTTTGGTCCAAATCGTATCAAGTTTTCCAGAAACGATTGAAAAAACTTCTGTGTTAGAAGGATCTTTCCCATTCTTCTGTAGTTCTAGTTCATTTTTAATAAACAAAATGGATTTGATAACGTCACTTATCACTAGTAACTGGCGATCGTCAAGTTCTTTATATGATCCCAAAATAGCACAAGTAGTCTCACTTCGTCTTGAACCCATTATTATATATAACAAAAACACGTATTTTATCACAAGGAAGTGCAGAGCGACACCTTACAGCAATAAAACCGCAATAGAAATGAGACGAACTGCCTCACAGTAGAAGTAGAGAATTTAAGAAAAACAAGTCAAAACATGAATTTTGCGAGTTTGTTCCAAACCAATTCCTAACAGAAAAAATCCTGTCGTTGCCTGCAAATCATAACTTAGGGTTTCACTATCAATGAAATAAAAAATAAAATGGGAATAATGTACATAAAATAGCATAGACGACATTGACTGGAGGGTTATTTAAGTGATAAAAAAATAAAAAAAAAATCCGGTAGAACCCTCAAGATATTTTTTTATGTTTTTTTTATTATTTTTACGGTAATCTAAAACTAATAATGCAACTTTTGAGGGGGCTTGAGTAGCGAAAAGTGAAAAAAAAATTTTTCGGGACACACTAAATTTCTTGCTATGGGAGGAGCGAATGGGTGTGTCAGACTGACTAATACCTTCCACCCCGTGTTCCTTCGCACACTTATACCGGGGCTACTAAGTACTTAGGTACCTGAGGTTTGTAGTTTACAACCTTTTAGAGTTTTGGTACCTACCTAAGGAAAAACAAAATCCTTACACGTGAAATGTGGCAATGCCGCCAATCTTTTGGACACTTTACCAGTGGATAGCGATGCGCACGAATTTCTAAATGCGATATTTTAGATTTATAATTACAAGGTTTTTATTTAAGGGTATATATTTCGAATTATAAGCAAATAAATGTCTTCTAAACCCTTAAAGTAGTTTATTACCACAAAACGGTACAGGAGTGCAGACTTTGAAGACACAATCATTACAGGCGTCAGTGCGCCATCTTTAACCGAGACGCCATGGTCCGTCTCCGCCAAGAGCGCAACTTTGTGCCACTAGCAAATCTTTGTACAGTAAGATTATGG
Source organism: Tholera decimalis (assembly GCA_943138885.2). NCBI lineage: Eukaryota > Metazoa > Arthropoda > Insecta > Lepidoptera > Noctuidae > Tholera > Tholera decimalis. Next base: position 23,663,373 of record OW964567.2, on the reverse strand, counting down.
TGCAAGGGCAGCAGCAGCGACCGCAACATCCTTTATCTTTACTTCGTTGTACACCTGCCTGTAAACAACCTTCTTCTCAGGAACGTGTAAAGAGATCAAACTGAAATACTCGAAACTTCGGTCTCTTTAGCTGTCAAAAAATCAAATGTGTCAATCAACGGGATCAAAAGATATGAACGTTTATATTTATTTATTTCATACTTTTCAATTTCATTAGGGAATCAAAAATCTATAGGATACATCCCGTTGAGCTTTAATCATGACAATATGCTTGTAGGTCATTAAGGTTAATTGCGATTCTAAACTCCAAGCGCCTATGAAACGATACTAATATTGGACGCGTCATAGGGTCCTATATTAACTGATACAACAAAATTAGTAAACATTTATTTATTTTGGAACATAAAAGCATATACAAATTACTAGTGTACGTTAACAGCTACATTAGTTGAGAACTGTGTCGTAGCTATTAGCGCCCACCTCAGCGTTCCAGATTTACATAATAGAGGAAAAATGGATAGACAAACCGAGAGGTGTAAGAATAAATATATGTTCTGTGTTTGTGTTTGCATGTGTGCATGTGTATACATGTGTGTATGTGTGAATGTGTTTATGAGTGTGTGAGTGCGTATTATGACTGTGTGTGATTGTTGTGAATTCGTGGGAGTGCATGTAGTAAAGACATAATAAACAGAAAGAGAAACGACATAGAGATTTCATTTCACTAAATCCTTTAATTCCTCATATGCGAGGGTGAGTGGATAGCCATTTGTCAGTATGTACTTTACACTCACGAGAAGTTTGTGAGTTCAAAATATTGAGGACTCTATTTATTTTATTATATAGGGAGGGTGCAAAGAGTGAGTATTGCCGTCTAACTACTTTACTGACAGCTCATTGTGTCTTGCAGACCATATCCGTCCTGCGTTTCCGTTTGCTCTTTGGGTCATAGAGGAATGCTTACGAAGAATGGTTTTAAGAAGAAAGGAGTGGCTAACCGTAGGTAATTTTAATAATGTATACAGTTGACTAGTTGGGAAGAGGATTGGTTTGCGTACAATAACCTTAAGCACAGCTCTCTTTGCTCTCTCCAGGCGTAGCAACAGACACTTTCCTGCATTCCCCCAGGCTGTGATACAATTGGTGATGATAGAGTGAGCTAGCGCGAAGTACACTGTCTTGAGGGTTGAGATATTAGCTGAGTTTCTTAGGTTTTTAAATACGTAGATCTGGGGGCACGGCAGTGCCCCCGCCAAGTCAAGCAAAAAAGCGGCACGGCCGTACCATTCTTTTCTCGAAGCAATTCAGGCTTTTTCGACCCCCTATAACTTCGTTGTGGATAAAACTAGAAGCCAGAATTTTCAGTAACCAAACAGGCATTGTATAAACGCAGTATATTTCAAATTTCATTCAATTTGAACCAGTAGTTTAAGAATTATAACGAGTCAAAGTTTCTTAATTTTGTCACTCACTGACTGACCGATCATCAAAGTCTATGGCACTTCTAGCAGACATAGAAGCTTCAAATTTAGAATACAATTAGTGTTTAGTGTATGAATCAAGGAAAAACTATATTAATTTTAACTATATTAATTTATTAATTATATATTTTTCAATTTCGGTCCAGTTTTCTAGATACATCAACTGCATAAATAACTTTGTAATCCCATATAAATATATAGGATTACAAAGTTACATTTGCAGTTAATTAATCAGCGTACCTGTATAATATAATCAAATAATAGATGTAGATGGGTACTTTTTTTTTCTTGGTGGAAAAGTCATCGATTGACTTCTTCCGCTCGGGTGTGTCAGACTTCTACTGACTAAAAACCCACCCTGTTCCTTCGGCTGCCCTAAAGTTCCGGGGCCGCGGTATCTCGATGGAACTTTCCCGCAAACCCCGACAGGCAATGGTACTATGAGGCCCCGTCACTGGTATTGACAGCTTTTTGAGGCGCGCATGGAACACGACGCGCCGCCGACCCGGGCCTGGTCCTTACCGGATGGTGAGTGACCCCTGCTCGCCGTCCGCAGGCCCGCGCCTACTGTGGCCGGAAATCGGCTCGCGATCCACGACGCCCGGGGCGTCTCCCCCGGCAGCTGGAGCGTGAGGAAGAGAGTTGCCTCTCCCTCGCACGTTCGTCCTCCTCCTTCGCTAGCATGACTGCTTCGCAGAAGGAGGCGACTGCATCCCATTCCCTCTCGCTTCGCACCATGGTCTAAACCAGAGCAGGGCGCGAGAAGTCGCCGCCGCCGATCGCCTCTACGAGTACACGACGGTGCTCCACCCATGCAGGGCACACCTCGACCATATGCTCCACCGTGTCTTCCAGTGTAGATAAGTACCTAGATATAATAATTATGTTCAAAGGTAACTTGTTAAATGGTCAACGGAATAAAAAAGCAAGAAGTATTAAGAGTATTAGGGAGTATTAAGTAGAGTAAATTGCCCGAAATTGCATAATAACTTACTTATGGATTAACTTTAACCGAGACGTTTGACGAGTGCGGCATAAGACGTACGTGCGTATTCATATGTGCGTATCAAAGCCTCCGAAAAAAACCCATACAGACAGGGAGTGACTTTGTTTTGTGACGTGGCTTTGAATAAAACTTTAGCTGAAGTTCAAGAAGTAGTACCCGAAAAGAAAAAAATGAAGGCTACCTACAAAAATAGACATGCTCATAAGACAGAGAGAGGGCTTTAAGAAAATTCGTTGTTGGTATAGAAGAAGTAGAAGGTACCGGAAAAGAAAAAGTAGGACTTTCTACAAAAAGCAATGAGATCCCATAAAACACAATACTTGTCAAAAAACCAAGTCTCGCATCTCAGTTCTTCTACCGTAAAAAGTTGTGAGATCCATGTAATACCAAGTCGGTTATTAATTTATTCAGTCCCTACTTAAGGGACCTTCTGTCTTAAGTTGTTACGTCCTCCTCCGACCCCATTGATCACCGACTGGCGGAAAGTAGTCTAGTAAAGTCTTCGCAATTTCTTCAACAAATTGTTACAAAATGTTTTATATCATTCTGATGTAAGTTGTTTTATAAATTTCATCAGTTGGGTGTTTTCTTGTTTTTTTGTACAGACGCCAGCACATCAACCTACCTCAATCTGTCAAATTTCTTTAATAGATTTTCAACCTTATCACAATAGTGGAAGGTTAATGTTCGATTGGTAAAATTTGACAGATTGGGGTAGATTGACGTGCTGGCTTCTGTACATGTTGTCCCTGTTAAGAATACATCTTAACAACCCAGGGGTCATCCAAGGCTTAATTATTCACTTCTTACTTGGAACAGCAGAGTGATTGCACTTTTTTCCACTACTGAAGCCACGATACTGATAAATATGAAAGCAGCCTCGTCAGCATCTGAGCAGTTCGTGACAGCAGAGAAATCTGTATTTTTAAGCATGTCCACGCAGGCCGGTATGTCCACACGTCGTACTCAAGCCTGGGAGGGTGTAATCCAAGGCTTAAGATTACGTTCTTTTCTAGGCACTTTATATTCTCTGGTATGATCATGCACGATAGAAGAGAGGTTTTCTACTAATGTCCTTGCCGCATCATTGGGATTATGCATAACCAATATTGGTGACCAATCGAAGCAGTTTATAGCCGTTACAATCGAGGGACAATCAATTTTGCGTTTATTAATATTGTTTTTATTTTTTATTTTTTAATATAATATGTAATTAGAGGTAGTTGTCTTCATCTCTAATAACAGCAATAGCGGATCATGATCAGTTATTGCTGATTCTATGACAAAGGTTGTATCGGACAAAAACACACCATACAAACATCCCAAAAGTACTTATCATAAAATATACACAGTAATACTAAGAAATAAACAACATATAATTCTAATAAAGAACTACTGTTCACTAACAATACGTCATAACAATATCCACGTATGATGAGATTTAATGTCTGGGGAAATGGAATACTATGCGCCCGTGAGACAAATTTTAACATGTACGGGGGTGTATGGTGCATCGAACTCATAAAAGCAGTCAATATCACTACATTCCAAATAATGATGTATAGTCTTAATAAAAAAGACAGTACAGTACAGTATTAACGGAAAAATTAATTAACATAGTGCTGAGAGCAATGTATGTACCTATAATAGAGTACTTTTATAAATATTGTATCGAAGCCAGTCGTTATAGTTCGATTTTAACTTAATAGTGGCTCCGAACGGAAAACAAGTCACTACGCAGTAACAAGTATGCCTGACAGCGAGGGCAATGGGTGAGCAGGTTCTCAGCGAAAAATACTCATCCCAGCTGCTGTAAGTACAGTTTGAATGGAACTGTACCTGCTCTGATTTACTAGAACAGGAAAATAGAAATATAATTAATCATAGAAGTTACTAACGGTAGTATCAATACAGTATTTTTCCATTAATAATAATTAAACGTACATATACGTATAGAAGATACATGTATACCTACGTTATATTGTCTTATTACAATCCGTCCACTGATGGTATTTTACCTCAGCATAAAAGACGAACGTCCATTCAACTTTATACAACGTGGATATGTATATCCGACCTAAAACTATACAACGTGTAACGGAAACCCCATATCTATCCAAAAGGACTGAAGACACATCTGGTATGGAGTCTCTATGCAAAGTTTCAGCTCAAAATAAGTGACTCACAGAATTGACCCCAAATTATTGGTTTCATATGTTTTTTGAATACCAGTAATTAGTGTTGCCCAAACGAGAGTCTCGCAAGAGTCTTGCAATTAGCGATTATCCTATTGCTATTTATTAAACGGTCTCTCTGTTACATTGTTCTGAGATCTCAACTACCGTTTAATAAATAGCAATAGGATAATCGCTAATTGCAAGACTCTTTCGAGACTCTCGTTTGGGCAACACTACCAGTAATAACATACGTGTCACAGCACTATGAGGGTCATCACTTTCCACGTCACTTGCCAATCAAACGATAATTCTCTTCGTTCTCCTTAATTTGAAAAATTCGGTCTCTTGTACCAATGTATTGAAATTTCTAATATGCTCCACACATGTACACATAGGATTAGAAAACCCTTGCCATATCGTTTATTATCATCCAAAGAAGTCGTGCACTTGGTATGTATATGTCGCAGGATTTTCATAAAGTTAGGTTTTTGATCAAAAACCTAGGTTTTTGATCAAAAACCGGAAGATGACACATTTTAAACTCAATTTCATCATAAACCTGTAAAAATCCAGATTTTTGATCAAAAACCTGAACTAGTCTGGGTTTATGATAAAGTTCTTTTCAAAATCATGGGTTTGCTTTGTTTTATAACATATAAATCAATTTACATGAAATAAATAAATATATTTTCGGCACATCAACTAAATTTGTAGCACAAATATCGATTTCTCCAAAATTTTCCGAAGAAGCTGCTTTCATTTTTCTTTTTGCTGACATTTTTAAATTTTCAACGGCAGGTTCCTTTTCGATAAGAATGTTTTGTTCTTTTTGACATAAATCACACAGAATCTTTGATCCATACCCTTCAACAACCCAGTTCATCAAATTTGCAGGAAGATATTATCAGAAGAAAATCAAGGGTGTGGAGTACGGGCCTCGGCATTGCGGAGTCGTTGGTGGAGGGCAGCAAAGGGTCAGGCTGGGTCATATTATTATTAATGGGGTTATTTATTGCTACTGGCTCAGCATCGCGGGCTGGCTCGTTTGGCAAAGGTCGGGGAGGGTTGACGTTACAAGTACGTGGACGTCGCGATGGGCCTCGTCGGAGAGGCCGGAATACGGAACGTGTTTTGTTTATGTATTTCTTTAGAATGCTAGTTTCCCTACTGCTCTCTTGTCGACGCGGATGACGAACCCGAGGAATTTTTGAGGGTGTGTATCGGGCGGCCGATACAATCAGGGGGTTTGTGTGTGTTTTCAGCAGAGGCGAAGTAACGCACTGAATGGCGTTTCAACACTTGCTTTATAGTCGGGATTTTGAGGTCTACGTGGAGATCCTCGTTCCTCAAGTACCAGGGCGCGCCCGTGGCCTTTCGGAGAAATCGATTTTGGATAACTTGCATCCTATGGATCTGAGCCGGACTAGCATGAGCAAACACCGGAAAGGCGTATGTCAGAATAGGGCATGCACGTGGTAAAAATACGTAGTTTACATTTTAGGGAGAGCTTGCTGTGTGCATTCAGCATGCAGTCCGAGAGCGAAAGCGGCTCGCGAGTGAACTGATTTTATATGCTCTTTTAAATTAATTTATTTGTCATAAAACAAAGCAAACCCGTGATTTTGACAAGAACTTTATCATAAACCCAAACTAGTTCAGGTTTTTGATAAAAAATCTGGATTGTTGCAGGTTTATGATGAAATTGAGTTTAAAATGTGTCATCTTCCGGTTTTTCATCAAAAACCTAGGTTTTTGATCAAAAACCTAATTTTATGAAAAACCTGCGACATATATACCCTTTAAATTACACGTTGTATAGCATTTAGCACAGGACGTACCCAGTCTCCTTCCCAAATTCAGCTGGATATATCCAGTAATTTAGTCACAGGACAATATTTTTCATTTTAGCTTTTACAACATGGAACCGTTAATAAGGTATAAGTACCCGCGTCGGTATAAGCTCAAACACATGTTGCCAGTTTGCTAGTTAAAAACCTGTGCCAAATAAGTTCTTCTAAATTAGTACGAGTATAAATCAACCTTATTCCTGGACCATAAGATTCATCAAGCGTGTCGTCGGATTAAGATAAGTAATAATAAATGGTACTCCATTCCGTTTGCAATTTTATGCTATTTAGTTTGTTACAAATGTTTTTTTTTTAATGTAAGAATTAATTTGATAGTTTAGGAATGTTCCTATGAACTAGTATTGTCATCCACTTCAGCAACTATTGTATTGTCGTAAACATGTTGTATATTCTTTATTTTACCCTCTTTAGGCGGTGATCCTCACATAGGAATGAGAGGTCACCGCCTTTTAGGTTTTTTTAATGACTTTATGGGCTGAGTGGTTTCCGCAAACATTTTTTTTGTGTTGCTAGAGTCCTGATAATGTTTTAACCCCTTTATTCATAGGGAAATCATCAAATAACCTCCCGCTCTGGGTAGAGTGAAAGGGAATGTCAGACTTCTGCAGACAAAAACCCACCCTGTTCCATGAATCGCCCTTGCGTTCCGGGGCTAAGATATCTCGTTACAGCATAACCGCCACCCTAGCAGGCAATAGGCTGAATGGCTTTGCCATAAAGACAAAATCCTTCGTGATTCCCAAATCAGTTTTTAATGTTTTAGCACCTTCTCCAAAATGTATTTTGTACTGTCACAATTTCATTGACACAAGTTTACCTAGACCGTATAAAAAATATTCTTTAATTAACAGAAAAACAAAATCCAGATTTGTCAGCCAGTTTAAAATATACAGCGTGGGGGTTAGGTTATCACATTAATTGAAACCACGTACTCTATATTAGGTTTTTTATGATATATAGGTAATTAAAATAATTTAATAATAAACAATATTATAGCCGTGAGACCTTTTTTCCATTTTAATATTTCACAACATCATGTATTGCATAAACGTAATCAGCTGATCAATCTCTCGGAGCGTGCTCCGCCGGCGCCGCGGCGTTTGCTCAAAAATGGAATCGGAGAGCTGAAAACTTGATACATATAGGTACTTGCAAAGTTCAAAATGCAAGGGTGGAATCGATAGAGTATATCACGAATATATGATGGTTGTATAAACTGATACATGTTATCTCTATAAGTGTTGATGATTAGTTAATAGTTAGTTAAGTCAGTGTAGTTGAGAGAGCACTGACTCCTCTTCTGTTCGCTGGAGAACACACTACACTACACCTAATTTTACAGGTCAGTAAACTAATATTATAAAGGATTATTAATTTTTTACCAATAACGCCATTTATTTTGTTTGAAAAATGCATTTTCTTAATTTTAGTAAAATTATATATTTTATTATTTTAACGGACTGATAACAAGTTGTAATACCTGCTATACAATTCCCGCCCACCACAATCGCCACCCTGTACGTAAATATGCGCATGAAATTTTTTCATATTACTTTAGTAATACTTTAGTAATATGAAGAACGGTAGTTAAAACTACCGTTCTTGTACCAGGTAGCCAATTTGCCATTTAATCATTTTGTTACATCAATCCAAGAAGATATTTAAAAAGGTCAAAGTTCGCGTCTGTGGCTGTTGACGTCACATTGTCTGGGCCTGAATAGAAAAAACGAATAACAGGTCTATAAATTATCCTTAGGTCACATATAAATTTCTAAGAGAGCCTTGCTTACAATACAAGTTATTATACGCTGATCAAAGTAGTCTCAAATCTTTAGGTATTTAAAAATGTTTTCAAACTAATAAATAGTTAACCTCCTGTAATAAATAGTTATTCTTGTGTGCCTACAAACTGCCAATTAGAACATCAATCATAATATTTTGTTGGTATTGTAAAATTAATTCATAAATTCCGTTAATTACTATTTGATCATTAATTGTTTTAATGTGTTATTCTGTTTCCTTATAAAATCTATTCGGATTTACTAAGGCAGTTGTTCCACTGCCGGCGGCGATAAAAAAGTTGGCGAGCGACGAACAACGAGTGTGTAGTACCGATAGTTTCGTCGCTGAGCTATCATCTGGTTGGTTCTATCAGTGCAAATTCTGACCGCTAAGTCAGCATCGCTGAGCAAGGATTTTGGATTCTTCTTGCTCAGCGACAAACTATTTCTTTTATTTATTGATTAAGAAAAGGTTCACCAGCAGCTACTGTGTTTATAATATTATAATTAACAAATAGTTTTGGGCAATTACAAGCTAACCAGCATTCCTAGTAGAAGTAATAAACTAAACGTAATTACTCGTATAAATAAACATTCATATAAGTATAAATTGAAAACTAGTGGAACGAGTCCTCGCCGGCAGTAATAAACAGTAAAGGCGGCGTGTCGCCCGTGTGCGGCGAGCACACGGGCGACACGCCACAACCACAAACGCCGCCACGAGAAGCTAGAAGCGGCTACAAAGGTAGCTGAAGCGCGCGACAGCGACTTTGTGGCCGGTGGTCGACATTTGCGGTCGGTGGCTGCTACTTTTTTTAACCCATGCATACAGTATTATAATGGACTCGGACGAATGTTTAATGGCGCTTTTTCTGATAAAAAAAACGTCGTCGTAGAAGACTTGAACAGATTGGCTGAGGTAAGGGAGATCGCGCGGGAATAGTGCGAGTGGTGGCGTGTGGCGGATTTTTGTGTTGGCGTTTAGTGGCCGGTGCGGGCCGCAAGAAGCGAGCAGCAACGATTTGTAGCGTAAGACGGCCACCGGCGTCAACCATGTGCGGCGAGTCGATATACAATGTATGAAAACTACAGGAAATATACCGGTGGCGTCACGACGTTTTGTGGCTGTGGCCGGTAGCCTGTGGTCGAGGACCTTAATTGATTGACTATTAATATACTCGTGCACCTCTTTTGTTTACACGGAGTGTACGTCTATTGTACATTTGTACCTACGTTTCTTAAGCGAGTAAATAGCCTTCAGTTATCACCTGTACGTAGTCAGCTGACGGTAAGTGATGATGTTGTCGAAGCTGGAGCACGCTTGCCTAGAAGTAACCTATTCACTCTTGACTTAAAGACCCCCAGTTTGTAGCTATCGGGAAACACAGACTCCGGCAGGGAATTCCACTGCTTAGCCGTACGCACAATGAAAGTATTCCCAAAACGTTTTGTGCATATGGGTCGGATATCCACCATGTAACGATGGCGCATCGCCGTCTGTCTTGTAGTCCGATGATGGAATGGACATGGCGGAATTAGATTCTGTAATGCCATGGCACACTCCCCGAAATGTGAAAATGTTAGTCGCTTCCTCATCGCCCCGGCGCGGCGGTGGGACAACTGCCTAATAATCCTGTAAATGTGATGTTTCATTTCTGAGAAATATAGAGACGTATTTACATGTGTCACAATTCCAACTTTAATCAATGGTTTACGACAGAATAGGTTTTAGCTTGTAACGAAAATGATTCAATTTAACTAGAAGTTGGTTATATTCATCTAATTCTGTCTATAGAAATACAATGAACTCGTACGTACCGCTAATGAACTAACATTTTATACATAGCCAAGCTGATCCAATTATTTACCGAAATTTCCTAATCTTCTAAAGCACTGTATCAGTTTTTCTTTCTCCAAATTTCAACAAGAACGTGGAAGATGAAAGAATGAGTATTACTCCTATCAAAGAAACTTGTCCGAACTAGCAAAGAATAGCGGTGTGTGTGAACCTTTGACCAACAGTGGAACAAAATAGACTTGACACACATACGACAAAGAAACAATTTTTTTTTATATAAAAAATTGATACACTTGTCTTTAAATCTACTGAATCTTATCTCATATATTTGTATCAGTGTATTCGATTGTTGGTGAGCCAAATAAATCAAATAAAACCTTCAATGGACTGTAATAATATACTGAGTATTAAAAATATAGTGTTCTTAAGATATGCAGAACACACGCACAATCGCACTCGTGTCATCTCTCTCTCTTTGCCTCTTCCCAACTATGCTTTTTTTGCCGGGTGGGAAAATCATCGAATGACTTCTCCCGATCTGGGTTAAGCGTGTGTCAGACTTCCACTGAGTAAAAACCCAACCTGTTCCTTCAACTGCCATTAAGTTCCAGGGCCGCGGTATCTCGTTAGATTGTTAGAACATTCTCGCAACTCCGGCAGGCAATGGCCCTATGGGGCCCCGTCACTGGTGTTGACAGCTCCTTGAGGCGCGTGCGGAACACGACGCGCCGCCGCCGCGCCGTCGCACAGTGGTCTGGAAATCGAGCTCCATACAACTCATAGAAACTTAAAGTAAAGAATTAAAAAAAAAACAAAAATTGTAATGGCTCTGGTATACCTCCCTTTACATAATATTGACGTATGGATGGTACAAGTCACACCATGCGTGAGAAAAAAAGATTTATGTTTTTTTTGTATCGGAGAAAACACTAAAAGTACGTTTTTTCGAAACTTAATGGAACTGTTAGGCTGCTGCTCACACGAGCTATAGTCCCATACACGGCGATCAGGATGACATGCAATTTATGTACCTTTAGGCTCCGCTTCGCACGAAGCATATTTTTGAAATTATGAAATTTCAAAATGTGATTTTTCAAATCTTTGCCATGGTTAAATGACGTTGCCGATCGATTAACTTATATTATAGTTAGATTTAGCCTGCTAATGACCTTTATGATGACAATCATTAAAAAATATATTGATTGTATAGGTTTTTTTGGCCATTCCAAGAACTACTTAACTCTTTTGTTAATTACCCGTGATTAAGGTTGAGATATAATTAGATACTAACGACATGAGCATTAATGTAATGCAACTTTGGGTATCGCTTTGCACGTAGCAGTTTTTGAGGTTATGAATTATAAGTATGTGGTTTTTCCGATCGTTTTATAAACATTCATTTTAAAAGAAAAAAATGCGTAGTAAACTGATTTTATTTTTTTCAAAGAATATAAAGTTAAAAATCTCGAAAAATAAACGATTTTGTAGAAATAAATAAATAATTTTATTATAAAATTATACTTATATGAAGACTTTACAACAAATTACATGTATAATATTATGATTATTATATTATGACAACAAAAATAAATAACAAAGCCAGTATTAATATTATAAAAATAGGTAAATAGCTCAAATAGTAGTAAAATAAGCGTTAGTTCATTCATTACTATTTTAGCGGTCTTTTACCACTATTACAACGCTGAATACTACATTTAAATATAACTATTTACATATTTTTGACTACTATCTATAGTAAACAGAAAAACTACTGCTAACAGACAGTATCTTCGCCCTCACCAGAGTCCTCTAAATCGGAGTCCCTAATTAATGCACTAACATTAACACCGACAAATTCAATGTTCTCTTTGTCTACAACTGAATCGTCACTAATTAGAAGAGGTCTCATATCATCAGTGATAGCTCTTTTTGTGGACTTTCGTAGCACAGTTCTTATGCAGGACAGGTTAAGATCTGATGATACAAGGAGAGCATTGAAAATGTCTTCCTTTGTCGCTTTACGGCAAAATTTTCGTGAATGGTTTCTCGGATTTTTTTGAAACCTTTATTTCTGGCTTCCGCTGCCTCTTCAGATAATTTGCCAATGGGCATAATATTGAAGTGTTTGATAACTTAAGCACCATGCATTAAAAGTTTGTGGACACTCGAAGGCATGAATACCAGCCATAGAGCTCCACGTACATTTCTGCAGTAACGTGTGCAAAGTTTGCAAATGCGTCAATATTTATAGGCTCCTCACTGGCTAATACACGCAAGTATTGAAAATCTTTGAATCAAACAGGAATCCAATCCTGTGATAGCTGCGGTTTTCGCAGGATCACTAAAAAATTTCCTGGCCCTGCCCGGGGTGGGAGGACTTATTTGATGATATTACCACGTTAAAAAAAAAGCTGTGTTCCCATCGTTTTGTTTCATGTTCGGGAACTACAAAGGTGTAGTTCCCGAACCTGAAACAAAACGAAAACTCTTGACTCTGTGCAGAAAAAAGATGTAAATGAATAATGTTACTTGAAAAAACGTACATTTAAAAGTTATTTTATCTCACCTTGTTTGACGATGTCTACAAGGAAGCCCATTTCATCACGGAACTTCTGCTGTATGGTTTGTTTTCTAATCTTCAATGACTTTTTACTGCTTGCATCTCTGGCTTGCCATGTTTTAAAGTCCAGTCTATATGAAATATGGAGAAGGAACTCCATACACCTGATCCAAGCATGAAGAGTAGATAACCCGTACTTGAACATTTCTGTTGAAACCGGTTTTCTGAAAATAATATGGTTAAATTAATAAAAAGAATATAAATATTGAAGTACTGCAGTGACATTAATTTATTAAATTATTGAAAACTCACTTTGAGATCTTCTCCAACTTATTCATTTCCGAAGGAGTAGCTTTACATATACCTATCACATGTCTGCGATGAGGTATTTGATAGCTGTGAAATGATTTTGCCATCTATCATGGTCATAAGCATTGAGTGCTTTACAACATGGCTTCCCATAATAGAAGGCTGCAGTGCTTCAATCTCAGCCTCAATCAAAGCCTGTTCTTCCACGATGTTTAACTTGTTTTCGTTTGAAAACTTAAAATAAATAGGTTTGCAAAACATGGCGGAAGATGGCTTTGGATTCTCCCATACCTTTTCATCGCCACAAACTAAGCGCAGAGGCACAAAAGAACACATAAAAATACTGGAATCGTCTTCGTCTGCCATAGTTTGCTTATACAAACTTTGCCCTGAAGCACCATCAAAGCCCCACTTGCATATAAGTATCAACTCTTTGCCATCCAGCGAAGATTCCACACGTAAGAATTTTCCAAGCCTAGTCACAGTTTTGTCTAAAATTGCTTGGAACTTTACTTTTACCTCTCTTTCCGTGATGTCTATGGATCTTTTGGGGGGTAGCCTCTTTTTCTTGTTCTTCGTCTCAAGGATGGCAGTATAAGGAAACAGTGGTATTCCTTCTTCTTTTGCACAAGATCTTAATGTTATTTACTGCCACTTCGAAAGCTTCAATGAGGTCTAAATACCTAAAGCTTTGTCAGCGAAATATATAGGCACAGTATTCTTTGTATTTAACCATTTCTTTATCTTTGTAGCTTCTTCGGGATGCTCCGATACCAGTTTAATGATATCTGCTACTTTCTTGTTTTGTGCTTTCAAACCAGTTGCATAAGCAAGGCTTTCAGTACTCTGCGTTAGGAGCTCTTCCACTCTCCTTCTCTTCTGTAGTGGGCTTAGCTCCACGAATGGTTTTCTCGGCGTCACAACTGATGTTGATGTTCCAACACTGCACGTCTCCGGTGTGTAGGATGTTGATGCACCCTTATTTACACCAAAGTCGGAACTGGAACATGGTTGCTGCTCTAGCGACACTACAGAAGTAGTCATTTTTTTCCTCACGACCTCAGGCCATTTGATGTTCTCTTGCAGCCATATCACATACTTTTTTATATATGTATGTCTCGTGCGATTACACAAGATCCATTTCTTCCTCAAGTTACTTACATAACTCTGACAGAATTGTTTCAATTCCTTCTTTTCATTTTCCGACAATTCAACAGTATTCTCAAAAGCTTCAAATAAAACATTGGGTTGTGAAAAACTACTGTTGTTTGCCACAAACATGAAAATGTCCAAATTGGTACCAAAGCCTTCTATCACAACACAATAACAAATATAAGGTAATAAGTTAGTGCGCACAAGTACTGAGAGTCACTGATAAAATTAGAGTCAAATGTCCTGTTTTTATACAACTACCCTCATTATCGTTCGCTATTCTCTAATTAGTTACCTATATTACAGACAATAGAATTGTTTTGTAACTAGGACCCATTTGGCTCTGCTAGAGCTATTTAATGCTCATGTCATTAGTATCGAATAATATCTTAACCTTAATCACGGTGTGGTGGTGGACAAATGAGTTAGTTCTTGAAATGAAATTAAAAAAAAAAACTATACAATCAATATCTTTTTAATGATTGTCATCATAAAGGTCATTAGCAGGCTAAATCTAACTATAATATAAATTAATCGATCGGCAACGTCATTTAACCACGGCAAAGATTTGAAAAATCACATACCGAAAATTCAAAATTTCAAAAGTTTTCTACGTGCGAAGCGGTACCTAAAGGTACATGAATTGTATGTCATCTTGATCGCCGTGTATGGGACTATAGCCCGTGTGAGCAAAAGCCTAACAGTTCCATTAAGTTTCGAAAAAACGTACTTTTAGTGTTTTCTCCCATACAAAAAAACATAAATCTTTTTTTTCTTACGCGTAGTGTAACTTGTACCGTCCATACGTTAATATTATGTGCACCTCAGTTTTAGTGAATCTATCTAAAGGCGGATCGAGCTGGTAAGTTGTAGCCAACGCTTTAGAAATTTCATTTAATGTCTCCATAGGACCTTCCTTGTCATTTGGCTTAAAAACCTCTTTCAAATGTGTGGCAAATGTTTTGGCCTTCTCTATATCGCTGTTTGCCCATGAATTATCTAACCTACGTATGGGAGGCGAGTATGACTTAGGCTGTTTAATTCGTTTTGTGGCTTTCCACAGAGAATAGTCTGTGGCCCGCGTAGCATCTAAGTTGATAAGGTACGTTTCAACGCCTGAATTTTTGTATTCTAACAGTACTTGTTTTAGTTTTGATGTAATGTAGTTTAACCTTTTCTTATCTTCAGGATATCTCGTCCGCTGCCAGGTTCTTCTAATAGAGCGTTTTTCAGATATCATATCTCTTATAGTTTGTGGGCAGGTGTTTGAAATAAAATCCCGTTGCTCAGGAGTCGCTTCCCATGCCGATGTCTGAATACAGTTATTAAAGTGTTCCACGGCGATCGTGGTGTCTTCATCTGTTTTAAGCGGCAATTTTGTGTTGATCGTTGAGGATACTAGGTTGCGAAATAACGACCAGTTTGTTTTGTGGCTATGAAGTCTACACTGTTTCTGGGTCATCTCAGCATCCTTTTTTAAAGTTATTATTACGGGTGTGTGGTCTGAGGATAGTTGTAAACACGATTTTGCCGATATGTGCGTATCTGCTATGCCTTTTGTCACACAGAAATCCATTAGGTCAGGGATACGTTGCCTGTCAGTAGGCCAGTATGTGGGTTCACGCGATGAAACAACAGCCAATTTTAATTCCTGACTTGCCAAGAGCAGTTGACGACCTTTAGGCGTAGTGACTCGGGACCCCCAGTCAGTGTGCTTTGCATTGTAGTCACCACCAGCTATGAATCTATTACCAAGCACTCTGAAGTAGGCAGCATAATCTCCCTTTTTAAGGTTGTGTTTAGGTGGACAGTACAACGCAGAAACTGTCAAAGGCCCGGTGCAGCTCTCAACCACAACGTTTGTTGCCTGGATCTCATCTAAGCAATAAGGTTGTTCTAGATGATGTTTAATATTTGATTTTATAAGAATACCAGATCCTGCATGTGCAGAACCATCAGGATGGTTTGTATTATAGAATTTATATTTTGGAATATTAATATAACTTTTACTGGTAAAATGAGTTTCAGATATCATCATTATGTCAATATTATTTTCATATAAAAATGTTTTAACTTCTAGAGTATGTTGTAACAGCCCGTTGGCATTCCAAATCACTATTTTGAGCTCCTTAATTGTGCAATTTGGTTTGTTAGTGCTAAAAGCAGATTGTTCATAGTTGTAAGTTGGTTCATCATTTGTTTTAGCATCTCCATCATGTCTTTGACGAAATTCTGTTCCTGAGCAGCATTTGTTTCTGATTTATTATTATTTGCATTTTCATTACTGCCTACTGCCTGGGCGTAGGTCATTTTTAGCGTATTTGGTGTGCTAGCTGGATTGGGAATTATATCACCTTGATGGGGAGCCTTTCGAAGCCTTTTTTCGCGTAAAGGTGGATACTTAATTTTTTGTAATTCTCTGTATATATTACAGCCCTTATAGTTTGCTGGATGGTTTCCTTCACAAAGAACGCACTTGACATTACTTAGCCTCCCTTTCATAGCACAATCTGATGAAGAGTGGTCACCAGCACATTTGATGCATTTTGGTTTTCTGCGACAATATTTTTTAGTGTGGCCATATTGCTGACAGTTTGAACATTGCGGTATATCACGTTTTGGGCGTGGTGGTTCAAAGTAGATATTGCAATTTAAAAGCCTTTTGATATTATAAATTTGCTTGTTGTTGGTTTGAGGCTCAAGTTCCACGATAAATATTGGTAGGGGTTTCTTAGTGGTTCTTTGTTTTATGTTCCAAATATTTGTAACTATATGTCCATGTTCATATAACTGACCTTTTATCTCGTCTGTGTCCATTGTCGGGTGAATGTTTTTTAGGACTACCTTGAAACTTCTTTCATTTTTGGGTTGGTAAGTGTAGAATTCTGTGTCCTTTTCTTCTAATAGTTTTACAATTTTTGGATAAATTTGCGATGCGTGTGGTTCAATCTTGACCTTATCATTTTGTAGCACCTTTATTGTGTATTCGTCACTTACATGTATATTAAGTAGGTTTATTAGAGGCTGTATGTTGGCCACTTTGTCTACAAATATAGGTGGAGGTCTCGGCTCTTTGGGAGTCTCATTTATCTGAGTTGGTGGTGTTTCCTGATCCACTTCCAGCTCGGTAAAGCGGTTTGAAGTTTCTATGGTCTGACTAAGCCAATAAGAGTTTAATTTAGATTGTTTGCATCTGCTTGATATTTCAGGGCTTGTTCTAGAACGCTTTTTATTTTTAGTTATTTCTGCCCAATTTCCTTCTGTAGTGTTCTCACTGTTAACCATGTGGGTGATATCAGATTGGTCTTGCTCTGGTGATAGGCTAGTAACTGTATTCTTAGTTAGGGTTACATTACCGAGAGAGTTTGATTTTGGTATGTTAGTAAATAGGCTCTTATTGAGTACTTGTTGAATAAAAGCCTTAGGTTTTTCACTTGGTTTTGTACTTGATTCTGTCATTGATGTATTTAAGCGAAAGTTGCCCCCGCTATATTAAAACTAGATCAACACAAAGCACCTGGCTATGATCTAATTACGGCTAAGCTTCTAAAAGAATTACCCGAGGAGGGTATTATCGTGCTGACGCAAATATATAATGCAATATTATTCAGAAACTACGTTCCGCCTCAATGGAAGATCGCCGAAATTATAATGATTCTAAAGCCAGGAAAAATTGCTGAAGAGCCCAAATCTTATCGTCCAATAAGTCTTCTACCGATAACATCAAAGGTGCTGGAGATTCTGTTTTTGAGCAGAATGAACCCCATACTTAAAGAAAAGAAGCTTATTCCGAACCATCAATTTGGATTCAGACATGGTCATGGCACAATTGAACAAATTCATAGACTTGTAGATAGTATATACAATTGCTTTGAAAATAAGGAGTACTGCTCTGCAGCATTTTAGATATATCTCAGGCCTTTGACCGCGTCTGGCATGAGGGACTCCTATATAAGATAAAGAAAATGCTCCCAATAAATTACTTTTTATTTTTAAAATCATACTTACAAGAGCGCCGATTTTTTGTTAAGCACGGTGAAGATACCACGGATCTCCATGAGATTTCTGCTGGAGTTCCCCAGGGCAGTGTCTTGGGTCCAATATTATATCTACTGTTCACTTCTGACTTGCCAGTGACAGAAGGTGCGAAAGTGGGCACTTTTGCCGATGATACAGCCATTCTTGCCGTTGACAAAGTGGCTAATAAAGCATCGGATCTGCTACAAATAAGCCTGGACAACATCTCATCTTGGCTCAAGAAATGGCGTATAAGAGCCAATGAAACAAAGTCCGTCCATGTCACCTATACACTGAGAAAAGAGACTTGCCCGCCTGTCACTTTAAATAATGTTGTTATACCACAGGCCAATGAAGCTAAATATCTTGGATTGTATTTAGATAAACGACTAACCTGGAAAAAGCACATATTTACTAAGCGCAAAGCACTCGGCATACAACTCCGAAAATATTATTGGCTGCTAAATAGAAACTCGAAGCTATCACTACAAAATAAACTACTCATATATAAGTGCATTATGAAGCCGACTTGGACTTATGGAATCCAACTGTGGGGCACTGCAGCAAATTCCAACCTGGAAATATTGCAGAGATTCCAGTCGAAACTTCTAAGAATTATAACAGATTCACCCTGGTACATAACAAATGATAGGTTACACCACGATTTGGGAATTACCACAATCAAGGAGGAAATAAGGAATGCTATGCCTAAATACAGAGACCGTATCCTAAACCACATGAACGAGCTTGCTGTTGAGCTGATGAAGCCTAGGGTAATATTCTCAATGCTCAAAAGACGTATACCCTTGGACTTGTGTAAATGACACAGCTTAAAAGGGAAATGTATATTCATATACACGTCCTCTTCATTGACGTGGCCATATCACTGGATCTGGATCACAAACGAACCATCTCTAATACACGTATTGCTGAATGTCCGTTGGGAGACAGATTGCAGTAACAAACATAATTTAAAAAAAAAAAAAAAAAAAAAAAAATATTATGTAAAGGCAGGTATACCAGAGCCATTACAATTTTTGTTTTTTTAATTCTTTACTTTATGTTTCTATGAGTATGGAGCTCGATTTCCAGACCACTGTGCGTCGCCGCGGACCTGTTACTTACCGGACCGTGAGCTTCCCCTGCTCGCCGTCCGCAAGCACGCGCCTACGGTTTTCCAACTATGCTGAGGTCAGCTTCCAGTCTCCTGAAGCAGCTGAGTACTAGTGATTTACATTGAGCGACTGCCTATCGGACCAACAAAATCCAGTATCTAGTAACACGATATCGATACACGACTTCCTGGCTTCTGACTACCCGCAATGACTAATATACAAATAACAGTCGGGACCAAACGGTTACGCATCCACAGATCGCCATCGGCGAGAATTGCTTAACCTCGAAGATTGACCCGTGCGGCTGTTATTATTTATCCAAGACCTTTATGTAGCCATAGGTACCTATGGACAATAAAGTATTTTTGTTAACAGATATAAAACATGATTATATATACAACGTGTAACGGAAACCCCATATCTATCCAAAAGGGCTGAAGACAACATCTGGTATGGAGTCTCTATGCACCATAGATAAAATAATTTGATTTCTGTGCTATGCACAGTTTCAGTTAAAAATAAGTGACTCAAAGAATTGATAGGTAGCAAATTATCGGTTTCATATTATGTTTCTTGAATACCAATCATAACAAACGTGTCACAGCACTACAAGGGTCAATAACTTTCACGTCACTTGCCAATAACATGATAACTCTGTTCGTTCTTCTTTATTTGAAAATTTTGGTCTCTGGTATCAATGTATTGAAATTTGTAATAAGTTCCACACATGTAGACATAGGATTACAAAACCCTTACCATAATATCGTTTGTTATCATCTAAAGAAGCCGTGCACTTGGTATGTATATAGATATACCCTTTAAATTACACGTTGTATAAAGTCGGTTATTTTTAAAGTTGGAGCAACATCATCATAACATTTTTTTTCGTACTTGCTTCGGCAGTACATACACTAACTTATTGTTTATCTACTGTTTTGTTTTTAATATAATTATCTAATCCTCACTCCGGCAAGCCGTATTCTGGATTCGTGCTCGGACAGTATTAATAATCTTGCCCCAAACAAAGTATGCACTTACGACATATCACATAACTGCCAAAATGAACCTTGGAGAATATAGGTGTGATATTGTACTACGTTGATTAGTTATCTCTCTCTAGAGTACTATTTATATTTCGCATGACATCACCAGGCCCCCAAACCAGCGAGGTGAATTAGCGGGACCTACAATGATAGATACCATAGAACACAGCAGGATGACGCATTTTGTCACTTGCGTTACGTCATAGTTAGGTGTGACAATGTTGATGTTTGCCGCTTAGAATGTTTGCCGTTTCTATGAAGAAACTTGTTGATTTGAAGCGGCTTTTCTGTGCTAGCCGTTTTTAGAAGCCGTATGTGCAAGTGGTACAAATAAGGGTGGTGTTTGATTAGCGGTCACGTGACATCTTTGTCATTCAAAATATGTGAAGGATTTGTATAGGTTTCCGTAGCCTAAAATTAAGTAGTTCAAAATTCTCAATTTTTATAAACCAGTTATGTACCTTGATCT
This sequence comes from Tholera decimalis, assembly GCA_943138885.2. NCBI lineage: Eukaryota > Metazoa > Arthropoda > Insecta > Lepidoptera > Noctuidae > Tholera > Tholera decimalis. The sequence goes on along the minus strand of OW964567.2, from coordinate 23,642,597 downwards.
CCTTGCAATTAACCTTTTTAGCGCAGCCATGACGCACTTACCTACTATTGTTTACGCCAAAACATTAAGAGTTAATTACAACAATGCATAATAATAATGTTAAAGATCGTTGGGAGTTGTTTACGATTTATTTTAGGAAGGTGCAGGTGTACCAGAATCTCATGGCAAATGGGGAAATTAAAATTTTTAGTAGGCAGCACTAGGGAAGTTGGATTAAACCATCTTGATATTTTCCACACTAATAATATATCTAATTTTGGATGTAATAATAATATAACAAAACTAGTCCACATGAGCTAAGCTGCGTGTAGATGAGCTAGTTGATTTAAATGTATAGTATATTCATAAGTGAAGCAAAAACTTTATGCCCCTTTTTACGAAAATTAAACAAAGGGAGGAGTGTGAAATTCGGCACAGTTAAAGTTTTAATAGGTTTTAATATAGTTTTAATAAGTTTCTCAACTAATAAGGTACTGAACAGAATGATAACTTGCATTATCCATGACGATTAAAGGTTTTGTAAGATTTGGAATCAGCTTTTCTGTGACCCACCTCATTACACTATCCTTATTCATCACGATGATAGTCGGCAGATGTACTTTTCGATTCTTTTTTCAACCGACGACCAAAAGAGGAGGTTATCAATTCGACGCGTACTTTTTTTTTTAATGTATGATCACCGATTACTCGAAGACGGCTGAACCGATTTGGAAAATTCTTTTTTTGTTTGAAAGGGTATACTTTGAAATTGGTCCCATTGTCACCAGGTCAGGATCTGATGATGGGATCCTGGAGAAATCGAGGGAACTCTTCAAATATTATAGGTACACCTATGGCGTTTTGGGTATTTCTTATAGTAACTTGTGCAGTTGCTCTCAAAAAATATCATTTGGGGAAGTGGAACTGATGATGAAGACCACAGATGGCCACCGAACCTACTCAATAATAAGTATTTCGTGGATTGCGATTCGAATACCTACTTGAATATGGATGTTAAGCACTTTATGTTCGTCACAATGCATATGGTGATGTAGAGCTGATGGTGAAGTACCAGGAGAACTCCTCAAAAATTAACGGCCCAGCATTGGGAAAAGCAATATTTTGTAAAAGGTTATAAGTAGTTGACATTTAGGCTCTTTTAACTAGGTAAATTAAAAATCAACCAACTAAAAAGAGTGAAATAAAAACTTGTTACCAAAAAATTAAACCAAAAACACTGCAAAGTGAAAAATAACTTTAATTTCGGAAGTCGGTGCCAAAAACGAAAATACAAAACTAAAGACACCGACTACCGAAATTAAAGTTATTTTTCACTTTGCAGTGTTTTTGGGAGTCGGTTTAATTTTTTGGTAAAAAGTTTTTATATATACTCCAGGCGACAGTTTGGCATAGACCCATTTTCTCCAGCAGAATGTACAATAAACCATCTCAGCCCAGATGAAATATTTTTGGATGGACCAGCAATTCAACAACCAACATTTATTTTCTGAACATGAACCAGGTAAGTATGTAAGTTTCGTCTAAATAAATCACATATTGTTTATTTTCTTGAACTTCACGGTTCTTATTTATGCGTTCCAAATACTAAAATCTTTTTTTTGTATCGTGCAGCTTCATCAAAATGGTTCCTTTTTATCTGAATTTAATATATTCAATTCAAGACAATTTTCTTCAATATAAGCCTATCAAAGAAAAAATAGAATCTGGAATACACGTAACAGTACGAGCAACAAAAGTTTGAAAATACTTTTGTACGACTGCTTTCCAGAAAATAAATAAATAAAACTTAAATTCATTCAGTATGTAATAATTTAATTACATATGGATTTTCCTTCCGTATAGTATAATATTCTTTTACTTTGTTCCTAATAACTTCTAAATTAAAACTGTATAATACACACCCCTATACAGCGTGGCGATTCGGACTGATAACAACTTGTAATACCTGCTGTACAATTTAATGTGTTAACCTAATCGCCACCCTGTATAAGCAAACTATAGGTTACTCACTTTTTTTTATTCGGAATAGGTTGGCGTTTGACCACCATCTCACCTGATGGTAAGTAATTACGTGGTCGAAGATGGAGCACGCTTACCTACAAGAAACTTATTCACTCTTGACTTAAAGATCCCCAGGTTAAAGCTATCGGGAAACATAGACACCGGCAGGGAATTCCACTCTTTAGCCGTACGCACAATGAAGGTATTCTCAAAACGTTTTGTGCGTGTGGGTGGGATGTCCACCATGTAACGATGGCGCTTCGCCGTTTGTCTTGTAATCCGATGATGGAACGGGCTTGGTGGAATTAACTAGATTGTGTAATTCCATCGCACACTCCCCGAAATGTAACCGATAAAAAACCGATAGACTTGCAACTCGTCGTCGATATTCAAGGCTCTAGAGCTTTAACTCGACTAGTGCATCGTTGCCAATGAGTCTCTTGGCCCGTTTTTCGATAGACTCAAGCGCGTCCAGTTGGTATTTGGCAGATCCATCCCAAAGATGAGAGCAGTACTCCATACACGACCGAACCTGGGCTTGATAAAGATTGAACAGTTGTTCCGGTGTGAAATACCGTCTCACCTTTGCTAGGATTCCCAACTTTTTTTACAAGTAAAAATAAATTCTAAGTTCAATTTAGAAATTAAGAGAGATGAGTATCACAACACATTATATTTATATATAATTACTTATGTATTGTATTTATATATTAGTGTGGGACGCAACTTGTGTCGACACTCCTGCGCCATCTCATATTCCAAGTACGGCGAGCTGTGATGGTGCAGCAGCCGCGACTGCAGAGGCCCTCAAACGGCGCAAATACTGTATGTACCTTTCTAGTAACTACAGTTTTGTGCCGTTTGGGGTCGAAACGCTTGGATCATGGGGCCCGAGTGCGCGTCTCCTTTATAAGGAATTATCTCGCCGGCTGATCGATTCCTTGCGTGACCGGAGGGCTGGCTCGTTCTTTGCCCAAAGAATAAGCATTGCCATACCACGTGGCAATGCTGCTAGTCTTCTGGGTACGTTTCCGGACGACAGCGATGTCGAGGAATACTTTGACGCCTAAGCTTGATTTTTGTGTTTTTTTTTTATTTTTATTTTTTATGTATATAGTTAGGTTTAGCAATGTCTTTTAAAATTCAATGTTTTATTTTGTTATCTATATCTTATCTATATATATAAAATACATACCACTTTATATATTTGTAAGTATATATATATATATTATTTTCTGTTTTATGACTACACTAATTTAGCCCTCCCTACTTAAATTAAAGTTTTGAAAGTCCTTCCAAAGGTTGTCTGGAAGATATCGCTTTTAGCGATAAGACCGCCATTGTAACCATAGAATTAAGAAATAATGTTAAATAGGTGTGTAAATGAATGGTTCCCTTTATGTCGAGTCCCTTTACGTCGAGCCGAGAACCTTGTCTCGCTTCTATTATCCTTACGTTCGAGTCTACGATTTCTGTCCCGTTTCTATTCCCTTAACGTCGAGTTTCTTTACCCCGCTTCTACTACCTTTACGTCGAGTTTAATAATCTCATATTTTTCAGGTACAGCTAAAGAAAGTAGATTTATGATAGAGCAGGCAAACGTCTATAACGACAATAATCAGAAGCAAAGAAATAAAAAATGCTTGGCTATTGATATGCGTATTAATAAAATAGTTGAAGATTTCACAAGTAACAAAATTGATTTAATGATTTGTCTTAATCGACTGTCATCTGTAAGATTTAGTAATTGATTATTTTCTAATTATTTAAAATACTTACTGTGATTTATATAGATTAAGAAAGTTACTTTTTTAGAAGAATTATTTACTGTAAAACTATATGCTGATTTACATTTACATTAGTAGTGATGATTATACTGTGATATAGATTAAATAATAATAAATTAATAGTTTAAAAAACACGCTTTTATAAATGCACGTAAAAACAAAAAATACTTTTTGCCATATTATTCTGTGTAGAGAACAATTAAACGGTCGATCCCCCCAGACGATATGAAAGTGACATATTTAAAAAAGAAATATGGATTACGCGGTAATTCAAAAAGGTTAAGAAAACCGATAACGGATTTTCTTTAGGTTTGTTATAACCTTGAAACCTGATCGTGTTCAAAGTCCATTACGTGGCCTTTCTCACAAGTGCAAACACGACTATGATACGATATTCCATCATGGAATACCAGTGCCTATCTTCCGGCTTTATTATCAGACCTTGAAACCTAATCGTGGTCAAAGTTCATTACAAGACTTTTCTAAAAAATCCAAAACAGCTTAGATATTATTTTGCATCATGAAGTTCCAGTTCATATCTTCCGGCTCCATCATCAGATCAGTTTGACAATACCGTATTATTGTATTGTCATTAGAACTACATACAGCTGCCAATTTTCATTACGCTACGACCCTTGGAAGATGATTAAATTAGTTACCTTAGATTCTATTACATAGTTAGTTACATACAGGTTGACCTAATAAAAGAGTATTAAAATAAAAAGATACTTATTTGAGAAAAAATATTACTAATAACTTATATTAATAGGGATGATTTATTACTTAATAAGAAAATATACTGTTCATAATCATACTTAATCACAACAAATAATAAAACAATATTTTAATGATACTGGCTTTTAATTTTTATCCTGACTGTACCTATTAACCAAACTCGACGTAATGGAAAGCGTAAAATAGTAATATTTTGGAAGAACAATAGACTCTCAGACTCGACGTAAAGGGACTCGACATAAAGGGAATATATCGTGTAAATTATGGTGTACAATAAGTATATTCTATCTATCTATCTATCTTTTATTACACAATTGTAATAAATAGTAAACGTTACCCAAATCACTGATGCATAGAGCAGACATAATTACAAACGTAACAATGGCAAATTGGGCATCCATTACTGAATACACAAGGTACCAGGCACCCATAGTCTATTGACAGGTTACGCAACCGTGATGAAAAACTACGTTAGTAGAATTTGTTATGAGATTACATGCATTCCGATTTCGATTGTCCATTGCACAAAATAGAAAGGTTCAGATGGTTTTATTGTATTTTTTTTAAATCTTATATTTTATTCATCAGTCATCAAATGACTCCTCCTTAATTCAGCCTATTACGTTCCCACTGCTAGGACACAGAAATGAGAGGGAATCAATTTAATAATAGTGTATCAATTATGTGAGTAATATTATTTGCCAGATTTGATTTCCGGACATCATACTTTAGGCAATCACTGGAAAACAGCGCCGCGAGCCGTTCTGTTTGTACAGTCATGGTAGTTATAGCATAATGCTGAGTAGGAGCCTTGTCACCATGGCCACGTTGTACATCTGCTTTGTTTTAGTTTTTTCCTTCTTTTGTTAAATGTTAATCACTAAATCTTTGTTCTTACTAACATATTTTAAACACCTAATACTATCCTTAAGAAATTCTGTGTATGTTTTTCATTTTTATGCATGACGTAAATATATATATTGTTTTTATTTCTATACTTGCCGTAAATGAAAGGTAGCTGTTTAAAATCAACCTTCTGGACCTAACTTTCATTCTGTATCCATACATAACAGGTGTTGCACCACCACGGAACCACGGTCCTTATGCTGTGTTTGGTGACTGAGTACATCGTGGGGCGTTGAAGAATGTGCCTGGCCTAGGCAAACATTTATTAGAGTACTAGCTACTGCCCGTGACTTCGTTTGCGTTAAATTTGATTCCGTGGGAATTCCGGGGTAAAAAGTAGTATATGTGTTATTCTAGAATGTCAACTATCTACTTACCAAATTTTATTCAGATCCGATCAGTAGCTTTTGCGTGAAAGAGTCACACGTCCATAATATGTTATCCTCACAAACTATCGCATTTATAATATTAGTAAGGACTAAGGAGTAAGATAAGATTTAAAGCGCCTTCGCCGTTTATACAATGGTTTGAATTTCTAAGAAAAATTGAATTCCGCTATTGATGAGTTAGAAATTAAACAATCGATATATGTAGGTATAGTGTAAAAAGCAACTCTCTGGTATGTATCAAATTCTTCTCAAACGGAATAACAATCTGAAATTTATTTTAGTATGTATGTGTATTGGGTTATTCAGTGAGCGTCCGACAACTAAGTACTGTAGTTATCAATTCAGAAGACTGCTATGCTTTAGAAGGCTACTTGCAAATGGCTTGTACATTGTTGGGGTAGAGTGAGAGCAAGTTACGCTAGTCGAGGGTGCTCCGCGGATGGGTAACGATCATAATATTAAATTTTATTTAATTTTTATTTATTTATTAGGCACACACATGCTATTTATCGAAAGAGAGATACAAAAAGAAGAGAAAAGCAAACAGTATTCAAGAGAAGTACCCGTGGGCCCCAAACTAGGCACAGCCTGTATCTTGGTGGCCCAGGATGTAGACTTAGCTGATTTCAGTTTAGTGCGGACAGCGGAATTTGACTCTTGTCAAATTAATTTTAATGAAGCAGATATAAGTTCAAACAATAATAATGTTAAAGTGAAAATAATAAAATAGAATTAAAAACAAATTAAATTAAATTACAAATAAAATTAAATTACAAATTAAAATAAATTACAAATTAAATTACAAATTAAAATTACAAACTAAATCACAAATTAAATTTAAAGTTAAATCATCATCGAATACAAATTTCAAGTCACAATTAATGAAAGTCAATAACATAATGATTTATATCGAGATTCCTCCGCACCTTGGTAAAGATGTTAAAACATAGGTCATGGCTGTCATTTGTAATTCTTTGGCACTCAGAAGCCAAAAAATCTGCCAAAATTGTTACCCATTTACCTAGTTGTGGTGTTCAGTGACTTTGTAATTGATACTGATTAGTCTAAAAGCGGATCTCACCTTAGGAAAAGACTAGATAGACGATAGATGAGTTAAAGAGGCCTACAGTATTTATGTGTATGTATGTATTACGGGTTATTACGTTACCAGCAGTTGTAAATTTCAAATGACAAGAATTTATCACAATAAAAACATAACCCTCATTCTTTTGCAGTCGGGTAAAGGTCTATAACCTTCCTCAAACTTCAAGCTTACTTTCAAAAATTAGCGTGTTTTAACAATCAAACAACAACAAGTGTCAAGTCTATGTATGACTTGTTAGGAAACCGTTTCCTCATTTAGTATTTCGAATTAAGAACACCAGATGTTTCTCTAAAGGTGGGTAAAGTTTGATAGCTTTACAGGCTAATGAGGTCAGTAGTAAGAGGTTAGTCATTTTTAACCGACTTCTGAAAAAGGAGGAGGTTCTCAATTCGGATGTTTGTTTGTTTTTTTTTTTTTTTTTATGTTTGTTCGGGCATAGCTCCGTCGCTCGCCAACCGATTTGAAAAATTCTTTTTTTGTTGGAAAGGGTATACTTCCCAAATGGTCCCATGAAAATTTTATCGACATCGAACAAGCCGTTTCTGAAAAATCAACAAAAGTCTAAAAAAATATTTACATTGATGATCTTTTCGGTTACTCTATATTGTGTTTTTTGTTCGCGCGTTTTTAGTTTTTTGTAGTTGACATTTTGGCTTTTATAACTAGATTAATTACAAATTGACCCACTAAAAAGCGCGAAAATAAAAACTTTTTTGCAAAAAAATAAAACCGACTTCCATATCAAAACACTACAAAGCCAAAAATAATTTTAATTTCGGAAGGCGGTGTGAAAAAAAAAAATACAAAACCAATAACACCGACTACCGAAATTAAAATTATTTTTGGCTTTGTAGTGTTTTGATATGGAAGTCGGTTTTATTTTTTTGCAAAAAAATTTTTTGTAGAGATTAACACAAACCATAAAGGTTCTGTCTTTGGTATAAGCACTATCTATTAACAAAAGTAAGTAGAAAAGACTAGTATGACCAACTACAAGTTTTTTTATTTCTTTTTAATCTTTGGATATAAAAAAAAAACTTGAAGGTGGTAAAAAACGTATTAAGATGGCCTAAATCTATATATATCGAAGATACAGAAATCGATATAGATAGATTTAGGCCAACATAACATGTGTGTCATTGAGAACGTTTTTTAAGAGGAGGCAAATGCTATTATACAAAGTATGAATCCTGACCGAGTAAAAGGAAAAACTTCTCATGTGGCATTGGACGAGTGTCATTAACAAGATCATTTTCCGGCTTTACGAACCTGACTCATGCTTACCTACTTATAAATAATCGCCAGGTGGTCATTATATATCTATACTAATATTATAAAGCGGAAAAGTTTGTTTGTTTGTTTGCTTGAACGCGCCAATCTTCGAAAGTACTGGGTGGATTTGGATGCAATTTGGTATGGAAGTAGCTTGAAGCTTGAGGAAGGTTATAGGCTACTTTTTACGCGACTGCAAAAAAGGAGAGTTATGTTTTTACCGTGATAGAATCCACGGGAGCAAAGCCCCGCGTGAGTAGGGGAGAGGTGGCATGAAAGGGACATTTTTGTTACAGAGGCTCTAGTAAATAAATTAGACAACAATTTAAACAGGTTAGAGCTGAATGGAAAGCCTACATTACTTTACTATTGAAATAAAATGCAATATTAAACATTTCTATATTCTTAGTTGTAAATTATCGCAGTTTTAAAAAATGTGTATTATGTCCCTTTCATAAATGGACTACATTGAAAGGGACACGATAATTTATGAGGGACAGTACATAATATCAAAGAAAAATCACCTTATAACTTTGCTTTACTTAAACTAAATATAAGAAAATACGTACACAGTTGTCCTTACGTTTTAAAATCACATTGTTGTAGTCTTATTTTCTCATTCTAAAGACTATAACTGGGACATTAACATTTATAAACAATTTAAAGAAAAATCCTTCTCTAAATATAATATTAAGACAAATACAATTTACAAATACAAGTGACCACTGTTTTTCAATCATATTTTTAGTCTTATATTTCTCATCCTAAAGACAATAACTAGAAAAAAAACTACAAACTTATACACATTTTAAACAAAAATCTTTTTTATAATTGTTCCATTAAAGATAATTCAGTTTAATAATTATTATTGCTTTTCTTAATTAGAGTAACAATGAACAGTCTTATCATCGTTTGTTTTACTGACCATCTTAAAACAAATTTTAGTGACAAAGTGTGCAAAAAAAAATAAAGACACCTTTAATACCACAGGTTTCATGTGCCCATTTTGGGCAAATTTTACATTGAAGCCAATCTTCTACGCTTTCTGAATATCTTTTCCCACACACATTACACAGGTCATCACCTCCTCTTTTATTTTCTATTTGGTTGCGATTTCTTAATCTTGGTGTGTGATGACTTCAGTCTCAGAAATGTCATCTACCGAGTCAGAATTAGTATCTATATTTGACAACGAATCAATGCTGCTGCTACTGCTAGCAAATTTCTGCGTAGTCTTCTTCTTCTTTTGAGTAGCTTTGATACATTTCTGTTTACCCTTCACAGAACTTTTTGTTTTGTTTGATTTTCTATCTATTAAAAAGCATTCAAAAATTTGTTTTACATGTTTTAAATTTTCTTTATTCCATTCGGGCGTTTTCTTTTTCAAGATATCCATCATGTTTTCCATTAGCAATCTATGTTTTTCAGAGGTTTCAGTTATGATAGTAGATTTTCCTTTACGTTGCTTTCCAGTAGTTTTTCGACGTGGAGCTTTAGGATATGGTCTAATAAGTTCCGGAGTTATTGGAAGGTGAGAAGAATTTGAAGCTTCAAAAAGCTTTAATGTTTGAACATTCAGCTTGTGGTTCATTTGAATTAGAGGGTCCAGCTTGTGGCTCATTTGAAGTAGAAGGTCCAGCTTGCGGCTCATTTGAAGTAGAGGGTCCAGGTTGTGTCTCATTCAAATTAGTAAGTCCAAGTTGTAGCTCACTTAAAATAGAAGGTGAAGGTGTTTTTGAAATACTTTCCGGCACAACAGAGTAAAAAGATCCTAGCGGTTCTTCTTCATTTGAAGAAGATTCGTTAGAGTTTCCAACAGTAGTAGTGGGGTGTTTAGGTGACTGGGGTCGATCTGTGACGAAGGAAGGTAAAAAATCTTCATCACTGAAAATATTTTTATTAATGGGCCATATCCCGGTGTTCTTAAAACTAGACGTTATATTGTTCATGTTAAAAACAGCGTAAAAAGCGTCTTTAGCAAATTGAGCTACATTATAAATTGTGACAGTTTTGCCAGGGTTTGAAGTCATCCAGTCATTCATGCTAGCTCTATATCGAGCTTTAAAGGGTCCAAAAACGGTCACATCGAGAGGTTGTAGGCGGTGACTGTAGTGAGGTGTAGTATAGTAATTTATTTATATAATTACAAACAGTTATTGGACGATCTTTCTGCATTTTCTGCAAATTCCTTTATTTACTCATTCTTTTTTAAACATATGTATTATATGGATAGAATTGACCAATGACTTACACCGTCACTCGTAAGACATTTTTTTTTTTCCTATAGGTATTTGTTTTCTATATACGACATCTTGGCGAAAGAGCGCTCTTCTTCATAGCTAGAGATTGCTAATGCCAAAATAATTAATAATTAAGATGGTATACAGCAATTAGTGAAAATATGAACAACTTTATTTTCAAAAATAAGATCTTATCATTCATCTTATCATCTTACGTCAGGTGTTCATCTGAATATATCAGATCTTTACCAATGAAATTGCCGTTATTCATGAAATCAGTAATTTTTTATTTATCACCCATGCAATCGATGCATCTTTTCCAACGCAGTGGTAGCTTATTGATGTCCTTCTTGAAGAAATCAGTTGGACGGGAGACAACAAATTCTGCAAAGGCATTTTTACTGCCTCTAGGGTGTTGATTTTTTTCTGAGAAGTTATCCAAATTCAGGAAAAAGTAAAAGTCTGTAGGCGCAGGGTCTAGTGAGTACGACAGATGGTGGAGAACTTCCAACACCAGCTCTTGTAACTTGTAAACCGTCTGCTGTGTAGTATGAGGACGCGCGTTGTATTGTAGGAGCAGCGGAGTCGAGCGATTGATCAAAGCTGGTTGGAGATGTGCGAGCTTCTCCATAATTGTGTTCAGTTCTGCAGTAATGCTCGTCCTATTTGGTAGGTGATGAGTTACACCAGTTCTAGGGGTCAGTTTTTGTTTAGGAAAACGTTTAGATGCTAATCCAGGATCCAACCAATTTGTTGAGCGCTTACGATTGTCAAACAGGATCCATTTTTCGCCGCAGGCAACAAAATTCTTTCGTTTGTGTGTCTGTTAAGCAGTGCAAGGTACGTCTCGATGCACAGTGGTTCCGCGCCCTAAGAGAGGCGGTCATAGAGTTTCGCGAAGGTAATGACTGTCGTTATCAATACAAATTATTATTATTATTATGATTTTTTGTAATACTTTACGTTGTAATAAAATGAAAATAAGCGAATTAATGTTATAAAACTTTTTAATTCGAAAAAATAATGCAGTTATTATACTTGACAAAACACATACTGAAATACAAGATAAGAATTGCAACTTAATAACTAATAAACTTAAATATTTACATTTTTATAGTAAAAATAAAGTAAATACCTAATTATTACCTGACTACAAACACAGAAATATATAATAATATAAATCTAATGTTTCTTATTTAACTATATACATTTTATTCTATACCGACAACAAATTCAACACCTCTTTAGATAGAATAGATTTCTTCTTCCGTGGTAAGCTTCTTAAGCCAGAAATATAAGGATCCGAATTAAGAAGAAGTCTATGTTTCAAGTCGGTGTTTGTGACAACCCGGGACATTTTCCTCGTGTTGTCACGCCTAAACTGTTTAACTAACTTATTGCAAGATTCGGCGGCCTCTTCCGAAAGCTCACCTATTGACAATAATGCATGGTTAATTACTTCCGAACCATGAATGAGGACCTTATGTACAGACGAGGGTAGGTTGTACCATGGATAGGTAGCAACAAGCTTACGTGCTTTGTCTAGAGCATACTCTTTAAAAGCCGCGTTATTAATTTTGTATCCCCACGAAAGACACTGCAGCAGATTATGACATCTGTCAATAAGGTCTTTGTCTAATCCAGTAATTTCCGCTAAAATAGCTGAATTACAAAAAACCTTCTGGCAGTGTTTCCATCGTTGGATGTGCCACTTCCTCCACTTCGCGGTTTGTTGACTGTTAGACAAAGTCGCTGCCTAAACTGTTGCTGGACATGTTGTTTTTTTCTGTGCAAGAAGAGCTTTATCGTCTGATGAACGCGTGCTGCCATTTTTTGAAATCTAATCTATAAGAAACGTGAATAAAATATTCAAAGAATCGGATATGCGAGTGAAGAGGAGATAGTCCAAATTGATATTTACAGTTACAGTCTACAGTTTTGCTACGTGATTTATCTATATCATTCATGTCTTTTGGAGTTAAACCACAAATATAGCACCTACTACAAGATGTATCACTCAGAGCACTGCACACTTTACCATCAACCATGGTTAATTGTAAATAATGCCGCACCTTTATTTCACATCCGTTGTGAGTGAAAGAAGATGGCTGTAAACTGTTAATTTTAGTCTTGATTATATATATAGATTTAAAAGTATTGTCTATTTTATTAATGAAAACTGGCAGGGGGCCCCTTATATCCGCGGGGCCCTGGGCTGCAGCCCAAATAGCCCATAGGTAGATCCGCCCCTGCGGGCTAGGAGCGCGGTGACCGAATCAAGAAACTCCGTAACGAAAATAAACCTAGCACTTGCCTAGCACCCCCCACTCCGACCGGCAGAGCGCACGGTGGGCTGAAAAACGGCTTTCATAGACTTAGGCATTTTATTTTGCAAGTGCCAGTTTTTGTGCCGGATATCACTTCTATTTGTTATAACAATATACAAAAATGACACCAGAATTGATTCTGCACAAAAACGAAGGAATTATAATTTTTTTACGAAAATTTTGTATGGAGCTAGTATGAAAAATCGAAATATCTCTGAAACGGCAGCGATAACCGTAATATCCTTATAGGAGGTTTTAGTACTAATTATTTATGATTTTTTGACATACGTTACATAATGGTTGTAGATGCCTTTTTTTTTTTAAATCGTCAAAATATTTTTATTTATTTTTACATATTAAACGTTCCTTTTAGTGTTTAAGTTGAAGAATTCAGAGCTTTAACAACTCTTAACATAAAATAGCATCACCACTATAGACCTGAAGGACTAGACAGAGGTGTGTAGTATCTTGTTGATCTTGTAAGATTTCCAACAATACCAAATAGTTGAATATCAGTGTCAAAGTGCCCATGCTGTCGCTTCTTTTAGAAAGATAGGGGAATGAAATTGTTAATTGATCATACCCTAAAAGTATGATTACAACATAACCGGACACATAATAATATCGACACAAAAGGAATTTTAAAACCTTGCATACGTTCAAAATACAAAATAACATATTGTGTAGTCATCTAATGAGTCTGATGACAAGTAATTAAGTAATTAGAATGATGGTTGTAGTCTTCTGATTCTAATGAGCCTATTAAGTGATTAAATGATTTGAAATATCTCGCAACAATACCAACTAAGAACTGCATTCACCTTTTTATAATTAGTGAGCTAATGTGATTTGCTAATGTTGATTAGTTCTACTATGAGTTCTACGAAATGTTTTTGACGATTATAAATTTTTATTATCATATCTTTTATAACTTTAATGAGGGTAGTTAACTAATTATTGACTTTATACAATAAAAGGGCTATAATTTTGTTCCATAATTTAGATTGTTCACAACCGTGTAACTGCTAACACTAAAACTATTTGCTTTGCGACTACAAAATCTTAGAATGGAAAGTTTAATCACCAACTTAGATTTGTTTGTTCTTCTAAAAAGTGAGTGTCCTTCATTTAATCATGAAGTATTGTTTAGTGCAATTGTGTCCCGCATAGGCGATTGCCTTTCTGCCGAAGATCAAGTAACTCTCAAAGAATTTTGCCGGAGATTCACGCGAGCTGCTTTAAACAGGTGGCAGAAATCTAAACGATTCTTTGATAAGTTTAGAAATACGTACGGAGAGTGGTTGCAAGCAAATATTGATTGGCCGAGTTGCGTGCAAACTTTAATAAATCAAGAACCAACTGTTGATGAGATACCAAGAGCACGCTCAGTCTCTCCAGAACCTTCGACATCATCGACTGTTGGAACAATGACAAAAAGGTCCCGAAAACCATTCAAAGATCTGGGAAGCAAACAGAAAAAGAGAAGATCTAGTGAGCACATAGGCGAGGATTCCTGTGAATTGGCATATGCAGCTGCAGCACGTTTAAAAGAAGAAGGTTATGAAGATATCGCATCTGTAATCAATTATATGATCAAAAATCCAGAAGCTGCCGTTAAAATCAAGGAAAGCATTAAGAAAACAGTAATATTTACACCAGAGAAAGCACTTGGATTGCTTCTTTCACTTAAGCTTTCAAAGTGGCAATATATTACGTTGCGAGAGACTGCCATTCGGGAAGGTGCTAAGGATATTTACCCATCCTACTATAAACTGCAACAAACTAAGCTTGCATGCTACCCTCCTAATCAATCAGTATCAGTTACGGATTCATCAGCTAGAATTACACTTCAAGCTTTACTTGACATCACGGTGAAGCGGATTCTTCAAAGTCTTTCTGATAATGTGGAAAATAAGCAGTTAAAGCTGATATCGAAGTGGGGATTTGATGGTGCTTCCAATCAAAGCCGATACAAGCAGAAAATGGACGGCGAGCATGATGATTCAAGCATTTTCATGACCTCCTTGGTGCCACTGAAACTAACAGATGGAGATAATACTATATGGACAAACCCGAAACCATGCTCAACTTTTTATTGTCGTCCGGTTCAGTTCACTTTTGTAAAAGAAAGCCATGCAGTTGTCATTGATAACAAAAGAAAAATGGATGAGGAAATTGAGGCCCTTAACCCCACAGAGTGCATTAATAGTAACAGGGTGACTCATAAACTAATGATGACAATGATCGACGCAAAAGTCTGCACGTACCTTTCTGAAGCTAGATCAAATGCATCATGCTACCTGTGCTTAGCAAAACCAACAGAAATGAACCACTTAGATGCTGTAACATCAAAAACTGTG